>JAOEGL010000003.1:94634743-95297243 GCA_034509955.1 Urosaurus nigricauda
TTATTGTGCATGCATAGCTGGGACACACACACACACACCCCGGTTGGGGGGACATGACAGTTGCTGAAAGGGAACATGAGATTTGGAGGCTCTGATCCCTCCTCCTCTTTTTCTAAACGGTTTTTATGTTTAAAATTTACATATGTTGAGTTAAATATTGAATTTATTTAAATAAATCTATTCTGATTTGAACAATGTCCCTATAAAATGTTACAGTATGAATACACATGAATGCAAAAATCAAAATACACACACTAAACAAAATATTTTTATTCATATACTGCATTGAGTGGGTGGGCATGATATCTGCATGTAGATGTAAAGGGAGTCCCAAGGGTAAAAAGTCTGAGAACCATTGCTGTATATCCACCTCAAAACATAAGTGTCAGAGTGCTGTTGTTAATATTATTTAGATTAATAAGTTGTTATTTAGGATAACATAGGGCCCATTCCCACTTGCGGAAACCACGTTGGAACCTGGCTCTGCTCTGCAAAGGAAAGTGGTTCCAAAAGGCCCCTCATTCACACTATGAAAAGGGACTTTGTTTGGAACCGCTTTTTAGCTGGGAATGCTTGTCAGGGGAATCTTTTGGGGGGGGCAGTTACTTTTTCAATAGAGTGTATTTGCAATCAATTGTATTCACACACGCACACAAATTTCTTCCTGGTGCTGGCAGGGCTTTCTTCCTTCTTTCCTTCCTCCCCCCTTCCTTCCTTACCGAAGGAGGGCTCGCCGCTGCTGTTCTGGAGGGCTTGCCACCGCTGCTCTGGAGGGCTTCCTTGCAGACTGGCAAGCCCCGGCTGCTGCAGTCAGTCATAGAATCATAGAATCATAGAATCATAAAATCACAGAGTTGGAAAAGACCACAAGGGCCATCCAGTCCAACCCCCTGCCATGCAGGAACTCTCCATCAAAGCATCCCCGATAGATAGCCATCCAGCCTCTGCTTAAAGACCTCTAAGGAAGGAGACTCCACCACACTCCGAGGGAGTGTGTTCCACTGTCGAACAGCCCTTACTGTCAGGAAGTTCCTCCTAGGGGCTAGTCCTGGGGCTAGGTGCTAGTGCATTCAGCGACTGGGGCTGGCGGTGTTTGTGCAGTGCCACTGCCACTGCTCCCAGGACTGATGGGCCTTCCTCCAAGGAATGGAAGGCCCATCAGCTCCTGGAGCAGCAGCAGCAGTGCAGCAAAAAAAGGCTGCTACTGCCTCCACTAGGCCTGTGCTGCTCCCGGAGCTGACAGGCCTTCCGGTGGTGGTGCTGCACTGCCGAAAGGCCCATGAACCCTGGGGGTGGCAGCGCCAATGCTAGCATGGCAGAAACGCCGCTGCTTGGCCAGTGCCGGCCCCAGTGCTAACGGGGCCCGTGCTCCTCCCGGGACTAATGGGACTTGTGGCAGTGCATTCCCTGGCGGAAGGCCCATCAGTCCCGGGAGCAGCAGTAGCAGTGCAGTACAAACACCGCCAAATGCACCAGCACCTAGCCCTAGGACTGACTGCAGCAGCTGGTGCTTGTCAGGCTGCAAGGCAGCCCTCCAGAGCAGCGGTGGTGAGCCCTCCTTCAGTAAGGAAGGAAGGGGGAGGAAGGAAGGAAGCCCCGCCAGCACCAGGAAGTGGCTGCGGTGGCTGTCCCCGGCAATTGGGGACCCAGGAGGAGGAGGAGGGCAAAAGAAATTTGTGTGTGTGTGAATACAATTGATTGCAAATGCACTCTATTGCAAAAGCAAATAGTTGCTTTTGTAAAAGATTGATTTTGCGATCAATTTTATTACTTCCCTCCCCAAAAAACACAATTCTGAGTAGCGTTCCCACTTATTGGGCACACTTCATAATTGGGTTTTTTAAAAAAAGATCTCTCCCAAACTAGTGTGAGGAAAGCCCGGGCTATTTTTTTTTGACCCGGACCTTTCGTCCACTAATCAATCCAATGGGGATTGGAAATGTGTTCAAATGTGAATGAGGGTCATACAGCCCATGTCACGCTTCGCATCAAAATGTAGTGGGAATGTGTCCATACTCAACTATCCTGATTTTTCAGATAGCCCTGGTAGATCCTCTGTCATTTCATATTTTTAGTTGCTTTTTAAATATCCTAGTTTTAAATGTCCTCTTTCCCTTTGTATTCCACTTACTTCAGTCGCTGAAAAACAGTTCAAAGTGAAAAATCAGCTTGTACTCAGTTAACTCAGTGAAGGAGAGGAATGGGCAAAATGTTGCCCTTCCCGGTAGGCTCAGGCAAAACCAAACTGCTTGCTGTTTCACCTATCTTTCCTTTTCTTCCTCATTAATAACTTCTTCCTCTGATGTTGCTTGGCCACACATGTCCCAATTTTCATATGTGAAATGTTTGAGGCCAAACTTTCCTTGCTTCACTCAGATTTTACCGGTGAGCTTCTAATAAGAATCTCATTGGTTACTGTATGAACAGAATGCTGAATATCTGTGGTTTGATCCAGGTTGGCTCCTCCAGAACAAACACAAATCTTGCATGAACTCTTTCTAGGCCTGGTCTACACACATAATTTTGGGGAAGTTGGGGAATCCTTTCCTGCTCAGTGTGGGAGTGAGACTAGCATTCCCAGAATAACCCCCCCTCCAACTGTCCTCATATCTCTTTTATTATCTGTAGTAGTACATCAGTGGTTGATGGAATGAAGGGAAATATTTTTAGAAGTGTGTGCTTTTTTTTTTTTAATCCAAGTGAACATGATCTTTTTCAACATAAAAGCAATGTAGTTGTCAGTTGGTGGGAAATGCAGTTTAGGAAATGAGTGGAGTGGAGTGGAAAACATTTCAGATCATACTGCCATGAATGCTTATTGCATCTTTGCTATAGAATTCTCCTGGCTCGGGAGCAAGCCCTTTTTGCAGTATAATGTAGTCTGTGGTATGGGACTGCCATTTCAGTAAACAAGGCAGCATTTGTTGAATTATTTCCCATCCTGAAAAAATGAGAGCTAAAATGTCATCCTCCCCCATCAGGCTAGCTATGAATGTCTAGAATAGATAGATTAAGAAAGAAAAGAAAAGAAAAGAAAAGAAAAAAGAGGGGGTCTTTATTTATTTATTTTATTTGGCAACCTGCAAGCTGTCACAGCATATGTATTTGCTGGCAAAAGAAGGTCTGCTTGGTATACCGAGGTAAAACATGAGCCTTTCATGTCTGGAGACTTGGCAGGAGATGAACAACTGGAACTTGTCTGCTTGTTTCAGATCACCAGCTGGTATACAATAGGTAATTTCACAAAAGCACCTTTGCAATTTGGCAGCCTCTCTTGCCTCTCGTTTTAAATGGGGAAGTTGCTGATTGGTTTGTGGAAAGTTTTCTTGCCGGTCAGTCTCAGGCTATAGGCATTTTCATATATTTCAAAGCACAGCTTAAGAAGCCTCCTTTCCAGCATTGTGGCCAACTGTGCTGGTGGTCTTAAATAAAGGGCATTTGATTGGATGGAAGGGCAACTGACCTCGTGTGTACTCCTGACTTTCCCAGAGCAAATATGGCAGCCCCATTCACTACATGCTAATTGAAAACATGATGACTGGGGGAAAAGAAAGGGTGAAAACAGATAAAGATACCCTGCTTTGTGTGCACCTTGAAATCAGTCCTGGCAGGCCTTCTAATTCGTAAGCTGCAAGGTTTTTGGGCTTGTATAACTGGTCTAATTCAGAATAACTTCTTACAACATTGCCCTAAAAATGAATCTTTTAGTATGGGTACATTTTGTCATAATCTATACCCATCAGGAGCTTCCTTCAAATGCATGTGAATTAAAATAGGAATATGCTTTAACAACCCATTCTCGTTACATAAATAGCTGCCATGTCTTCATAGGATACAATTCCTCATTCAGTAATAGCCTGTTCTTTACTGACATAAAAATAGCATCTTGTTTTTGTTTTCTTTTTGCTTGTTGAAGTTATTTCAAAATATGTATGGCATTATACTATCATGGCTCACACTAAAAGCAGCAGCTGCACTAGATAAAATTACATGGTGCCTAAGAATTCTATCTATGCCTGTTTGTTTGGAAGTGTATTTCATTATGTTCTGTTTAGCTTCATCCACAACTGTATTAATGTATATGCAGAAGTAATATAGACAAGTAATATAGACAAAACATATTCTCCATGCAGTGCTTTAATTTTCAAATTCCTTGAGAAGAAAGTGGACCCTAAAGAGTGGGCAATTCTAGCAACGCTACACAATCTTAAGAAGAAATTTCCCCAAAGGCAAAAAAAGGAGAGGTTAATTGGCCAGAGATGTGAACCAAAAGCAAATGCCAGTCTATATCTGCATGTGTATCAAATGCAAAGCATATTTTTAGTATTGTGAGCCAAAATACCATGGAGACACCAGATCATTTCTCATCTTGGAAGCTAAGGATGGTCAGGCCTGGTTATTACTTGGATAGGGGGCCACCAAGGAATACTGGGTGCTGTAGGCTATATTTCAGGCAAGCCACCTCTGAGTATTTCTTGCTGCCAAAAACCCAGTGAAATTCATTTGGTTACTATAGGTTAACAAATGACTTGAAGGTGCACATGGCAGGGGAGACACCATGATCACATGTGCATGCACACACAACAAATGGCTAAATCCAGATGTTAGTCCTAATTTGACTAGACCCGTTTATTCGTGGACCCATTGATTGAATGTGTCTATACTAGTTGGGATTAACAGATGGATTAGGTTACATTTTTGGTATGTGTCTAATTACAATGTAATCTTAAACATTTCTACTCCAGAAGATTAGTGGGACATATTCCCAAAAAAGTGTATACAGCAGCCTGTCCAACTTAGTGCCTTCCAGATTATTGCTGTATCTGCCATCCCCAATTGATGTTGCCATTGGCTGAACTCTAGCCTCAGTGTAAGAGGCCAGTGTGATGTATAGTGGTTTGAGTGTTGCACGACAACTCTGGGGAGCAGCTTGGCCATGAAATCTACTGGGTGACCTCAGGCAAGTCACATGCTCTTAGCCTCAAAAGAAGTTCGTGGTAAACCTTCTCTGAACAACTCTTGCCAAGAAAACCCCATGGTAGGATTGCCTTAGGCTGCAATAAATTGGAAACAACTTGAAGGCACACAACAACAGCAACAACTCAGCATAAAAAGGAGCTCAGAGTGATGCAGTATTTTGTCCTTCAGGAGGTTTCAAAGCCTGAATTTTCTTCCTTTGCTTACTTCTACCAAGTAATTATTAACTCAGACTGTCTGGAACTAGTTACACTTAATAACAGAACCTCACATTCTCAACAGCAATTTTTTACTGTGGATTTTGCCATAATGATGAATCAGCTCCAGGCACCAATTGCCACCACAGACTGTTGGCAAGCTGCTAAGCATAAGAATTTAGGTGACATCCCACCGCAGCGACCTATAATATTGAATAGAAGTTGCCCTAAGAGGATTCACGCTTGATCTGTGCAGAAAGACAACCATAGAGGGCTTTCAGTTCCAGCTGAAGTGTTACAAGCTTTCTTTCCAAGTTAACAAGCTACTGGTCAAGGATGCAGAACAGGACTCAGCATGGCTGAGTGAGTATGTCAAAAGATGTAGGACCAGAGATTAGGGACCCAACAGCAGCCCTGCCTCAGTGTGCCATTTCTGGGAATCATGGCTGGGTCGTCTTTTGCATTCTCTTTTCTCTTCGGAAAGTGCTTGTTTATATGAATACTGTCTAAAAAAAATTGCTGGGGTAAGAGATGGTTCATGGTGGGGGATCTGAAGAAGGAAAAGAAAGAGCTGGCAGCGATAGTGAAAATGTATTATCCTGCAAATTTGCCTTCTTGACAATTTTATCCATCACTCTTGTCATGTGACACAGCATGAAATCATGAGAAAATGCTTTTCTTCGCTCAGGACTTTATCATGCCACCTCCGTTCATGCCATGATTGTGTTAACAAATAAATAGATTAAATAAAACTTTTATTTTTATCCCGCTTTTCTGTAATAAAACAATCAAAGCGGCTATTACACAGTATTATATTTCAACGCCCCCCCTTAAAAAAGAATTAAACATAATACAATTAAAATTAAAATATTAAAATATCTGTTAATAGAAAACATAACATGAATGGTGTGGCACCCTAGTACATGGACTGAGGGAGCAATTGTTCTATAGCTGGGGGATTTTTATTCAGGAAAGGCCTGCCGGAAAAGATCCATCTTGACAGCTTTTTTAAAGCTATCTAAACTGGTAATTTGATGGATCTCCTCCGGCAGGTCATTCCATAGTCTAGGAACAATTGTGGAAAAGGCCGTCTGGGAGGTAGCAGTTAATCTGGTCTTTAAAGGCTGCAATAAATTCTTCCCAGAGGACCTCAATGAAGGGAAGTGTATACATACTGGCTTGGAATAATCCCTACCGCATGTCCCTCCATTAGCACAATCAGGCTGTTGCTGGTTCCTCGCACTCTCTTTCATCCTCATCCTTAACCCCTGCCTTATGCCCTTCCCAGTGTGCTTTAGTGTGTATCTGTGTGGGTTTTTAACACTCAATTCCAGAGTTATGTTGATATGGTTTAACAAAAAAACAAAAAAAGTAAATACAACCTGACTCTGCATGGTTATTGCCTAGTACTCAATGTCAACCATAGTCTTAGAGTTAATTTTTCCGCATCTGATTTCTGTGTATATGTATTTTGTCTTCTGTCTCATATTTGTCATATACCTAGGACTGTCTGTTACCTTTATGATAATTATTCCCCTATTAGAATTCAAGCACTAATCCTTGTAAATGAGCACATACTGCAAACAAACTACTCATAGCAAGCTCCTCTACTTTGTTCACACTGTTCATGAATGCTTGATAGCACTGGAGTTTTCCATTGCCATCACAAAGAAGCCTCTGGTCATGACCACCGCTTCAGACTGCAGATTTTCTTTCTGACAATATTGTATTGAAATCTCCTATCAAGGACATAGGATTGCACCTTAAATTTGTTGTTGCTGTTATTTGTACATAATCTTGAGCACATTTTCCACTGCCAGCCAATTTTCCATTCACCAGCACAAACAGATTCTTATTTCCTGAAGGTAGCCAGGGAGGAAACTGTTCAAATATCCTGTGATTAAAAATAATAATTAAAAAATTAGACACCATCACCAAAAACACTTGTCTCAAATATCCACACATGGTGGAATATGGGGCCAGACATCTAATGAAGTTGTGAATAAGTCAATAGGTGATGGATTGGAGTTGCTCTTGCATAAAAGATAGCACCATTCTCCAAATGGTACAGGTTGAGTATCCCTTATTCAATACACTTGAGAACAGAAGTGTATTGGTTTTCAGATTGGGGGTTGGGGGAGGGTGGTTAGAATATGTGCATATTCATAATGAGATACTTGAAGATAGGAACCAAGACTAAACACAACATTCATTTATGCTACATATGAACCTTATGCACATACAAGGGGGTATCCAAAAGTTTTAATGATCACCTTTTTTTAAAAAAATTGACAGAAAGTTTGTTTTGATTTGTAGTTGTTAACTTATCTCTTTGTAGTCACTATCTAGATTTATACATTTTTCCCAGCATATCTTGACCCTCCAAATACCTGATATTGTAGAAGTCTGCAGATTGCGCCTTACGAGGGGGTATCGTAAAGTAATAATTATCACCCGGAAGTTATTATGGCATATTGATGAAATTTTGTCAGTGTCATCATTGGTCCCTAAGTGCACATTGCTGAGAAAATCAGCTCATTGCGTCCTTTATTTTTGTGACTGGCTGTGCCAGAAGTGACTAAAGGGCGAAATCCTCATCACGCACAATATGTCAATTTTTTAAAAAGATGATAATTAAAACCTTTGGATACCCCTTTGTAGCTTGAGGGTAATTTTATACATTTACTTTTAATTATTTTGTGCATGAAACAAAATGTGTGTAAAGTCGAAAACTTCCTTGCCTTTACTGAATAAGAACTGACTCCATGTGACCTAGTGGTCAAACTGACGGCCTTTTCCTCTTCCTTTTTCATCTATTGGTGGAACACAAATGACCACCATGAAATAATAGATGGACTGGCTGACCATTTTTATACAGATATTTACATGTTTGATGTGGTAGGCTCTTTATTCTGCTCAGTATTAAAAAGCAGTACTATTAGCCAGCTATATGTAGAAAATAGGTACAAAAATACAATAAAGTATTTAGGCATAAGTACAAAAATAAAATGAAAAAGAACTTAGACTGTGATAAAGGGAGTGTTGTATAACAATAGACAAGATATACAAAATCAACTAAAGTAAGTTTTGTAGTCGGTATGACTGATGTAATGATTTACAGATAATATCATAAGCATTTCTGATTTAGATTTCCTAGTGCAATGTTTTTTGTTTTGTTAAGAGCCTGGGACGTTGTTTAGTGTTTGCTGTACATCCAGTAATAAGTGGCATTAATAGAAGTGTATATTTGTGTCATGAGTATTGCAGGTATATTTATGCTACTGTTCCAATTATTTTGAAAAATGAAACATTCACCAGCACTAGCACATTCTTATCAATGGTAAAAAGACTGTACTTTAGAGGTCCTATGGGATCTTGTTTAAACAAACATGAAGGCACTTTCTCTCTTGCTCAGGCAGTGTTATAAATGAATTAATGTAGGCTGGAACAAGCTTACTATGGGGATAAAAAAAAAATGAAAGAATTGTGTTCTATTGTAACCTTTTCACATTTTTAATTTTCTGTTATTCTTATTGTTATTTTCAAGAACTTCTATTTACAAGAATACAAGGTCTTATTCCCCATTGTTAAATGTGTGTGTTTGTGCCTTCAAGACGCCTATTGAATTATGGTGACCCCATGAATTTCATAGGGTTGTCGTAGGCAAGAAATACTCAGAAGTGGTTTTGCCATTTCCTTCCTTCCTCTGAAATATATTGTATGAGAATATATACTTTTATATACTTTTTAAAAAAGTAGGGGATTCTCATTATTATTAAAATATTAATGGTTTAGAACATTTACTACACATATAAGAACCATTCCCCTCCTTACCAAGATAAGAGAGGAGTAGCTAATGAAGCCAGAAAAAGTGGATTTTTCTGTAAAGAGGATGACCATGCAATTTAAAAATGGTATAAATATCTTTTAAAATTAGAGATAGAGTGAAAACCAGTAAAGGACAGATAAGATGGACCCAAAATTTTGGGCATAAAGTTTGAATGGATGTGAGGGAAAAGTTACAAACCAAAGATATAACAATCACTTTAGGTAGTGATTTGCAAGAGAATGTGAACAAGATGATATAAAGATGGTACTTAACTCCAAATAAGTTTTCAAAAATGTCTAAGAATGTATCAAATTAATGTTGAGGATATCAAGAGGCTGGATGGCCATCTATTGGGGATGCTTTGATTGTGGTTTCCTTCATGGCAGAGGGTTGGACTGGATGACCCTTGTGGTCTTTTCCAACTCTATGATTCTATGATTCTAAGAGTTGGAAGATCTTTTTTCATATGTGGTGGACTTGGAAGAAAGTGAAAACCTGCTGGTCTAGGATATATAAGTTAATTTTTACAAATCTAAATTCTAAAAGTAGATTTTGCAATGTAATCAGAGAGGTTTTGTTCAATATCATGAATTAGATCATAAATATAGATTAATTTCTTCAACATGGCAACAGCAGCAAGAATGTTGTTTGGTCAGGCTTGTAAACTGGCTGAAATGCCGACATCAAAAAAATGAATAATTAAAGTTGCCAAATTAACCCAAATTTCCAAGCTTAGGATAAACCAATGGAAGATTTTCTGAAAGACTGGAACCCCTCTATGGACTTTTTGAGCAAGAAAAACAGTAACAATTCAATAATTTGTGGTTCTGGTAATTAATAATCCTTAGACTTGTAACGTTAAAATTATATTTCTCTTTTTTGTGATTCTTCCTCTCTTAATAATTCAATACAACTTATACTGTGGAATGTCCTCCCCTTGGATGCCAATTGGCACCAACATTTATTACATTTAGGCGCCAAGTGAAAAGCTGGATGCTCATCAAGGCCTTTGGGCTCCATTAATTAATCTAAAGTCCTGTTGTGCAAAGTTTTAAAAACTTTTCAGTCTTTTAAATCTGCTATTAAGCCATTCTGATGTATAATATTTTTCCTTATTTAAATTATTTTCATTGTTTTAAACTATTTAACATGTGTTAATGTTATTTGTAAGTTGCTTTGAGATCTTTTGAAATAGGACAGGGTATGAAAACTGTATGAAAAATTCATGGGGTTGTCATAGGTTGACAGGTGACTTGAAGGCAGATGCATGGTTGCACACACACAATTTTAATTAATTCAGTATATAAAGTTTGACAATATAGATTAAAGTAGGCGTGTGCAGAGAGAGAAATTCTCCTTGTTCTTAATCAGGATGAGTAAAGTGTATCCTTCCAGATGTTGCATTGTAACTCCTCAGGTTCCACGCTATTTGCTCTGCTGGTTCAGGATGCTGGAGTTGCAATCCAACAAGCTCTCCAATTTTAGTGACTAAATACTTTTCAGCTTGATAAATGCCACCTTTTCACTTGTTGACTTATCTGACTGGATAACATTTTCTTTGTTTTTTAACACTTCAATATTGCAGCCTGGTAGTTTACAGTATTTAGGGTATTGATGCCTTCTATGCACACAAGTTACCAGTTAGTACTGTGACCTTGGCTGTTTTGTGGGGTTTTTTAATCACCTTGCTGAAGCACAGCCAAAGGGCTAAATTTATCTAGTAGCCTAATGTAATTATTGTTGTTGTGTGCCTTCAAGTCATTTCCGACCTATGTAGACCCTAAAGCGAACCCATTATGAGGTTTTACTGGCAAGTTTCTTCAGAGGGGGTTTGCCACTGCCATCCTCCGAGGCTCAGAGCATGTGATTTGCCCAAGGTCACCCAGTGGGTTTCCATGGCTGAGCCACAATTTGAACTCTGGTCTCCCAGTGTCCTACACCACAATGGCCCTAGTCTGATGTAATGTCTGCTTTGAATTAATAAGGCTCTGTCCTGATAAATTTGTAATAATAAAAAGTGAGTACATTTCAATGTACAGTTGGCCCTTCTTATCCACAGATTCAAGCAGCCACAGTTTGAAAATGTTCAAAAAAAGTATACATTCCAAATATCAAACGTTGATTTTCCATTTTATATAATGGACACCATTCTGCTATGTCATTATATTTAATGGGACTTGAGCATCCACAAATTTTGTTATCCATGGAGAATCTTGGAACCAAACCCCAGTGTATAACAAGGGTCCAGTGTATGCCTGGTATCTTTCGACCATTACATGCATCTTGGATTGGGGTCAGTATTAAAAAGTGGGGGGAAAGGTAATCTCCAGGAAGTTTTGGTTCTCTCTTTTGAAATTTGGTTTCTTTAAGTTTTCTGTGCCTTAGACTCACCTCTCTCTCTCTCTCTCTCTCTCCCCCCCCCTTTCTTTTTAAGAGAGAAAGAGAGAGGTATCATTACCTCTTGTTGAAGTTAAGGAATGTCTTGTTGAAGTTAAGGAATGAAATAGACTATACACAAATTCAAAGAAGCTCACTTGTACAACATTATCTTTGGCATATGTAGAAGAGCTGGGAGTGCATATAATTAATAATTATCATGTTAGATTAACTGAAGCAGAAAGAGGTCACTTCACTTTGCCCAGGGATCAGGGGACTCCTTAGTTTAATTCTGCCAAACGACGGTGCAGAACTGCCTTTATATTTTGTGTAGAAACTACTGGCTCACTTTAGAAGTTGAGTGTTCAGATAATTAGAAATATATGTGCACAGAAAGTTGTTTGAAAGGCACATAAATACCAGTTCACATTACCACGTCCTCTTGCTTTGTAGTGGCATAATTATTATTCTCTGTAGAGTACAACTAATTTAACACATAATTATGTAAAACAAATTAAATACTGTACTATGCATGCAGGCTTTGCATTCAAGGTTTTTCCTTGCCTCAAGCTCAAGCTAACTACAGAACCCAGGCAGTCACCACAGTGTCAGTGTTCAAGGGGTTCAATGTAATATTGGTCACTGAGTTTATGAAAAGTTATCTTGTTCCACATTTTCCCTTAGGTTGTTCTTCTGTCCTATTCTGGAACAAAGTATAATATATTATGTGACTGATACACTGTAGTCTCACCATGCAGAACAGCCTTTCCCCAACCTGGTGCCTCCTCTAAGTGGGTTTCAAATCCCATCATCCCCACCAACATGCTGGCTGGGTATGACAAGTGGTGCAATCCATCATATCTACAAGGAGCACAGATTTGTAAAAATCTAATGTAGAAACTTGACTCCTCTCTAGGGTTGTCAGGTTTTCAAAAGAGTCATGTGAGAAAGGGTTATAGACACCATTTCTGCATGCCAGATGTTTGGGGAGGGGAGGGTTTCTGTCTCTTGCAGTGTTGATGGCACCCTCTGTCTTTACTCATACTGCAAAGAAGGAAGTTGAGGCAACTCATACCATACAGGTATGGGACAGATGTTTTGGACCCTAAATATGGGTCTTCCCATAAATAATACAGCAAGCCTTGCAACTGAACTCATAATATACAGGTTTTCCTTTATCTGAAATGCCGAAATTCAAAGTTGTCCACCTGGGTGGCTGAGATAGTGACACCTTTGCTATCTGATTGTTCAGCATATACAAACTTTGTTTCATGTACAAAGGCCGTGTTCAGACTGGGCTGAAAGTCAGGCCTGGGGATGGAGTCAGGGCATCGTGTCCACATGACAAATGCCTGGATTCCTCCCCAGGGCACCATGATGGCACATGCCACTCCACATGGCACACAGCATCAAGGCCTTTCTCTGTCATAGCATCCTTTCCAGGGTGCAAAAAGGAGTTGCTTTTTGCAGTTACTTTTCACGTCCTGGAAAGGCCGTGTGCATGAGGTTTCCACAGCCCTGATCTGGCTGAAGAAGGGGAAGCTGGTGGTCGTCCCTTCAGGGCTGTTTGTACATCCTCAAAATTATTAAAACTGTTATGTATAAAATTACCTTCAGGCTATGTTTATAAAGTTTGTACAAAACATAAATGAATTTTATGTTTAGTCTTGGGTCTCATCTCCAAGTTATCTCATTATGTATATGTAAATATTCCAAAGTGTGTCTGTGGGCGGGGGGGATTCAAATCCAAAATTCTTCTTATCCTAACCATTTTGGATAAGGGAGGATCAATTTGTAGTTCTGGTTGATACGAATCACTTTGGGCCTTACCAAAGCACAAAAGAAAGACGAGAGGCAGCAAGAAAGAAGTGACTTTATGCTTACCTTCCCACATGACATTGTAGTACTTCTGTCCTCCCTTCAAAGGGGCCAGTCATACAAGAATATCGTAAGATTATCACAAAGTTTCCATTCAGAGGAAACTCCCTCTCCCTGAACGATACAGTAACACTAGAGGGAGTCGACAATTCATTGACGATGAGGAAGTGCACCAGGCTCTCTCTCTCTCACACACACACACACACACACACACTTAACCTTTTAGAGCCGCTTGAGAGATGTTAAGCGCTGGTGTGATGATCTTTATAAACACATGGCTTTTGCCAATTGTTTTTTTCAAAAGGCAAGCATTTACAGTAATCTCTAGTAGAGTGGAAAGGCTTCATGGGCATTCAGGAAGGTAAGCATAACACCAATTCTAGCTTGCTGCCTCTCACCTGTCTTGTGTAATGCAATGAGGCCCTTTGTTCTGCATGAAACTCAGCACAATTGCTAACTTAAAGAAACTGGGTTATTATTATTATTATTATTATTATTATTATTATTATTTGTTTATTTATACTCCACTCTTCAGTCCTAAAGGCTATCAGAGTGGCTAATTAGACTTCCAGTCCTCTCCTCTGCTCCTCCTCGTTATCTCCTCTTGAAACTTCTTCCTACCATTAAGAAAAGAGAGATTTGAATATTTTTGCATATTTTGGCTAGTTTGCATAAGCATCCTGTTAGATCTTGAATCATTCATTCAAGTGTGATTACTTGAAGTATGGGAAGATGAAGAGAACAAATGTTCTTTTTCATCACTGAGAAGTTACAGTTGTAGCCACAATTTCTGACAAAATGTGAACATTTCATTTCTTGTTCTTGATGAGCTGTTCTTTCTCACTCCTCTGTTCTGGAATGTTGTTGTCTTAGATATTGGATTGGCAAAGATGTCATGTGGAACATGTATCACAAGCTCGAATTGCCTTTTGCTGCCTCATTGGAGATTTTCAGAACATTTGTCAAGCAGAGTGCTCTGTCAAGCAAACAGGTTTAAGCCTGTGATGGAACTTTAAGAGAACCATGTTGCTAGACACAAATTACATATTAAACACCAATCTGGACTGAAATACAATGGTTTAGTCAGAATGTGTGAACCAGCCAGCACAAAATTTTTAACACAGCCTAGATTCAGCATAATCCGACAGGACTATGTTTGGTATATGCTTTCCCAAGTCATGCTAAACTGACATTTGTTGTTGTATCTAATATGTACTGCAAAATATGCAAATTGGCATCATTTAAATTTAATTTGAAATCAGTAGGGCTTATTCATGTTTATCACAGGGAAATAATTGGACAGATGGTTACACTCAGACCAATACTCAGATATATACCTCAAATTAAGTTTGTTTGCAGGGGAGGGTCACTTTCTGTTATCTTTATCCTCTAATCTAATTAGAAGTAAATTCAGACTGTGACTCAGAATGAAATAGTAGACCAACGTGGTAAATTATGGATTTGAGGCTTGAGGCTTCAGGAAAGAGATTGGGGGTTCTGGTGTCTGCACACACACACATACAAACACATGTACAAATACAGTTTCGTACTCACCAACGTATAAAGATAATTCCCTCAAGATACTCCAAAAACAGATATTTAATAACCTTAATAGGAATGGGAACAACTGCAGTACATAATAGACTTATTTTTCAAGATATCCAGCTATTGAAATGTTTTGTGTTCTGGGTGGGTGGATATCCAAGATCTAGGGTAGCTGAATTTATCTGGTGAGCTGAGCTTTATACAGATTTAGTGCCACATATTCAAATTCCCATCATGGCACTATCTTTAAGTGATGGGTAGATGATGTGCTTCTGTGGTGTAACAGGCTATGCTGATGATAGCATTGCTGATAGTAGGGTCTCCCACATCAGACAGACTTTGCTGATGAACCAGACTAAGGACTTTACCACATGAACCCTGTTCTCGCAGTGGCCATGTTGGTTAAAAACATAAAATGCAAACATACCACTTTTAAGGCAGCCATCACCACATCAACTCTCAGTTGTGCGACTGGGGCTGCTGCCTCCATCACACTCTCTTCCTGACCTCTCCTTTAACCTTTCTGCCTTATGACAGCATGCCTTTTGGGTTTCCCCCCACTTTTTTGTTCAATTCTGGAACTCTGTTGCTATGATTTAAGTCTTTAAAAGTTTTTTAAAAGGAAGAAAACAAATAGAAAAAATATAAAGAAAGGTAATAAGGGTTCTTGGGAACAGTGAAGGGACAGGAAGAAGGAGAAGGGAACACTAACACCATGTGTCTGACAATTATACAACTGCCCCAAGAGTGACATTTTGCACCTAAGGACAAATGCAATTGCTAGATCATTCAAGGGTTTCCTCCTTGAATGGAAAGAGATGAGTGGGGGACAGGGCAGCTACGAGATGAAGACAGTGTCATGTGATGAGCATCACCAAAGCTGCTTCTTTCCCAGTGTAATCATGGTTTAAAAGTTTTTTGTGGGTTTTCTGGGCTATGTGGCCATGTTCTAGAAGAGTTTCTGCCTGACGTTTCACCAGCATCTGTGGCTTGCATCTTCAGAGAATGCTTGCTTGGAAAAGAGTTGAGTATAAATATATGGTGTGACCCTGGAAGGGTAGAGTGATGGTTTAAAAGCCCCATACAGTAATGTCCCAAATGTGCCACAAAGCTACTAGGTGGCAGCTGTAGTGGGGGGAGGGTGACACTAGCAAATGATCTCTCAGAGACAGTAGCAGTGACACCATAGCTAAGACTTTTTCCTGCACAGAAGGAAGCACTGGTAAATCCCTTTAGCATATCTCTTACCATGAAAACTCTATGATAAAACAATCTAAAAATGAAACAAGAGATAGTGTTGGAAGATTAAACTTCCAGGTGAGAAGGCACTCAACAGGCTACTAGGAACAGCAGAGAACAAGTAGGAGTAGTACTGTGTCTAATGACACAACTGGACTCAAGCTGAAAGGACATTCTGTCACCATAATATGATGTGAAATTAGATCTGCAGAACTGCACTGTCATGATGTCTGTGTGTGGATTGTGTGACAAGGCCAGGACATCTGGTGATAAATGTCCCTGAAGTGGCCAGATACTTACTTGTGTGTTTCACACTGCACCTGTGACTCTGTAGGAATGGTGTAATGTCTAATGCCATATATTGGAAGGTTGCATCAGCCAAGTGTATATAAGCCAAGCTTGAATGTAAACAAATGTTGAGAATTGTGAAGAATGGGTGCAGCTGGTGTTTGTGAGTATCAGGGAGAGTTCTAGTTTAGCTCTGTGTTGCTGTGAGCTGCCAAGGAGGAGTGTTTGCCTCCATCCTGGAACTCTGTTCTGCATTTATAAATAGCATCTCCTTATCTTCTGTAAATAAATCATTCACCTGGAACTGTCCAGTTTTACTTCTTGGTTTCAAAGGGTATCTCAAGGTCTAGCTGATACTGAAAATCACATTCACGCCTCAACCTCAGCATGACATATTCAGTTACTGACCTGCACAGAGGTCTGAAGGTGAAGTAATGGAACATATAAATATTGCAATGCATGAATTGAAGAAGCTAAAGTGGATAGGGATGAGACAGTTTCAGTCAGATAATGACACAATATTGTCAGCCTTCTATATCCACAGATTTTTTGTTATCAACTATTCAGGTATCTACAGCTTGAAAATATGTTAAATATGTATAAATTTCAGAAAGGAAATCTTGATTCTGTCATTTTATATAAGGAATACTGTTACATTATGCCATTGTATTTAATGGGAATTGAGCATCCATGGATTTCAGTATCCATGAAGGGACTTGGAACCAAATCCCAATGGATACCAAGGGCCCACTGTACTCTAAGAGGAAATAGAATGGCATTAATCGTGATGAGATGTAAAACAAGCAGTCAGGAGATATAAAGCAAAGTCTGACCAAATTCTATCAATAAGACTCGAGGGAAAACCCATCAATATAAAAATATAACAATAATCCAAGTTTATGCTCCAACTAAAGAGGCAGAAGGAGAAGAAGTGGAAAGATTCTGTGCAGGAATCCAAGAGGAAACTGATTACACACCAAAACAGATCTGGTTGATAATCATAGGTAATTGGAAAGCAAAAGTAAGAAAAAGAGCAGAACCCAAATATTGCTTTGATAGTTTGGCCTTCATTGACTGGTTGAATTGTGTGTAGCCAACAATTTGAACACATTTTCCAGGCAACCAAAGAGATAACTGTATACCTGGATGTTAGCTGATTGCCAATAAAGAAATCACTGGCCCTGATGAGGGAGGAGAAGAGACCAAAAATTTGGGGGTTGGGGGAGATATTTGGGTTATCAGAAATGAAGCTGCAGAAAAGCAGGGTCAATACTTAAAATTTATTCTCCTTCTCAGATTCCAATCTGACTCTTTCACCTTCTGTATCCTCCCACCTCACATCACTTCCTCAGTTCTTTTCCCCATTCTTGTAGTGCCCCTTGAGATAAAATGGCCACTGTGTCACCATTTCCATACAATTCTGTTTCCTTTCAAATCCTGATTACTGCTCTCCCTGATGTCATCCCCATCCCTTCCGACACATCACCAATGTACCATTTTTCTTCAGGTCTCTATTTACAAACATGCCACTGTAGGTGCATCTGCACTGTAGAAATACGAGAGACTTCCGGTTGGGAGCGGCAGCCTGTCGGACGCAACTTCAGGAGGCTCTGAAGAACGTCCTCCGCTAAAGGTGAATTCCTTTCGTAATTTCCAGCACGAATAGGAAAAACCCCATTCTTTGGCATAAGGTGGGCGAAGGGGCTTCTACAAACCTGTTGCCTGTCTTCCGACCCATAGGAGTCCTAGTTGGGGGGCTCTCCCCCCAATATAGGTCTCCCCAGGGAGCGGAGCAGAGGAGGTCGAAGCAACCCAGCACTCTTAGTGGGAAACCCACGGGAACCAAGGCTGCCACCAACTTTTTAATTTGAATTAAGAAGAATTTCGGTAGTATAACTTTGAGGTCACTGGATAATCGAAAGAAGAAAATGTCAACAGTTTCATTTCTTTGAACGGCAGATATATAGAGCATGAATAAGCTAAGTAAATAAGTGGACAAGCGGACCAAAACATATAGATATAACTTTGAAGAAATATAGATTCGGAGAAAACTAAAGTTAAAGAAGCTAAGGAAGCGTATAGAAGGTTTTGTTTTGTTTGGACACTAAGGACATTTCAAACTTCGAAAACTGAGTAGGAGATAAATATTTTTTATTTTTATTTTATTGTTCGGATGCGGTGGCTTTTTCTTTTTCCTTAACGGGCGCATAGTCCGCTACTACGATATAGTAATTAAGTAGATGATTTTCGCTTTTGGGAGCATCTGCTTAATATTATAAAAAGAACAAGTGACACGAATAAATTTACAACAGCTGATGAAAGTCTGTTAGGAGGGGCGGAAAGCCCAGAAGGAAAAACTGAAGCAAGGAGTAAGAAAGGGAAGCGGACGTGGGAGGAGAGAAAAAAGCCGAGGCGAGAGGCAAGAGGCGAGAGAGGAGGAACGAAAGCCAAGCAGGTAAGACCAGCGGGCGCAGAAGGAGGAGGGAAGGCCGAGAGACGAAAGAAAAGCCAGGAGAAAGAAAGGGAGGCGGACGCGGGAGGAGAGAGAAAAGCCGAGGCAAGAGAAGGGAAACGAAAGCCAAGTAAAATCAGCGGGCGCAGAAGGAGGAAAAAACTGAAGCAAGGAGTAAGAAAGGGAAGCGGACGCGGGAGGAGAGAGAAAGCCGAGGCGAGAGAGGAGAAGCGAAAGCTAAGCAAGTAAGATCAGCGGGCGCAGAAGGAGGAGGGAAGGCCGAGAGACGAAAGAAAAGCCAGGAGAAAGAAAGGGAAGCGGACGCGGGAGGAGAGAGAAAAGCCGAGGCGAGAGAGGAGAAACGAAAGCCAAGCAAGTAAGACCAGCGGGCGCAGAAGGAGGAAAAAACTGAAGCAAGGAGTAAGAAAGGGAAGCGGACGCGGGAGGAGAGAGAAAGCCGAGGCGAGAGAGGAGAAGCGAAAGCTAAGCAAGTAAGATCAGCGGGCGCAGAAGGAGGAGGGAAAGCCGAGAGACGAAAGAAAAGCCAGGAGAAAGAAAGGGAAGCGGACGCGGGAGGAGAGAGAAAAGCCGAGGCGAGAGAGGAGAAACGAAAGCCAAGCAAGTAAGACCAGCGGGCGCAGAAGGAGGAGGGAAGGCCGAGAGACGAAAGAAAAGCCAGGAGAAAGAAAGGGAGGCGGACGCGGGAGGAGAGAGAAAAGCCGAGGCAAGAGAAGGGAAACGAAAGCCAAGTAAAATCAGCGGGCGCAGAAGGAGGAAAAAACTGAAGCAAGGAGTAAGAAAGGGAAGCGGACGCGGGAGGAGAGAGAAAGCCGAGGCGAGAGAGGAGAAGCGAAAACTAAGCAAGTAAGATCAGCGGGCGCAGAAGGAGGAGGGAAGACCGAGAGACGAAAGAAAAGCCAGGAGAAAGAAAGGGAGGCGGACGCGGGAGGAGAGAGAAAAGCCGAGGCAAGAGAAGGGAAACGAAAGCCAAGTAAAATCAGCGGGCGCAGAAGGAGGAGGGAAGGCCGAGAGACGAAAGAAAAGCCAGGAGAAAGAAAGGGAAGCGGACGCGGGAGGAGAGAGAAAAGCCGAGGCGAGAGAGGAGAAACGAAAGCCAAGCAAGTAAGACCAGCGGGCGTAGAAGGAGAAGGGAAGGCCGAGAGACAAAAGAGAAGCCAGGAGAAAAAAAGGGAGGTGGACGCGGGAGGAGAGAGAAAAGCCGAGGCGAGAGAAGGGAAACGAAAGCCAAGTAAAATCAGCGGACGCAGAAGGAGAAGGGAAGGCCGAGAGACGAAAGAAAAGCTAGGAGAAAGAAAGGGAAGCGGACGCGGGAGGAGAGAGAAAAGCTGAGGCAAGAGAGGAGAAACGAAAGCCAAGCAAGTAAGACCAGCGGGCGTAGAAGGAGAAGGGAAGGCCGAGAGACGAAAGAAAAGCTAAGAAAGAAAGGGAAGCGGACGTGGGAGGAGAGAGAAAAGCCGAGGCGAGAGAGGAGAAAAGAAAGCCAAGTAAGACCAGCGGACGCAGAAGGAGAAGGAAAAGCCGAGAGAAGAAAGTAAGGCAAAATAACAATAAACCCAAATATGAATACCAGGAAAACCAAGCAATTTCAATCAACAATGCAACAAAGAAGACCATCCTTTGATAGTACTCCTAAACTCCATGAGCAACAAAACATTTTAGAAGAACTCAAAGCACTATATATGGAAATGAAAGAAGATATTAAAGAACTAAAACTAGATATGAGCGCAATGAGAAAAGAGATAAAACAAGAAATAAGACAAGAGATCAGAACAGAATTAAAAGGAATTAAGGAAACACTGAATAAAGCGACGGAAGATATTAAGAAAATGGATAAAAGGATAAATAAGATGGAAGATAATACAGAACTGATAAACAAAAGAGTGACACAAATAGAGGATACATACGAAAAGGACTTAGACGAAAGGGCAATGCAGGACTTAAAACAGAGAGAAATCTGTATAAAAATTAGAGGCCTGAAGGAGAAAGAGAATGAAGATCTCTATGAATACCTGACGCCAATTCTAGCTGAATACTTAGGGGCTGAAACGACTCAATTCCAACAGGAAATAAACAAGATGTACAGAATCAATTCTAAAATAGCTAAACAAAGGAAACTGCCGAGGGACATAGTAGTTTATTTCATAAGAAAAAAAAATACGGGATGAGATAATTCAATTAAATTACGAAGAAAAATTAGAAGTAGATGGTTCGGAATTACTAGTATATAAAGACATCCCCATGCGGATATTGAAAAAAAGAAATGAATACAGACCCTTAGTTAATTTGTTGAAACTCAATAACATCAATTACAGATGGGAAAAACTAGAAGGAGTGGTGTTTAGATATAAACTAGAATTGTTTAAAATAAATTCCATAATGAAAATGAAGGACTTCCTGAAAAAAAACAAAAGGGAACTGGAAAAAAGAGGAAATAACATTCAGACTGAAGGCAAAGACTTAGAAAAATCAAAGAATGCAACGCCAAACTCTACAATTCATAAAGAAACACCCAGAGACACTGATTCAGATGGAACAGAAGAAGAAGAAGATAAAGGAAAGGAGGGTGAAGAAGTAGAAGAAGGAAGCGAAGAAGCGACAGGAATACAAGAATAAAATAGACAAAGTAGGGGGGAAAAATTACATATTAAAAAAAATAATAATAAAAATGCAAAAAATAAAAATAATATCCTGGAATGTAAGGGGGATGAACTCCCCGCAAAAAAGAAAAAGAGTGTTTCACTACTTAACTAAGCAAAAAGCAGACATCATTTGTTTGCAGGAGACACACATAAGGGAAAAAGACATTAGACTACTCAGAAATGGAAAACTGGGTGATGAATATATATCTTCGGCCCAAAAAAAGAAAAGGGGTATAGTATTCTATATCAATCCAAAACTCAGCGCAAAAGTTATCTTTAAGGACAATGAGGGCAGATATATTGGCATGGAAATCAAAATAATGGGAGTAACCTACTTACTGGTTGGGATATATGGCCCCCTGGAAAGAAAGGAGGTATTCTATGAGAATATAAATGATATAATTAGCGAATTTAGCTATGAAAAATTATTAATGCTAGGTGACTGGAATGGGGTGATTAACCCTGAAATAGATAGGAAATCTGAAAAACAAATGAAAAAATCACAGGGTAAGCTCCCCAAATCTTTTGGCAAAATGATGGAGACGCAATACCTGGTGGACGTGTGGAGACTAAAATATAAAAATGCTAAAGAATACACTTACTATTCAGAAAGACATAAGTCAGTATCAAGATTAGATATGTTTTTGGCCTCATACAGTCTATGTAAGGAAATCATTGATATGGATATTATGCCAAGAACTATATCTGACCATAATCTTATATCACTAACTCTGAAGGGAAGACCTAAAGAACGCTCCTGGAAACTAAACGACATGCTACTACAAAAAGAAGATATTATTAAAAAAGGTAAAGAGACTCTAAAATGGTATTTCGAGGAAAATCTGAAAGAAAACATGAGTATTGTAACGGTCTGGGAAGCATCCAAAGCCGTGATGCGAGGGTTCTTTATACAACAGAGTAGCATCTTGTATAAACTAAAGAAAGACAAAATGGAAAAACTTTACAAAACGCTAGCAGAAAAAGAGAAAGAGCTACAGAATGATTTACATAAAGAAGAAATACTAAAAGAAATAACACTACTCAAAAAACAGATAGAAATAGAGGAAACTAAAGAAATACAAAATAAAATAAGAACCTTTAAACAAAAGTATTATGAGCAAGCAAATAGACCGGGTAGATGGCTGGCGTATAAAATAAAAAGAAACAAGGAAAGGAATGTCATTACCGAGGTTAGAATAGGAACATCAACCACCTCAAACCAAAATACAATCAAAAAAGCTTTCCAGGAATTCTTTTCGAAGCTATATAGTAAGAAACAAATATCAGTGAATAAGTTAAATTGTTTTTTAGACAAAGCTAACTTACCAACTCTAGCGGAACATCAAAGAGAATACCTAAACAAATCGATTTCCATTGCTGAAATAATTGAAGCCATTAAAAGGAGCAAAAAAGGGAAAGCACCAGGCCCGGATGGGTTTGGTTACAATTACTATAAAGTCTTTGAAGATCAGCTATTGCTTCCCTTTAAAACATTAATAGATGCGATTAGGCCCGACAATTATCCTGAAACCTGGAGGCAAGCTAACATCACACTCATACCAAAAGACAAGAAAGACCCCACCGAAATCAAAAATTACAGACCAATCTCACTCCTCAACACAGATTACAAACTTTTTGCGATGATTATCGCAGAAAGATTTAAAAAGGTACTAAGCGAATGGATGCACAAGGATCAGACAGGTTTCCTTCCCAAAAGACACCTATATGATAATATACGAAACATAGTAAATATTCTAGAATACTTTGAGCGAAACAATGAGAAAAAGCTTGTGTTGATATTTGTAGATCTTGAAAAGGCCTTCGATAACTTAAGCTGGGAGATGATCTATAATACACTGGAGAAAATAGAAGCAGGAACTAAAATCTCTAATTGGATCAAAGCAATCTATAAAGAACAGAAGGCCAAAGTTATTGTAAATCTAGAAAAAACAGAGGAAATCAGGATTACAAAAGGCACTAGGCAGGGGTGTCCGCTTTCCCCACTTTTATTTATACTAGCACTAGAATTTCTCAACAATAGAATAAGACAAGATAAAAGCATTAAAGGTGTAAAAATAAAACAATCAGAACTCAAAACAAAACAATTTGCGGACGATATCGTATACACACTTGAAAACCCTGAAACGAGTGCACTGTAGAAATACAGTGGTCCCCCAGGTTATGAAGATAATCCGTTCCGGGATTACCTTTGTATCCCGGAAGTCATTCATTACCCGGGGGACCGCTTTCGCCAATGCACAGCGCTCCGGAAGTGCGCTGTTTTAAAGCTTCCGGGTTGCGAATTTTTTTCGCAACCCGGGGTTTTCTTCACATCCCAGGGGCTTTTTTTCGCCCCCGGCGGTTTCGGGTCCCGAGGATTTCGTTCCCGGGGGATTCGGATCCCTGGGGACCACTGTACAGTAATTCAATTTGACACCACTTTTGCTGCCATGTCTCCATCCTACCAAATCCTGGGATTTCTAGTGTTATAAGGCACCAGCTCTATTTGGCAGAGAAGGCTAAAGACCTTGTAAACTACACTTCCCAGAATTCTATAGGATGGAGCTACAGCAGTTAAAACAGTGTCAGACTGCATTATTTCTACAGAGATGCACCTTATGTCCTCTATCCTTTCTATATTCAAATAAATTATAATATTTAAATAAAATATAATTTTATCTAATTATTTATTTCCTGTGCTAAAGTAGTGGAACTTTAACCATACAAACTTGATGATACCCTAAAGTAATTTCAACAATGATGTTGTTGTCTCCTCAAATGCTGTTAGACAGGCTTCCCAAACCACAGTACAACTCCAAGCATTCCTGACCACGAGCAATGCTAGCTGAGGATGATGGGAGTGATGTTAATAACACTTGACCAAGTTTGGCGGGATTTTGTACTTAGAATGAGATGTGATTTCAACATTCCATAATCAAATTTTGTCCAGCCATGTATGCTCTACATCTCCTTAGGCAAGCTAATATTTTCTCTGAGATAATGTACGAGTGCTCATTTGTGAACCATTTTCAAAACTGTAAAGTAAATACAAATGCTAAGTGCTTTTTATTATTATTATTATGTTGATAAAATACATCATTTTTTAAAAGATGAAAGCATATTATTTATTATCTGCAAATTATTTTTGTAGCACTCAAAGCTTCAGTGATTTGGGGTGACATGTTTTATGTCAAACCATCTTTTACAAACTAAAATAACTTTTAAATAATGTTTTCCTCTTTTCTTTCCATCTTCTTTTCTTTTTGTATTAGATCTTTTTAGATAGTAAACCTATGGGAAAGTTTTTTGTTGTTATTTTTAAAGGAACAATGCATGTTAGCCACTGTGAGAACTGGTTTGCTTTTGGAGCAAGATAAAATGCTAATACTGAATAAGAATAAGAAAACAGTGTCTGTGAAAAGGTATTTGTGATAAAGAAGCTATATATATTCATAGCATTCATAGCAAATAGAAGGGGCTCAGACATGGTTTTCAGATCTGCCTGGTTTCTTAGATATTTCCTGATTATGACAATCTGTTATAGATCAAAGTTCTTATGTATTTTGTTCAAGAACTGGAGCATGGAAATATTCATTAATGGCTGGAAAGTGAACAAATGTAGCTTTGGTCCTTGATCTTCAGTGTCAGAGTTCAAAAGAAGAGAGAAAGAATGAAAAACAATCTGCAGGCATTTGCAAAAGTTTTTCTTTAGGAAACAGCTTGGGTGTTGACATTGTTTCATCAGCTTGGTAAAACTGATGATAAGTACCTGGGTGTCATATGTCATAATATTGTAGCTGCCAGTATAAAGAATCATCTAGTATTTCAGGGGAAATCTGCACATTTCCTAGAAATGGAAACTAATGATACTGTCCACATTACATTTTATAAATAGCTTTTTGTATGTTTTAACTATAATTTTTTAAATATGTAAATCGCCTTGAGTCCCACTTTTTGGGAAAGGTGGTATAAAAATAAAGATGATGCTCATGATTGATGATGGTAATTCTTTAGAACAGGACCTAAAAGTGCTGTTGGCAGGGGCTGGAATTATATTGGCAGGGACTGGAAGTCATCTTCCACAAAGGCTCTCAGAATGGCTTACGAATTGTTAATAAGATAGGTCCCTGCCCTTAGGCTTACAATTTACAAAAGACATGACATAAAAGGAGAAGGAAAGGGCAGTGGGGAAGGGGATCTTATCCAGCAGATAGTGCCAGGTGTTCTCTCCCTCCAAAGCTAGGGTGGTGGCAGTTGGAATGGAGGGAGGGTCCTCCATCTGCTTCAGGGCTAGGCATAGTGGAGATGTGCCTGCCTCTTCTTCTCTCCCTCTGAGGCCAAGGTGGTGGCAGTTGGAATGGAGGGAGAGGCCTTTCATTTGCCTCTGGGGCAAGGCATGGGGGAGCTGCACCTTCCTATTCTCTCCCTCCAAGGCCAGGACAGTGGTGAGTGGAATAGAGGCATGGCTTTTCATCTGCCTCTAGGCATGATGGAGGTATAGACATGGCTGCCCACGTTTGCAGGGGTTAGACGCAAAAGTGGAAAATGGTTTGCTATATATATTTTTTAACCCAAGAAAACACTTTTTGGGGGATCTAAAGGTCTTCCCATACAACTCTATGGACTCTGCCAGATGTTTACTACAGAATTTTACTGGAGGACCTACAGAGGCCTAAAGAACTGTTCTCTCATTTGTAGATGGTGCAGCATGACTGTATGTTGACGATATGGCCTAAGTTGAACATAGAGCTATGCTGGAGGACCTATACGATACCTAGAGATAACTTTGGGGGGGGGGAGTCTTTTGGGGGAGCTAAATAAACATTTTTGCTAATGAGAAAATGATTTGGATTTTTGTAAGACTGCTGTAGCAGACAGTTTCTCATACAAAGAAAGCAGTAGACCAAACTCAGCTCTATGACTTGATGGAGGAGACATGCTCCTTGTTATTTGGGGTGGCCCAAACTTATTTTAGGATGCCCAGCTACATCTCCCTTATTCATTACTATGGTTACTGGCAATTTCACATTTAAGTTCTTTGTGCAAAAAGACCATTTGCCCCTCAAAATGATTATGCATCCTAGTGAGGAATGTTTCCCATTCATTCAGATGTCTGATAGGATTTTATAGTAAAGTATCAAGTAAACTATCCAGGCTATTTACCCAACATTTTGTTGAAAGGGAAACGGGATATTGAACAGCAAATTCAGCATATAAAAGACCTGTAAGACAGTGGTAACTACAAAGTCTCTCATCCCAACAAATATCCCAATAGTTTCTTGACTACAAACATAATGCCTACTTACTACAAGCATATAGGTTAAAGGTAAAGGTTTTCCTTAACATGAATGTCTGTTAATAACCAACTATGTGGGGGTTGTCCGAAGATGATTCTGGTGATCATGTGGCCTGCACAGAACATGTTACTACAAACATAGAGCCTCAAAAATAGTACTGTGAGAGGCTATTAAAAATCTAGATCTGATTTTAATCTTACATAACTAAACAAGATATATTTTGTGGAGCTCTCGGGCTATACGGCCATGTTCTAGAAGAGTTCCTTCCTGACGTTTCACCAGCATCTGTGAAGATGCCAGCCACAGATGCTGGCAAAACGTCAGCAAGGAACTCTTCTAGAACATGGCCGCATAGCCCAAAAGCTCCACAAAAAAATATGGATGCCGGTCCACTTTGACTCCACATTAAACAAGATATTGCCTTTGTAGGCATCTGAACACAATGCATCTTTGCGGCAATATATAAGACCATCATAAACTCCTATTTCTTTCATTTCTTGTGAACAAACATTTATAACTACCAATAGTATAATGAAATACAAATCAGATGTGTGAAGTGCTTGATGTTATAGTTGGATATGTACAGGATGTAATGCAAATAATATAAGTGAAATATCATAAGAGGAAAATATTGTGCTTTCTATCCATATCCATTGTTGATAAGATAACAATATTTGGGTAATAATATCAGGGTAATATTGTTGGTATGGTGCTTGCTTTTCTACAGAGATAATCTAAAAATCACATCAAAATTAAAATAAATTCTTTTTTCTGCTTCATTGTCTTTCAACCAATATGTGCTTGTGTTTGGAAAGAAACTTGGCTTTAATAGTAGTAGTAGTAGTAGTAGTAGTAATGATAATAATAATAATAATAATAATAATAAATGATGCAGACACCAGATAATCAATTTTGATTTAAATGGGTATATTGGATTTGTGAGTTTATTGGATTTGTTATTGCTTTCCTAGTTCTATCGTGTAGATCGATCTTTGTCATTTGAAAGTCATTACAAATGGGAAATATTGGTATATGATTAAAATGCTGCCCTAGTCAAATTTGTTGTGGTTAATCTGTTTTTTAAACTCCCACAGCATGTGTCAGCAATCAGATTTGCAAAGAAAGGCTATATTTACATATGAGTGATCAATCAGATCACATGCCTTGTACAAAGAACACTAAATACAAAATGAATAGATAGGAAAATTGAGCACTTAGGGGAGCATGTCTTCAATAAACATGTAGTTTGACCGTGAAGCGGGAGCAGAGCCATGTGGTGGCTTGAACCTGCATACAAACATGCAGTAAATTCTATTTGCTTATATGGTGCCTTCTTCTGAAGGGATAAATCAAACTTAGAAAATTGGATGTCCCTGTCATCTGAGAAATCACCCAGACTGCACTTTCAGAAATCCTACAGATACATAAGACAGTGTAGTGGACAGTATGGATTAGACACATCAGTTCTTCTACCCCTGCAGTTTATGCTAAACTTTCCATGGCTTAAAGACAAAGACAAATGATGCATCACTGAAACAAACTAATAAAGGGGGGAAATCCATGCATGGGATCAGTCTACAAATGCACACACTGCATACGTAGGTTTCTTAGAGGATTTAGAATGCCAGCACAATATTTCTGTCTTTAACAGTGTATATTATGTTTTGTGCTATCAGATGTTCAAGCATAACTCACATATGTTGACATCCACTGTGTTAATGCTAATTCATGTGCTCCCCATTCCCATGTAGAGGTTTACACAAAGCCCAAGGTACACACCTATGTGGGATCTTTTTTTACCTTGAATGTGCTTTAGTAGATTTCTCCTAGTAATTAGTGATGGAAAGAATATTCACTATTTGTTTCCCAGCAAAAAAATGATTCTCCTGAAACTCAGGCAATATGGTTTGGATGATTGACACAGAGGCAAGAATTCAGTGCAATTTTTCCCTGGTATTCAGTCATCCTGAATATTTTTTAGAAATTGATTGTGCACAGATGTATACATAGGCTTTTTGAATGTATTTTCCGGACAAAAATCTGTTTCCGGAAACACACAAAGTTGGAGAGAGCCTTACAAAATTGCTGTTTTTTCCACAAAATCCACTAATTTTGCACAGAAACGTATGTGATTGGAAATAGGATTCTGTGGGTGAAAAAAATAAGGTGGTTTTTTTTTTCTTTCTTTCTACAAAACCTACATTTTTCATGCAACCTCCTCCACACTTTCAGAAACACATGTGGCTTTTTAATATTGCTCAGTTTTATGCAAAACATTTTTAATGTCCAAAGTCCCATCATTTTTGTGGATATAATCCACATGTATCTCTGCCTAGAATAATTTCCTGAAAAACTACAGGATGTGTGAATTCTGTGTGAAAATTGCACAGAAATTATTCATCCTTCCATGTGAAGATGAAATAGGAAAGTATTTACATCCTTACTAATAATACAAAGTCATCAAGTTCCATTTTCAAGGGAAGTGAAAAATTATCAATCACCTGAGGATAAAAGTGATTGCTTAGGGGGAAGTAATTCATTCAAAACTAGGCCTCTAATTGTAAATGTTACTTTAATGCATCACTAAAACATACAAGTACAAATGCAAATAAATACTAGAAACAGAAAGAATGATATATACTGGAGTACATCCACAGCTGTCTTACTGAATCCACAAGGGTAGTTATTACTGAGGCTTTCTTGGCTGTTTTTCATACTTGTCACAATATTATATTATATAATTTGATCTATATAAAACTCAAGGGGACCCAGACAAGTTGGTGTGTTTTAACCACAAATATTTAATATTATGCATAGAGTGACTGAGAGCAAATTTTCTCCCATTTATTCTCATAAGATAAATGAAGTCAAATGGACAGGTGGCTTTATATGCTGGCTTTCCAAAACACTGGGTAAATTGTGGCTCTCCTGACAGTCTTTTACTTGCTTGTTCTAGCAAATGCTACTTTTCTTTAGCACAGAGCTAAAGATGTTCAGTGACAAATGGATTTTACTTTATTCAGCCCTGACTTTTGTGAAGTTTCTGTTGTGAAACATGTTATCCAAACA
Organism: Urosaurus nigricauda; assembly: GCA_034509955.1. Lineage (NCBI taxonomy): Eukaryota > Metazoa > Chordata > Lepidosauria > Squamata > Phrynosomatidae > Urosaurus > Urosaurus nigricauda. The sequence continues at coordinate 94,664,551 of JAOEGL010000003.1, forward strand.
GTCTTAACTATTTCAGTTTCCAGATCTGGAGAGAAAAGGATGATGATGATGATGATGATCATCATCATCATCATGTAAGGTTGACTTGAATCCTTGACATAAAAAAATATGTAAGAGTTCTTCTTGAGTGCTTTTAAAAAAAATAAATCTGAAGTTCCTGCCTTTTCAGATCTCCACACATTTAGGCATTCATTGGTTTATCATGTTTCAGCTTGATTGCTGTGGTTCTCTATAGGTAAAGCCCTTAAGGACTAATTTTGAAGGCTCCAGCTGGTAAGACTGCACATTTGCTGTGAGACATTTCTTTAACTTGCATTTGGTGAGTTGCACTAGTTGTAACTTAGCTAACATTGACTGGTAACATATCAATATCATGAACAGTCTGGACCCCAATTATTCTTTTGCTTTTGTGGAACTTCTGTAGCCAAAAACTTTTGTCCATATTTCAAGAGAAATTTATTGTAGTGTCTCTGTGTTGGATTCTTGGTTCTGAAAATAGGTTTTCCTTTGTACAATTTTTCAATGTACATTGAAACTAGATTAACCACTAACTGGCTATATTAATCATTTTACTTCTTCCATTGGCTTTTTCTTCAAATTATGCACTGTAGATGGATAAATGGTTGGAGGGATAGATGGATAGATGGACTGAGAGATGGGCAGTCATCTGTAGATCAATAGGTCGCCTCTAGGTTTTCATCTAGAAAACAAGAAATGGTCAATCAAAATACATGGTATTATTTTTTTCCCACTTGGAAAGCAATTTCTTTTATTTCTCTCTACCCCGAAAAACAATATTGTGGGGATTGAATAACCAAATGGCTTTCATCACACTTTCCTTTATGAAAATTATAACTGTATAATTGTGCTGATGGGGAATGTACAAGGCAGTAAGAAGACAGGTACTAGCCTGGTTGGCCTTGAAAAGAAACACAGGTTGCACCTGCAGTGCAGAAATAATGCAGTTTGATACTGCTTTAACTGTCATGGCTCCATCCTATTGCTTCCTGGGATTTGCACAAGATTCTTCAACTGATCTGTATCGTCTTTTGGGGGGGGGGGGGGAGGTCCCTTCTAGTTGCATGGCAAAAGCCAGAGTTATGTATACTTGACTCTGACTTTTGCTGTTCAACTAGAAGGGAAACCCAGAGGACCTTCTCAGCTGTCGCTCCTAAATTATGGAATGACCTGCCGGAAGAGATCCATCATATTACCACTCTTGATGCCTTTAAGAAGGCTATTAAGATGGACCTCTTCCAGCAGGCCTTCCCAGACTGATCCTCCCATTCATTGATGTAGTTCGCCTCCTATGCCTGCCTATTTTAAAATTTTAAATTTTAATTTGCTTATTTTAAATTTATCTATTTTAAATATTTAATGAATTTAAATTGGAATTTTATTATTTTTTAGTTAAGGGATGAGGGATGGCATTTTAGTTTGTATACATTAAGTATTGTTTATGTATTTTATGTATTTGTTTATGTAATTTTGTAAACCACCTTGATCCTTTGGAAAGGCGGTATCTAAATAAAATGTATAACAACAACAACAACATTAATTTGCATTACAATAGTTATGTGGCAAGTTGTACATGAATTAATATAAGCTACTTGTTATGGATGAATTAACTGTGTGAATTCTAAAGCTGCCTGTTAGGTTTGTAAGGGGATCAATGGATAGGTAATAAAGCCGAAGAATTCAGAATTAATTTGTTTAATGAGACATCAAAGGCGTCATCGTTTTTTATGGGTTTTTCGCGCTATGAGGCCATGTTCAAATCTTCTGTGAAGATGTCAGCCACAACTAATGGTGAAACATCAGTAATAAAATCTTCTGAATCATGGCCTCATAGCCCGAAAACCCACAAAAAACTATTAAATTTGTTTGTTTCTCTTTGACTCTGCTCAAGTCAAGAGGAGTAGCTTTGTTTGTGTGTGTGTGTGTGTGTGTGTGTGTACAGGGACTGAGGAAAGTTGCAGTCCAAAAAGCATTTAATGGAGAAAGATATGTCAAATCTCTTTTCTCCTTTAGTCACCTAATCAGAAAGTCTTAGGAAATAGTTATTCTTTGGCCATTGAAATCTATCCCCCCATTTGTGATTGCTTTTTATAATGGAGAGTGAATTAGAAGGAAATGATTCTATTCCTAGTCATTCTTAAACAATTAGAATAAAGGCTCTTGTTTTTGTCACAAGGCTCTTGTTTTTAAGTTGCTTTTTTAGTTAAATAATAACTTAATGTTATACAATTGGCTTAATTGTGTTTTAACATTAATGTAGTGATCTTTGATGCACAAGACAAGTACAGATGGTGAGGGCATGAACTAAACTAAGTTTAAGAACTTAACACAGAGTAGTTTGAAAATGATGGGGGCGGGGAGAGAGAATTATTTAGGATAGTCAAAAACCAGAACATGACTGGTCAGATACTACATTTGTGTAGTATCTGACCGAGTTACATGAAAGCTACAGTTGATACATTATGTGTAAACAAATCATGGGTGAATAAAGGTGCATATATCTTACCCTTTTAAGACACCAAGTGGAATATTTTTATCTTCATGTTATAAGATGTCATCTAGTTACTTTTTAAGGTACGGTTGGCTCCATTCATTTTCAGTGGCTGCTCCCAGCGTGTGGGAATCCATTACATGAGAGACTAGACTGACCCGCTCCTTAATGAAAATGACATTCTTATTCTTATGCCACCTTTGGCAATTCACAGACTGCTAAGAAATGGACTTTTAACAGATTGGTGTATTACTTATTTATGTGTTCTAAAACTGCTTTTTAATTCCATAGAGATTTGATATTTTAATTGGCTTCATAGTGTTTTGTAATTATAATTTTTGTTTCTGTTGATTTGTATCAGTTTTTAATCTTCTTGTGAGATGCCTTGTGTCTAATTTCAGAGAAAGGTGTAATGTAAAGAAGTTTGTGATTGCATAAAAGAGGAGATTTGAGCAAGTATAGCTTGCAGCACAGTGATAGGGAAGCTCTGATCCTCATGAGGCTATTGGACTGCACACCTACCCAGCACAGAGAATGGTGAGGGATATTGGAAGATGGCAGTCACAAGATATGGAGGACCCCACATCCTATTGTAAAGCAAACTCTGTCTGCTGAACATCCCTCTTCTACACAGTTTAAGAGTCTGGAGTCCTCTTCTGGCCATTTTATTGAGCTTTTAAAAAACCAACACAGTCATCTTGGCCAATGGTCTGGGATTCTGGAAGCTGAAATCCAAAAAACCTAGAAGGCAAGAGTTTGGGAATTACTGATGTAGCAGCTGGTATGCAGTTGAGAAACATTCTATCCCATTACTGATGGGGTTGAGCAGCCTCTCAGTAAAATTGTGCCTCTAAACCACTAATTCTACCAGACTATTTCCAGTTGATAATCCAAAACAATGGAAGATGGACTTCCAAAGGTTATATAGGGCTGATCTATACTGGCAAAAAGGAGTGTGTTCATGCCTGAATGAAAGTGTAGCCTTTAGATGACCCACACTAAAAGTTTGGCATGAACGCACTTCTTTTGCATTTTAGTGGGGGGAAAGCAGCTTTAAAAAGGAGCTGCTTTTTCCAGCTTCTTTTTAAAAAGGGTGTAACAGTGCAGCTGTGTCTAAATGCTGCAGTGCAACTGTGCAGTTTTTTAAAGCTCCCAAACCTTAGCTCCAGCCCTAATCCGAACCCTAGACATGTGCAGTAGGCACTCTGGGATGCTGTAACTGTTATGCAACTGCACATAAAATGTCAATTCATTCATAAAATAAAGAAGTTTATTCATAAACTTAAATTGTAACGGATTTAATATCTTTTTAAGGGGGGGAGGGATGTGGTTTGTTTTATTAATGTAATAGTATTTTAATGTGTAAGCCACCTCGATTGATCATTCATGGTGCACCGATGCAACTGTGCACTTTAAAAAGGGAAGTGAAACCACAATGGTAATTTGACAGATCTTCATAACTGCACAGTTCATGTGTGATGTACCTGCGCAACTGCGCAGTTCGCAGCTGGCAATACAATTGCCTGTATGATGTACTAGTGCAACTGTGTAGTTCGCAGCCCGCAACAACAACAAAATATTCAAGGTTCAGCGTGGTCAAAAGCCCCATTCATTGCCACCCGTGTAGCTGCTCCGCCTGTGTTTCTAGCATCCTGACAGCTTCCAATGTAGTTGCTGAGCAACAGAAAAGACTTCAGATAAGTCGTCCCCACACCTCCTCAGTGTAGCTGCCCTATGCCTTTTTATTACACACCTGGGACTTGCAGTGCAGCTGCTAAGTATTAAGGAAAAGGCAACTTCATGTTGCCCTTTCCTGCCAATCTAGAAAGGCCCATAGAGATTTATCACATGGTAGGAAAGCATCCTTCTCCTGTCCTTAAATCGTTTTAATGGCTCGATCATGGGGGAGGGGGGATTATCACTCCCACGCTTGCTTATCCTGTCCATAGAGAGTAATGGAGCCTTCATTTGGTATTAGCAGAAATTCCTGTTAATACCAAATGATGGGCCCATTACTCTTTGCAGATGGGAGAAAAATGGGAGAAGTACATGTGGGTTTGATAATCTTCCCCCTGATTGCACCATTAACATGATTTTAGGATGGGAGAAGGACACTTTCCTTTCCATTGTGATAATCTCAACAGTGCAGAAGCAAGAAAGAAAATCCAAGTGTGTAAGTGTGACCCATCTTCCCTCCACCATTAGCTATAGGAAATGTGTAAGCAAGTTAATAACAGAGGACCTAGTCCATTCATAGACTTCATACTTGACCCAGGCTCCAGCTGCCAGGCTAATGCAAAAAGTTTGAAAGCCACTAATACAAATTAACTTTTTCTGTACCACTGGACAGCTGTTAAAATTTTTGGCCATGATGCTTACAAGGACTCTAAAACCTACATGCTTACTGCCAGAGGCCCAACTTAGAAAATTTCTATTTTAAAAAAAAATGTATTATTGGAATGAAAAAATTAATTACAATTACATCATTATTCATATCTTCCAAATGCTTCAAAATGCTGCAATTACTTTTTAAAAATAAATTTTCAAATACTGATCACATGACACCAACTGCACTACTGTCTTCTTCATTTGCAAGTGTAATTAAAAGTTATAACCCTTAAAGACTAGATATTTGCAAAACAAGTTAATTCAGAGACTGTTTTCACTCATATCAGCCTCTCTTTTCACTTAAAAATAGCAAAGTGGAGAAATGTAAAAGAGGGCCTTGTTTATGTAATGCCACCCACTAAATGGGTTGCGATCTAGAATACATTAATCCTACTCATTGTAAGTTTTAGGAAACACCTTTCACCTTTTCCTGAGTATGTTTCATTGCACTTTTGGTTTTCAGCTATTGATGCATATTACAGCTACACATGCAAATAGTACTACAATTTAAAAATCTAATTCTGTCTTGATCAATGTATCAATTTTATATCTCATCGGTGTAGTGGGATACTAGATGTTAACACAGTAAGCAAACTGGTATTTCCCAGGGAAATAATTTGATGCATAATATCCTATTCCAGATTTGTCACCCAAAAGTTAATCAGCATCACAATTTAAAAAAAAACACACACACAGTGGTTTGGAGGACTGTGTGTGTGTCATAAATATTTCTTTGGCTTTGGAAAGTGCTGTGATACCAAACTCTAAACAATCTAGACTATGCACAAAAATGTATTTACTTTTTTTAAGTAACAATACTCTGCATTGTTGTACTACATGTTCTTTTATACAAACTGTGTATACACACTTTTCTTAGATTGTCACTTTAATGCTTAGATTGTCACTTTAACTTTTCTTAGATTGTCACTTTAACTCCTGATCCAGAGTGCTGCATACTGAAGTCAAAGCTCCATTTCAGTGCAAATGCTGTTAGAGCAGGATGTCAAGAAATCCAAAACTTCCAGCCCACAAAAGGGAGATCAGCAATAAAATATGTAGAGTATATCTAAAAGATTTGAAGAGCCAAACTGAATTAGTTCTAGCAAAAGGAATAAATGCTAGCCTAAGAGCTAGGGTTATAAAGGAACTTATTTTTAAAGGTTTTCTAAGAAATTAGATACCGGGGGGGGGGGGGGGAATTCCATTAAAGAAAGAAACAGAGATTAAATAACAGGCAATTCAGCACTGAGCTGAAAGGACACTAGGTTTCTTTCAGCAGAAGAAAGTCATACATGAGAAGTATCATCCTTTTTCTCACTAAGATTTTTTTAAACAATCTTCTGCTTTGTATACTTTCATTTAACGGAAATATTTCAGGGAGGGGATCTAGGAGTCATATTAATCCAAATTGAATAAAGTCCATTGTTTTATAAATTGGAATTGAAAATAAATATTTTCTCCCACCTTGGGGAAAAGAGCTTCCCACTGAAGTGAATCAAAATAGTATCTGAGACTGAAAGCGAGTGGTGTTGTGCAATAGTTGTTTGTCGGAATACTGTAGTACCAGGGAGACTTAGATTCAAAGTTTGACTCAATCAGATAAACCTCACACAACCAATCACTGTTGCTAAGCTCACAGATGTATTGTATAAATCATATGAGACCATATATCCCAGCTTGAGCTCCTTAGAAGAAAGCTATGTGTGTAATATATAACACCAAGACCATAAATGAAGTGATGGAAAGCACACTCTTGAATAGCTAGCTAGTCATTATAGTGAAAGTCTTTGCCACATTTAACTCACAATTTGGGAGATTTACTTTTTAGAAGTAATTAGTTGCAATTATAGCTCAACATCCACAATTAGTTATGATTATAGTAGCAGTTTTTAATGTAACTTTGCTTTTGTGTTTCTCAAATATTGGAAAAATACTTGCTAGTACAGTAATTACTTTTGAAAAATCTGAAAAGTAGAACTAGAACCCACAGGCCTGTGGTATAAAAATACACTGTCCTCCTGTCCACTTCATCATTGCCTCAATACCCACAACATAGCAGGAGGCAGGAGTTTCCTGTTACGCCATGTAGTAAGGCTTCACCTACAAAACAGTAACAGTGAAAAGTCAACAGTTAGTTCACAACAGTATCCCTCTCAAAGTTATAATGTAGTTTTTGCACCTTAATTACTTTTAAAGGAAATAATGATAAGTAACTAGTTATTTCTAATTAAGTACTTCCTAGCTCTGTGTTAAGTTTTCTTCCACTGCTGCTTCATCTGAGCAATAAGACTAGTTCATTAAAAAGTAAACTGACACCACTGAAAACACCATAATTGTCTATTGTTGTGTGCGTTCCAAATCTTTTCCGACATATCGCAACCCCAAGGCAATGCTATTACAGGGTTTTTTCAGCAAGATTTGTTTAAAGAGGGCTCGCCATTCCCTTTTCAGACTTTCTCTGACTTGCCCAATGTAAATCCTCATCTCCCAGAATCCTCTCTCAAACCATTACACTATGCTGGCTATCTTTCAGACTGTTAGACTATTATCTTTCAGACAGAGAAAAAATTATATTTGTCTGTGAGTAAACTTGGTTATCTTGCTGTGTGAGCAAAGCTACTATGAGGAGGGAATGAAAAGATAATATAGATGCTTTAAGGACATGAAACACACACACACACACACACACACACTATATATATATATATATATATATATGGGGGTATCCAAAAGTTTTAATGTATCTGATGAAGATTTTACACTTAGGCCACTTCTGGCAGACCCAGTCACAAAAATAAAGGATGCAATGAGCTGATTTTCTCAGCAATGTGCACTTAGGGACCAATGATAACACTGACAAAATTTCATCAATATACCATAATAATTTCCGGGTGATAATTATTACTTTACGATACCCCCTCGTAAGGCGCAATCTGCAGACCTCTACAAATATCAGGTATTTGGAGGGTCAATATACTCTGGGAAAAATGTATAAATCTAGATAGTGACTACATAGAGATAAGTTAACAGCTACAAATCAAAACAAACTTTCTGTCAATTTTTTTAAAAGGTGATCATTAAAACTTTTGGATACACCATAGTATATATATTAGAGAGAGAGAGAGAGAGAGCAAGATATGACAGGCTGTATGCCTGAGAATATAGCGGAATATGGCATCCCCTGCATGATATAAAATAATATATCTCTGAGATTAAATAAATTATTAATAAATACATTTTAAAAAGTTAAAGTGTAAATTAAAGACGGTCAGGGGGTCTTTTGTTTCCCCCCACCCCTATAATTTTATTCTTTAATCCTGCTAGAACCATTCATGTTATCTTCAGTACTCAGCAGATAAACAGATCTACCAGCAGTAAAGGATTAGGAGAATGAAAGATTTGTTGTAGAAAGTTGATTACTTTCCTAGAGAGAAGCACAAATGAGCTCTTGAAGAAGAACACAATAAACACTTTACATTTTTAGTAGTGGATTAAAAATAAATACGGAGGCTTAACCTCAAAAATTTCATAGTGTTTCTGTTTGCAGTGAAACAAGAGCCAAACTGTTTCTTCATCTAAACCAGGGCAGGGGAAACTGAGCTACATTGAACGCCCAGACATAATTCCTATGACCCATAAAGTGTGCCCAACAGACCCCTCAAGCTAGTACAACACATTTTCCAACATTTCACAAATGAAAACTACAACACACACAACAAGCAATTGTGTGGTCAAGATGGCAAAAGTTATTAATGAGGAAGAGCACACAAGTTAGGGCAGTAGTTTGCTTTTGCCTAAATCAAGATTTCCCTTCTGCCTCAGCTAACTGAATTCATTTTTCAGCAGTTGATTTCCATTTTCAGCAGCTAAAGTAAGCTGAGGACAAGGCATGAAGTGAAAGGAGGAGGAGCAAGAAACTGGGACTTTTTAAAAGGAGTAGAAAAAGTATGATACCAGGGGATTAATTGGAACAGTCCCTGCCAAACTGGGACAGTTGGGAGGTATGGTACTATCCCTTCCCTCATTGTACAGCTTTATCAGTCACAGGTTTGAAATATCTGCACAAGAAGTCGGTGTGTTTCAGTAGCAGAATTACTAGAAGTCAAAGAGTGCATTCATCCACCTGAGAACTAGTTCTGCTTGACAGTTTTGTCACCATTCATGGCTAAAACCATATTTCTGTGTATGTTGTATTAAATAGTGAGGAAGCGCAGAAAAATTGACTGATTTAGTACACTAGTTTCTTCAAATGATGCTTTTACATCTTTGTATTTGGTTATAGCTGTAAATGGTGCACAGTACAAAATCACTCATCTATGTTGTCTTTTTTTTTAACAGCAAAATCTGGAAAGCAATCTCACAAATCTTATCAAGAGAAATACTGAACTGGAAACACTTTTGGCTAAATTAATTCAAACTTGCCAACATGTGGAGGTGAGTACTAGTCTAGATTTAGAATATTAGATACATGGATCATCCCTCTATAAACAATTGTTCCGTCTTTAATGGTTTGTTCTCACATGTAGACTTTTCAAACTATTGAAAATAATAATGTGTGGTATACTGTGTGATAACTGAATCTCGATTTCATAGGAAATTGAGTATTCTGATTAGAGTCATCAAACAAATATTGCAGGAATATTTCAATATTAAAATGCCCACACAATTATGTTAAAATGTTTGTTTGTTAGCCATTTCACATGACAAACCCATTAAAGATCTTGCCCTGCAAGTACACAGGTTTGCTCTCAGCTCTGCCTTCTTTGGTTCCGATGGCATATTTTCTTTCACTGTCTTCATGGAAATCCACCTACATTTTATAATAGTTAAGGTAATACATGCAGGTTGTTTGTTTTTAAGTGTAGTTAAAAAAATTTTTTTTAAAAAAAAATGCCAATTTCAAGAAAAATAAAATTGAATTTCCACTGAATATGAAAGACAGATTATATAAAAAGAGCATTTGAATTAAATGTGGTAGAGGCTCTGGAATGGTCAGTCAAGAAAGAGGAGGGTGCTGAATTGACAGAACGTAGTACAGTCACCCCTCCTAATGTGCGGATCTGAGATCTGCACCCTTGAATATACACAGAAAATGATCTCCACTATTTGCAGTGGCGTGTGCACCTGTGCCACACATAGAGGGGCATGCTCCATTCAAGCCTATGGGGCTTGAATAAGCATGAGCCTCTGTTTTCATGGGGGAGTGTCTGGAACAGGTCCAACTGTAATAATAGTATACTTGTGAGGCCTGATTTTCTCCCCAGAAGTATTTTAAACTATGCTCCATGAAGGTTTCTCAAAAATCACTCAAGTGTTCTACAAGAATGAAAGTACTAATGGACAGAAAGCAGCATGAATTACAAAATTTGCCTTTTAATCCACAATTGAAGTGGAATTTGTGGAAGATGATCAATCCACCTCAAAATCTTCACCCAATCTTCAGACATACCTTATGACATATGACAGAAAACCTTGTAATGCACAGAGGTCCTAGAGCTAATAGATTGGTATGAACAGGGCTCTCTAGGGATTGAATGTCACAGTGCATCAGTTCAGATTACAAATTTGTATTATGGGTATACCAAAGCTAGGAAAAGTACAGTGGTCCCCCGGGATATGAAGCCCCCGGGGAACGAAATCCCCGGGAGCCGAAACCGGCGGGACCGCAAAACAGCCCCGGGGATCTGAACAAAACCCCGGGGTACGAAAGGGAAAAACCGCGCGGCCCCTTTAAATCGGCCACGCGGTCCGTCCCTTAAAGCGGTCCCCTGGGAAACGAAGATTTCTGGGTTACGAAAGGTAATCCGGAACGGATTACCTTCATAACCCGGGGGACCACTGTACCGCTGGCTAGGAAATTCTGAGAATTGTGTTTCAAAAATTTACATTCCCAGATCTTGTACATCAAGACACACATAGTTTCTAACACAGTGCATCACTGTCACAGTTATAATTCTGACTATAACTCAGTTCTATTACCATTTCTATTGGTTTGTTTCTTTAAAAATGAAACATGGTATAACAATATGTATTGACATTAGGACTCGAGACAAGAGAAAAATGTTGAATTCAGACAAGATATCTAGCATTTCATTATAATAATGAATGCATAAGCAAGTGTGATGGACACTGAATCTCACATGTATTTTTTAAAAGGGGGAGCTAGTGGGATCAGCAGAAAATTTAGAACTTTCAAGTCCGAATAATTTGCCGCGCAGGTCAGGCACCAAATAAACAATAGACACTGGCTGGAGGAAGACATGGCCACAACTTTATTCAAGAGAACATAGCATAAACAGCAATAGGGTTGGCCCAAAGCATAAGGTCTGGATCTGGACATCAGCCACACCACGGTTGGCTAATGTACGGTTGCTTGGAGACCAAGTATCTGGATGACGTAGGTGCCAAGCCCCACCCTCTCGCGCAACTGCCCTGCTTCTATTCGATTTGCAAGGCACTCTAGTCACTGGGTGTTAACTGACTGTGGCCCCCACACTGGCCACAGCAGGTCACTCCATACACCCGGGTCACCCCTAAACCCAGATCCAGGCCTATGCTGCCGCCCCCAACCAGTTGTGACAATCAACTCCCAGGGAGGGAGGGAGGGAGGGATGGGGAGCCAGAAATGGCAATGGCGCAGAGCAGCGCCTAGCGTGGCCTGAAAAAGGCCCAAGAACCAATAGGAGGCCGAGGAGGATGGTGGCCCCGCCCCCCTCTGGTCCTCCAGCCAATCAAGAGACGAGGCAGGCCACCCACAGCCAATCAGGCTGCCTGCCTCCACCGCAAAGGATCATGGGACATGTAGTCCCCACCAGAAAATGGCAGGTGGGCTTCCCGCCATCCCTCCTGGCGGCCAGTAGGAGCAGGGCCCACCCCCTCGCACTGGCCGCCAGGAAGGAAGCTGCCACGGGCACCCAAGCATGGCGCTTTCCCACGCGTGGCAAACGCGCTGGCCCATGCAATCGGGCGGCGCTATTTCTGACAATACTTCTTAGGTTTCAGTTTTCACACTGAAAATATAGGTACATACTCTAATAGAACAAGAGGTTTTATTAGCTAAGTACAAGCAATGTTAAAATGTGTTCCAGACTAATCATATTTATAATTTGCAAGTAACTAGAGCCAGCCATCTAAGAAAACCTTGCTGCAAAATGAAGATTTGTGATTATTTTATATTTTTGGTGATGATGCAACAATCATTGAAAATATTAACTTTATATACAACCAAATGACTGCATTTGGACTATTGTATATTGACTTAATTATCTATGAAAAAAGGCTTTTGTGTTTGTACCGAGTCTTTTCAATCTTCTTTTTGAGGAGCTGCAAACAAGGAAATGTACAGTAATTACATTTGTCATTTCATCTGTACTAGGAAACCATGGTTATCATCTTTGGAACTATTCAGATAATTCTGGCTTGTGCTGAGACTCATCACCATGGTTTCCTGGCTTGGCCAGAATGAGAAATTACAATTTATGGAAAATTTCCTGGTTAGCTTGATGGTTCATGTGAAGAGAGGAGGAAGGGGCTGCACACTCAGGCATTTCTTACTTGTCAGGCAGTGAATCCACTCTGGGGTTTAGTCCAAATATTAAAGAGCTATCCAAGGTGTTGAACCGTATCCCCAAAATAGGTTGAGGATAGTTCTTTTAAAGATGACATTAAACCCCAAAGCAGATTCATCACCCCCATTGGCATGAAAGCTACAAACTGCCACTGTCATGTTCATATCTCAGTTTATTAAGACAAGCACATAGCCCACAATTAAATTGGTCTGCCATAACTAGTCCCCAGAGGTTTTGGATTACAAATCTATAACAATTGGCTGTGCTAACTTGGGCTGATGGGGGGTGCAGTCTTGGCAGCGTTGATAATAAGATATTAATATTGGTTCATACATTTGTATCTTAGGCTGCATCTGCACTGCATAATTTATCCATTTCGACACCATTTTAACTGCCATGTTTCAGTGCTATGGAATTCTGTGGGTTGCAGTTTTATGTGACATTTAGCCTTCTCTCTCAGACAGCAAGTGCCACAGCAAACCACAGTTCCTAGAATTGCATAGCATTGAGCCATGACCATTAAAGTGGTACCAAACTGGATTATTTCTGCAGTGCAGATGCACCTCAGTATACATCTTTAGGATTTTGATATATGTGTCACTGATATCTGAAGCACAGTGTTTTACTGTATGTGCCTTCCTGTGCTCAGACACCTTCTCCCAGTCCCACCACTTTCAGAACCATGTCTGATGTGAATACAAGTGAGGACATTCTTGGTGGCTGCTCCCAAGCTTTCAAACATTTCTCCCAAATGAGGCTAGGATGGCTCTTTCTTTCCTCTCCTTTCATGGACAGCTGGAATTTTTTTCTGTTCATAGATCCTTTTTAGAATTGACTTTTTATCATTTGTCATTTTACGGAATATGTGTCTTTTGCAGATTTGTCTTAAAGAGTTTTAATTCTATGGATAGTTTAATGGGATTTCAACAATAACTTTTTGTATGTTTTTAATTTTGTCTCTGTAAGTGCTGCTAACTGTATTTATTTTAATTTTTCTTACTCTCCATGAGTCACAATTGTGGGGGTGGGGGTGGGAAGGTGAGTAACAATAATAACAATAACAATAATAATAAGGCATTTATAAATAATATAATATGATCTTGGATGAAACCAATTATCTAGATCCATTTCAACCTGGCTTTAGGATGGTATATGGGGTGGAGACTGCCATGGTTGCCTTGGCTCATGACCTTTGTCTAGGGATCGACAGGGGAAGCATGACCCTGTTGATACTTTTAGACCTCTGAGTGGCTTTTGATACAATAGATCATGATATCCTCATGGAATGCCTGAGTTAGGAATTGAGGGCTCTGCACTGCAATGGTTCCTTTATTTCCTCTTAGGTAGATTCCAGTGATGCTTGGGGATAATCACTCCTCAGAAACGGAGTTTAATTGTGACATCCCTCAAGGCAACACTCTGTCCCCAATGCTATTCTATATATATATATATATATATATACACACACACACACATACACACACACACACACATATATATATATATATATATATATATATATATGAAGCCACTGGGAGAAATCATTCACAGACATGGGGCAGGGTGTTATCAGTATGCTGATGACACCCAAATATATTTCTCCATGTCTCGGTCAGCAGCTTCAATGACAGATGGCATTTCCCCTCTCAATCAGTGTCTTGAAGCAGTAATGGACTGGAAGAAAAAAAAACGGACTCAAACTGAATCCAGACAAAATGGAGGTACTTGCAGTAGGGGCTCCTAGGCCAGGTATTGGGTCACACTCTCCTCAAAGTACTGGGTTTGCAGCTTGGGGGTGCTCCTAGACACATCGCTTCAGATGATAAATTAGATAAATGCAATGATCAGAAGTGCTTGTTTACAGCTTTGGCTGATACACCATCTGCGCCCTTTCCTGGAACCAGGGGAACTTGAAACTGTAGTACATGCACTGGCAACCTCATGACTTGATTTCTGCAATGCTCTCTACATGGGGCTACCCTTGTGCTTAGTCTGGAAACTTCAGTTAGTACAAAATTTCGCAGCCAGATTGATCACCAGAAAAACTAGGAGTGACCATATAACATCTATCCTGAAATAGCTTCATTGGCTGCCTATTGGTTTCCAGGCACAGTACAAGATGTTGATTATCACCTTTAAAGCACTACATGGCCTGTGTCCAACTTATTTGAGGGATTGCCTACTTCCGTATAATCCACTCTGCACACTCAGGTCCTCTGGGAGGAATTAATGAAGCCTATAAAGACCAGACTAACTGGAATCTCCCAGAGGACCTTTTCTTCAACTGCTCCTAGACCGTAGAATGGCCTGCAGAAGGATATCTGTCAAATCACTAACTTAGACAGCTTCAAAAAAGCTGTTGAGACAGATCTCTTCCGGAAGGCCTTTCCTGAATAGAATCACTCATCCATAAACGAACTCTCCCTCACATCATGTATTATGTTACCACTCTGCCCATTTGATTATTTTGTTTACTAATAGTTTATTTTAATTTTTAATTCTAAATGTGTTCAGTTCTTTTCGGGGGGGGGAGATATGGAGATATTAATTATTATAATAATAATATAATTTATTTATAGCCTGCCCCTCTGAACTGGCAATCGGGGTGGGGTACAACATAGTTAAAAGCAGCACAAGTTAAAATACAACAATCCCAATTCCCCTCACCCACCCCTTAAAAGAGAATTAAATAGCTAAGAATTAAAACATAGTGCAAATAAAACATATAAAGTAACTGCCCAAAGCTGTGTGAAACAATTACGAAGGGGGGGGGGAGAGGAACTAGGAGAAAGAGTCAACATTAGGTATGGAGCCAGGAAATTAAATGTTATCTGGGAAGGCCTGCCGGAAGAGATGTGTCTTTAAGGCTTTTCTAAAGCCGTCAACAGCTATAATAAGACGCATCTCATCCGGCAGGTCATTTCATAGCTTGGGGGCTATGGCTGAAAAGGCCCTCTGGGAGGTTTGTGTCAGTCTGGTCTCCAAGGGCTGTAACAGATTCTTCCCAGAGGACCAGAGTGTGCGGGGGGGGGGGGGGGGAAATCATACAGGGAGAGGCAGTCCTGGAGATAGGATGGACCCAAGCCATGAAGGGCTTTAAGGGTTAAAACCAACACCTTGTACTGGGCCCGGAAACTAATTGGCAGCCAGTGGAGAGATTTAAGCACCGGTGTTATGTGCTCTCTCCTGGATGTTCCAGTTATTAACCTGGCTGCCATGTTTTGGACTAACTGAAGTTTCCAAGTTAGGCACAAGGGTAGCCCCATGTAGAGTACATTACAGTATTCCAGGCGAGAGGTTACCAGAGCATGTACCACAGTTTCTAGGTCCCAGGAAAGGGCGCATCTGGCGTATCAGCTGAAGCTGATAACAGGCACTCCTGACCGTCGCATTCACCTGACTCGTCATGTGAAGCGACGAGTCGAGGAGTGCCCCCAGACTGCGAACAGAGTCCTTTGAGGAGAGTGTGACTCCATCGAGGACTGGAAGTTGTATTCCCAAACCTGGCTTCGGTCCCGAAACAGTGAGTACCTCCGTTTTATCTGGATTGAGCTTCAATTTGTTTTCCCTCATCCAGTCCATTACCGCCGCAAGACAGTCATTGAGAGGGAAGATGCCATCTGAGGTCTGGGCCGACGATCTGGTCATGGAGAGGAATATCTGAGTGTCATCAGCTCCTGAAGACACTGAGCTCCATGCCTCCAAATGATCTTACCCAGCAGCTTCATATAAATGTTGAATAGCATCGGGGACAGGATGGCGCCCTGAGGGACACCACAATTAAGCTCGATATATATGTACTATATATTGGATGGATTTTTAAAATGTGAGCGGCTTTGATTGTTGTTGTTGTTTTGTAACAGAAAAGCAGGGTATAAATAAAGTTTTTTTTATTATTATTTATTAATAAAAATAAATACATTTTAAAATGCTTGCCAGTGGGATAGGATACAGTCATTTGCTTTTTCTAATTTGTAAAGAGACTGTTCTTTTTATAACATGATTTTTCTCATTAGTTTTTTTTTTCTTTTACAACCTACATATAAGGAACTTTACTTTCTAATTTTATCTCGGAACCAGAAATTCCTTCATTGTAAAGATACAGCTGACATACTGGAAGCAGATGTGTTATTTCACTTTGATCTTAATTTTACAGATTGCTCTCTGCTGCCAAAGAACAACAGCTGCATAGCTCATATATCACTTAATCCCATTCCCTGTAAAATCACAACAAGGAAGCTAAACTCACCCTGTTTAAGTGCTACTATATGAAGAGAAATCTATGGCCATTTTTTAAAGTGATGTTGAAACTAATTTTTAAAAAGAATATGTCAGTCATTTGTAAATGAAATGAAAATACCCCATTGACTTGTATAGATCTGGTTTTAAAAAGTGCATGTTTTAATGCTATCATACCACTCTGAACATACCTGGTCATTCTAAATTCAGAAAACAAGTAGGGTCTGGTCTGGTTAATTCTTATATGAAGACTACTAAGAAATATGTGGTATTTCCAAAAAGGGCTAGGAACGAATCCTTCCTGAAACTCTGGGGAGCTGAAACAGTCACTACTAACAATAATACAGTACTGGGTTAGATAGGCACATGTTTCACTCAGTATGAGCAAATTTCCTATGTTCTTATGCCATTTTTATCAATACCAAATTAGCCATGGTCATCTATACTGGCCATTAGTTGACAACTACAGCCTTTGACATGAAAATCCTGATTTGTGTTCCTATTTACAACCAAACCCTATAACTCTTATTTAATATCACTCAGCAAATGAGGACCAAATTAGGACATTTAGGAAATTACTGCACAAGGCGCTACTGATGGCATTGAAATGGAATTATACCCCATGATTCCTCTTCTTTTCACTCATCCATTGCTAATCCATTGCTGATCTGTTCTTGTACCATTATGATAACACAATTTCACATTAACAAGAGATATCTGTCAGTGAGAAATTGCATAATGATTATGGTATAACAACATATCAGCAATGGATGAGTGGCGACATTGTGTGAAAAGGATAGGAATCATAAGTTGTAAATCCACTTCAGTTCACTAGTGCTTCACTTGGTAATTTCTCATGTCCCAAACAGAGCAACTAAATTTTTTGGATCTCAGCATTTTCAGTGGTGGATCTCATTCATTTTCAAATCTAGTTAATATGAACACTGAATTTAGCCCTTGGCCAATAAACCAGAATCAGATCCTGATTTACTATTCTGGTTTGTTAACTGACATTCAGTTTAACAATGGAAAGTGCAAGTGTATGATTAAGCAGAAGAGTGTGGCTATATTTACTGCTTCATAGTTTATGAATACTAGGGTAGAGTTTCAAATTAAGTAATAACAGTGACTACACCCTGAAAAGGATAGTTTGGATCTGGAAAGAGTGCTGTAAGGGAAACCAGAATGAACAATTCCCCAACAAGACAAGGTTTCACTGCTTAAGCTTAGAAAAGGGGTAAAGTAACAGGAGATGTGAAAGACATATGTAAAATTGTGCACAGTGTGGAGAAAGTATCTGAGGCATGTTGTAAACATATGCTGTTATAATGAATGACAATTCACATCTGCTTTTCATGTTTTCCTTCTCATGAGGAGGGGTCCTTTTGAATTACCATTGAAAATACTCTAAATCAGGAAACTGAATTAGGAAGACTGGAATAATGTTTTTCAGATAGATAAGAACAGATGTATACATACTCTCAAAGTGCCTTGGTTTGGCAGGAATGGTCCTGATTAATCATCTGTCCCATTTTTTCCCTCTGCTTTTAAAATGTTCCAGTTTTATTCTGTTCCTCCACCTTCCATAATTCAATTGATATAAACTGAGTTCAGTGTGCAAAAGTAGTTTGCAATCCATTAACTCAGTAGGAGGGAGAGAAGAAGGTGGAGTCTTGCTCTTCATAGAAAGCTGAGACAAAAGGGCTGCAGTCTCTCCTAGCTTGTGTGTTCTTCCCCATTAATAACTCTGTAATCTTGACCACACTCTGATGTTGCTTGGCCACATGTGTCCTTGTTTTCATGGGTATAATGTTGGAGATCACATGTATGTGCAGATAGCAAAAGCCGAACAACTTATTTTGCCAGCATCCACCTTAGGGGGGAGAGAAACAGTAGCTAAATAGGCTTCATTCAGCACCTTAAGTTATTTGAACTATATTTATTTATTTATTTATTTACCACCTTTCTCCCAACACATGTCATAAACATATGCTGCAAACATATGCTTACAGCCATTAAAAACACAGTACACTTTTTTAAAAAAACAACAACAGTAAATACAAATGTTAAATGAAAAGCCACAATTTTGTTTTAAAAACACAAGTTTAAAAACCATTTTAAAAACCATTTAAAACATAATGAAATAGGCACGGCATCCTCCACTAAAAGCTACAGGTGTAGCAACAAGACAAAAATGCCTAAATGAAAGGATCTTGTCTTGGCAGTAGAGTGATAACAGGGATGAAGTTAACTGATTCTCTTGTGGAAGGGAGTTTTAAAATTTGGGAGCAGCCACTGAAAAGGCTCTTTCCTATGTCTTCATCAAATATGTCTGGGACTGAGAGATAGGCCTCCACTGCATATTTTAAAACTTGACCAGGCTCCTAATATGTTTAAACTTGTTAAGTGTTCATTGCGCCTGGCTACTCTTCCTGATCTTTCATTTAATTATGCCTATGAAAACTTCATGTGGTTAGCAACTTAGTTAACCTGAGCTTAGTTATTACAGTATAAGACCAGACCAGAGTTCAGCCATGATCCTTTATAAAGTCCAATTAATTTAAGACTAATTAAAAGAAATGCAAATATCTGTTAAGAAGTCTAAACATTATGTTCACACAAAGTTTTGTTTCAAACAGATAATACGTTCTTCTGGTCCTGTTGAGTCAATAAAGTAGTAGAGCAAGTAACTTAAGCTTGGATTCACATTTGCCTACCTCCATCTGTTGTGGGACTATAGCTCCTGATAGTCCTGTCCAATGCAACTAGTGATGAGAGATGATGGGAACTTCAGTTCCCCATCATCCTAAATCCCAAACTTACCAGCCCAAATCCCATCCCTGAACCCTGGCTATACTGACCAGAACTGATGTGATTTAGAGTCTAATAACATTAGGAAGACCAGGACTAGCCCACCCCTGATATAGAATACCACAGGTATTGTTCTTCCACACGTATATCACCAAAAGTAATTTGTCTGCATGAAAGGGCAGCAGACAGACTGTGCAAGCCAAACATACTTAATGATCCAAGAGTCAATCCTGTGCTTCAGTTCACGTAGAGCCAATATGCTGACTAGGACAGTGTATGAGTCTTTAGTTCAGCGTTAAAGCTGAAATCCATGATTGAGGGCAAGCACATAGACTCAAGTGGGGCCATACTGATTTATAGAAACACTTAGGGAAGAACTGCACGTTCTAAGGAACAAAAGTTCCTTTCACATAGTTTCCTTCTTGTGTAATCCCTGAATGCTTGGAGAGGGGGAGTGAGACCCTTGCTGGCCCTATGCCCAGAGTTTGGTAAGTCTGGAGCAGTGCCTGAAAGCGGGAACCTACATGTATACTGCTGTACGTGCTTTGGCTCTCCACAACATCAGAAACAAGTTTCCCCATTGCATGGAGTAACTTCATAGTAGAGACAGTTGTATGTGTATATGTTGTTCTTTTCAAATGGTGTACAAACACAGAGATACCTGGGATTGGAGCCAGCAGGCATAGACCCTTCATGAGTCTCATCACTGTTCCCCTTACATGTATGTAATTTGTCTCTGAGGATAATTTTTAAAGGGGCTCTTGTAACTGATTTATATTTCCAACCCACCAGGTACTGTTTTTGCTGTGGGTTTCTCTGTCTCCCACCACATCATTCACCAGTCCTTGTGGATAGGACAATAATTTGGGAGCAGACATTCAGAATGGGTTTACTGTTTGCAGCTTTCTTGCATTTCTAATAACATGAAGGAGTTTCCTAATTTCTTTCTTAGTTTTAATTCTTATTAGCCATGTCTCCACTTTTCAGTCAGGTGGCCATGTTTAGAGAGAAGTCATGTCCCCTTACCTACCCCCATACATGGGATTTTCCTAAGACAGATCACATATATTATTAATATATGTGAATGTAGATGTTGTCCTTACAGTTTTCCAAAAGAAGGCTAAGAAACTGAACACTATCTCTTTTTTATTAAGTGAGCCCTATCTGTGTGCGACAGTTTTATGAAAAGTGAATATTATTTAGTCGATAGAATGAAGTTGTTTCAGTCTGTTGCACAGCAACGTAATCAGAACACAGATGTTGAGAAATCTGGAACAATTAGTGGAGAAGAATGGGAGGGAACATGTTTTCCTGTACAGGATTAAAATGCTTCTATTTCTGCCAGTGTTTTCTAACTTTAAAAAAAGGAATACTCCTACAAAGTGTCCCATCAAGAATCAGTCATGGATTTTACAGTGTAAGAAAACATTTAATATATTTCTTTGACCCAACTATCCTGTGCCAATTATTTTCTACTTATAATGTTGCTGCTGTTCCTTTAACTCAATGATATATTCCCTTTCTTTCTTTCTTGAGGCTAGACTTCAGTGTTCAAGTTGTAGGCCAAAAGTGATTGTTTATTTGATGTCCCAATTGTGTAAACCCATGAAAACAAGGAAAGACAGGTCATCTTGATAAAGTTGTCCTTCACTTGTGGAAGCATAGCTAAGATAGGCAGAACATCACAGGAGGATAATATTACCGTAGCACAGAGTGTTAGTATCATTCAGAGGTATCTGGCAGTCCCTTTCTTGTCTTCCAGCCAAATGAAAAATCCCCCAAAGAAAAGAGGAATGTAAGAGACTGAAACAGAGATGGAAAAAGTTTAGAAAAATAGGATTCCATTACAAATAATGGAAATGCCAATACTTTTTTTAAAGGATTTCAGCTACTTCAACAAAGAGTTCTTTTAAATTTCACAGCTAAGCATGTCTCTTTTCTGTTTTCCATGAAACGGGCTTAGAAAATCTCTTGTTCATGGTTTAGCAAAAATTAGAACAATGCTGGCAGGGTGCTCCCCAGTAGACTTTTATTAAACCATAAGACAACTTTGCTCATAGCAATAAAAATGCATACTGTGTTTTCATTATGTGGCACAGTGCCAACTCCTTTACTTTTTAATTCACAGACTGACATTTAGGAATTGGAAGTTGGAAAGCAGAAGAGGAAGCAACTAACAGGAAGGTTTTGATGATAATCCTGATAATTGATCAAGTTGGACAGGAAATATTGTTGAATAATCCCTTTTTTATTATCTGGTCTTTGCAATATAGAATAAGAACTATAGCATGTTGTTTTGGTGATTGTGTGGGGCACACTGTACTCATGACACTATAGGGAAAGTTGGTGGAGCTTTGCCTGGAGTGGCTCAAAACTGCATAGTTTGATATATCAATTTCCCTTCAGAAAAAAGCACAACCTTAAAAGAGTAACTTGGTGCTGTTCCAGCAGAGATGCCTGAGAAAATAATAACGGAAAATATTAATACCAAATTTTCAGAGAGAAACAAAAGATAGAAATAATTGAAAGAAGATATTACCAGAGATGAATAAAACTGTTTTTCTTTGAATACTGTGTTAGAAATAATGTGGATTAGAGCTGAGAAAGAAGGAAATTGTTCACCCTAGTAATAGAAATCCAAAACTATCAGGGAACATGTCAAAATCTATGAACAAATGTAATTTTTGGTATTAGGTTGACTGAGAGCAAACAGGTTGTATGGTTTGAGCATTGGGCTATGTCTATGGAGACCAGGGTTCAAATCTCTTCTCAGACATGGAAACTCACTGTGTGACCTGAGTAAGTCACATGCTCTCAGCCTCAGAGGAAGGCAAAGGCAAACCCACTTGAAATAAATCTTAACAAGAAGATCCCATGATATGGTTACCATAAGTCAGAAATGACTGGAAGGCACACAACAGCAACAAAAAATCAGGCTGAATACGGACAGCAAAAGCTAACATGGCCACCTATAAAGCCTTATGTGGCCCAGGTCTAGGCAGTCTGACAAACTGGGACACATGGTCAAACAACAACAAAGAGACTATGCCAATTTTAGCAGAAGCAGCAGTGATATATACCATGGAATCCTGGCCATGGCTTCTGGTCGGGACAGAAAATTTTCTTGAAGAGAATCCATTTATCTTTTCTGGATGTTTTAACACAGTGTGGAGTTTTGGCATGGTCAGAACAAAATGAAAGAAAACTGTTTGGAACTTATTGTAAATATTCTGCTCATGTCTGTCAGCCTGTATTATCCAAGCTGCAGCTATGTATAACAGTGTTGGGACAGCACTGCTTGTAGCAAGTCTTGAGCCTGTGCAGTTCCCATTCCTTCTTCTGGCATATATACATGAAGGTGACTGTAAGCTACCCCTTCTGTTTTCAAGTACAGTTGAGCATTGCACCCTATAGTTGGGCTAATACTATCCATGATTAATAAAAATAAGCCATCATCATAAACTGTGATTTGAAATTGGCTTATTGCTATTAACTGTAACCAAGACTAACCACCATTAGTAACATTTGTATGATGCAGCAAATGGGAGTTTATGTAAACACATAAACAAATTTTTCCAAATTGCTTCTGGTCATGTCAGACGAAGATGATGATGGAATGGGGCAAGGCTCAACACAGGACTTTATCACATTCAATTTTTTTACCGTTTTAGGGATGGGAATGGGACTCTCAGGGGCACATGTGAATGGATTTTACCGCACATGGAAGCATTCACAAAAAGGTCCTGTTCCAGCACCTCTACTGTTCAGTGCTGGTGGGTGCCATTTTGTCCAGACGGAAGTCTTCCAACCAGAACATTTAATGCTTCTCGGCACTGAACTGGGATGGATGCCGGAACCGGACCTTTTTGTGGATGCTTACGCATGCGGTAAAATCCGTTCACACACGCCCCCAAGATTCCCATTTCCATCCCCAAAAGGTAAAAAAAGTGAATGCGATAAGGTCCACAGTTTATTCACATTAAACTGTCTTGGGGTGGATCTGCACTGTAGAAATAATGCAGTTTGACATCACTTTAAGTGTTATCGCTCCATCCTATGGGATTGTGGGATTTGTAGTTTTACAGAGTCTTTAGCCTTCTCTATCAAGGAATACTTGGTGCCTCAAAAAACTACAAATCCCAAGATTCTGTTTGATGGAGCTATGGCAGTTAAAGTGGTGTTAAACTACCATGTACATTTGTATAGTGCAGGTGTACTCCATACATAAACATTGAGATCACATTTGTCTCTCAGAAAAAAACAATGGCTACACAAAAGGTATTATAATCTAGTAAACAGCCAATCTAATCAAAATGTAAAGAAATTTACTCTAATATCTTATTATTTATTGTACATTCTGTGATTTATCAAATGCATTGCTATTGTAATAGTAATAGGCCTTGTAACGATAATCCTAGTCTAAATAAGATTTTTAAATATAAATGGACCAATCCTTTGAGCCATCATCAACTCTGTGCATTTTTTAAAAGAACAATGCACAGGTTTTTTTTATCTTCCTCCCTTGCCTTTAGTCATAAACTTAATTGATTTTTATAAGATCTATGTCAAGGTAAGCAGAGAAGATAACTTGAAGCAAATGGAGTTCATACCAATATAGTGGTAATCAGTGATATCTTTACTCAACTCCTAAACCCTTAATAGGGCATTTAGAACATTTAACTGCTAAATTGATAATGAGGGAAAGGGATTTTATTTATTTTATTTTATTTTATTTATTTATTTATATACCGCCTTTCCAAAAAGATCAAAGCGGTTTACAAAGTTATATAAGAACACATAAAATATATAAAAGAATATAGGATAGCACAGTGGTAGCAAACCTATGTTATGCGTGCCAGAGGGGTACTCAGAGCCCTCTCCATGGGCATGTGCGCTGTCACCCCAACAGTGCACCACATTGGCTTTCTGTTGCTGTCTTGTTGGTCTGTGCCTACAAATCATTTCCAACTTATGGCAACTCTAAGGCAACCCTATAATGGCCACATACTATATTCAAGGTTTTGAGAAGAGTACTCAGATACAATTTAGTTGCAAGCAGTTTCTTTCTATAGCCAAGATCATATTTTCTTGGCACCCTAGTGGCGAATCAGTGACCGGGTGGTGTATTCGGGTAGTGGAGTAGCAAGCAGGTGTCATCAGCTATTATTGCATGGTATTGTGCAAGGAGTTACTGTGGATATCTGGTGTAACATCTGAAAAAAATACCTACCCTGATGCAACCCCCTAGCATAAGTCACCAAAATGTATCCAGAGTATGTATTTTGAATCAATATGTTTTTATGATTTAATTATAATTCTGTACCTTCTCTCAATTTTATTATTGGTTGTCTTGCCTGCTATTTTAGTAGAAATGAAAAAAAAAAACATCCAAACATATTATATATATATATATATATATATATATATATATATCATGAACCTCTGCCAGTGTGATATAGGTGGTTTGAGTGTTGGACTAGGAGGAGTCCAGAAGACCAAGCGTTTGAATCCCCACTCAGCCAGGGAAATCCACAGGACAAGTCAAATTCCTTCTGCCTCAAAAAGAGACAGCGGCAAACCCCTCTCTGAACAAATGTCAAAAAACCCAAAACAAAACAAATCATGATGTGTCCGCCATAAATTGGAAACAACTTAAAGGCATGCATTCAACAGCAAACACCTCCACCTCTTCAGACATAACTATTGGGATGAATTACAGTAGCTTGAGATAGCTGCATGCCATTTCATATTAGTACCTTTTTCACATATATTTTAGTAAAATAAAGCATACATACATGCTAGCTCTCTCTTTCACACACACACACACACACATACACACACATGTCAGCAGCTCAGCTATTCTGATATTACTGTTTAGACATATTGTTAGCTGCTCAGTGGAAAGGTGTCAGAATACTGACAAACAATACAAGCTGCTGAAGAAAGTGAAAGGTTATCATAGCCTGGTGGAGAAAATGTTTGGAACAAGACAGGAAGAGAGGTGATGATGCGCAGGGGCTAAGATATTGTGAGATCTGAGACAGAATAGGAACTCAGTTCTGGAGTGGAAATTTGACATAAACAGGAAGAAGGAAAAAAGGAAAGACATGGAGTTGATAGCAAGAGGAGCCAAAACAACCTCATCAAAGGACTGTTGTTTTGTAGGCAGTAAAGAAGTTACAGTCTATGAAGGCTGTGATATAGAAAGCTACAGAAAGTTTATATGAGCTAAAATCTTCACATGAAGGCCCTATGGAGCCTTTATTAATTGACAGTTGGTCCTTCCCTGGGCAGTTTGTATGAACATAATAGCATACATTGTTAAGACACCCCAGTCATGGAAATCAGTAGAAGGTATGGCATGTCAACACTGCTGTCTGGTTGTTGTTGATTTTAATAAAGCAGCTCTTAGAACATGCAAGTGGGAGTTATAACCAGATGTTAATCTTCTGTTCAGCGAAGCCATCTTCTTGGATATTCCACACGCATGCATGCACACACACGCACACACACAACACTGCTTTTTAGAATTACATGTGCACTGAACATGCCCATTCCTCCTTGGGTTCTTTTGGAGGCCTGTTGTTACCTCCCTGTGGTGTACTGTATTGCCTACATTAGGATCAACACTTGGGGAATTAGTGTGCTATATCTTTATAGGATGAACTGTGTCTGCATTACAGCAGGCAGAGGAATCAGAGAACAAAAACAAAAAAGAATGTCATGCTGAATTTCATATGGTCACCACTATTGTGGATATAATTATAGGGTGAAATCCAGTTGTATCTGTCTTCTAAATGATGCAGCATCCATAAGTAGATGCTCTATTTGTTCTGTTAGTCTGGATGTGCCTCCTAAAGCAGATGGGGGGAGGGATACAAGGGAGAGAAGAGGATTGAAAATTTACTCTAGGTAAGCATCATATTTCATTGGATTTTTTTTTTTACTTTATCATTGCCTGGGGGGGGAGCACTTTATATTCTGTAAAGCATGCAGAACATGCTGAGACAGATGACAAAATCTTGTGTGCTTTTTAGGTGAATGCATCCCGGCAAGAAACAAAGCTGATGGAAGAATGTGACTTGCTTATTGAAATAATCCAGCAAAGACGTCAGATTATTGGGACCAAAATCAAGGAAGGGAAGGTAAGAACTTTGCCTCAGAAGTCCTCATATACATGAACCATTCTTGGTAAATGCTTTATGCTCCAAAAATTATCTGACATTTTGCTCTAGTGGTCTATAAAATGCACCACAGGTCCTTGAAACCTCCTTGAAAGATGTTACATTAAAGAAAGGGAAGTAGTGCATGTTGTCACTATTCATTAAGAAAACATTCAGTCATGATTTAAAATTTACTACAGTCTATATTATTGCTATAATATGCTATTTTTATTTTTCTAGTCACATGGTGCATTTAAAAAAAAATAATCAGACAAATGACACTTTCAAGGGGGTAGCAGCCTGCATGCATTTTCAATTTACCAAAACTCCCTATAATAATAATGTTCTATTGCAAAGTGTTTTGTGTGAAGTAAGATCTCGAATATGCCAGTGGCTGTATCATAGGAATTGCTAACTTTAATACAGTAATCTGCATGAATATTTTATTCTACAGATAATAATGTATCCAATAATTTATTAAGTATATTTATACAAGGTAGCTTTCTTGATATGGACCTTTAAAGGTGGGGAAGGGGGGAAGAGAAGTCATGGAAGGATGCTGAAAGAGGGTGAGGAAAGAAGTCAAAAACTTCCACATGTTAAGGGGTGTCGTGAAACATTTTAATGCTGTATTGTAAAAAAAAAAAAAAGGTTTCAGGTTAAATACCATTTTTAATAACTATAGTACAGCTGTTTCTGATGTCAGCCTGTTGTGTGAAGTAAATCTCAGATACTCATTCAAGCTTTAAATTGGTTACCTAGCTAACTGTGAAATCAGTTTGACCATGATTCTTGTTTCTTTTTAGTGTAAGCCATTCAATCTTTAACTGCTAAAGTAGCTTGAAGAAGTCAAACATAAACTCTCCCTGTGTGGGAAAAGCTTTGACAAGAAATAAAGTCAAGGGCAGGTTAAATGGTTCACTTAGCTGTCAAGATATTCAAATTAACCTAAAATAAAAAGGCCCTGTAGGCAAGGGTTGACTTGAATATGTTTGAAGACCACAGTTTCCCAAGTTGTTGCTTGACAGGACTTAAACTTCTTTGGACTATTAACAAAATACAGCTCACATCAGGAACTAATATGACAACCTTCTGTATAATCTCCTAGGATACATGGTTTCAATGGGAAGTCATTCTTGCACCAAAGTTCATGGCAAATTTTCATTGAGTCAAAAAGACCTTCTCCCTTTTGCAGTAGAGGGAGCAGGAAGTCATTAATTTTTTATTTGACAGGTTATTCTTTCCACTGGTTTATAACACTGAATTATGAAGAAAATGCATTAGCAAATCTGAGACAGTCCTTGATCACAGACAGCCAATAATTTTGCCAAAGAAGCTAATGTGTCATACTTTTTTCCAGCAAATTAAGCACATGTTCCACCAACTGTGTAATTTGACTTCATGGTTAAGCATTGCCATTCTGCAGCAACTCTCAGTTTTAGCCAATCATGCAGTTCCTACATTTTCTCAGATTGAAGTGTGACCTAAGGCATTACTCTGATTGTGTATGTGTGTGTGTGGCCCAAAACAGACATACCAAAAGGAGCAGCTTCTGGCCACTTCAGGGGCATGACATGCAGATGATGCTTTCCACCAAAGCAGCCAAAAGCTGTTCTGAAGCCACCAAAGGTGGCCTTAAGCCACCAAAAAAAGGAGCGGCAAAAACAAAAACAAAAAACCAAAACACTCCTGTTGGCGGCTCATTTGGGACTGCCACAGAGGCCCATTTTAAGAGCAGGCATGTGGTCACCATGGTCCCGGGCCAATTGAAGGTGGTTTGCTTCACCTCATATCTTCAAGTCACCTGTCAAGTTATGGTGACCCAGTAAATTTCAAATACAGGGTTTTTTTTAGGGTGAAGAAATATTCAAAAGAGGTTTTGTCAATTGCTTCCTCTGAAATATAGCATATAGCACCTGGGATACATTATACTAGGCAGTAAGAGTGATGTCTTTATGACAGAAATAGATGCTCACTGTGTCTTCAGAGTGTTAATAAACTCAACTATTTTTTTTTTAAAAAAAAATCTTTCATATTTATAATTAAGGTTAGAATCCTTCCAGTGGGAAACTAAAAAAAATTCTTAAAAAACTAAAAAAAAAAAATATTCACACTTATCTGTGAATAAGCCCAGACTATATAAAGTTGCAATGGTCCCTGCTTCTTTTAAAAACTGTATTAGCTGAAAACTAGAAATCTCAGCTGCTGATGAGTCCCAGGTATGAAGCAGCCCTTTCTCTAGTAGTACTAGTAGCAGCAGGAGCAGCAGTACATAATAATATTTTGGATTGAAGTGAGGAAGAACAACAAATTAGACATATAGCACCATTTAATGGAAATAAATAAATATAAGGAAAATAAATGATTGTGTCTCATGGTCTTCATATGTGATGTACATAGAATACTTTAGAATTCTAGAAAACTAAACTTGGACTAGTTTGGTATTAACTATTCATTTCGATCAGAAGTTCTCACTTTCTTAATTTTATTTAAATAACCACTTTTGAACTTAAAACTTTCCAAGGCAGTTCAAAAGAAATACACTAATGGCTGGCTGTTATAGCCTTGAGCCCAGGAACTGCGGTTCATATCGTAGTTAAATATCTGCTAGCAGAGCCATGATATATATGTTTATTGCTTAATAAATGCCAACACTGCACCCTGTTATTTTTCCTGTAAATTCCAAACTTGCTGCCAGTCTTCTTGTTGATTTTGCTGCTTTTTTAAAAAAGTACATAATCAGAGCTTAATGTCTTTCTTCAGTACACAATTATTAGACTTCCTTCCCTTTTCTCTTCCATTTCTGTTATGTTGTAATGTTGATGCTCATGACACTTCATTGAGGGCAGTTTTCTCTGGACTAGGACCCAAAGAGGGAACATCTTAATATTCACTTTAAATAATGAGATTTAAAATCCTAGCCTTTTAATTTGACAATATATTCCATTATAATTCAGTGACAATGGACAAGTGGCTGGCCTGGAGTTGCACTATACTCTACACATTTATAAATATACCACAGATGTACATCATTTAGGTTTCTATGTAACTGAATTCACTCGAACAGAAAGCTGGAAGAATTGGAGTCTCTGAGAGTAAACATTTATTTTATTGTCAGTCAATGTGAATCATTCCTTTTAGTCAGGTTTTGTTCTGAGGCCACTTTTTTCTGTAAACAAGCCCAGAAGTTTATAACAAAATGTAACACACCTTGTAAGCTGCTTTGTAGACATCAGTTTGGGGAAACAATAGTCTTTTGTTCACTGAGAGGCAGAGACTGATGGGAAGTGACGTTTCCACTATTGGAATATCTAC
Organism: Urosaurus nigricauda; assembly: GCA_034509955.1. NCBI lineage: Eukaryota > Metazoa > Chordata > Lepidosauria > Squamata > Phrynosomatidae > Urosaurus > Urosaurus nigricauda. Next base: position 94,694,544 of record JAOEGL010000003.1, read on the forward strand.
CAGCTGTGCTTATTTTGGATCTCTCCAGTGTGGAGAATAAAGCTTTCACTTGGAACAATATAGCCTCAGACTGAAACAGGTGTAAACGGGATTCTTGCTTCTCAGTTAAGCTGCTCACATTAGCACCTTGTTTGCACTATGGCACTGAAGAAGTGGAAATATAGAAGCATGTTTTTGAGTCCATGGATGGAAATGTTTTCTTATGCTTCTGTTCTTCCCCCTCCTCCATTGCACACTTCCAGGTGGTGAGACTCAGAAAACTGGCCCAGCAGATAGCTAATTGCAAACAGTGCATTGAACGCTCCACCTCTTTGATCACACAAGCTGAGCAATCTCTGAAGGAAAATGATCATGCACGTTTCTTGCAGTCTGCTAAGAACATAACTGAAAGGTAATGCCATTAGATCAGAAGAGCCATGTTGGGCTGGGCTATCTAATCAACCATTCTGTTTCTGATAAAACTAGCAATGTATCCAGAGACTTGCAGGGATGGGCCTGTGAGCAACCATCTTCCCATTAAGAGCTTGAAAAGGTTATATTTTTGCCCTGTTGCTCCCAGAATCCCTCTACCAGCATAACCATGCTGGCTGAAGGGCTGTGAGAATTGTATATATGAGCGACTAGTGACTTCCATGTCAAGGTGTGATAAACAGGCACCTTAAATAGCATCTACAAATCTAAGCTGAATGGGCTGGTAAAGACACTATAGATTTTCAGGTTGGTTCTTTGAAAACTACAAGCATGTCTGCCCTATCAAAAATAAGATTCTTCAGTTGGGGAAACAACTATTAACCTACTTTTGATTAGTCCCTACTGTAATTTTCTTCATTAATGTAAGCCAAAACAAATTGCAGCTTATGGAAATACATTACTTATGGCAAGCATTTAGTATAGTAAACACAGGCTGAAATAACTACCTGTGAGTTTCAAACATGATGCTTCTATTTCGGGTGTAGAATTATATCTTATGCTTTGGGAAAATCAACCATGGAAGCAATTGTAACCTGTCTACTAGATGTCATGAATGGCAGGGAAGTACAGTTGATTGAAAGTGTGTACCTACTTCTAAATTGAGAATCTTAGAGTATTCCCGAACGTATTGCAGGAAGCTTTTTTATCTGTCCCTAAGTGAATGTGAATCCATTCCTGAGTATTCTCAAAACATGAGAATGCACTTACAGTTCTGGCATTTACTTGTCATGTCTCTGAAACACTGAAAATTGTGTTGCTTCATGGTTTTCTGCAAAGCTGCTGCTAGCCTAAAAATAAATAAAACCAGTAAAATAAAGAAAGGAGGAAAGGTCCTCCCCCTCCCGCCACTTCAGCTAATGATGCCTAATGGCTTCAGCTTCACCCAACAGATTGGACAGTTAAAATGGTGTGACTGTTATCAGCTGGAGAAGTGTTCTATGCTTTTTCAGAAACAGATGTGTGAAGCAACACCTGGAAATGTGTACTAGTTAGCAGAGCAGTGTTAAAGAAAAATGCAGAAAAACCATCTGTCAGGACTTTTCTGAAAGAAATGAAAATAATGTTACTTCTTTTCTTCTTTTCTTGAATGGTATTTAAGAGAGTGGAGAAACACAACTCTGAAGGTTTTCATATTTTTAATTTACACTTAATGTTGAATTAAATCAATCCTATTTATAGAATAATAAATAATTCATTTAGTGATATACTTTTTTAAAAAAAAATTGACCACACATAGACAATAACACAAATACACACAGGCTCAGACATCATTTGTCCTAGCCTTCAAGGCTGGCCTACCAGTAAGTGCAAAGTGAGACAACTGCCTCAGGTGTCACGTTCTGGGAATGAAACAATGATATATTGCACAATAGAAGTATATTTGTTACACATTTGCCCCTAAAGTTAAATTGCTACTTGCAGTCAGTGCTAGTTGGATGCCTCCATGATAGTGGGGCAATAAATCCACCCTAGGTTTCATTCTGAACTTTACAAGAGCTAGCCAAAGTGCAGAGGCATGCCTTAAAAAGAAAGGGTCAGGCGCTTGGAGAATATGTTTGGACAGCTATGCTAACATTAATTAGTAATATTTAAATGACATTAAAGCAACATACATGCAATCATTCATATTCCTTCCTAATTTTTGTTCTGCAGTGAGTTAATAATCAAACCCTTGTTTGGATGAAAGGCTTTTTCTTCTTTGTTCATCCTTTCTAAAACTTAGAAGAGATGCTGCTCGTGGCTATCTCAGTTCACCCTCTTTGTTTCACTACAAGCAATGTACAAGAATGTTTGTCACATTCAAATTAATTCCCAGAATTCAGTCTAAACTCAGATTATGTCCTCTTTCTTACATTGCAGAGTGGCAATGGCAACTGCATCTTCTCAAGTTCTTATCCCAGAAATTAATCTCAATGACACTTTTGATACTTTTGCACTGGACTTTACCAGAGAGAAGAAACTATTGGAATGCCTTGATTATCTCACAGGTAAGATACTACATCCCTTCCTTTCTCTCCCTGCCCCTTTAGACACACACACACACACACAAACACACACACACACACACTAATTTAATCCCCACCCAACAGTATTGACTACCATAATTTGGACTAATTTATTATCCCAAGGAAAATGTCATTGTATTTTGGGGGGGATAAAAATGCCTCATTTCAACAGGACTGTACCTGAGTACTGTAGGTTATGGGAAGACAAGACCCAAATGCCAAGACAAGTGTTTTGGTGTGTGAATTCTGTAGCAAAATTCTTTGAGAATAACTTGTGTTGTCTGCCTAGATAAAAGTTGGAGTAGAACAGAATACTAGGTAGCAACATTTTACAAGTAACTTGCTATTGGAGAACTTGTTCAGTGCATGGAATTTAATCCTTTCAGCAGACTAGATTCCCCCCACCACCACCATCCCAATATTGATTTAGAATATAATGGTTCTCCCTGCAAAGTGATGTTCTGGCATGATATGTGCTAATTTAACCCACTCCAATTGGACAAGTTACAATGGTCAGTATTGTTTCTTTAAACGGAAGGAGTTGGCCCCTATATGGTACATAAAGTGGTAATCACATACAACAGCAACATTGGCATTGATAGCAAGGATTGCTATTTTTGAATCCAATTTTAGTAGGAATGTAAAGAATATTTGCAAAAATTCTTGTGCTCACTATGAAAGGATGTCTTGACACATCTCGAGTTTTTGTGCATTTTCAGATTTTTTTCCCCAAAACATAGGACTTTCTACAAAAGGTTCCCAAATGCAAAAAAGAAAAAAAAATCCAAAAATGTGCAGAAACTCTTGTAATTTCACTGAACACAGAGAAAATGTCTGATATTTTTCATTGTTTATGAGAATGAAATGGGCAAAAAATTACATTTTTATTCTGTAATCACTTTTAGAGAAGGCTTACTTCATTTTTTATTAAAACTAATTAATTTCTTTTAAATCTAGGAAATTAGGGTATCTCATATTTACTAAATACATTGCATGTTGTCACTGCACTCTGACTTATTCAACTATGTGCTAATTGCAGAAGGCTAGGAGTAAAAATAAGGTTCTTCCAGCAGAAATGCTCAAATCTCAGAGATCTGCCAGGAGGACCATCTGCCACTAGAAGTGACTTGCCGACTGCATGGTGATGGCTGAAGGAGTGCATGAGAGTTTGCTGATTGTGGAGGAAGCAGTAAGATCCAACAGAAGTACACCACTGGATCCTGCCCACTATCTCTTCCTCCACTCTCAATTTCAATAAAATGCTCAACACTGATGTTGAATTGAGAGCAATCTGGAAGCAACTTTTAACTTAGCTTCCTATGTGGAAAAAATCAGTTTCTGAACTTCTGGTTGTGTTCTTTAGTTTTTTAATTTGTTTTATATTTATTTATTTATTTATTTATTCTTGTTGGGTCTGTCTTTCCCTCCCACAGTGTCCTAGAAAAACCCATTATCTTAGTCATTCAAAGGTGGGAAATGGTGGGCACTGGCTGGTAGGTACCATGAAGATTGCTACCTTTGTTGATTAAAAATGCAACAACATTTGGTTCAAGGAAGACTATAGAAAGCAGGTGGTTGCAACAAATGGATGAACTGAATGCAATGGAACTATGTAACAAATGTTAACAGTTGCTTTTAATTTTTCACAGCTCCAAATCCTCCAACAATTAGAGAAGAGCTTTGTACTGCTTCATATGACACAATCACAGTTCACTGGACCTCAGATGATGAATTCAGTGTGGTCTCCTATGAGTTGCAGTATACCATTTTCACTGGACAAGCTAATGTAGTTAGTAAGTACCAATGATTTTGCATCCAGCTGTGTTTCATTGTGATGTTAAACCAACAAACCAATGCCATGATAAAATGATAACAAGGTTCCTAATGTGGTACCCTAAGAGATATGTGTTAGAGGTCAGAAGGTTGTTTGTTTTGTTTGTTTCTTTTTTTGGTTTTTTGTTTTTTGTTTTTTTTGTTGTTGTTTTTTTGTTTTGTTTTGTTTTGTTTTGTTTTTGCTCTTGTTCTTTCTGCTTTGTCTAGAGTAATATGTTGGCCCAGTACTCTTTCCTTTAAAAGTAACACACAAGCAACATGTTACTAATAAGATTTTTATTTATTTTTATTTATTTACAAAACTATCAGAAAAGTTCAAATAACTTTTAATATCACCCTCAAAATGGATGGCCATCTGTCAGGGATGCTTTGACTTGGAGTTCCTGCATGGCAGGGGGTTGGACTGGATGGCCCTTGTGGTCTCTTCCAACTCTATGATTCTATGATTCTATGATTCTAAGTGACCAGTGTACTTTCTTGTCATACTACTACTACTACTACCATTCATTATACTATTTCACAAAAATATCATTATGTTCTCATTACTCTTCTTTCAATACTGTGCCATAGATAACATCATTATTTCCCATGTATTGCTTCAATTTAATTCATTTCCTTCCAAGCTAACAGGTACTGTCAAGAGTTACATATGGTTATTGCTGTAAAGTCCTGTTTATTTCTCACAGGAGGGATTTCCAGTATGCGCTCAGACCACAGAGCAAAGTTGCTATTGTTTCCAAAGTTATTACAAATTGAAGTGTAACAGTAGTTGTCATATGACACTTTAAAACACTAACAAATTGTGATAAAGGTGATAAAGGTTATCATGGGGCATGTTATGAATTGGTTGGGATATATACACATCTCCTTGTGTATGAGTGAGTGTTTATACACACACAGATACATAAACACACACAAGGAAAGGAAGAACAGGAAGATTCTGTTACACAGTGAGCTACAGACATAGCAGTAATGCATGAGACAGGTGTGTCACAGTACAATTAGTATTGTAATGTGGAAATGAAATCAACCAAATAATAATAATAATAATAATAATAATAATAATAGATTTATTTCGAGCCCGCCCAATCACGAAGAATCCGGGCAGGTTACAACAGCAAAATACACCAAGTTACAGTAAAATCAACCCTAAACCTCCCCTGCCCCCCATTCCCAGTACTAAAATAGAATTAAACAATAATAGTATAAAACATTAAAAACATTAAAAGTATTAAGAACATTCCAAGACAGAAAAACAAGCAGGGAAGAATAGGCAGGTAAAGAGGGACATTATATCTGGGGAGGGTAGCTAAGTTGGAAAGGCCTGCCGGAAGAGATCCATCTTGAGTGCTTTCTTAAAAGCTGTCAGGGTGGAGATATGATGGATCTCCTCCAGCAGGTCGTTCCATAATTTTGGAGCAGTAGTAGAAAAGTCCCTCTGGGAAACTTATATCAGCCTGGGGTTTTTTTTTGGGGGGGGGGGTAATAAATTTCTTCCAGAGGACCTTAGAGTGCAGGGCAGACAATAGGGCAGAAGGTGTTCCCTCAAGTAGTCTGGGCCCAAGCCATGTAGGGCTTTAAAGGTAATCATCAACACCGTGTACTTTGCCCAGAAACTAATAGGCAGTCAATGTAGGGACTACAAGACCAGTGTTATGTGGTCATTCCTGGAAGTTCCCGTAATCAATCTGGCTGCCATGTTTTGTACCAACTGAAGTTTTCGAACTTGGCACAAGTGTAGCCCCATGTAGAGCGTGTTACAGAAGTCCAATCGAGAGGTTACCAGTTCATGTACAACTGTTTCTAGGTCCCTTGGCTCTAGGAAAGGCCGCAGCTGGTGTATCAGACGAAGCTGATAACAGGTGCTCTTGACTGTCACATCCACTTGAGCTGTCAGATGGAGCGACAAGTCAAGGAGCATCCCCCAAGCTGCGGACAGAATCCTTCAGGGGAAGTGTGACCCCATCCAGAACTGGCTGACATAACTCCATTCCTGGATTCAAGGTTCCTATAGCAAGTACCTCCGTCTTACCTGGATTCAGCTTGAGTCGGTTTTCCCTCATCCAGTCCATTACCGCCCCAAGACAGGCATTCAGAGAAGAGATGCCATCCTTAATCACTGCATCAGTCGAAGACATAGAGAAATATATTTGGGTGTCATCAGCATACTGATAACACCCTGCCCCATGTTTCTGGATGATCTTGCCCAGTGGCTTCATGTAAATGTTAAACAGCATTGGGGAAAGAATTGCGCCCTGAGGGATGCCCGACTTGAGCTCCCTCTTGGACGAATAACTGTCCCCAAGCAACACCATCTGGAACCTACCCGAAAAGTAGAACTGGAACCACTGCAATGCAGTGCTACCGATACCCAACTCTCTCAGGCGTTCCAGAAGGATACCATGGTCAATGGTATCGAAGCTTGCTGAGAGGTCCAAGAGCACTAACAGGGTCACACTTCCCCTGTCAGTGCCCAGATGGAGATCATCGACTAAGGCGCACATGGCAGTCTCAACTCCATATCCCATCCTGAATCTGGTTTGAAATGGATCGAGAAAATCATTTTCCTCCAAGACAGCTTGTAGTTGATTGGCGACTGCACTCTCAATCACCTTGCTCAAGAATGGTAACAAAGAGACTGGCCTATAGTTGTTTCTATCAATGGGGTCCAGGGAGGGTTTCTTTAACAATGGTCTAACCGCTGCCACTTTAAGGCAAGAAGGGGGGGAGTCCTCCTTGAGAGATTTATTAATTATATTTGCCAACATTGGCTTGATTGTGTCCCCCCCCCCTCCCAAATGGACAGCCAGGTTGGGCAAGGATCAAGAGGGCAGGTCGTCTTTTTCATACTACTAAAGAGCTTGTCCATGTCATCAGTACTTATCTACTCAAATTGATCCAGTCAAACAGTAATGGTGGAGGCACTGGATGCCTCTCTAAATTCTTCAGTCTCAGAGTTGACATCCAAGTCAGCTCTTATCCAAGTGATTTTATCTGCAAAATACTCATTAAAGGTGTCACAGCTGGCTTTAGTTGGCTCAAGTAGAGGGATTCTGGGTGGGGGATAGTTGAGTTAATTTCCTCACTACCCTGAACAGCTCAGCTGGACGAGAGTTCACAGACGCGAAGAATAGAAAGATTTCTTAGCTGCCTTTATCGCCACTTGATAGGATCTAAGAAAGGCCCTATGAAGTATCTTGTTGGGTATGAGTTGAGATCTCTGCCAATCGTGCTCTAGTCGTCCAACCCGCTTCATTTGCCTAAGATCTTCAGTGTACCATGGATTACAGTTTTGAGCGGGTTGGAAAGGACATTGGAAAGGATGTTTAGGAGCTATCACGTCTATGGCTCTGGTGAGATTGGTATTCCACGTATTAACCAGAGATTCGAGACCAACCATAAGACCCCCTAGGGCTTCTTGGAACCTAGCGGGTTCCATCAGCCTTCGCGGGTGGACCATTCTAATTGGTCCTCCATCCCCGGATAGAGGGATAGTGGCCTTCAGTCCAACCTTAACCAGGAAGTGATCTGTCCACGACAAAGCAAAGATACTAATTATCTCCATCCAGGGATATACCTGTTCTGTGCAAAAGACCACATTGAGGGCATGACCTGCACAATGTGTAGGCTTGGAGACTATCTGCGAGAGGCCCATGTTTGTCATGGAAAGCATGAACTCCCGAGCTGCACCACTAAGATTGGTCAACCCAGCCTCGAGGGGGATGTTGACGTCACCCAGGACTAACAGCCTAGGCGACTCCAACACCAGCTCTGAGACTAGTTGCGTCAGCTTGGCTAGGGAGTCTGTTAGGTTACGGGGTGGACAATAAACCAACAGAATCCCCAGATTCTCCCTGGTCTTCACGCTGAGGTAAATGCACTCCATGTGGTCTAATGCATGGAAAGATATCCTGATTAAGATGAGGTTGTTTTTGTGGACCATGGCCACGCCCCCTCCCCGCCCACTTCTCCTTACCTGCGCAAACAGAGTACCCGGCTGGAAGGGCCTGAGCCCAGGTTACAGAGCTGTCTGCTCCAAGCCAGTGGTGATACAGCCGTGATACAGGCCAGGTAAGCATTATGGTCTATCAGTAAGTCATAGATGATTTGTGACTTATTCTTCACTGGCCTGGCATTACATAAGAGCAGAGAAAGGTTCAGTGGCTGGTTAGGCAAACTCTCCAGATCTTTTGGGGTAGAAAGGCAAGTGGAAGGCAAAATAGGTATTAAGCATCTATCACGCCTAAGACAATCATAAGATAAGTTGTGGTGGATAATGAAAAGTTTTCAATGCAGGGAGCTGCAGTTTCAATGGCAGTTTTAATTGCTCGGCAGTGAACCATGTCTGCTTCAAATCCCATTTTACATTGCAGCTCCATAAATCTGGTTTCAAGTCTTTACATTCCTTAGTTTAAGCATGCAGACAGTTTCATTGACTAAATGCTGACATGCTTAGCAAAACACTAGCATCAGTTTAAAATCTTAAGAACTTCTCTGTAGCATTTTTAAAGCATTTCGACACATCATTTACCACTAATGCATCAGGAACTGTGACATACTTTTGCCACAGTATTAATACCACATCAAAGGAATGTAGCAATAGAAATAAATCAAATTAGCTTATCCAGTTTGACCTTGTTTCCATAATTACAGTCTCTGCACATGGAGTTGTTTATTTTATCATGGATAGCATTTAACTTGCTAGTCCTTACACATTACTATTATGCATCAATCAAAAACCATTATGTCAGTGATGAAGCGATACAGTCTTTATTAGCTGAAATTATTTAATTATTGCTTTTCCACCATGCTCTTTAGTGATGACAGAGCATTACTTAATGTTGAAGGTGAAAAGCCTTCTATTCTTCCTTCTTCTGCTGATTTGCATATATAATTTTGACATTGTGTAACCTTTTTCTTAATCAATTTACTTGTCATGAAATGAAGAGAAGATGTCTGTGCTGTACTGTGAGGATAGTTTCATAGTACAATACACCTGCTATTCATTATTTTAATTATGATCTGTTTTTATGTTTTCTTTTGTTTTACTGTTTGTTTTTGTGTAGATGTGCTATATTAAATAGTTTTATAGTGTTTTATTTTATGTATCATCTTCAGCATTTTAAATTGAAAGATTATAGAAAACCCCTAGAGCTAGCATGGCAGTGGTTTGAGTATTTGACTGAGAAAATGGGAGGTCAGGGTTCAAATCCCTGGGGCAAGTCACACAGCCTCAGGAGAAAGCAAAAGAAACCCCTCTCTGAGCAAATTCTGCTCAGGAGGAAAACCCCACCTTATGGTGCCATAAGTCAGAAATGACTTGAAGGCACACAACAACAACCAATTCATATTATAAATAAATCAGTTTACAGACATTTTGGTTAAATATAAGATTTAAAAGCACACTTAGCTCAGAGTAAGTTCCACTGGATGCAAGGAGACTTAACTTCAGAACTGAACAATTTAATCTTCTTTTGGACATTTTCTCATTCTCTTTCAGTCTACCTTGGCCTTGTCTTATTCTGTTTGTTACCCAAAAATGAAGTAGAAAAGAGCAGTGAAAGGTTCATGACTGATACATAGAAATAAGGCCTTAAATCCAATTGCTAGCCCAGTTTAGAGCAGATCTGTCAAATCAATTGTTCGATGCAAAGTCAATCCCATTTATTCAGTGAGTCTTCTCTATCTAAGAACAGCAGATGGATTAAGTCCAATGTCTGATGTTTATATTTATTTATTCAGTAACGCAGTGGGTTTGTATCCAACCTTTATTCCAAATTTATATTAGCATCCAACCTTTCTTCCAAAAAACATGACTCAAGATGACACACAATAAGAGCCAACCAAAACATAATTAAAACAGATATGTGTAAATATTTGAACACATTGGATTAAAGACATAGGCTGTCATCCTGTTAAGTATTTGTGAATTCAGGTGTAGTGGTTTGAGCATAGGACTAGAACTCTGGAGATCAGTGGTTGATTTCCCTCTTAACCAGGGAAACCAGCTGGGTGACTTCCGGTGAGTCACACACTTTCAATCCCAGAAAACCCTGTGATAAGGTTACCATAAGTCAGAAACCATTTGAAGGCACCCAGCAACAACAAAGATAGTCTAACAAACCTGTACATTCTGGGGATTAAAACTTACAATAGCTAAAAGTGCTCCCCAAAATGTACCATATAAGACTAGCACTTCTGTCAACAACAGTTTTCCCAATGTTTCACACTTCACAACTATAGTGCTGTGATTACATTTTAACTACTGTGCTTCCAACTGTGACTTGCAGTTTAAGAAGGGACACTTAGAATTCTCAGCCAGAAAGCTCTAGTGGTTCATGGAACTACAAATCCAAAGGTTTTATAGGATGCTTCCGCACCTGTTAAAACAGAATCTGGCTGATAAGATTTAAGGCATGTTAACAGGATGACAGCCTATGTCTTTAATCCAATGTGTTCAAATATTTACACATATCTGTGGTCAAATCAGACATCTCAAAGAATTGAAGCAGTTGGCTCACTAGCTTCAACTGTGCAAATGAAGTCCACTTCCACAATTGGGGCATTCAGGTGAGCATCCAGAAGAGTTTTACTCCCTTTATTTCCATGATCTGCCTTTTGAATTACAGGAGTACCTCTTTATTATATGAATTAAGTTCCATTTGATAGTTAAACAAGAAGCAGAATAAAAACTTTATTTTCATCATATGGTATTTAAATACCTATGGCCTAAATCCAAAGCAACACCAGAAGAGGAAAACAGTGGGCTCGCCAAGTTCCATGGTTTTTCCAGTATTACAAGCAGTAACACATTTGTTGTTATGTTTCAAAAGCATGCTGCCGCTTGTACCAGGAGTTGCACAACTGGTGATAGAACTAGAAACTGTGTTCAATTTCCCCCATGTGCATAATCCAGAATTACATCTTCACAAGCACAACATTATTAGCACTAGCAGAATGATACCAATGAATAGTGGCCTGTGTTTGGTAATTTTTAATGATTCCCTTTTTAACTATGGTATTGGCAAAAACATGTATGTGGTACAGAGAATAACTCTTCACATGATTATATCTAGATTATTTAATATTAATTTAGTTATTATTTAAGAGAAAAATAGGCTTTAAAAATCTCAATTATAAATTTTCATATACTAAGGTTTCATCCTGAGATTGAAATTCAGTTCTTCATGTGCTCTGATTCAGGTATTAATATTCAGTCATTTGTTCTTTCTAAATAATGTTAACTCCATATTTAAGGATAAGCCTGCCCTTGAATAGTGGAAGAACATTAGGGTAACTATTCAGCTGGTATTTTTAGTTGAATGGTTTAAAAACTGAGCAACTTGACTAAATACAGTGCTTTGATATGATTTGTGGATCTGAAAACATTTCACATATATTTTTGAAATGTTTCCCAGTGCTCTTAGACAGCACCTAATTTATATCAGCAATGTCTAAATGTTTAAAGGGTTTAATGCAGAGGGAAACCAACAGTAATCTTCTGTAGACACCTGCACTTCACAGTCAGTTTGGATGCAACTTAAGGGTATTATAAAGGAATTGTAGCAAGAGAGATAAAGCGAAAAGGGCATGGAAGGGCTATGGGTTTTTTTTGATTAATCACAAACAAGCAGTGATAATAAAACTGTGCTTCATTCCCTCTGACCCATTTTCAGGCATAGCATTATGCTGAGAGAAGGCATACTGTGGGATAAAGACAGTACGTCAGCTGTGAAGCACTGAAGGGAGGCTTTAGAACAAAGCCTCTGCGTTGTGAGAAATACAGTGGAGGATGTTATTCCAGACTTCCTGAAATGAAGCTTAATAATGAGTCAGCACAAAACCATCTTGTCTTAATAGTGTGTAGGGTGACAAACATTAATTGTATGCCCTGATTTGGATAAGCTCATCGCTTTTCATAAGGCATGGCACAGTGTGAAGTACTCAGAATGCAGCATTGTGAGTTGCTTCTTCTTTTTATGCTTAGAAGCATTAATACAAAGGACTGTTCAATTATAATGTAATAATTTGTTTATAAAAGATGCAGTTGTTGGCTGAGGTCCATGGAACACTATATGTGAGTGGGACACACTTCCCCACTTGCACAGTATCAGGGGGTAAGTTTGCCCTTTGGTCTTACCAGCCTCATCCTTTCGCACCCTTGTCCTTTTAGAATGCTGCTTCTGCTGATCTATTTCTGAAATACACCTAAGAAAGCTTGATTTATCTAGCTGGTTTCTTCCCTCCCCCCACCTCCCATTTTCAAGTATCTTGTGTAGTATATGAGAACCAGAGAGAGAAAAGAAATTGGAAAGAGGATTTTCCAATATGCATGGTTATTAGTTATTGCCATTCCATTTGAACCAAATTAGAAGTATTTTTGAAGAAATAAATTACATTCCAAAAAAACATATCTTTGCAATATTGTTGTTCCAGTAGTATTTGTCTGTATACACATAAGTATACACATAGCAGTATTTAACATTATTTACTGATTCTGAACAATGTAATAGTACTGATAGATAATCTGGACAAGGAAACTACAAGGTTTGTACTTTAAATTGAGAGAGTCATCTGCAACATCTGCCAATGAAATAGTGCGAAGGAAATAGCAGTACACTGTTTAACTGCTATGTTCATTCATTCCCTAGTGATGATATAAATGCATCATGGTTGATATATGACCACACAGTCAACTTAGGCTGCTCACTGGAATTTGTCTCCTAGAACTGAAAAGTAGAACTGGCTATGTGGTAGTTCCTCTCTGTCATTGAAGATCGATTCTCTGGATATTTCCTATGAACTAAATAAGTAACAAAACATATGCCATCTTCCTTTGAAATGTTTTACTTTTCTCAAACATATTGGCTAGAATCTTGTTCCTTAGTTTCGGTCAAGTAGGTCTATTTGCGCAGTTGGTGAATGGTGCATTAACACTTCATTGTTGAAAAGTTCATTGATTTAATGGGTCTGGCTGTGAGGAGTAACAACAGGATTTATGTAGTCCATGATTTCTGGAGGTTTTGAAGGTTTTTGTGGTGTTTTTTTTTAATCTCCTGAGAATCACCTGTTTCAAGTAGATAGGTTATGTACTAAATGGTGGATTTTGTCTGCATTGCAAATATATCGTCTATTTCAATTGACTGTATGTATAGTGCTGTGTAAATTTACAGCGCTAAATAAATAAAAGCCTAATAATAATAATAATAATAATAATAATATCCTGAGAACTAGGTGTGCTCTGCAATAAGCTTGCCCCAGGCAAGTCACATGCTTTCAGCCTCAGGGGAAGACTATGGCTAACCTCCTCTGAACAAATCTTGCCATGAAAATTTCAACATAGGTTCACCTTAGAGTCACATAACTCAGAAACAATTTGAAGGCACACCATTGAATTACACCATTGAATGCATGGATGCCATTGACCACTGAAACCCTCCAGGGAATTGAAACATTTAGGTGTGTGGAATCACATCATACAGTGGTTGCATTTTGGCATGACTGTTCTGGTTTGCTACTTAATAGCAGATTTAAGACATCTTCACTTCAAATGATTTTCCTACACTAAAATTACAACTATGTGTAAAAAAGCATCATACACCATGTACACATAGTGTACATAGTGTATGGCCATTATACCCATCAGCTGCAGTCAGTGGTTCTCCAAAAATCTATTTTAATGAATAGTTGCTGGTTTACCAATTACCAAAGAATTCTGGCCTAAATAGACTGCTGTAGCCGTCTCTTTTGTGGAAGTTGGAAAGAACCCAGTACTGCATGCACAGAACACTATCTCTTATAGTCATGAATGAGAAATAAATGGGTATTTGCAGCATGGCCTTTAATTATGGACCAGTAATGTACTTTTTTTTTCCAGAAGCAAACATCTGATTTTAATTCCATGGAATGATGCACATGGAAAATACTATATTTGCTTGACCAGCAAATCTGCATAGCATTTTCAGAAAATATATCACTTGAAGTTCTTTCCATATGGATTTTCCATTTCCATGTAGCATTTAATTTGTGTATTTCCTCTTTGATGACTAGACACAGATCATTCTGGGATAAGAAAAAAAACTTTTGAAATAGATCAGTGTATACTCTTTCTCAAGTTGGCCCTTTTAAATGCATGCAAATGTTTAAATTAATTTCATTGTAAAGAATGTATGGTCTTCGGAGTGCTTCAGAATAAAAGTTCCATTAGCAATAGTTCTTCATTTACCCCCTCCATGTTACATTCTATGAGACACTTCAGTTTTAATTAATATATTAAAGTATTGGGGGAAAATTTGAAAATGTACTTAACAGACATACTTTGTTTATTATTTTCCGACCATAAGTGAGTTTGGAAGAGGAAGCATCATATGTACTAATAAGGATATTACCTAAGTGTGGATTTTGGCATTTATTCTCATAATATAATTTTCCACTTTAGCATTTTAAAAGTTTGAAATGCTCAAGAGATAATGTAGCCTTCCTGTGACTTTTGCACTATTTGTATATTTCACTCTGCTGAAAAATAGTAAATATGAAGAGGATTTTCTGTTTGCATATTGTTCCCCATCTGTTTTTTGAACTTCAGCAGCAACAGATCCTGGAGAAAAGAAAAGAAAAGGTTTTATGAATGATTACCTCCAGGTTGTAAAACGGTAATAATACAAAGAATAAAAGAATTCTTCCTCTTTCCATCTCCAGTATCTCACAAATCCTGTGTGATACCTCATTATGGTCCATGCAGTGGGCCAGTAGTCTCTAATTAACATTCCATTTATTTTCTTGAATATAGCCTTAAAAATCCATTATTGCATTGCATGTGGGAACTTACTGTCCATGCTTTAAAGCACTGTTTTCTGAAATCAGAAACCAGAATTGACTGGGAACAGCAGTATTTCACAGCTGTTGCTTCTGCTCATGGACCACAAAACAGAAAAGAATCTTAAACATTTTACCTACTCCAGTGTCACCAGAGTAAAACAAATTCCCTAGACCTCACCTGCCTCCTAGAGATCCTCATCTAGGGAATGGAAATCCCACAATCTCTCTCTACAGCCTATTCCACTGTGTAGGGGAATTTATGAAGTGTTAATTTTCCCATATGAGTTTATATTTAAGAGAAATACATTCCCAAGACAGCCAAGGAAAGTTATTGGGCTGAGTTTCAAAATACATATAAAAACTGTTTTGGCACATCATCATCCTGTGTTCCATGGGATCATGGAAAGTGCAATATCTAAAAGTGCCTCCAGAGAACCTTTCCCAACTAAGCCCCTTTTAAGAGAAAGGAAGTATAGCAGTTGCATTTTAAAAGAAATGGCTGAAGATTATTTTCCTTTGAAAATTAATGATTTTCACGGCTGGCCAAGATGAGGCTTCTTTCCAGTCCCTATGCAAAAGCCAACTGCAATGGCCATTGAACAGCACCCTGAAGGAAGCTGGGGGTGCAAGGCACACCACTTTCTTCTGCAGTAATTTGTTCTTTCCTTCTGGCATCTGCTGCCTGAGGCAACCTCTAGTAACTTCCATCCATGTTTCTTATGAATACAGGGAAGGAAATGCTTTCTTTTGAATCTTGTTGGGCCTTGCATTGGGGTGAATCTAAGGGGTGGTCACCCAGAATGGATCAGATCAAAGCAGTGGCTCAGCCGCAAAAGAAAACACTGCCACTTCAGGATGGAACAGACTAGTATACAGCCCCTGAGGGGGGCAGATGTGGCAGCCCCACGGGGCAGGAGCCCAGAATGGTGAGCACCATTGACAACACCACACCGAGGGCTGGAACCGACACCAATTAATGAACAAATGTTCGGTTAGTTCAGATTTCCCTGTGCAATCCCTGCTTCGAAAAGGTGTTCCTACTTTATTTTGAATCTTCTCTAGCTCAATTGTGTCACTCTACCAGTTTCAGAGAAGGAAAGTTTCCTCTTTCATCTCTTAATTACTAAACAGTGAAGTAACTGAAGTAACCTTAAATTATGAACAGATGGCATTTCTATAATATCTTAATACCGATTTGTACTGAAATCATTCCTGGGATGGAAAATTTTCATTATGTTCTTCACTAATTTTGAAGGTTCATTTTGGTGGCAGGCAGGGAGTTGTGGAGAAGATCGAACAGTAGAATAAAAGGAGGTTCACATGCCTAATGGTCTCAGTTGTGAATGATTCACTTACATTAAATGGCAGTTTAAAGGAGCATGTACCACTTAAAATTGACAGCCCTGCAAATGCATTTGCCATTTAAATTCATGTTCTCTTTGTACCTGAGCCATCAGTCAATGGAAAAAACTAATGTTTCAGTTGGCGAGGGTCTTGCTGTTTAAAGGAGTGAAGGGATTATTTTATATTGGGATTGTTTAAGGACATTTTCAGGTTTAAATTATTGTTCAGATGCATCAGAGAAAATTCCTCCATACAATAAGTAATGCATTTTGATTTGAAATACAGGTCTGTGTAATTCAGCCGACAGCTGGATGATTGTTCCAAATATCAAGCAAAACCACTACACGGTCCATGGGCTGCAGAGTGGCACCAAGTACATCTTTGTTGTTAAGGCCATTAATCAGGCTGGCAGCCGAAACAGTGAGCCTGGAAAACTGAAGACAAACAGTGAGTAATAGTTTATCTCTCCAGCATGCATGCACTTCATTTCCCCTTTACCTCAATTCCACCCAGTTTGACACTAGAATGACATAGTGATGCAGTCTAGAGCCTATATTTTAGCACTTTCCACAATTGTATGCAATTTATTTTGTCTAGGAAAAATGTCTACTATAGTCCTTCAACTTGTTATGGTAACTCATTTAGAATTCAGTTCTATACCATTTTTTTTAATGTGGGAGCAAGTCCGATTGAACCCAATATCTTAGTAGGCATATTTAAAATTCAAATGGTTGAACAAAATCATGGAGTTGGGAGGGATCACATGGGGCATCTAGTCCAACACTTGTGCCATGCACAACTAAACCACTCCAACCTCTGTTTAAAAACCTCCAAAAAAGAGATTCCACCACTCTCTGAAGTAGTCCATTCTACTGTCAAACAGCTTTGACAGTCAAGAAATCCCTCTTAATATTTATGTGGAATCTCTTTTCTTGTAAGTTGTATCCATTGGTTTATGTTCTAATATCTGGAACCGCAAACAGGTACTGGAAAGCATGTATTAGGATCCACAAGCAAAAGAAGAAACAAGTCTTCACAAGCTTATTGATGGTTGTATTTTATTTTTTAGCTAAATACAACTATCAGGAAATACTTGATGATTTATTTCTTCTTTTGCCTCTAGTCTCTAGAACACCAGAAAGCAACTCCACCATCTACATGACATCTCTTCAGATATCTAAGGATGGCATCATATCACCTAACTGCCCAATCCCAGAAATAATGAGACTAGACACAAGATTGGGATAAAACAGGGCCATTTATTAATTGACCTATTTCTTAATTTCTTAATGGAACTGCAACTAATTCAGAATAATAACCAAGTGTGAGAGAAGCTACAACCAGAGTCTTTCTCCAGACCACCTCTGCAGCTTATTTGGATGATAACAGCTGAGTCCTCAATGAAAACTCAAAGGCTGGGTTATTAGTTGGCTGGCCCACATCATGAAATCTAATCAGAAAGCTCCCAATCTGTGAAGATTAAAGAGGGAGATTATCTTTCAAGACAGAACTGAGGGCAATTTCTTTCTGCCACCACCCAGGTCACAAGGCCTAAAGAGGTGGTTCCAGAAACATCCCTTCCACCCAAAGGGTGTCCAAGGTACTTGCTGGAATATAATTCAATTATTTATGCATGCCAAATTAAAATTAAAGTAGTTATTCCAAATTGTTTCCTATTTAGATTTCACCCAAGCCAATTTCCCATATGCCAACAGGATCTAGTATGGGGTAGGCAAAAAAAAAACCAATGGAAAAGGGCAAAAAATACCTACCCAATCCATAGGTGACCAAGAAAAACTTCATAATATACCAGCAGCTGGTTGGGGGGGGGGGCGATTTGTTGGGAAGCACTGAGGCCATGGGGGCAGCTGGCACCAACGTGCCTCATGCATCACCCCCCAAAGCATAACTGCTGTGGCATCATTTAAACCATTCAGTCTTTCCTCAGGGGAAGGCAGCAAACAACCCATCTCCACTCCAACTCCTCCGTTGTGGAGGGGGTGGTGGTCATTCTCTTCTCCAAGCAAAACATACAAACATTGGACTCTTTCACACGGGAGGAATTTCTCCCAACTTCGAATGGAGCCAATGTGAATTCACGTGAATTCGCTAGTTTAGCGAATTCACGTGAATCCCCATTGCATTCGGAAGGCATTCAGAATGACTTCCCATTACCCAAAAATAACCCCCCCCCTTGCCCAAAATTGCATGAGAAGCTTTAATTCGCAATAACGTTAAACCCATGATTGCATTCGGAGTGACTTACCTTTTGCCCAAAATTGCGTGAGAAGCTCTAATTCGCCATAACGTGAAACCCCATGATTGCGTTTGGATTGCTCTTGGATTATACTTCCAATTTCCCACATCTGAAAGAGTCCATTGAGAGAAGACCCAAATAGGCTCATAGAGGAACAGGTCATACTTGGGTCATGAAAAGCATTCTATTTCCTTGTGAATATAACTAGTTTCAAACAAAATACAGAAGACACAATAGGGATAATGGATGCAACCACTAGTGTAGGAAACAGATTTACTAGCCCCTCCAAAATAGTTTTACCATAAATAAATGAATGGCTGTTTCCTCTATTCTTATGGGAAAAAAACCAAATACTATTCTTGGTAACAATTCTGTCATCAGAATAAAATGTCTTTATCTTGTCTACTAAACAGGCATCATGGTCCAGTGCTCATTTTAAATTTATTGTACTCTTTGTATTTTGTTTGCAATCAAGGCCAACCATTCAAACTCGATGCTAAGTCTGCCCACAGAAAGTTGAAAATATCTCATGACAACCTGACAGTGGAGCGTGATGAAACCTCTTCTAAAAAGAGCCACACGCCTGAACGTTTCACCAGCCAAGGGAGTTATGGAGTAGCTGGCAATGTGTTTATTGACAGTGGACGTCATTACTGGGAAGTGGTTATCAGTGGAAGTACATGGTAGGTGGGTCAAACCATACATCCACACAGGTTTTCTTTCATTTTTGTCTCGAATAAAACCTTGTGAATTGTTTGTATTTCCTAAAGGGTGAACAAATAACTAACACAGAGTAATAGAAATCTATTTCTGTTATATACATCACTATTTCTGTTCTATACATCACTAAAAAAAAGATGGTTCACAATAAAAAAATAATTTTAACATTTAGTATCTTAAAGACTAATTACACAAAATAAATGGCATTATAATAGTCTCTTGCCATAGGCTCAGATTTAAATAAGACAAGTCCTACAAGAATAAAGCTCACTGGCTTACTCTCTAACCCAGATCTCAATGGGCATTTTGTCAATCTACCTGTAGCCTCTTATTTATTTATTTTTAATCAGTTCTTCTTGTCCCCTTCCACAACTAGACACTACAATAAGACAAAATATGTTTCTTATATACATTGCACCCACCTTTTATGTTTGGAAGCCTGAGAGCATTTCAGGGGTGTGATGACACACTCCAAGGTGTGTTTCTTCTATGGAAAGGTTCTTCTTGTAGCACATTTGAGATGAACCATCTTGACAGACCGGCAATAAACACTACCCTCAGGGCAAAGTGGGGGCAATGCATCCACATGACGCACACCCAGACCCTGCTCTGACACTGTCGTTATACCATGTGCCCAAGTGCATGGCAAGTGGTGTCACAGAGCTCTTTTGACACTGCGTCCAGATGAAACACTGCCAAAAGGAGCACCAGAAGGTACTGCCACAGCTGCAAAACCATTCTTTCCCTGGTGCAAAAAGGAGCTGCTTTTTGCAGCTCCTTTTTGTACCTTGGAAATGCCAGATTGGGGCCATGGCAATCCAGTGCTGAAAGGGGGCAGTTGCAGGCCCCTTAGGGGCAGTCTGTTCAGCCTCTAACTGAGCAAAGAGGTTGTAGCATAAGTTTTTATAGACTGTATCCGAGAAAGTAAAACAAGTCTGCAAAAGCTTAAGCTGCAATATCTTTCACTCAGTCTCAAAGGTGCTACAAGATTCCTTTGCATTCTGATATTGCATTCTAACAAAGCTATGTCTCTGTGTTCTTCTGTAAAGGTTTCTTTATAGATCCAAATAATGCTTTATTTTTCTTTGGTGCTGTCTGCATGGGCCAAAAGGCTCATGTTGCTCCCGACCTCACATTGTCTTGTTAAGAGGATGCAGGACAAAACCCCATGGCCAGGATTCGGCCAGATCCCAGGGTAAACAGTCTTTATACCAGCTCAATTTGACTCCCCATGGTTGTTTAAATGCCCCCCTGCACTCCTTACCTTGCTGCACCATTGCTACTACTAAGAAGCTCCCTGGCTCCACATCAGATGCAGAAATAGGGCACCTGGCCACATGCAGCCAGCCCCCCATTTCCATATCAGATCAGTGGCAGGGGAGGGGGACTTCTCAGTAGGAATGATGGTGTGACAAGGTAAGGAGCATGTGCAAGTAGCAGGTCCTGGGACAGCATGGGGATGGGCATATAAACATCCACCCATTCCCATTCCAACCTTGGGACCAACCCAGGTGAGCACCCTGGCCAGAACAGCATGGGCTGAGCCTGTGCTACCTTGTCCCATCTACTCAGCCCCTAAATCTCCTGCTCTCAGTTATGGGGATTTTTTTCTCCACTTTATGATTCTTGAGTGGTTATCATTATAGCAGACTGCAGTGCAGTGGAAACTGGTTGTTCTCATTTCATTAGTGTGGCTGTTCTGTTTACTCTGAACTATAAAGTTGCAATCTGAGGCTACTTGAGGGATAAGATTCAACCCTTTAGAATAATCCTTTCATGTTCAAACTAAAACTTAGAGTGGATTTGCCATCATTGCTGCTTTGGGACTTTCAGGGGCTATTCACCACCTGTTGTCTTTCACACTGCCCTGCTTTCTCTTTTAAGAAATGGGGTGGGGGTGGGGGGCTTCCTTAAAATAAAAAGGCTGTTTATCATTGTTGGGAAAAGGGGATAGCAGAGAGTGCTCATTCATTCTTGATAGATTTGTGAGCCAAGGCAGGGTGGTCATTGAATAGCTATAGTCTGAGAGGGAAAGAATGAACAGTTATCCACAGAGCAAATATTCTCAGCTCAAAGTTCCAAGTAATAGTCTCAACATATACAAGTCAAATTTTGTTTATTTATAGTATCCCAGCTTCATACCATGGAACTGTTACAGTACAGAATATCTGAAACAATAAGATTTGTGCAACCTTCTTCTTGCAATAATAATATTTATTTATTTATTATTTCTTACCCGCCCCTCTGAGTGAGTAATCAGGGCAGGGTACAACATGTTAAAAACATATGCAGTTAAAATCCTCAACATACCCACCTCCCTCCCTTTAAAACAGTATTAAACTAATCATAGTTAAAGCAATCAAAATCTAAAATACATGATCTTTCAAATTCCCATATAGGCGTCCGGATAGGGGACGGGGGGGGAGGGGTCATCAGACGGTGAGAGATTAATTACTATCCAGGAAGGCCTGCTGGAAGAGATGCGTCTTGGTCGCTTTTAAAAGCCTTCCAAGTTTGTAATAAGACGCATCTCATCCGGCAGATTGTTCCACACCCATATAAAGCAATATAAAGAAGAAAAGCTATTAAAGACCTCTTGACATTTTGGTTAGCTCTGAGAATATGAAATGCATAAACAGAAAGAGGCATGGACACAGTAAACTAAACTATAGAAAACTAAATGATATAAAGTGTGTCTTTTTTTTTTTCAAAATGCTTTTTGTTTTACAGGTATGCCATTGGTATTTCATACAAATCAGCACCCAAACATGAATGGATTGGAAAGAATTCTGCTTCTTGGGTTCTTTGTCGTTGTAATAATACGTGGGTTGTGAGGCACAACAGCAAAGAAATTCCAATTGAGCCTGCACCCCACCTTCGTCGTGTTGGCATTTTGTTGGATTATGACAATGGATCCTTGGCCTTTTATGATGCTTTGAACTCTCTACATCTTTACACTTTTGACATTACATTTGCACAGCCTGTGTGCCCAACCTTCACTGTCTGGAATAAATGCTTGACAATAATAACAGGCCTTCCCATTCCAGATCACTTAGATTCCATTGAGCAGATGCCATGATTGTTGCTGGACATAAAAGGATGTTGAATGTCCAGTATAACTCCCACTGAATTGTGACTGGAAAAAGCATGGACATGAATACATTTCAAACAAAAGTGTCCCTAATGCTCTTAGCCAGAACTCAGAATGGGATGCTCTCTTCCGTCTTTGCTGTTTGTTTTGTATTAAAGGCAAGATATGGCTTTAATAATGTCTCAAAATGCTTTTGTATTTAGTCTCTTTCAGGAAAAATTTATAAATTATTTATAAAAAGAAGAAGAAAAACCTGATTTGGATATTTGCATTTGGGCACCTCGTAAGAATGACTTGGTTTTGCACATTAAGGGCTCTGTCACAAAGCTTTTATTAGCCATGTTCCATATTTTGATTTTTTTTAAAATAAGAGAAAGCAAGTTGGAATTATCTGAGAGAAGGATTCAATACTGATTCTTCAATTTTTTTTATAAGGTACTTTGTTAAGTACCATTTTTATTACATGAAATATTCTTTGAACATGGAACACATCAATGTATACATCAAGAAATGTCTGTGTCTCAATCAATTTACAGTCAATATTACTGTTAGCAATTTTCTTTTCTACTGACAATTCACCTTTGTCACTTTTAAGACTATATACATTCAGTTTTTGTCTCAGAAAACCAGCAGCACTGGAAGATAAGTCTGACTGAGTTTTAAGTCCAAGTACCACTGAGATCAATTGATGGTCAAGTTATACTGGTATTGATGTGGATTCACATCATTTAAAAGGTACACAAAGCACCCACTTGTGCAGTGCTACAGATAGGCAACATACAACAGATTTGAAACTTAAATGTGAGCATTTTGTTATATTATGTTATAGTGTATCAATAAAAATAGCACAGGTATCTGTTTTTTAATCAGTGCCTGGAAAGAGGTTGCACTCCATTGTATCATTGTGTTGAATATTTGAAGGACTCTAGGGGCCATCCAAAGCCTGTGAAAATACCTTGTGATCCTCTAGTGATGTTCAAGCCTGGGGATTGTTTTAGTGAACACAATGGAAACAAGAATGTGTATTTTGTGTGATCTTGGCTCTTTCCTCCCACTCCCCCTGCACTAAAGAACCAAATCCTTTTACATGTTGAATACAATACTTGTTTGTAAAATTACAAGCTAGAGATATTTTTGTATAATGGTTGAAATGCAGAATATGAATTCAACAGTCATGTAAACAAAACAAAAAAAATGACACTAACTTCTTAAGGACATACCACTTCAAGTCACCTTTAACAAAAGGCAACCCCATAGGGTTTTCTTAAGCAAGGAAGCCTCAGAGGTGGTTTTAGCAGATCCTTCCTCTGAAATATAGCATGCAGTGCTGTATTCATTATCTGTCTCCCATCCATGTGCTAACCATAGCTGACCTTACTTAGCTTAGGCAAAATCTGCTGCCTTTGAGGGCATTTAGGCACAAAAGACACTCGTATCATTAATTTAATGATTTTTAAAAAGCATATTTCCAAATTAAAGATCAAGCAGTTTGATCTGATTAATTGATCTCAAATTGTATTTTACTTCAGAAGCATCTCTGAAGTCCATACTCAGAATCGCTATCCTATACAGCCACTTTAATAACTCTGAGCAACATAGCATGGTCATTGTTACAGATGCGGGATAGTGGTTGTGGCTGAGTCATAAGAGAGAGAGCCTCTAATTTTAATTTGTTTGAGAGTATATTGGCTCACAAGAGCACTGTCTCTTTGAGTTTTTACTCTGTACACAGCTTCTCAAACAGAACCGAAACATTATCCCACCAAAGATGCATGTTTCTTTCCTGGATTAGTTTACTGGCTAAGTAGGATACAAATAGCCCACTCCTCAAAAAATTGAAATTGTTTTTTTCTTAACCACTGCTATCAGAAATTGTGCAATTAGAAAGGTGTCTTTCTTTTCTGTTTTTCTATCCTTTTTTTTTCCATTGGCAAGATGGGAGCAGTTTTTAATCACTTGCATACTCACTTTTCCATATACTGTCTTCTTCCTTCCATCAGAACAATTATCCCTCTCTCTATGTGGAGTTACCTTTACAATCACAGAAAATGGCACTAATGGGGTGCATAAAGAAAAATCTATAACAAAGTACTGTATAGAATTCCAGAGGACTCTACTATAATTAGATGCACACACAGGTAATATTCTACAGTTACTGCTTTGGGAGCAGAATTTTCATAGGGTCTGAACCTTTGAACTAAAGGCATGTTCAACACCAGATCACACTTTTCTGCAAATATTCAGTGGCTACCTGTTTGTTTGTTTTTAAAAAGTATAGTGAAATGGCGATAAAGTAATTGTAACCATGAAAAACTCAGGTTCCATCATGATTTTTAAAATGTTGTCTGCTATAGATCTGTTCAGAAATTCAACCAAATATGCACACAGGGCTAAAGCTGGGAACAGGGACATGGCATGTCAGCCCCAACACCCCCAGCATCTGGGCTTATGTTAGATCCTTGTGTGTTCACCATGGAAGTCTGAAGAGTGCTCTATAACCACATTCAAATGTATGAGGGTACAAAGGTCCTGTCATCAGGAAGTCAATCTTATCCAGATTGTGGGTCACTGGAGATTTGTGACCACAGCCATTGAATGTAGTTACAGAAACCTCTTCAAACCTTCATAGAATTCCAATATACATTCAGGCAAGTGCCCGAACAGGGCATTAGCATATGGCAGTGAAGGAATATGAAGCACCAAGTCGGGCCCATCAGAAGTCTTGCTCTGGTTTAATACAACATATTACCACAATTCCCAATCTATGATTCCTTTATGGTGCTTTAAATGGCACCACAAACACTCCAGCTAGTGCAAGAGAAGACATATAACATTTACTTATCTGGAGAAGGCACCTATCTTTCCTTGCAACATGATGTTGACACCAACCACAATGGCTGAGAAAATATATCATTTCTTTCACTTTTAAGTTTATGTATTTTAAGAAAGAAAAACACCCAGCATCACATGCATATACATATCAGCACACCTGAATTGTTTAAAAAATAATATCTTTTTAAAAATGAGAAATGAACAAAATGTTGAGATAGGATGCTAAAAATGATCTTGGAAATTATGTGCCTGTTCTTAATTGACATTTAAAGCACCAAAAGATTAAAATTGTGGCTAAATGCAACCAATTTAAACACCTGACACTAGAGCACTTAAAATACATTTAAAATACTATTCAAAAGCACTTTTAAGTTGCAGATGTGTAATCACTCTAAGGAAGGCTTCCTTTTCAGAAGACAGTCAAACAACAAAGTGAAAAAGTGTGAAGAAATCATAGTACTTAAATGAAAGGCAAATAAAAGTAATATATGAAGTTGAATGAAAGCCTCTGTTTTCATAATATTTTATTGTAATGTGCTCAGAAGAGTCTGGAAAAAAACAAGAGACAAGCGACATAATTAACTCATGTTACTCTTTCTTTTGTAAGGTGGAACAAAATTACATTTCAAAATAAATGTAAGAAATGGAAGCACACACAAATTCCTTGATCTAAAGAGTAATATTTTCTACTTACTATTTAAATTACTATTTAAGGGAATACATTCTAGGCATTTTTTCATGACATTTTCCAAGTTTTTTTGCCATTTTCTTCTCAATCCTAAAGCATCCCTTCTTCATAATTCCCACCTAAATGATAATATATTTTAAAAACAAAAAAAAACAAAAAACAGTTGTAATGTTCATTATAATTTATTACTTTTCTGAGTTTTGGAACAAGTTGCATAATTAATTAACTTTAAAAATTGCTTTCCAAGCTATGGATGTACTTGGTAAAGTGTTAGAATGAATTTCTACATATCTTTACACTATAGAAAAGGGATGCTCTAATTTAAATGCCTCTGCAAACTAGATTCAGGCTGCAACCCTTCAGCCATCTATTTCAATGGAAGCAAGATCTAATACATGGAGTTGGAAATAGTTTAGCATAGATATTAATAACATTGTACTGCAAGACCTGTAATCCTTTATTAACTCAGAAAACATGTAAGGGTAGCTGTGTTGGCCATTTAACAAATGCAGACAAAAATCCATCAGCAATACCTTTACTAGCCAACCAAAATGCACAATATACTAGTTGCAAGCTTTCGGAGCTCCATGGGCTTCTTCATCAGACAAGATGTTACAAACCAAACAGGAGTTAAAAAAAAAAAACAATTGTAGATGTCAATCAGATACCTTCATGTTGTTTCAGTCCTTAGTAAAGATGGTATACTGGGGAGGATATATTTTGTGCAGGCAGGCTCCTCCTCCTTCAAGCCATGCGGCAATAGGGAACTTTTCAAAGTCCAGGAAATTTAAAGTCCATCTGCATCTCAACAGGGACCCCTCTTTGCCAATCCTGTTCCATTCCAGTGAGGTCCCTATTGTTGCATGGCCAGAAGGAGGAGGAGCCTGCCTAAACAAAATATATTCTATCCAGTATACCCTCTCTACTAAGGACTGAAACAACATGCAGGCATCTAACATCTCCAATTGTTGTTTTTTTTCTCCTATTTGGTTTGTAACATCTTGCCTGATGAGGAAGCCCATGGAGCTTAGAAATCTTGCAACAAGTATATTGTGCATTTCAGTCGGCCAATAAAGGAATCACTGATGGATTTTTGTTTGCCTTTATTTATTCATTTAACAAGTTCATTTAACAAAGAAGCTAGGGAATGTGGCCTGTGATTTCTAATAAGTGTCTGTGTGATTCACAGTACAGTAAAAAAAACAACAGAGGCTTGTGATACCCTGGATACTAAATAATTTCTTATGGTTTAACCTTTACCAACAGCATTCAACTTGATCAGACCTGTGAAGTGTTATCCTGGGATTCAGAGATCAGATATGTGACAAGGGCAGAAGAAAGCAAATGTGATGGGAAGCAGATGAGAAAGAAATTAGGTGTGCAAAGTGTACCCTTTATTATTATTATTATTAACCTTTATTTATATAGTGCCGTAAATTTACACAGCACTGTACTTTCAATCATTTAATTAGACGGTTCCCTGCCTTCATGCTTACAATCTTGTACTCCAGAGGCTTGTTTCTGCTTGGGACATTATGCTTTCATATTGGTGACCCAAACAATGTATTCCTTATCCCATCTTCTTAATTCTCAGTTCTCCATCCTGCAGCAGTGTTTTCTTTTTTCTTAATACCACAATAAACATCCAACATTTAAAACAGAATGAGTCGATGCACAGTCGTTTCTCCATGTATTTCCCCCAGCTGCAAAGTATCATTTAACAGACGGTAAGCCTTGGCATCATGTTTCAGGATGAGATTACTATGGGTATCTCCTTTCTTTGCTAACCCCTTCCCTCCTTTTATATTCTTCCTTTTCTTCTTCAACATTATTATTTTGGTGGTTTAATAGGATGACTGACACCAACAGAATAATGGGCTCGGTACTATACCCAGATGATCCTAATGCTTCAAATATGTTTGCTTGTAGGGTAAGGTAGGGTAGAGAAGAGTAAGGTAGGGTAGGATAGAGGGGATTTGTTATTGTTGTGTACCTTCAAGTCATTTCTGAATTATGGTGACCCAGGCAAGTGAATATCTTTTGCTGCCTTAGCATGGGAACATGGTGGCATGAATGAAGGGCATTCAAGCTTTTAGCCCACATTTTCAGCTATAACAGATACAATACTGAAGCATCTTGAAATCTCTGCATATATTTGTGTATGCCTGTGTATATATTGTTGTTATTTGCTTCAAATTGACTTTGACATATGGCCACCTGTACATTTTTAAATGTACTACTAGGACAATCAATATGAACTATTTAGTGTACAATGTAAGCAAAAAGGCAGTTACCATGTTTAGCCAGTACAGTAACAACCTGCATCTGTGAACATATAGTTGGTCACTAGCAATCAAATCATGTTTGTAACTTATAGATTTTTCTGCAGCACATCATAGCATGTGAATATCCTGTAAAAAATATCTAACAATGCTGCCACTTCTGTATTTATTTATATTTTTGAAGAAAGGAAACATTAATCAGCATGTATTGTGTAGATTTTTTCTATTAATGGAAATGATCTCTATCCTTCAAATTCTTCCAATTCAGTTTGTCCTTCAGCACAGGAAAAAGGGAATGGCCAGCCAATTCTCCATCATGACAGCATGACAAGTGCCATGGCCCTTTTCTGTGTAGGCTCCCTCTTCCCCAAATTTTTGGAACATAGCAATTTGGAGAATGAGGAAACACATTTATTTTTTCCCACTTTCTTTTCACAGAGATAAAGCCCCATCATCTCTGTGAAAAGAAGGTACATAAATAGGAGAGGGTGGATGGCAGGATTCGGTTGAAGAGGGAACAGGGGAGGATGGGGAAAGGTAGGACTAGCAGTGATTGCAGTGGATCACAGATAAGACATTGCAGATAGAAGGAGAATGGCAAGAACACACACACCGCTAGAAAGAAAAATGCAGAACAAAGGGGTAAGTATTTTTCTGGAACAGTAAAGGTAGAACTGCAAAAAGGGGGGGGCATCTGGGTTCTCCGGTGTTTAGCTGCGATCCTAGATCAGCACATTGTAGTGTAAACATATGCTGGTGAGGATATGCTACACTAGCACTACACAACCCACAGGCAGAATAGCGGCATTGTGCAGCACATGTTCATGAATGGGCCCTATTGCATGGTGCGTAATGCACCCTTTGACACATCTACTTGTGCAATGGTTCTGCAAGTGCAACTCCACTTCTGCTGCTGTCAGCTTAATACAGCCATTGTGCAAAGTGAAAATAACAACTCCATGTGAACTGTGCAATTTGTGCTTGCATGTGTCACTAATAGGATAACATTTGTCTTGTAACATTGCCATTTGGAATGTTAGATCTGTATCCTTTGACCTTTTTGCTGAGAGACTGGCTTATTTGTCCTGTAGAGAATGCAGGAGGGCATTGATAGCAAATTATGATGCATAAATATTGAAGAACAATCACGTTGCGGACTATATCATCATATGCAATGCTATGACCACAGTAAAACATGTGGATATATGTATATCTGAATCTGCCTGGTTCGTGTTTCTGTATCTCTGTTGTGTGGGCAAATGCTGCTGCCTGCCAACTTACTGTAAGCAAGTATCCATACTGTGTGATTTATATTTTGGCATAAGGCACTTAATCATGACACAAAATAAGTGAGTCAGCCCTTTGTGGGAATCTTATGTTTCCTGTATCTGTGGTTATTACACAGATGAATTAGCCAAAAAGTTGGACTCTTAACTAACTTTTTTGTCTCTATTGGAAAAAGCCTAATTAATATAAAGTTCACAGGGGAAAACAAACATTTATTCACTGGCTTGAACTAGAAGGACCATATGTTCTTATATGGAGAATATACAGTCCCTTAAAAGAAGCTGGAACCCAATCGGACAGATATTTGGAAGACTTATGAGGGCTGGATCCATTCTTCCTTCCTCTCCTAAACATCTGGTGAGAAGGGGTTGGGATTTATTATGGAAAAAGTCTAAATTCATGCAGTTGTTTGTGGTTGGAATATAGTGGGAAATGATGCACGCAATATTATTTTCCTGTCCAACTAGAGGTAGTGAGAGAGAGGCATGGGGGGAGCATAGTTCAGTGTATGTATGGTTATTTAGAATGAGTCAAGAAAGTGTGTGGGAAGGTTTCTAATTAAACCTTTGAAGTCATCAATATTTACCAGAAATTAGGTTCCACTGAACATGCGGGGCTTACTTATGGATAATGATGACTATGACTGCACTGCATAACATCCCTTTAAATTAATTCCTAAAGTTTTACAGAACTTTATGAACTTCATCCAAAAAAATTTTTTTGGCGGGGGATGGATAACCAAAAAGAAATATAAAGCCAGTTGCTGCTGGCAACTCTGTTTCTATAGTTAATAAGGCTATTGGAAGGGAATGCATGGGATAAATTTCCCTAGGTCTCCAGAGATGAAGGTTGGCTGAGTCAGGACTCATACATTGGCTAATGGATTAACAGCCATTGCATACCCACCAATATTTCACAGATGAAAACTGGGCAATACATGTAACCTCAGAGCATGCTCAAGATGACAAAAATGGTTAATGAGGAAGCTAGCAGAGAATACAGCAATTTATTTATTTCACTTCTATGCCACCTTAATTTGCTTAATTTGCAAGGTGCTTTTGCTTCAGTATACCAGGAAGTGCACAATTCCCTTTCCTCCCCATTCTCCCTCCTTCAGTTAATTAAGTGAAACTACTTTTGTATTTTGAACTCAATTTGCAGCAACTCAATAAGCTGAGGACAAAGAGGGAAAGTGGGAAGTGGTGAGAAATACTGAAAAAGTGGGATGATAGAGGAACAATCAGGCCTGTAGCTGCCAAATCGAGACAGTTGGGGGGATGCTAGTGGAATCACTACCATTGCTGTCACCTGGTGCAGAGGCCCCCCTGCCTCACTCGCCTTAACCTCATACTGTGGTGGCTGATACCCTGCCTCTTCTTCTCTCTTGCTGCCTCAGTTGCTTTCTTGTTTGCCTGGCTGCCCATCCAGGGTGGCCTGGGGACAGCCAGGAAAATGAGGTAGTGGGAGGGGATGGAAGGGGCACACTCGTCCCTGCTCCTCCTCCTCCACTGCCTGGCGTCCTTGGGGAGGGAGCCAGGCAATGAAGAAATGCCTGGCAGCTGGTGGTGTGCCACATCCCGCTGAACAGGAGAAGGGCCCAAGTGGGGGGAGGGCCTGACCAGGTCTTACCCATCCTCTGGGGTGTCACCTGGTTGGTCTGCACCCCCTATCAATGCCATTGAAATATGCCACTGAAGAGCTGCACTCCTGACGCACAGAAAGAACATCCCAGCAAGTGGCTGACCAGTCAGAACCCATACTTTGTCCAAAGAAGGAACAGCTGCAGCATCTGCCCTCACCTTTCCCTTCCAGAAAGTACAAATAAGAAAATTGCAGCCAAGAACTAGAGTATGTGCTTGCTTTTTTTCCTCCTCTCCATTTTCCTTTTGTGTCACGTCTTTTAGACTGCAAATCCAATAGAAGGGTTTATCTTAGTACAGTACAGTCTGTGTAAACCAGTCTGGGAGTATTTTTTGGCTGAAATGGCTGGGCTGAGTCATGCTTTTTGGATATGTGTGTTTGTTTGTTTGTTTGTTTATTTGTGAATAAGGCTACCTCACCAAAGGGGGAAAATGAATTGGTTCCCTCATTCCTGTTTATGTAGGAGATATTATTGAGGTTTTGAAGTCTATATTTTGATACAGAAATAACTAATAGTTTTTCCAAGGATGTTAGTTTTCAATTCTTTTAAAATCTCATCATTTCCCCCTGGTTGTTACACATAGTACATAACTTTACTGCTTAGGTGTAAGTGAACAGAATGAGGTGGAGATTATATTCCTTCAAGCAGACCAAACCATTCATACTAATCCCATCATTTCCCCAGGTATCTTGTTCTTAGCCAGAATTCATTGTGTTTTGTTGCTGCTGCATCCTTCTACTGTACGCATTGATCCAGAGTTCCCAAACTATGCACCCCAGAGTCACACGTCACAGGAGTGATGCTGAGATGTTTTAAATGCTCACTTCCTGGAAACAGGCTTCATGAGGGTAGATCAGTTGAAGCCACAGCAACAAGTCCTTCTCCCTTTGCTCATGGGAAGTGGTTGTGAAAAGGGTAAGCAGTTAAACTGTGGCAATTTAGATTTTTTTATATATATTTCAAAGGGCTGGGAAAGGGAAACCTTGCATTCATCAAATGGGGATTGAGAAAAGTGACAATAAAGCTTGATTTTCTAGTCCTCCTCCTCTTCCTTCCCCTCTACACTAGTCATTTATGCAAAAGTTTGGGAAAAGTTAGAATTTCATTCCAACAATGTGTATACATATAATGGAACACATCATAAAATGCATCTTCTGGAAAGCTGCATACTTTGACCTTCATGTTGTCTAATTCCTGCACCATTCAAAAGTTCTATCCCTACTTAGAAGTTACTATCAAGTGAAGGGTATGTTGTAATGGGTCTGACAACAAGTGGAGTGTTTGGGTTTTCTTTCTCATTCCCAAAGTTGGGGACAGGGTTTAATTATTCTGTTCTTCCTACTTAAAAAAAAAAAAACTAGCCATGTGAAATTCCTCCTTCCTTATCCAGGATTATGTGACACCTTACCAGATTCTCATTCCTCATCTTCATGTATTTCTTGTCAAGTTTGCTCCCTTTCTTCCAACCATTTGAGCACTTTGCCTTCCCCAAAATATTTGCCTTCAGGCTCAACATTTATCATCTGGGCTAGACTTCCATCACTTTTAGGCATTCTCATTCAAATTTTAGTAGAGTCTAATCCTTTCAAAGTGAATTTGCACACATAAAATTTGAGATGTATGCCTAAATGAGGTTTTTATAAGTGGGCTTCTGTAAACAGAAAGGGTAATTTGAATAGGCCTGTGAAGATGAGCACAATTATACTTATCAGCAAGATGTGACGGACTGTAGAATCTGTTGAGGATAAGTGTAGTGCCAAATGTGGTTCTGGTGGAAATTTATACAACTACCATGATGGCTAAAAAGCCCATGATCAGAATCCTGTTGGACAGTTATGAATGTGTAATCTAGAGTTATGCATTCATGAGTGTTTTGTATTCATGATCCCTATGTTGCCCCTTCTTTAGGGGATTCATAGGAAGCGTGAAAGTCACCCAATCTCCAAATATTAGGCAGTACACTCAGCATAAGGGAGAACTGTGAGAGGAGTCCTACTTCTGCTTGTCACTCTGGAGATTGCTCATGGGAAGGGGTGGAAATGTGAGCTATTTCCTAATCAACAAGGGAACAGCAGCCGCTGTCCAGTAGGTGGGGTTTGGGTGGATCGGGCTGGGATTCACTGTGTAGCACCACAACTACAGCTTATGCACTTGTAACTGCCCAACAGGATTCTGGCCCATCAGTGAGTCAGTAGGAAAGAGAGGCAATGCCCACCATCAGAAAAAGAAAAAGAGGAAGACTGCATTGCAAAGCAATTTACTCAATAAACGAAGGCACAGCCCAGAGTTTGCAAGCCAATGGGATCTCTTGGAAGTCCCCCATTCATAGGGTCAGCATAAGTTGTAACCAGCTTGACAGCACATAACAAGAAACGTGCAATCCCAAGAAGTGGGTTGGATGCTTAAGTTTTTTCAACTACAATCATTTTCCCTCCTTAAAATCAATCCTAAATAGTCATTTTGAACCTAACTGTTTAGTAAAAGGAATGGTTAGTTATTTCTTTTGGCCTTAGGGAGCTCTTAAAAATTATTAAAAGACTCAGGAAGCTGTGAACCAAGAAAGTTTGGGAACCTGTGCACTGATTTCTTATGGCCCTGGAAGACAAAATGGACTGCTGCCACATACTTACAGCTAAGGCCCACAACAAATACTTCATGTGGACATGATCCTCTGTAGGAGATTGGGTGCACAATGCATGATACAATTTCTAAGCAGGTATGATTAGGTTGTCTCAGTTCTGCAGCTGTCATTTCCATAAATGGGGTGGGCTGTAGATGTTAGCAACTATTCATTCATTCCTTCATCCACCCTCCCTAATCCCCCAGAAGGGATCGTTTTAATATACTGCAGGAATGTCTTTCAGCTCTTTGCTCCCGTCATGCAAATGACAGTGGTATTCATAAAAATGTCTGAGAGACTGAGAGAGAGAGAGAGAGAGAGCTTTATGAGAGAGAAAAGGGGGTGAAACACTATGAAAGACAACTCACAATTATGTGACAAGTGGAAACAAGTTGCTTTCCAGTGACTTGGTATCCCTCCTTCCCACTACTCACCCACCATTCATTCCCCCATTCCTTTTTGTCATAAGCATGCCTGTACAGATGAGTCCGTCTGTTGTTTTCTTCCCTGATCCTACCCTGCATTCCTAGAGGGATATGCTTGAAAAGCTACATGCAGTAGAGCCAAGGGGGCAAGAATGCATACTTCCCCCAGGGCTTGAGCTCAATCTCACTCAACCCAGTAGGACAGCAGCCCTGTGAGCTTTTGATTTACATTGGTGTGAGGAAGGAAGGGGCCTGCACTATTAATCCTGCTTCCCAACACTCCAAAGAGGTCAAAAATCCACTTCAGCACAAAGGACCCTGTAACATGCAAATCAGCATTCTCCCCTAAATGGTGTCTGGCTAGTGCTAGCAAATTTCCTCTTTTTTAAACAAAATAAAAACCTTTTTGGAGTTCAAATGAACAAATCCTGATGGGTACACATTTGGTAAAGAGGGAAGGAAATAGGACACTGGGTTCTCTGATCTAAAAACTGTTTCTTTAAATGCTAATGAGACACTGGTTCTGGGCAATCTACCACCTGGTCCCCAATGTTTAGCTTATAGGAAAGTAGCTTGTTATGTCAGAGAACACATACAGGTTAGAATTCTGTATGGCTCAGCACAGAATAATAGATCTGCATCTGGACCTACACTAGGCTGAGCTACATACCACTCACTCAGATCTATCATACAATCACAGAAGACCTCTACACACACACAATGTCATTTTGCATCCCCATAGCCAGATGCAAAATGATCTGCTGAGATCTGCTAGGTTCTTCCAGAGGACTCATTGTAATAATTTTGCATCTGGTTATGGGGACTTAGCTGGACACTTCTGATCCCACTATTCACCATGAAACATGAAATGTACGTGCGGGGGAGGTTTATGAGACTATATGGTAAGTCCAGAGGGAGCTTTGGGCACTGCAGAGATAGAAAAGGATTGCTAAACTTTGCAGCGTGCAGGAAAAGTTATACACAGATGTAAGGAAAACTTAGTTTGTGTTTGTCCCTAAGAGAATGCCACCCTCATTTGTGTGTAGTGGAAAGAGTGCACTTTTGCAAGACGTATGTAGGTGTTTTGGTAGAACAAGATCCATCAGCAAGAGCCAGAATGGGGGACAGAACAGCAAAACAAAACATGCACGGTGGCATCACTAGGGGTGAGTGAAGGTGCTGCCCACAGCTGGTGACACCGTAAGAGGGGGTGAAACCACTTGTCCTCAAACATTTGCCTGATGGCAGAAAGGGGCTGGGGCATTCACCTGTGTCCCATTAAAAGGGTGAAGAGATGGTATGAGTGGGGTGAGGCTCAGTGGAAAGAAAAAGGAGAGAGTCCATTTTTTTGTAAAAAATTGTTTTTCAAATTTCAAAAAAAATAATTTTATTTTTTTAATTATTTTTAATTTTCTTTAAAAACAACACATTTTACCAAATATTCACTTTAAGCACATGAACCTATGTATATATAAATACATTTAGGATATGCATATGATATTCTAATTTAAAATTATCATTTTAATTGTTCTAGTTGTTTAAGTTACAACTATTACCATGACATTCAGTGATATATGCGAATTACAATTTATGAGTAACATTAGCAGAAAAAACATTACTAAGGATTCTGTATGGTGTGGTATAGGAGGAGGTCAATGGGGGAGGAGTGACAACATGAGTTACCACACAGGGTGACACAAAACCTAGTGATGCCACTGGGCTTGCATCTACTGAGAATTAACCAAGGGGTTCTTCTGGACAAATGCTTAGTCCAGGGGTTTGTGAACACTATTAGAGCTTTACTGTTAATTCTGCTGTACTATTAACCTGAAGATGGATGATGAAGACCCCAGAACACTTAAAAGATTTTCTATACTGTGGCTCAGTTATTAATCAAAACTATAGTCAAGTTCCTGAAATGTAAAGAACTACATCCATTTAAAAGCAGCAGGTTCCTTGCCTGTTTTCATGGCTTTACAAAGTTGGATCAACAGTGGTCACTAGCAGAAGTGTGCTAATCTCCCAAAAGAGGAAGTTAAAAAGACAACTTTGGTGCCCATTTGGTGTCCAAGAGAGACACACCAGGCAATGTGGCTTGTGGCTTACTGGTGCTGGGTGTGAGAAGCCCATGAAAATCCACTGCAAGTTACCAAGAGATCTAACAATAAATCCTGCTTTGCCTTCTACTCTTTTCTGGACACTTCATTTACCAGTCTCATAATGAGGCCTCTAATGTCTTACATTGAGATGACATATTTGCTGCCCCACCAC
Source organism: Urosaurus nigricauda (assembly GCA_034509955.1). Lineage (NCBI taxonomy): Eukaryota > Metazoa > Chordata > Lepidosauria > Squamata > Phrynosomatidae > Urosaurus > Urosaurus nigricauda. The sequence goes on from JAOEGL010000003.1 coordinate 94,731,131, forward strand.
ACATCTTCTCAGCTGGAAAGGGATGCCTCTACCTAACTGTAGCTTTATACCTCTCCCAGGACCTGAAGACAGCCAAAGGAAAGATAGCTGAAGGCAGGACACACCTGTCTACAGCTCTAGATAGTGTTGTGAACAATTATGTTTCTCCATATGGAATAGTTTGCATTTACTTTGGAAAATATCCATTTCACAATTCTGGAGCCCTGTAATGGAATGATGTGCATCTTACCTTAGAAACCCATATATCACCAAGACGTGCAGTTTGTTTCAATCAATAAAACATCTACACAAAACCATATATACATTGGAAAGCTCTGTGCAGTTCAAACATATATGGTTCTAAAAGGTATATAAACACCATTTGGGCAACTTGGGAAAATTCATGCAAAAGATATTTTATGATTTGCATGCATTTCTCTAGATGCCATGTATGGAACAAGGCACCATTTTTAATACACACACACACACACACACATATACTCTATACACTTTGGGGTGTGTTTCCTACAAAAAAAATTTCAAATCCACCCAGGAAAAATTCATAAAAATACCTCACAACTCACTATAAAAATGTAATGGAAAAGAAGGATTGAGAAATTCTGAGAAACATAACCAAACTTAGGGAGACAGTTCTGGAATCCCAGCTTTCAGATTAAGCTGCTTCTTTTTTTCCTTCTCCTGTATCTCCATGATTTACAGCACAGCTCTGAAATCTAAAGCTGGTAAGAATCTGATGCACACATTTAGCTGGAAGTAAATACCTTTTTATCTCAGTAGGATTTATTTCCAAGTAAATATGCATAGGAGCAAGTCTGGCTCAATGAAGCAGACAAATAATAAGGAAAACTACAACCCCCTGCACAAGCTCCAGTTGACCCCAGATGTTTTTCAAAACAGAGACTGAAACAATGCAAGCATTTCCTAAAAGTGTCTGAATAGCCCTTCCCTGAGAAACAGCAGTGCACTTATGATCAAATTTATGGCAGCATGAAAGCACAATAAAGATGTGTTTGCTTGTATATTTCCTGCTGCTCCTATTTCGGAAAGGAATTTGTCCAAAGCAATTAAGCGTCTATTGCTTTTGATTGTTCTTTCTGTGTTTTGTCGCTGGCACAGATGCTCAATGGAGGCTAGCAGTGGAACCAAGTAAACTGTGTCACAAATCTGGAAGCCCGCTTTGCAAAGGTTGCCTAGATATCTCTCTTGCTCAGTGAATAAATATCTCAGGAAGAGCTTTGGTTCACTGCCAATCGTGAATACAGGCAAAGCCATTCTGTGGCTCCAAGGCTTGAATTATTTTCTGGCTGTTAATGGCTCCATATGTATTTTAAAACACTGTAAAAAAAAAAAAGTAAGCCTGGTAGGCAGAGGCCTTTTCCCCTCTTTTTTTCCTTGAAAGGAAGAAAACTACTGTTCATTTTTTATTATTATTATTCAAATGAATGAATGAAGTGAGACAACACTTGTCAACTAAAAGTAGCAGAGTTCATTTGATACAGGGATTTGGAAGATAATTCTATAGATTCTTGCTCCTTTTATGGCGGTTCTCATGCACTAAAGAAATCTATAATCACCGAAGCAAATTGCTTTTGGGGAGGAGCACTGAATGGGATCCTGAGGTCCCGTCTGCTTGTATCCATTTAAAGATCACACGGTAGTTTCAAAACAACAGTGCAAGAGCAGCCCCCACTGTTCTGGCTCAAGGCCAGGTTTCATAATTGCATCCCAAAGTTTCACAGACAGATCTTCATATCCTGTATAGAAAGTCCCAGGGGGACAAGGTCATCTTCTCAGCAGGTCTTTTTCACTCCCTTGCCAAGATCCACTACAGCTTAGTGACAGGGTGGGCTGAGCGTGAAAGAGTGAGACATAATAGTCCCTGCTCTAAAACCCTGTGAGCAAACACACTTTGCCAAAGCTTCAAAATAGAGTTGGTTCCACTTTGTGGGAAAGCCCCCTACTCATTGCCTCATGGAGACTTGGCAATCTTCCAGTCACTATATTCAAAGGGAGGACCTGAAGATGCTTTGATGGGAAAGTCCATATGGCATAGCAGGAAGAACATCAGATTTAGGCCCAGGTTCAAATCCCTGCTTAGCAGTGAAGTTTGGACCAGTCATGAATTTTCCAGGCTAACTTACCTTAGAGGGTTGTTAGGATGCTACCATTGGAATGGGGGGATTGTGTAACCACCTTGAGCTCCTTGGTGGAAAAGCAGAATAGAAAAGGATTCAGTAATTTTGGAACTAAAGCAGAGGGGTAAGTAGTGTTTACAGATCTCAGCTCTTGGCCCTGATCCTGATAACCTGGAATGTCTTCTCTTGTTCTCAGGGTGAGGGGGAGAATCTCAGGGTCAGATCACTACTTTCGAAAGTATATTTAAATGTGTTTATATGTGTATATGTTACATTTCCTTGTTTGTTAGATTTGGTGTTTTTTATTTGAATGGCATCCTCTGTGTAATTGTGGTTGATACTTAAGGAATTATGCTTAATGACTTCACCAGGAACTGCCCCTTATGACATCACCTGTATAACATAACCATGGCTCAGCTCCCATGATCATATGATGTCATAAGGTGCCTTGTTGCCCATCCATGACACCCAAAATCTGCTACCTGAGAAGCTTCCTCACCCTGCTCAAAGACAGGGGCGTCCCTGGTAATGTAATCTCCAACAGCACTCTAAAACAATACCTGCTACAATTCTATTTGGTGTAATTTTCCAGAAAGCATTGGAAACATCCATGTTTAGAGGAGTAAAATATAGAAGAAAGTAAATGGCTGATAGAAGGGGTAGATAGACAGCTCTAAAGGCATGGTTTGTGCCTCAATTACATTTGAAAACTTATCAGACCCATCTCACTTGCTATGGCCACAAAGCTACAATACAACCGTCTGCTCAGCTGTAGGGGTGGCAGGTACTGAACACAATAGAATATAAATCTGTGGCTCCTTCTTGTAGAGTTAGTGATATACAGAGTAAAGATCCTAGCTTCCTGTTGTGTGCCTTCAAGTTGCTTCTGACTTATGATGACACTAAGGCAAACCTATCACAGGATTTTCTTGGCAAGTTTCTTTGGAGAGGAGTTACCATGCCATCTTCTGATGCTGAGAGAGTGTCCCTTGCCTAAGATCACCCAGTGGCTAAACCCTGGTCTCTCAGTATTCTAATCCAATGCTCAAACTATTGCAGCATGTTGGCCCTCAAAGATCCTACACTTCACCATCAAATGGAACATGTCAGAAGTATGTAGAAATCTCTAGAGTATTTCCTCCAGAGTAACTACTTCAGATAGCTTCAAAGAGTGAGTGACCATTGTTGCTGATCATTTTTAATTACAGTATTCTGTAAAGTTATCGGACAAAGTGCTCTGAAGACAACTCATCTCAAAATTAAAAATTACATAAATAAAGGGCTAAGCCCTAATGCTAGTTCCAACTTGAGTAGAATAGACCCATTGAATTAGTGCAATTTACCCAGGGAGGGTGCTTCTCCTTTTTCATTAAGTGTGCAAAGATAGATTTCACTTACACACACCCAAAATAATTGAAAACATTAAAAATATTAAAATTCATTAAAAGACTATAGAAACCTTAAAAACAGCACCACAAAGCATAGATCAGGGATCTGGAGCAAAGCTATTCTTTAAAAGAACTTGCATGAGTTTCTTATCAAAGTTTTCACTGCCAAACTTATACATGAACTACACTACCCACTTAGTTACAAATGTGTAGCAGTGCATTTAAACAGTTACAGGTAGTTCACCAGTTCTGCCTGTTCCTGGAGAAGTGGAGTCTGGCTACAATGGTATGTGCCTTGGTTGCATTCAGTTTGGATTACTGTAATGTGTTTTATGTGGGGCTGCTTTTGAAAAGTGGTCAGAAACTTCACCCAAAGAGATGCAGACATATTGTTAACTGGGTATAGCTATAAGGAGTACCCAATCGCTCATTGCAGTAGCTCCACTGACAGCTGATGCTGGACACAGTTCAAAGTGCTGGCTTTATCCTATAAAGCCGTATAAATCTTGTGTCCAGGTTATCTGAAGAGCAGTATCTCTTCTTATGAGTCCATGAGAACTCTAAGATCTCTGGAGAGGCCATTCACTCTGTCCCACCACCTTCTCAAGCTTGTTTGGTGGAAACAAGCAGGGAGAGGGCCTTCTTGGTGGGTGCTCCCAGACTCTGGAAGCTCTTCTTAGAGTGTCTAGGATAGCCCTGTCCTTGTTGCTGTCAGCAAGTTGAAACATTTTGTATGCTGTCAGGCTTTTAGCCTGACTGGGGTAGAGTCTTAATGCTATGTGGTGCTGTTTTTAAGGTTTCTATAGTCTTTTAATGAATTTTAATATTTTTAATGTTTTCAATTATTTTGTACAGTTTTTAATTAGTATTGTTTTTAAATATGTTATATCTGCATTGAGTCCCATTATTGAGAGACAAGAGGATAATAATAATAGCAGCAACAGCAGGAACAAAGTAACATTTTCTGGCCTAAATTCCCCCCCCCCCCAACCCAAAAGAAGCACAAGGGGAAGAGTGTTTCCAGACTTCCCACTAGTGAGTGAAGCTGTGACTATCCAAGGCCTGACCCCTGTTGCCTCACTCCCTGGTGAGAGGGGTCTGGAAACATCCTCCTCCTGCACCTCATCCTCACCTGTTTGCCAGCTGAACAGACCTCCTTCACTCAATGCAGCCCCTGGCTGTTAAGGTGGGTTTGGAAAGTCATTTAGAATCATGGCAACAGGGCCATAATTATTTATAAGGCCAGAAGATTTTACACTCCATCTAGACATTACCTCTTACAGCTTTAAGAGACTAGTTAGGGTTACTCAGCATGGAGGAAAACACATTCTTCAAGTGCTGAGTGACTTCTTGTTGTCAGCTGCCTTTGAGCAGACTTTGACTCAAATGAAACGTCTTCATGACCCCTCTACTCTCAACCTCTCTGCTCAGATCTTGCAGGCTCAGGTCTGTGAACTCCCTGATTGAGGGGGGATACAGACAAGCACTTTGTGCCAGCCTGTGGGAGGAGTCACAGATGATGATACTATGCATGATACTATGGCTCCACCCCCAGGGCACCATTTTGGTGTGCACCTGTTTACATGGTACATGCCATGATGAGACACCTCCTGTGCTGCATCTACACTATGCAGCACCAAAGGGGTGTCATCACACCACATCATGGTGGATATGGCACCATTTAGAGGGTGCAAGAAGGAGCTGCGTTTTGCCACTCTTTTTTGTATTCTCTGAAGGCCGGATCAAGGCTGCTGTATGCGGTATGAGGTTGTTGCAGTCCCATTGTGGGGCAATTTGTATAGTCCCTGAGTCTATCCATCTGCAATCTTCCTCTCTCTACTGTCCCTTACCTTTCCCAGCATCATTCTCTTTTCTAATGAGTCAAACCTTCTCTTGATGTGGCCAAACAGCCTCAATTTAGTCATGTTGGCTTCCAGGGAGAGCTCAGGCTTGATTTGTTCTAGAACCCAGTTGTTGTTGTTTTTTAGCCATCCACGGTACCTTCAACACTCTTGTGCAGCACCACATCTCAAGTGAATTAATTATCTCCCTATCTTCTTATCACTTGTGTCTTCATAATTATTTGTTACCACCATTGCACTGAGCCAGGCTACCTCATCTGTTGTAAATGTATTAACATAATATATTTCTGACAGTTTCAGTCTAGCTAACTGCCATTTTCTTCTGAGAACACAGCTGGCATTCATCTAGTCAACCTTTCTGAATAAACTAATCACCACTGATAAATACAAGTGCCTCCCACAGATTAAATCAAAGTCTGAAACAGCTGGAAACAAATTCGTATGACTACATCATTATATCATCTTGATGATAAGTGTCTGATACATTTCATAGGGAGGATATGAATTTTTCAACTGAAGCTAAGATTAGCTTTTCTGAGGGGTGTGCAACATAATCTTTCCCATCATTCCATACTATTGACACAACTCTGTGGCTTAAAAACTATAGCTAGTCAAACTAGGATAAACCCACTGAATCAGCAGGACTTATATGGATTTGAAGGTGGCTTTGCATGGAGACATTTGGAATCATGGCACACCAAACAGTTATGAGACTGTAAATATAACTTATAACATCATAACTTCCTTTTAAAAAATGTGGATCAACGTCTAGGTTCATTGCATATTCGGTCAGTATACAACAGGCAGGTCTAAATATTTTTTTAAAAAAAAATGACCACAGAGGATTTACATAACTTTAAAGTAGTGATGAAGACATTGAAAAAGTTCAAGATTTTTTCATACCTTGATTCAGTAATTAATCAGAAAGGAGATTTCAGTCATAAAATCAGAAGACTAGGACGTGGAAGGGCAGCTATGAAAGAACTAGACAAGATCCTAAAATGTAATGCTATATTAATGAATACTAAAATTAGAATGATACAAGGCGTTATATTTCCTGTCTCTGGATAGTGAAGAAAGCTGATAGGAAGACAATCAACTCATTTGAAATGTGGTGCTGGGGAAGAGTTCTGCAGATACTGTAGACTGCTAAAAAGTCAAATAAATGGGTTTTAGAAAAAAATCAAGCCAGTACTCTCCCTAGAAGCCAGGATGAGTAAATTGAGGCTGTTGTCGTTTGGACATATCATGAGAAGACATGACTCTCTAAAAAAGACAATAATTCTTGCTAAGGTGGAGGGCAGTAGGAAGACCGCATTCTAGATGGATAGTCTCAATCAGGGAAAATACACCCATGGGTCTGCAGCACCTAAGCAGAGCTGTTAAGGATAGGGAGGTCTCTCATTGATAGTGTCACAACTGGTTGTGACAAAGTTGACTCAGAGATACCTAACAACATGACCATATAGACTTGCCTTAAAAATCAATAGCTGGAATCCTGAAAGGGATTTAAGTATGCATAAACATTGCAGTTACTGTTCTATGCAGTGAATCTTGGCTGAATCCCCTCCAGTCCTACCTTACCAAAAAGCAACCACTTCAATTGATGAAGATCTGTTCCCCTGTTGAAGCACCTGGCAGCCATTGCCACCCCCTCCCATGAATGATCTCCAGTGCAACAGGCAGAAGCAGGTCCCTGTCACAATTCCTCCTTCAACAGGAGATTGTTTGTAGTGGGTGGGGATAACTGCAGCCAGCTGCTGAATAAAGGAACCGAATGCCATCAATCACAGTGGCTACTTCCCAGTAAGTGAAAATTGGGGGACATTCACAGTCCCTGCGTAACCCCTAAACTAGCTGCTATGTAGGAACCATGAATATGTAACAGTCGTAAGTATTTGTAACTGCCATAGAGGATTCTGGCCAGTGTTGGCATTTCAGCAGGAAGAGCTCACTCAGTACCCAAATTTCACTGTGGAAACACAACCATAGAGGTAAGATATTTTGCTTTGGACTGAGAAAATATTTTTTATTCTCCATGCCCCCAAGGCAGTGCATTGTCATTAATGAAATTTCAGTGGGCCCTTTCATACTACATGATTATAGCCCTATGGTTCCACTTTAATGCCATGCTAATAATATAATAATATTTTTTAAATTTCTTTTCCGCCTCTCCTCAAGGCTCCAGGTAAGGTACAACTCGTTAAAATATAAAACACAATTAAAAACACATCAACCCATAGTTAAAATACAATACTATAAAACCATTAAAATACACCCATGAGACCACACATACAAATTAAAGGTTATGATTTAAAACAGAATGGGTTGGCCTGCCAGAAAAGATACATCTTTAATGTTGTTTTAAATGCAGTTTTGCTGGCATATATTAACCCAGATACATTCCTTTGAACATTGCTACTATTATGTTGTTGTCCTGGTTTTATTATTATAATGTATTAGATTAGATCCAAAATGGATGGCTCTACCCACCTGATTTTGGGGGAGCCCTTCTGAAATTTCAATTCATTGAGAAGATTTTGTCTGCCCTTTGTGCAGTGAAACTTGGATGGGTTGCTTTGGATGGGAGTGGAGAGCAAAATGTGCTTCACATAGCCCATTTGTGTGCGTGTCTGTACCTGGTTACAATATATTCTGTATATAACACCGTCACCATATCTACCACATACCATATATACTTGTGTACAAGTGGACCTTATGTATAAGTTGAGAGAAGGTTCTAGTGCCTAAATCATGGATTTTGATATAACCTATGGATAAGTCAAAAGTAAAACATTGGAGTCATGAAACAAAGGATATAAAGGGGAAAATACTGCTTCGTTCCCCCCTTCTCCTTCTCCAGAACTCTCCCAACAACCTAACACCACTTCCCAGGTTTTAACATTGTATTGGGAAGGGAGGGAAGTGGAGTTAAATCAGTTGTTTGGTGGGGAGAAAAGGTTTTTAACTGGATTGAGAAGGGAAGGAAGTGGAGTTAAATGGGGTTTTTGGTAGGGAGAGAGATCTGGAGGAGGAGGAGGAGGGAGGGGGGAAGGAGGGAGGGAGGGGGGGAGGGAGGGAGGGAAGGTGTTAACATCAGATCGAGAAAGGAATGAAATCTTTCACACATACACTCCTGCCTGGGCAGCTCTTTCAGAAATCACTGCTGAGGCACAGGGGGTGGTGCTTCTTTCAAGACCTTTCTAAGCAGAATTACTGCATTGATTCATATATGCTGACCCAGGATTTTAGAGTCAATTTTTGAGCACACATTTTTGACTCATGGTTGAATATGTGGTAATACAGTTTCCTGTCTGCATGGAACTTACAATCTAAAATTAAGTCATCTCCCCAGGTCCACGTCCAGAGACACACACCTGTTAATAAGCTTTTTACATGATTGTACACTCCTGTAACTGCAACAATCCAAATGGTTGATTGTCTTTTCATGTAGAGGTATACTTCTGCACCCAAAAGCTTTGTATTATATGTACTGTTGTTATGAATTTTGTTTTTTGTGGGGATTTTTTTTTCCAATAAAATCTTTTTTAAAAAGAAATTTTGTAATAAAATCAAGCACCTAGAAAAGAAGAAAGCATGGGGAAAGAAATGTGTGGGAGTAAGTGGAGAACAAATATGCAGTTCGCTGAGCCTAGTCAGTATTTTCTTGAGAGAGAGAGATTAAGAACAATTAATTTTTGTTATAGTTTTGGTATATCTTTATCTTATCAGCACATTCTTGTCAATCATTTTGTGGAAAATAATTCAACTTGGACTCAATATAATTTAGTCTACACCCCATTCTCAGGTGGTTTCAATTTACAGCATGCTTTAACTGTATGTGTAGTTGTCACATTTTGCTGACACACTTAAAAATGACCTGGTAGATTTAGTTATCCTTTTCTAATCTACTTACAAAATCTTGATAACTTCACTCCCCCCCCCCAAGAAATTTGCAATATAGACTGACCTTTCTTACTATCACATTTTGTAATTGAGCTATCACTGTGAAATGAAAAAATGAAAGGTATATTGTGATTTTCAGTAATTCTATTCAGATGATATTTTCAGCCTTGAGATTCCCTGTTGTCACCCGAAATGTCTTGAAATATTGTTGGAAAGAAGGCCAGTGCTATCATGTCATGTGAAAGATTCCTTAGCTGGATCACAAGGTAAGTACTTCAGCTTAAGGGCACATTCCAACTAGTTTCTCTTTGGAAACCTTGTTGAATGGAAACCATTGGATCTTACAGTTGTTCCTATTGTTTTTCTCATTGGGCCGTTGTCTGATAACTTCCCAGCTGCTTGGTACTATAGTTATCTTAACATTGGATGCCTGAATTTGTATTATAACTTTCTACCTTATTAATTAAAAAAAATAGACCAATGTAATTTTAAAATACTTCTCTTTATAGTCTGTCCTTCACTAACAGCATTTCTATACAAGATAGGAGCTCAAAATGAGAATATTCTTAATTTTCCCTCCTAGAGAATACTAGATTGGGGAGGGCCTAGCTGTCTATTTATTACATTTATTTCCTAGCCTTCCTTGTATATGGCCATGTAACATGTATTCTTCGAGGTTGATTCAGCAGGGAAGATGATTGGCCTAAGTAAGATTTATAAGTTCAATGGGGATTTGAACTTGGTATTTGAAGCCTCCATCCAATGGTCTAAGCATTACATCACACTGGTTTTCCCACATAAGTGACCATTGGTGAGGACAGAGATAAGTCTAAAGCCAAGACTGTAGTGGAAGTCCAACTGTATTCAATGGAACCTAATGTGAGATCCTTACCTCTCCTATAATACTGGAGGTAAAGGAGGTGATGGTTTCTAATCCCATGGGAAAGAGTTGATTAGATCTGATCAGGGTATGTAGATAACAGTTTCTAAGCAAATAGCAGGAAAGGTTTGCCTATATACAAAGTGCAAGGAACCTTTAATGGATTACAAAGCATGTACTGCACCCAATACCCTGGTTCTCAATCCAGAAGAAAAAGATGTTATTATGAAACCATGTTGCTTGCATATCATTGTGCTTGAATTAAGGGATTTTAATATTGCTCATACTGTTTCCTAGGCAAGCAAAGAAAGCAAGCATAGGGAAAGAAAAACCAAACCAGGATTTTTTTCATTCCTCTTTGAAATCAATTGTGTTAAGGAATTCTCTCTGAGTCATCAATTCTCAAGCTGACATATAAGACAATATTTAACAGCAGCTTTCCACCACATTCCTCGACATTTGTCTCATACATATGCTCTGTAGAATGCCCACAATGCTACTCAGCAAGCTTATGCCAGAGGGATAGCAAGTAGTTCAGTCACCTGTTTTTCTTTTAAAATAAAATGCATATAATTTAGTCGAGCCAAGTATAATAACAGGATTTATGAAGCTCAGACATTTTTCCTGGCAATGACACACCTACAATACATGGTTAATAATTCCTTGAACTGGCATTCTTTATTGTTGCATCAGACATGGTGAACTCTTTTGGTATTTATGATCCTGAGGTGTGGCTGTTTTTCTTTCCCTTCCAATTCAAGTCCCAGGAGACTGCAGGATTCCGGACACAGCTGAAATGAGAGACTAATTCCCTGTGAGAACTGAAGTTCATGAGGTTTTTAAAGTTCAGACAGCATGTGCACACAATACTCCACTTAAAAAGCCAAGGACAAGAGTATATGGCCATTGGGTGGGTTGGGGAGTAGAAAGCCATGCAAGTTGTGGTTTTTCAACATATTTTGGCATTCTAAAACATTTTTCACAACGACTAGAAGTATGCCAAGACTGTGGCTCCCTTGATCTGAGCTCTCTGCCAAATGAGTTAGGTCTAGAAAAGAGAAAATGGCTCACCATGCCCAAATCTAGTCAAAATTCAAATAAATAAAAATGAGCTGTTGTGGATGCCAAATAAAAGTGGCTGTGTGATTTGGCCCTCATCCAGTTCACGAAATGTGGTGTTTCATGACAGATCCAAGTCCTCATTATCTCAACAGATCCACTAATGAGTAAGTCAGCACTACTTCATACTGAGGTCTTCAAGATAATGAAGGCTAGCGCCACAGCAAAGTTTCAGGAAATTAAGCTAAGTCTTAAATACCAGCATTCTGTGAATGACGTTGACTTGGAGTTTCACTTTACTTTTGTTCTTTAAAATATAATTCAGACATTTTTTTTTTTTTGGTCTCAGGGGTGTCACTTATCTTTAACCAGTTCCCACATTACTAGAAGAACTTTTATGCAACTGAACTACATTGGCAGGACTGATATTTTGGGCCTTTCCTTTTGGATCTGCATCCCACTATCCTGGAGCAATGCTTATTAGCAGGACGAGTGATGCATGGAAGGTGCTGCCCATGGATCTCCAGCTTTAAACACATTTGACAAACATCTCAAAGGCAATTTGAACTGAAACTGAACTGTTGATGCAGAGCAGGGAAGTATAGTGTATGCTCTTCTCTCACAGACTGTACCATTTTATTGAGAAGGTGCTGCTTTCACAGAATCATATCTCACCTTGTTAAAATGTCATGCAAAGTAAAATATATTTTGCATTTGGGTTTGCATTCATTAGGATGGAAACCATAGGAACTTTCCTTCCATGCCACAGCTCAACTTTCTGCTGCCTATTGCAAACATGAACATGAACAAACTGATGCAGATTTGTAATGGGAAAAGTGCACAGTGATGGCCTGTCTAGTAGGACTTTTCTTCTTTAGATCTTCTTTAGGCACAAAATGCACAAAGGGTGGGACCTCATGTCACACAAGTCATAGAAATGCTTCAGTTTTGCCCTTCACATAGTGACATGTGACATACATCATGACAATGCCATCTCATTATCTCACTGCTTGTTTCCCCTCCCATTTACTTGGCTATAGCTGATGGGGGTTGGAAAAATACATACTATGATGTGCACAGTGGATATTAACTGCCTCTTAGCAAATGGTATGGTTCACCAAAATGGTCCTGTCATGCAAAATTAAGATCTGTCCTATTCACACAAACTATAGAAAGGCAAAATTGGCCACACATACTTTAAGAGTTATATCAGTGACTAAGGGCCAGTCATTTTATGCAATATGAGCTCCTAACTTGAAATGAACAGGAAAACCCCACACAACCACACAAGTATTTTATATGTAAAATAAGGGGGAGAACACATATAAACACTGAAACATTTTCTGCTTTTGGTATTTATCTTAAGATTTAATTGTTTAATGGTTTAAAAAAGGAAAATATTTGAAGCTGAATGATCTCAGAATGCCACAATGCTTGTTCATAGTTCCAGATGTCCACTGACACTCAGTTTTCAAAAGCATTTAGGATATTAAATGTCTTTAATTATCTTAATGGTGGCTGTATTTAAGATGAAGAAGCCCTATCTCTTTCTGAATGTCTGCTTGATTGTCCATTAAAAACTATGGGAAGATTTCCAGATTCCAGTAAACTCCAGACATGTTGTACAGGATGATCTTTGGCAGTCCAAACCCAATTATAACTATTCAGTACATTGGAAAATTAAGTATTTATCACTTTTTTCCAGAAGTCCCTCATATTCTCCCAATGTATATAGAACTTTTTTGCACTATTACTCTCTGCTTCAGATAGCAAAATGTCTTGAGCCACTTCCTCTTCATTAAATAATTTCTCATTTGAGTTGAACAGGCAGATCTAATGAACAAGAGTCCTGGATATATCACTGGCCCTACTTACCCACATTAATCAGTAGTAAATTGCCAAATTAAGCCACAACTTTCCAGAAACCACCCTAGAAGGACAGGTGGCTAGTAAGACCTAATAATTACAGAGAGACTATATCTGGAGATGGAATGAACAGACAGACACCCACCATGTTTATTTCCATGTGCTGCAGAAGTTATTTTACACGTTCACATTCCTTTCTTGTTGTTGTTTTGTTTCAAGTTGTTTCTGAATTATGGTGACCATAAGGTGAGTCTATCATGAGGTTGGCAAGATCTCAAGCAAAGGCTTACCTTTGCCTTTCTCTGGGGGTAAGAGAGTGTGACTTGCCTAAGGTCACCCAGTTGGTTTCTATGGCCAAGTGGAGATTTGAACTCTGGAATTATAGTCCAGCACTCAAACCACTATACCGCATTGGCATAGAGATACAGAAATAAAGTAGTGCTCATGGATTACTCCACCACATGGGATATTTCCTTTAGCATACACACAATCTAATAAAACACTAATTCATAAAACCCAACAAACGAGCCTTGCTTTACATACTAAGAAGACATCCAGGGGTAGCTGTGTTGGCCATATAGCAAATCCAATAACATAAAAAAAATCCACCAAGAAGTGATATCTTTATTGGTCAACTAAAATGCACAATATTCATGTTGCAAGCTTTTGAAGCTCTACTGGCTTCTTCCTCAGGCAAGGCGTTAAAAACCATAAAGGACAAAAAAGTTGAAGATGTTAGTCATAGGTGTGCATTTTGCTGTTTCTGTTGTCAGTTCAAATGGTATGGAGGGATATTACTTGCATTGCTTACTTGCATCTCCTCCTTCTGGCCATGTGGCTGCTGGGAGATTCTCAAAGTCCTGGAAATTTAACATCCATTACAAAAAAAGATATTACCTTTGCAATCCAATATGTCTCCATCCCTGTGAGGCCACAGGGGCCTTTGTTAGGCAAAGGACACTAAATTTCTCAAAAAGCCTTAATGTTTTTGCATCAGGAAAACTTGGATTTGTTGGTGTTGAGTTAAAACATGCCAATCCTGTCCCAAATTAATAATTTAAAAAAGTTTTACCCTTGTTGGAGATAGAAACCTCAAATAGTAAGGTCCCAGTCTACTGGTTCTCTTATTAGGATCCCCCTGTTGCAGCTATAATTCCATATCTTGAAATCCAGAAAACTTCCAGGAGTAGCCATGTTGGCCATATAGCAAATCCAATAAAATAAAATGAAAAATCCACCAAATAATGGTACCTTTTTTGGCCAGCCAAAATGCACAATATATATGTTGCAAGCTCTTGAAGCTCCACTGGCTATCTGAACTGAGAACAGAAACAGCAAAATGCAGGCCTATGACTAACATTTTCAACTTTTTTCCTCCTGTATGGTTTTTAACACCTTGTCTGATGATGAAGCCAATGGAGCTTCAAAAGCTTGCAACATGTATATTGTACATTTTGGTTGGGCAATAAAGATATCACTGTTTGGTGGATTTTTTACGTTATTGAATTTATTTACTTAGACAGAGTTTTGTCTAAAACAAAATACTGTCAGAGTTGATCTGATATGCACATAAATTGGATGCATACGTTAGAGTCATTTAAACAGTAGTAATAAATCCATTTCCATAAGATATCATTTCTTCATTGTGTTTAATATTTTTATTTATTCCTTTTTATTTACATCTAAATCTTGTTTATCCTGTGAAGCCAGGGTGGCATAAGTATACCTACATAGGGAAACAGGGAGGGAATGGGAACATTGCCTTCCAAATAAAAATTCTGTCCCCTGATGAAATTTTCCTTCACTTCCCAATTTCTGGCATTACAATAGCAAAACATTAGTTGGGCATTTAAAAGTACAGCATAGGCATCCAAAGTAAATGGGCGGCAAAACTAACAGACAGAATAAACACAGCAAACATGAGTTCTATGTGTGAACAATTTTCAGTGTCTCCCTCTCTGCAATGCTAAAAAGTTTGGGACTGAGGATGCATCTGCACTGCAGAAATAATCAAGGTTGACTTTAATTGTCATGACTCAATGCTATGGAATCCTGGGAACTGTAATTTATTGTGGCACCAGAACTCTCTGACAGAGAAGGCTAAATGTCCCACAAAACTATACAATTTCTAGGATTTCATAGCACTAAGCTATGGTAGTTCAAGTGGTGTCAAAATGGATTGTTTCTGCAATGTCGATGCAGCCTGAAGGAAAAATTCATGGGAAGCAGGATTCTTATTTCTCGGGGGATTGCAGCTATCCCATCCCCATAATTACACAGATAAAGCTCTCCCTTTCCCTGCTTTATCCTCATAACAACCTTCTGGGGTAAATCAGACTAAAAGAAAATGACTACCCAAGATCACCCATTCAATTTCATAGGGACAAGAACTTGTATCTGCCACATCCCAGTCCAAAATTCTAACCATTACGCCCCACTGGTGTTATGCCTTCAAACAGTTCAAAATAGCTTTGAAAGGTTACAGTTTAACCTGATGTTTCCTCCAGGGCCAGTGGAAGAAGAACTGCATCAGATCCCTTCCAACTATTCTTATCCTTCTGACCTTTCCGCTGCTGGATGCAGCCTCTGTTGCAGACAGTACAGCTCCAGCTGTAGGTATTATTTCCTTTCCTCATTTTCTAGAAATCTTTGCATAAATTATTCCTGTGCTCCAAATGCTGGGCAATCTACAAACAAAACAACAGAGCCCTTCTGCTATCCCATTTTAAACTTTCATCTTGATCATAAAAAAAAAGTGGGAGGTGGGAACTCCATGATCCTTGAAAGGCCTCTTTGTGAAAGAGAAATTTAATAACCTTGCTGTGTGTACACCAGGTGTTCTCTACTAACAAGTACTGGTGATAGAGTGATGTTTCATTTTGACAATGACGTCTCGGAGGTATTCGATTGCACTCAAAACATTGTCCAGATGCGATATCTTCCAGGATTACTGAATATCTGGTCAAACCATATAATTTTATTACACTACAGGGTTAAACATACTGAATGGCAGTGCCAGGGAACATTTGGAAACACAGTAACCTTGATGTTCAATGTGGGGAAATTTCAAGGTGTTTAATGGCTTCATAAAATGGCACACTTTTGTCTCACCCTATAACATCAGCAATAAATTCTTGCATTACCGCTGTTGTAAAATGTGGTAACGGAAACCCCAAGTTGTATTATATGATACCCCAGGGGTAAAAGCTAAGGATAGTTTTTTTTCCACAGAAATGGCCACAGGAAAATGCTGAGAAATATCTAGCCAAAGTTTAGCACTTTTAAATTCCATTGATTTCAATGAAAGATGTAAGCGACTTCTCACATTTTCCTGACTATAAGAAAGAACCATAAGGAATGCATAATGACTCAGACATGTTTGAGCCCCTCAGTATGGGTCAAAGTATTTGAACTTTCTTTCCAAGAAAGAATAGAAACAATTGAAGTATAGACACTGGAAAACAATAAATAAACAAAATTTACAATCCAGTAATCTCCAGTATTTTCTTCCAATTATTCTGAACACTTTAAGTGGGGAGGGGGGATAATTTGAGAGAGTAATAAGAAAGAAAATGAATAAAAATTAAAATTTAGGTTTAAAAATCTTAATTTTTCTCTTTTCCATACATTGCTGTATTAAGATTTAAGACTGCCATGTTAAATTGTTTAGATAAATGAATAGATCTCATTTGAAATCTAGATAAATGCATAGAATTTCTCCTGCTATAATCTGTGTGTTTATTAGCTTGTTTGAGTTGTACACAGCTTTTCTCTCCCACCACATCGGACTTAAGATGGTTCACAATAAAACCAAATAAGCACATTAAGAACAAAAAGGCCCAACCAGATTCATTAAAGCAGAAGACAACTGAAGAAGTAATCTAAACACTTTCAGTAGGGGAAGTGCAACATTTGCTCAAATTAAAAGCCCATTTTACAGCAAACCAATTTAACTGTTTGAATAGCAACGTACTTGTCTACTGTTTCCAGGGCTACTGTCCTGAAAAAATTTACAATGTTTCCTCCTTCTCAACCACCCTGGGGAATGTGACCTGCTCAAGTTTTGAAAATAACAGGAATGCATGCCACCTACTGAACACTGTACTAATGGTAAAGTCCATTGATCCTTTCCCTTGTTGATGCAACTGCCTAGTTTTGTGAAACAGTTCCTCAAGTACTCAGTCTTATGCAGGGCTCCTGAGTTCAGTGGTAGTCACTCACAAATACATGTATGTAGGATTACAGCCTTTACAAGTGGGGACACAAGGGGGGGGGGAGCGAGACTTGGAGGTCCTGACCCCCCTTTACACTTTTTATATGTGTAAAATTTGCATATGCACTGAGTTAAATATTGAATTTACTTAAATAAAACTGTTGTGATTTGAATGATGTTATTTCCTTCTAAAATGTAAAAGCAGGGATATACATGAATATGCAAATGAAAAAAATATATATTTTATTCAAAATATTTTTATTCATATACATTGAGTGGGGGGGGGGAGACAATATCCACATATACATGTAAAGGGGGGTCCCAAGGGTAAGAAGTTTGAGTACCACTGGCCTTTACTACTGAGGAAACTTGTGAATAAACAGAATCAGTCATCATTTGAAAGAAGCCAGGAAGCTAGTACATGTCATAGAAGCAGATAATTAAAATTAAAAGGGAGCTTGGGTGATAAAACTTCAGTTAAATTTAGAACACACACTTCCTTCTTAACTAGAACAATTCTAGAGGAGACCCAGGACATATGAAAATAATTAGCTACTGTGCCTTTCTGACATTTTAGCAACAGAAGAAAAGCTTCAGTTTAGGAATTTTTAACACATTTCATAAAGAAACTGGCAAAACCACCCTTGACTAAGAAAAAAAAAAAACCTATGAAATTCATTGGGTCTCCATAATTCAACAGGCAACCTGAAGGCACATACATACATTAGGTTCATATGAACAGAATTATAATAGCACTTTCTCCTTTAAAAATCTAATTAAATTTATTTTTTCTGGAATGCAGTTAGTTTATTCTAGCATGGTAGTACAACAAGTATCTTATTATCCGCTCACAGCCAAAAGGTGGGAGGACATGAAGAATAATTGTCTGCTTCTTCTAAAGGAATGCTATTTAAAAAATACCTAGACTGATTTTCCCCCCATTTCTAAATAAATGTTTTATAGAGACGCTATGCCTCATTTCAAATCTTCAAAGCTCAGAGCATGAAGAAATAACAGATCAATCATGACTTTGGGTTAAAAACATCTGAATCTTAGGTCATTAGAAGTATAGTTGCCAATCTTTCATCTTCACTAGCCTTGGCTGAAGATTAAAACATGCAGTGGGCCTCTCTTGCTTTGAGCTATGCCAAAGTCAAAACAACGGGGCCAAATTCAGGACTCTTTTACGCTGCACAATTACGGCACCATAATTCCAGTTTAATTGCCATGGTTCTATAAAGTGAAACTCTGGAATTGTTGAGTCACTAGAGCTGTCTAGCTGAGAATTCTGGTCATCTCTCCCTAAACAGTAAATCTTAGGATTCCATAGGAACTTGCCATGGTAGATACAGTGGAATTATACAGTGGCCCTGCTGTACTGGTAGGCTAGCTATCTGTGGATTGGATCTCTCATGGATCACCCCACCACATATTAATCTGTGGTGGTGCATGCACACAACTGCACTAATGTGTATGTGTGCACATTACCACCCATTGACTAAGATGCTTTTGAGCTCCCACATTTTTCCCATCCCAAAGGGGAGTTACAGAAATTTGATCTAGACAATGAACAAATTGAAATAGTTAAGGCTGGCCCATACCTTGGCTCAAACATTGATCAGAACAGGGATCATAGCCAAGAAATCAGAAGAGGACTGGGAGTGGAAAGGGGGGGGGGCGCTATGAAAGAACTAAAAAGGCATAGATATAAAACTGAGCACCAAAATTAGGATCATTCAAACCATCATATTTCCCATCACTGTGTAGAGATGTGAGAACCAGACAGTGAAGAAAACTGATTTTAAAAAATCAATTCATTTTTGATGTTGAGCTGGAGAAGAGTGCTGAGAATACCATGGACAGCCAAAAATACAAACAAATGGATCCTTCAATAGATCAAGCCTGAATTCTCCCCGGCAACTAGTTCGATGACTAAATTGAGGCTGTTGTACTTTGAATGCATCATGAGATGGCACAGATCATTAGAAAAGACAATAATGCTAGGAAAGGTGTGTTGCAGTATAAAAAAAGGAGGCCCCACACTAGAATCAATTAGGGAGGTTACAAGCCTTGATCTGCAGGCCCTGAACAGACCAGCAGATGACAGGGGAGCTTGGAGATGTCTTATACACAGGGTCACCATAAGACATGGTTGACTCAAGGCAGATAACAAACAAAACAAGCAAGTCTTAAGTAGTACAGCTGAAATAAAGGGCAACGATCTCAATGAGAACTTGCAGTTTGCATCCATTGTAGGAAAAGAGATTCCACCTCAACATTAGGAGGAACTTCCTGACAGTAAGGGCTGTTCGACAGTGGAACACACTCCCTCGGAGTGTAGTGGAGTCTCCTTCCTTAGGGGTCTTTAAGCAGAGGCTGGATGGCCATCTGTCAGGGATGCTTTGACTTGGAGTTCCTGCATGGCAGGGGGTTGGACTGGATGGCCCTTGTGGTCTCTTCCAACTCTATGATTCTATGATTCTATGATTCTAACTTGGGTTATGCAACCAATTTTGCCAGATCCTGAATGGAATTGGTCAACTTGAGACTGAACTGGTTCAGGTCTGGGTTAGTCCTGACTGAATCTAAGTTGGATCTGTCAGATGTAATTTGTACTGACTGGCTGCATATATGTTGCAGAAATAATCCAGTTTGACACCACTTTAATTGCCATGACTCATTGCTGTGCAATTCTTGGAACTGTAGTTCTGTGAGGCATTTAGCCTTCTCTGTCAGAGAGCTCTAGTGTCATAACAAACAACAGATCCCAGGATTCCATTTATTTTGTGGTGTCAAACTGGATTATTTATGCAGTGTACATACAGTCTGGTCCAGACATCAAACCACTGTAAAAGAAAGCCAGACAAGACATCTCAAAAATATTGTAAAACTACACCACAGATGGGCAGAATGTGCTGGATTGTACTGACTGACACTACTGTTTCCAATATGGGCTAACATCGCATTCAGGTTGCATCCCAGAGGGTGCAATTTTCGGGAATGCTTCACAAGCATTCCTGAAAATCGCCTCCTGGGGAACACATCTGGAACATGATAGGAACTTTTGGCAACGATGGCAGTGGCGTTCTTCTGTGTGGTAAGATGTATTCTATGCCACCTCCCGTTCCCAACATGCCCCCTTTCATAACACGACAGGGCCATATCAGGGCCTGTGCAATAAGCTCTTACAATTCCCATGATTCCCTGGCACTGAGCCAGAGCAGTTAAGGTGGTCTCAAACTGGATTATTTCTGCAGTGTTTTGGACCTATGTCTCAAAGATCCCCTTGCACACTACATTATAAGTAGTGATTGATCTTCCTTATGCACAAATCAACTATTCCAACAATTGGTTGCAATAAAGATATATGCACTTCCATGTTGAGGTGAAACTGTGTTATATATGCAAACCAGAAGACACGCAAGACAAATAATGGGGGAGACAGATCAAAGAGTGATGTAAACAGTAATCCATCCCATTAGACCTTTCACTATGGAAATTTGAGGGTTCAAATCCCTATCTTAGCTTTGGAATCATGAACAATCTCTGGTAAGTCAATACCAACTAACATTTATAAAAAGCAAGAATGTTAATAACCTACCTTTAAGCCAATAGATATACTGCCAGTATCTCTCTGTAAGGTTTAGCTTCTAGTATATTCAGAAGGTAAATCAGAAATCAAAATGAAAGAGAGTTAACATCTTCTGGCAAGATCAGAAGCCCTTAACTCACCTCTCTTTCATGTCAAGATAAGTGATTGTTCAAACAAAAGGATGGATAGGCCACAGTCTGGGCATAATAACCTCAAAATCTTGATCATGTACACAAGCCATTACAGAGTGCTTCTGAGGATGAATGCCAAAGACTAAGTGAAATCATTGATTTGAATTAAGATTCCATGTACACGTAATTTATGTAACCATTAAGACATGCTGATTTCAGCTGTTATATTCAATGGCAAAGTTTTTGGACTTCTCAAATATGTGACAGTGAGAACTACCAATATGGAGTCTGCGATATTAGCTCCTCTCTGTCACTCTTATTGTGCAGTGCACATTGCAATGTCCAAGCCCATTCTGGGCCTTGTGTCTTCTATATAACTGTCTACCCCTTCTTAGGACCTTGGGAGACAGACAGAGTTTGAACATTGGCTGCAAAAGGCTTTAAAAACTGGTGTAATGGTATAGCAAGACATCTATCTGTATTGAAAAATGGAACATGTATACATGATGGGTCCTATCACAGTTTTGGTTCAGAAAGAACATAGAGCTCATTTACACATGTACAAAAATACTGGGAATGTGGTTTTTCAAACTTGTACTCTTTTAATACTGCCTATGCATATACATACCTGCACAAATTAATTAGCCTCAGGTTCAACTCCGGTACCATTGTCCCCAGTTTCACTTAGATTCAAGGTCCATGTGAATCATTTATTTAAACTGATTACCTAGGAATCAAAGGAATATAGTGTAGAAGTAGGCAAAGGGGTAGCATTGGAAAAACTGTGGAGGGCAATATGTTCTTCCATTTTCAAAAAAAAAGAAAGAAATTGTTGTTGTTTTTTAAAGTCCAAGGTCAAAAACTTGATTTTTAATCATTTTTCCATACATCTCCTTAAATATTATACTTTCTGAAATATTTTCCAGCAACGCCTGCTGGATATGTGCTTATTTTGTTTAATTTAACATCTGCTTTTGACACCTTAAACCATATGATACTCTTTGGCCATTTATCATCTTAATGGTTGATCTCGTGGCTTGGCATGTATTAGCGTTAAGTTTTATCTTCGCAATCATTTCTCTTTGCCATGTGCAGATCAAGGATTTCACATTCTTTGCTTTACATAATGGCAAACCTCAAGGCTCAATACCGGGCCCTATATATCTTTGATTATGTTAAAGTCTTCTTGAAGTGTTGATTATGTCATATGGCTTTCATTTTCCCTTGCATTCTGATGATATTCAGATCTGTGGTTTCTTTAACCTTTCCTACTGAGGTCAGTAACTGTACCTCTGAGTGTCTAACAGCTGTCTCATGCTGGACATTTTATAATTTTTTGACATTAAACACAGACAATTTGGAAGTTTGTTAATTGGGACTGACAGTTCCCATTGTATGTTTGGGTCAGATTTCACAGAATAAGTTCAATAACTCCTGCTAGGAATCACAGCAATATTTTTTGCCACCAAACTTGTTTTTACCTAAGATTTTCATTCTTTAATTTTCTTTTAAAAATCAGTGTCACTGTCAATTTCTAATATAACAAATATTCCTTCAGTTTTACCACCAGAAAAGCAAGTCAACTACTGTAGTTCGTAATTCTCATTGGTTCATTTGGGATGGGCAGCAGTTTTAGGTTCCATTGATGACCATTGGTGACCATTCCACCTGAATGTGTTGGTGAAAGAAACGAGACAGTAGGACACACTCCTTCATCTCAGCAAGATGAAATTCTCTTGACTACCTTGGGAAGAAACCAATATTTAATAAGGGTTGTGCTTCGGAATCTGAAGATTCCCGAACTTTGAACAAAACTGGCCTAATTCAAAGAGATTTCAGAGGTGTTTTAATCATTCTGATGTGGGCTGAATCAAAATCTGAATCTAAAGCCTTTTTAGTGATTCAGGGGAATCCAGAGACCCAGATAGCATGTCTTCAAAACTGATACATTCCATCCAAGCAGTCCATAGAAGAAGAATGCAAGGGGAGGAAGAAGGAAGAATATGTAGTTTTGTGACCGCAGGTTGGTCTAGCTCTTGCTGTAATCACAATAATTGATTTCATTAGATCTTTGTAATCCCAATATTTGGAGGATGAAATCCTGGTACCATATACTGTAACACTGTTCCAGTGTTACAGTAGTCTTTATTAGTTCTCTCTGTCATGAGCAGGAAAATTAAGAGTCTTTGAGGAATCCATAGCACTCAGGACAATGTAACATTGGGTGCTTGCTTTACAAATGGTAGATATTTGCATTCTTCTGCCTTTGTCACTGTATGCCTCACACTAGGGATGCAATTATTAGAATTTCTTCCTTCAAAGTAGAACAAATAATTTGTTCAATTTTCTCCCTGCTAGAGAAATATATTCAGATACTGTAGTTTTCCAAGACATTCTCACAATGGGGAAAATGCCTCCTACTCTAGACTCCCCATTTTCTTCCCCCTCCAACATGACTATATAGTGGCTGGATAATGAGTAAACTGAAACAGAGTGTCAGCTATCAGAACACAACTGAATGAGGTTCTGCTGTCCCCCAACCTTCCCCAAACACTACTTATCAAGGGAAGGGGCAAGAAAATTGTGAGTGTTGGTAGGAGCTGAAATAGTCCTCCTGGTATTTGTTGGGGTTTGATTCTAGGACAACTGCCGTAGTGTTTACCAAAATCCCTGGATGCTCAAGTCCCATTATATACAATGAAATAGTAAAATGGTGTCTCTTATATAAAATGGAAAAACCAAGGTTTGCTCTTTAGAATTTTGTTTTAAATATTTTCAAGCTCTGGATGTTTGACTCCATGAATGCAGAATCCATGGATATGGCTGACTGTGTTTGTACGTTGTGGAGGTTGGTGTTATCCTCCCTCCACAACATCTAAAGCCTCTCTAGAACTCACCATTGCATAGCAGTCCCCCTCATGACCATTATATTGCTGGAGGAGAGTGGGAGGAATCAGAGAAGCATCTGGCTACATCCCCCTCACCAGATGCTGAGCAATTTTATAATCCACTGAAACATCTGAAGGGCCTTAGCAAAGTTCAGTGGAAGATGTCATAATGGGATATAGCCAGATGCTTGGAATTTTTGTAAATGTTGGCTGAACATTCAGCAATTAATTCTAGTTGGAACTATCAATAGGATTCAGGCCATAATTCCCTGTTAAATGACTCCTATTCCTTTGAATATTGATCAGTTATGTAGCAGTAAGAACACAGTAGGATCATTTATTTCATTTCTGTGGATGACAGGAAGCTTTGGATTTCAAAATGAGATTAATATTTGGAATTAATTTGGGTGATGACCAAATTAATTCAAACTGAATCGAAATAGTTTATGAATTGCCAAAGCCAAGTCTTTAAAAAATCCTGTGATTGACAATGCCTACACCTAGTACATAAATGTAGTAACTAAAAGTAGTACATTGATGCCTTCATTTACAGAGATGAATGCCCACCATGTGTTGGTTACCATATGCAAGTGTAATTTTCACAAAAGGCATGAAAGGGTATCAGAGCTGACTGGAAACTACAGGTGGTTAGATAAGGAAAAGAAAGATCACTACAAAATTCACCCTTGGAATCATGGCAAATGATTAACAAGTCTACTAATTCGTATTTATATGAATTTCATTTATCCAACTTTTTCACTGCAGAGTGAAATGGGGAGACTTAGTCATCAACCATGTGCAACTGTCAGCTGTGACTTGATGTGATCGAGATGACTCCAAAGGTGTATATTTTCAGGCCTTCAAAGAGTAATTAAATAACTAGTTAGGGTTTGTGTGTGTGTGTGTGTTTTCAGTTAGAACATAAATAAAGTCTATGTATTTTTGTTTTTGAGATTGAGTCCATGTGATTGTTTTAACATTTATCTCTCCCTTTCTGTAAGAAAAATACTCTTAATCAATGAGACTCAGATTGCTTTAGTAGACAGTATATCTTTGACCCCTTGTTTGTCTACTTTTCAGAGCAACTGCTGGCATTTCTTACTAAGAAATTTACCAAATCTTCCCAGTTCTTCCAAATTAAGGGGAAAACTGGCGTAGTTTTTTTTTTTCTTCAGGAAACTGACCACCAGTTTGCCAGAGTATTATATAACCCAATAAATAATGTATAATTGTAAATGTGTTTTCATTGTCTTGTTAGAATCATATGTTTTTGAATGTCAGGCTAAATTTCATACTAGGATGTGATGACAGGAATTGGAGCTATTCTCAAAACAACTTAAAAGAAGAAAACACACATAGGCATTCTTAAAATGGTTCTTCAACAGAGTTATAGAAGCCTCAGTTGGTCTTTCAGCAACTTTGGCCCACAGGTTATTTTGCTGCTAGTGGCAAAGGACAAGATGAGGCCTCTAATTCCCACCATTCATTTCCTAGTTAGAAGCCACCTAGGTTGGCTGTTGAATCTTACCTCAACACTAGTGATAGATTATATGATTATATGAAATGGCAGAGATAGACATATTGATTCACCTGCTAAAGAATGGAGACTGGGAAATTTAGAAAATGATGTGATAAAGTATTGAGATATATAAGTAATATATGGGAAGAATTAGCAATAGTATGATTTTTTGGATTAAATATATTCTATATAAGCTTTGGAAAATATGTAAGGGGTATTCATGATATAGGTGATAGAATTAATGTCAAAATTAAAAGAAGAGATAAGACATATATGCTGTATAAAATACCCAGAGCTGTTAGGTAGGAAATAATGATTGAATCAGAGTGAACATGTTAGATGTGTAAATTCTGGAATTCTGCCAGTTTTTAAAATGGATGTAATAAAATTCAATAAAAATAATCACTATTGCAAGGACAGCAGCTTTCACCACTCAGGAGTGCAACAGAAGTTATCATTTTTAATGTTCCAAAAAGAGGTTAGAAAAATGAAGCATAGGCCAAAAGATGACTATATGGTGAAACTCCATCAAGACCTTACTAGACAACAGAAGTGGGCAACTGTGGAAGGATAGGGGGCACATTAACCTCCCCAGGAGACATTGGAGGGTGGCATCCCCTGATAAAAACCTTTTTGCCATGAAACATTCCCTGGGAGCATGAGGATATGTATGCCAGGCTTGTAGGCCCAACACACCATTTTAAACTCAAAATAGTCTCTTTTTTTTTTAACAACAAAGGGGCTTGTCTGGGCCTAAGCTGACCTGGTGGGGAATGTGGTTAAAATGACCCCATAATCCTTAGAGGCATTTGAAACATTTTGGACCAAAATTGGAAAGTTGGTAGCATGGATCTTCATAGACATGAGCCTACTTCATACGTGAGAGAGAGAGAGAGACTGAGAGAATTGGAGGGATATATTGATTTACAGTGATTTCAGTGTTGGACTACAACTCTGGATGGTTTGATTCCCAGCTCAGCCAAGAAACCCACTGGGCGACATCTTGGATAAGTCACATATGAAGACAAAGATGAAGACAAAGACAACCCCCCTCTGAACAACTTTTGCCAAGAAATCACCATGACAGGGTCACCTTAGGGTTGCCATAAGGCAGAAACGACTTGAAGGTGCACAACAGCACATGCACACACACACACACCCTGGGGAGGCCATTGGAACAAAACAAGGCCCTGGCATTGCAGTCCATGAACTGCTGAGTGCTGTGGTATAACAATGTCTACACCTCTGGGCAAACCTACCCACTTTCTTCTGTGAGGAGGTCTTAAAATAGCAACTCATCAACACTGTGAGGGTGTCACTACCTTGCAAGGTCCATCATTAGAGGGGACATAAAGCAGCAAGACATGTGGCACTCACAGTTCTGTTTTCCAACAGCTCATTGCCACTTCTGATTCCCTACTTCTGGCAGCTGCCATAATCTGTTTAAAGGTAGGGCCAGCCTTGGATGTCAGGATTTTAATGTTGCTTTTTTCCTCCCTTGAGTAATACCTCTTTACTTAATCTTGTAGTCCAAACTCCAGCAGCAATGAAAACTTGGGTTTTAATTTAGGCTTAGCAAGGGAAAGAAAAAAGACTGATTAGGAGAAAGAAAAGACAGAAAGTGCATATGGGTTTTTCTTCTTTACCATGTAGAGTTCTCTAAGACCTTTCTGCAACAAGAGAAATTGTTATTTTGACTCTCACAGTGCTGGGAAAGCTATCAGCACTGGAAATTTGGGGCTCCTGAATCCAGGCCATTGTGCCTTGGACATTTGTATAATAGTGGAAGGCCTGAGATGAACAGAAAAGCTCTTGAGGAACCAGCAACTTGTCCATTGCTGGCCAATACAAAATGGGTGACAGGAAGACCAGTGGCTGGATGACTGCTGTAGTGAACACTTTCTTGTTCACCCACCACCTATCTCCTACTGAGGCACTGTTATCTTTGGTAGCGTGTACTTCAAAACATGAATGAAGTTAATTTATAAAATAAAGAAACAAATATTGAAATATACTTAAAGCTTTGTTTGTCTTATTAATAAGTTACAAAAGTTCCTTAAAAATAATACTACAGCCACTCAGGCAACCTTCTCCAATATTAAAGCCAAAAGCTTCCTTAACCTCCAGGCTTATTCTGAGCCCCTCTTTCTCAGACTCCCTCAAGCCTCTCTAGTCCCTACTGGACTTCTCAGACTCTTCCCTGGCCTATAACTATCCTATAAATGTTTCCACAGGAACCCCAAGAGCACACCCTCCCTCTGAAGATGTCTCTTCCTCAAAACTTCAACAAAATAAAACTCCCTTTCGCTCCCTGTCAAGGCCCTTTTATATCCCTGCCCAGCCTGCTTCTCATTGGCTGAACTCCTGGAGCTCTGTGATTGGCTGTTTCCACGGCCTGCTCACTACAACTGCCAATCGATATTTTCAATTTTCTTAAAGTGAGAGATTGAAAAAAGGCTAGAAGAAAGACATTTTCTTCACTCACTGTTGGCCTACATCTGTTCTCAACCTATTTCTTGGTTTTGGTAACATATTTGCAAGCTAATATTGAATTATCAGGGGTGGCCCAATACTATTTGCTGCCTAGTACAGCAAAAACTAGTGACTCTTCCTGCTATCAGAGCCCATCATACCAAAAGCAGAGCAGGTTATTTGGACAAATAAAAAAGATGTTTTAAAAGTCTTACCCTCCTCTCCCTCCACATAGTAAAAATGCAACAATAATCGTTTTAAATAACTAAGGTCCTATATCAGCATTCTGCAATATAAATCTTGATATGTAAAAGATTGCCACATTAGTCTGGAAAACCAGCATGCAAAGGGATCTTGTAGCACTTTTTAGCACCAGATCAGGGCCACAGCAACTACATGTTGCAGCTCCAATCTCTCCTTTCTGCAGCACAAAAATGAGCCACAAAATGGCTTTTTGTGCCCCAGAAAGGATGCCATAGCTACTGATGTACGGCTTTTCCACACTTCTTTGGCATGACGTCATGTAGATGCAGTGCCAGAGGAGCGCCATGATGCCATATGTCATGTGGTGCAGTGCACACCATCATGCCAACCTGGGGACAGAGTTGGGGCAGTTGTCATGTGGATGCCACACCCCAACTCAGCCCCCAGGCCAGCCTTAATCTCCAGTCTGTACAGCCCCTAGCTGGAAAAAAAAGTTGGTAGCATGAACTTTCATAGACATGAGCCTACTTCATGCATCTGAGGAAGCAGGCTCAAGTCAATGAAAGCTCATGCTACCAACTTCTTTCTTTCAGTTATTTCTCAGAGGTACAAAACTCACGCTACCAACTTCGTTCTTTCAGTTATTCTCAAAGGTGCAACAAGATTCCCTTGATATATGGAAGTACACATTAATTCTGATACACATCTCTTGTACTGAATGGCATTATGGACCCGAACCAAGACACAACACATGCATCCAAATGCAGTATCCAATGTGTGTGTACACCCATGTCCATCCATATGCAGATGCACTGTTGTTTTTGTTGTCATTTCTGTCCCACCTTTTCTCCAGATGAGGACTCAAAGAAGCTTACAACAATTTTTTAAAAATAATTAGAAACCCACAAGATACAAAAGTAAAAACAAGATTAAAAAATTAAAAAATTAAAAACAGATTAAAACATACACCATTAAACACACACAAAAAGACAGACAGACCATGACAACAATTAGAAATATGCAGCACATTGTGTAAGATAGGGCTTATAGGGTCACTTGTAAATGCCTGTTGGAACAGAATAGTCTTTCCTTGTTTGTGAAAAGAAAATAGGGAGGGTGCCAGTCTAACATCTCTGGAAAGGGAGTTTCAGAGCCTGGGAGCAGCTACTGAGAAGGTCCTCTTCCATATGTCTGCTCCCACCAGATTTGCCTGTTAGAATGGCAGGACAGAGAGCAGGACCTCTCCAGCAGATCTCAAAGCATGGGCTGGTTCATAGGGGAGAATACAGTCCTTCAAATAACCTGGACCTGAACTGTGTAGGGCCTTTATACTTTGGCCTCATTCCCACTACCTTTTAAACCAGATCACAAATTGGCTTGAACTGGTTCAAAAGACCCTGGTTCCCACCTAATTCGAATCACTGAAGTGGTTCTGAGAGGGGGTACATGATCCAGACACATTTAACCCACGTCTTTTTAATGCTGATTTTTTCCACTTCATTTTCAATAAATCAATTCCACACAAGTGTGAATCACAAGCGGATCAGAATCTATTCAAATTTCCCCTTAGGCCGGATGGAACGGAATCATTTTGAATCGATTCATTTGTGAATGGGAACCAAAACTGGGTTATTTTGATGTCAGAAAATGACAGAAAATGCAATCAGGGCAAGTGTAGTGTAAACCATTATCTAATGTTGAATTGATCCATCAATTCGGATCGCACACCAATTTATCTGTAAGTGGGAATGAGGCTTTTGAATTGTGCCTGGAAATGGATTGGCAATAAGTGGAGCTGTTACAATAAAAGAGCTGTGTGACCTCTTGCACTACATGTGCAACTCCATTTCCACAACCTTGAACTGAATGTGGATATTCTGCATCAGGTAAAAAAATGTCCAACTAGAGGAATTTACACATTTGTAAGAGACCAACAGGATCCTGCACAATATCCATCAAACAGCTGCCTTTTCATGATATCTCAAATCAGTTGCTGGTTAATTGTGCCCTGTTATAGAAAGTGCACAGTGTCTCATTGAAAAGTAGCATATGCAAAAATAAAACTTTATCACAGCTTTCTGCCCCCATGTACATCTGGCAGTGTGTGTGTTTCTCATTAATACTTTTTTGTCCAAAAGAAAGAGGCCAGTCAGTGAAGGTTTTTTTCCAGTCTCTTAGGCTTGATCTAGATTAGCACTATGAGGCACTATTAGGGTTCTTTATAGCGCCTTTAGGGTTAGGGAGGGCACAGCGTTTGCACCCTCCCTAACCCTAAAGTGTATGGGTGCAGCCATTTTTAAATGGTGGTGTCCATACAGACGCACCATAAGAACATCATGGTGTCATGGGAGGGTGCCAAGCTCGCCCTTTCTGTGGCACCAAAAGCAGCTCTGTTTAGGAGCTCCTTTTTTGTTCCAGGTCCTTGGCGTGGCCTTTGGACGGCCACACCAAGGACCCAGGGGAGAAAGAGGCCAGGGCGGCAGCCCCTTTCTCACCTTGGAACCGCCGAGGAGAGTGGGGTGCAGCAGGCGCCCAGGGCGCCTGCTGCACCCTGCTTGCAGGCTGTGGAGAAGCAGCAGTTTGCAGCCTGCAGCCTGCAGAAGTGGTGGGATGGGGCCTGTGAGGCTGCCAGTGAGGCAGCCTTGGCCCCATCTCGCCGCTTCTTAGGGCGAGTAGAGACTGCCCCTTTTGGGTGGTCTGTACCGCCCTTAGATTTAGAAAAGTGAAAATACTCCTTTTTGTTTCTCCATCTCACTTAATCCTTGCTCTTTGTAGCAACCATTTCCTGGCAAGCAGCCCACAACAAGCTTAAAGACAAAGTGATGGACAGGAGACGCCCTCTCACATGAAATCATACATAGAATCAGCTGGCCTCATCCCCAGTCTTCGTACATTGATCAAAATGTTGGAATAAAGCCTCAGTACTTTTAGATTGTGATGCATGGAATATCCAAAACTACAAACCATAATGCCAAGGCTGAAAAGTGGGGCAAACAACTACAATCCCATCCCTTCATAATGTGTTGGATTTCTACACATGATAGCTGTATTTTTTAATAAAAAATCCAGTGTCAGTGGCAGCTGTTTTCCCCAATGTCAATGGGACAGTCATCCCACTAAGGATTTTAATCTAGACTTTAAAAGAGCTGTATACAGTGTAGAAACAATGCAGTCCAACACTAATTTAAGTGCTGTAGCTCCATCCTATGGAATCCAGGGATTTGTAACTTCACAAGTCTTCAGCTTTCTCTATCAAAGAGTGCTGGTGCTCAGGGGGATCACTGGTGGGGGGTGGGTTGTGGACCATACTGGATAACACCCCAGCAGGAGCTGTACACCTGGTGCAATGGAACATCCGGTGGGACTGCTGGGTGAGTGAGCAGGTGGAGGTCTCAGCAGTGTCCCCCTCCATCAGCAGTCTGACCGGCTGGCCTGTGGCCAGTTGGGGGTCAGGTGAGTGAGGCAGTGGGAGGGATGGAGGGGTCGGCTGCCACCACTCTCCTCCTGCCACCATCACCCCTCTACGCTGTGTGACACCAACCACAGTAACACCACTGCATGTGCCTCACAAAACTACAACTCTTTAGGGTGGAGCCATGGCAGTTAACGTGGTGTCCAACTGCAATATTTCTACAGTGTAAATGTACCCTTTGTGAGCAGACTGTTGGACTAGATGAGCCCTGGGTCTAATCTGGGTCCTATGTTCTTATGCAAATGGTAAACTGTGTGACAAGCTCACAAATTTAGAAGTCTAGGGATGGGTAAAATTGTGCACTGTTGGTCAGAAAGAAGAAAAAGAGGGAAGGAAGCTTAGGAGGCAATAGAAAGAATGAGATATTTAATGTATAGATGTATTAATGTATTAAAATGAAATAACTAATAAAGGCTCTAGGTTCATTATTTTAGTAGCAATCACATATACTATTTTGGTAACACCCCAGTGTTTATAAAACAAGATGAAGTGGAAGTTTGTCTGAATCCCTATCATAAAATGTTGTGTGGGGCGGGAGGACAATGCTATTTTTGGTCTGAAATTCCTTTTATTCCTCTCTATGTTGGCTAGATCTCCTGGGAGTTGCAGTTGAACAACATCTGGAAGATCACACAATTCCCACCCTTGGCATTTCTGTTATGGAAATTGGTCTGGGAACGACAAGCATAGGCTGCCTTGTTTCCACAACAAAGAACAAGCCCCACAAAATTCACCAGTCTACCACTATCCTTGCAATTTATCAGCCCTTCTCAGACAGTTCCAACATCCTTGCCAAAAAGGAAATCAAGGAATCTTTCACATTATTCCATTATAGCATTGTGATTTCACTTTTACTACCATGGCTACATCCTGTGGAATCCTGGGCTTTGTAGTCTGGAGAGACTCTGGACTCCTCCAGCTGAAGATCTAAATGCCCCTCCCTAAAATGCAGGATCCCAGGATTTCATAGGATAGGATGGAACCATGACCACCAATGTTGAACCATAGTGCCAGAACTGGGTAGTGTGAAAGGACCCCAAAACACATTATTTTCATTAAAATATAAAATTGAATTTATTCAGGAAATCAATATTCACATGACATTTAGAGATAAATGAGGGTGGATCTATGAGGGGGTATCCAAAAGTTTTAAAGATCACCTTTTTAAAAAAATGGCAGAAAGTTTGTTTTGATTTGTAGTTGTTAACTTATCTCTTTGTAGTCACTATCTAGATTTATACATTTTCTCCCAGCGTATCTTGACCCTCCGAATACCTGATATTGTAGAATTCTGCAGATTGCGCCTGTTGAGGATTTTACACTTTAGTCACTTCTGGCAAAGCCAGTCACACAATAAGCTGATTTTCTCAGCAACGTGCACTTAGGGACCAATGATGACACTGACAAAATTTCATCAATATGTCATAATAACTTCCGAGTGATAATTATTACTTTACGATACCCCCTCATAAGGCGCAATCTGCAGACATCTACAATATCAGGTATTTCCGAGGGTCAAGATATCCTGGGAAAAATGTATAAATCTAGATAGTGACTACATAGAGATAAGTTAACAACTACAGATCAAAATAAACTTTCTGTCAATTTTTTAAAAAGGCGACCGTTAAAACTTTTGGATACCCCCTCGTAAAACTGGCAACAATTTATTAAAATAAGAAAAATAGAATATTCCTTAGGTAAAGGTTTTCTCGATTTGCTGGCAAGTGATAGCACATTGAGTAACATCCATACTTCCAAGTGTCTAAGCTGCTTTCAAAAGGTTTCAACATGTGGGGTAGAACATGGTAGATCATGATGGATCCTAGGCACATGCTGGCCCAGCAACAACAACATAAAAAAGAATTGTTTCCCTATTACAGCAATTGTAACATGAAAATATTCTCAATTTTCTCAAACACCCGCCTTTAATTAATAGAAACTATCCCCCTCCTTTTTGGAATTGAGCCAGTTGCTGCCAAACACACAGCAATGACAGACTTGTAACAGCCAATCAGCCAAAATGACAACACTCTGAGGTCAATCTCTTCATGAAAAGGAAATTAAACCTGAATTAAGCACTCTTAAGTGTGTGGAGTGATTAATTATACTGAAGAAAAGTTACAGGGAAGTTTCACATTCCCATGGGGATCATTAATCTGCTAAGAATTAGGAAATTCTCTAACCTACTTACAAGTTTCTGAAACAACTGGATTTATAGTGCTGCACTAACAGAATGACAACAGACAAGCTTGTGTCATTATAATCTTTGGACTTTGATCTATGATATTTGAAAGATTTTTTTCATATAATTAGTTTATTTCCCAATAACAGATACAGCTACATATCATTCCAATTATAATTTGTTCAGTGGTAACACAATTCCTTTCTGGATATGAACAATAACATTTAAAATTATTTTTATAGCTATAGCAGTGTGGCCTCATTAAATATAGGAGGACTGTCCCACAGCTCAAGTGCAAACTTGTGTTGTAACTTCTGTTCCTTTTTTTATTTTTATTCCCTCTTTCCCTCTTAATGACCATGTATAGAATAAATCCAGTTAGCACTTCATGATCCATTTTCCATAATATGGGTAATAATCCAAATCACATTGGTTATTTTTCTATACACCCCTCCTTGAGCATTAATTTTCTCAATCAGTATTTTCCATTTATTGGCCCAAGGTTCTATCTTTGTCTGTCCAATATATTTCAATTTCCTTTCTCTAAGAAAATCAAACAATAAAAATTTGGCTATATATTTTTCAAGATTGGATTTAATCCACACTGATTTTTTTTTCTTCCAATCCAAGACAATAGCTCCATGGGCTGCTTTTAATATTTGCTTTATTGCATACACTCCATTCTTATTCAGCCCCAACTTATTTAAATAAAGTGTGATGCTATTTTCTTTACTGAGCTTTATTTCTTTTCCTATAGGACTTTATTGCACTGCCTTCAGTGTCTAACTTACCTCTTTTGAATTTGAGCCAAATTTGGAAGTTAGGCTGATTTTATCACATGGACATTTCCCTCAAAATGGCCTCCAGTGTTGAATTCGGGCCCCGTAAGTTGCTTCAGCAACCATTTTTTCCAAATCGAAAGCTTCCAATTTGGAAAAAAATGGCCACTAAAATGATTTACAGGACCTGAATTCAACACTGGAGACAACAGGAAGCTATTTTGAGGGGAAAGTCCATGCAATAAAATCAGCCTAACTTCTGAATTTGGCTAAAATTCGGAAGAGGTAAGTCGGGCACTGGAGGTGGTGCGATAAAATCCCAAATCTCATTTATTTCTTTATTAACTATGCTCCAAAATTTCTGAATGGACAGTACCACCACATATGGATGTATGATCCATTAATACCACAACCATGCCAGCAGTTAGATGAAATATAAAGAATAACTGATATGGTGTTTTATACCACCAATCCATCAATTTCATTTGTTGTTCTTTTACTTTTGTATTTTTCCTGATTATTTCTTGAATCCATGTTTTAGTCTCCTCTCTTGTTATTTTGAAAGAAATTAGACTCGTCCACATCCCTGCTTTAAAACTGGGTGTGTAGCTTCTAAGTATTAACTAGGCATGGAGATGTTTACATTGACCAGGATTTCAGAAATATGGCCAGTATGGTTTTTTTTCCCATAACACTATTTAATTGATAAAAGCAGAGGGAAACAGAATAGGAGCCTAGGAACTCATGTCTCCAAAGTGGCCTCATCCAAGGGGAAGTGATCAGTTGCTTAGCCGAGAAAGTGACTGAGTCATAGTTTTGTCAGATGTCTTGTATTTTAAAGTGACCCTTCTGCAACCCTGATTGTGTATGCCATGACTAGAAAGCAGTCCCTGTATGCAGGCTAGCAACCAGGAGGTACATTCCCCCTCCCCTGACCACCACTGGTTGATTGATCGATTCTGGACATTCTGGAGGAAATGAGAAGGCCCAAACCTAGAGAACAAAGAGCCACAGATATGGTAAAGAAAGTTGGGCAATCTTGCTTGCTAATCCTCTCTGCCTGGAAATGCACGTCTATTGCTCTCCATTCACACCTCAGCGATACCAACTTGGAAAACTACTTCAAAGTGACTCCAACATTTCAGTGTGAATCCAAATCCATTTCAAAGTATTCCAGAACCGTTTGGTCTTTTTAACCTCTTGGAATCTGCCCCAAGGCATATTTTTGGTATAAATGTCAGGGCTTTTCAGCAAGTCCTCGGATTATTCCAGTAAGTAGGCAGAAATCTCTGTCAGTTTGCCAGGTTAGCACATTTATCGCTTGCCACCCCACACACCCCACTTGCCAAGGAAGCAATTGAGTACTCATTTCATTCCCAGAACACCAGCAATCACCCATCAATTACAGTTAAATTATCACAATTAAAATAATCCCATTATCATATTTTTTGCATTTCTTTTACCCCACAAAAGCCTTCGACACTGTGAGTAGTAAAGGTCTGTGGCAGATCCTGGAAAAACTAGGATGTCCCCCAAAATTCCTCAAAATGATTTTCTTGTTATATGAGGGCAAGCAAGGACAAGTCAGATATGGTGTTGCTCTCTCAGAGCCCTTTCTAATAACTAATGGTGTGAAACAAGGTTGTGTTCTCACTCCAATTCTATTTAACAATCTTTTTCAGCATGATGTTCCAAAGAGTTTGGGCAGATTTCGAAGAAGAAGATGGCATCTATATACATTACCGTATTGATGGTAGCTTGTTCAACTTAAGCCGTCTGAGGGCTCGCACAAAGACTCTGAACTATCTAGTCCGTGACATGCTTTTCGCTGATGATGCTGCCCTTGTTGCCCATACAGAAACAGCTCTGCGGCTCCTAACATCCTCCTTTGCAACAGCTGCAGAGCTGGTTGGGCTGGAAGTCAGCCTGAAGAAAACGGAAGTTCTTTACCAGCCTGCACCACAGGAAGAGCACTATCATCCCCACGTCACCATAGGCAAATCTGTGTTTAAGTCCGTTCAGCAGTTCACCTACCTGGGAAGCATAATCTCTATAGATACCAAGATTGATAAAGAGATTGACCACAGATTAGCAAAGGCATATAGGGCATTCGGAAGACTTCATAAAAGAGTCTGGAGCAACAAATACCTGAGATGTAGCACAAAAATCAGTGTGTACAGAGTCATTGTACTGTCCATTCTCCTCTACGGGTCAGAAACATGGGTTATCTATCGCCAACACCTACGACTCCTCGAACGCTTTCATCAGTGCTGTATATGTACAACCCTAAATATACATTGGACTGACTATGTGACGAATGCTGCTGTCCTGGAGCTAGCAGGGATCATGATCACTGAGGCCATACTGGGCAGGGCACACTTCTAGAATGAAGGCCCACCACCTCCCAAAAACAGTACTCTATAGTGAACTCACCACAGGTCAGCATAAGAGGGGTGCCCCAAAGAAGAGATACAAGGACCCCCTGAAACAACACCTCAAGCTCAGCCAAATTGATCACCAAGAATGGTCTGCCCTGGCCTCACATTGGGAGGCATGGCGACGCACTATCCACAGTGCTGCAGCCTCTTTCGAGAATTCACGCCAAACGAGTCTCGAAGAGAAATGACAACACAGAAAGAACCACAACTTGGAAATATCATCCAAGGAAACGTTTTGCCGTGCTGTGCAACTGGATTTGTTTATCTCGGATTGGCCTTTTTAGTCATCAATGCACTTGTAGAAAGCGTGGGATGAGTCCTTCCTGAAAGAAAAGCCAGAGAGACCCCACAAAATCTTCCCCACTTCCACCCCATCAAGTTTATATTTGTCTGCCAACTGAGTCTATACTCTGTGTACTGGAAGGGCTGGAGTCCACAAAGGCTTGTGTCAAATAAAACTTGTTAGTTTTTAAAGGTGCCACAACACTTCTTGTGCTTTTTGTCCCAGTAAAAACTGAAGTGGTTACCCCTCTCTGAAACAGTGTATCTCAGTTTGACTTGTGGCAGCTTCTGATTCCAGACCTCACTGTTAGAAACTATCCCTTACACTTAAAATTTTGATATTACTTTTCTAGGATCTCATAGCAGAAGATATTTTTTTACTCTTTGGTGTCAAACCAAGTGGTAAGAAAGTTGAAACAAAATGGATTCCAGAGTTCTGAGATCATTCCAAGGTTCAAGTGCAATCAATGCCTTAAGGGTGGATCTAAATGAGCAGAACTGAGAACACTGTTTGGCTTTGTAACCGCAAAAGCTCATCAGGAGCATTTGGTATCATTCCAGAGTAATGTAGGTAGGATAAAGTTGTGTCACCTAAACAACAGAGAATTGTTGAGCTGGTGTGATATTGAGCCTAGTGTCTGGCATTAGATGTGTGGAAAAGCTAGCTTCAGTTCCCACATTCCCCTGCCAAATTAACTTGTGCAGCTCTTGATCACTTATCTATCCTACTTCAAAGGGTCATTCAAATGTTTTAATAATCTCTTTGAAGGAAGTGCAAAAAAAAAGTAGACATACACAGAGAGTAAAATGGATACCTGTGAAGAGAGCTATGATAAGTGTGAAGAAGAGGGTGTGTGCATGAAAAATTTTCTTTGTTGCTTTCTCAGACTATATGATTTCACTTTATAAGCTGCAAGCCATTTTTTTTCCTACTCTAGGGATGCCAAATGGCATGTTAAGCCATGATTTGATGCAGTTGGGAGTGGAAGAAAAGCCTTACCCACAGCATGTAAAAAGAGCAAGAGTGACTACAGATGAGAGAATGCAGTGAGACAAATAATTGAAATTACTATAATTACTATCATGCTGGAGGGGAAATGAGTTTGAACTCAGTATTTCCTTTTCTCCCAGGGGAGCTGGAAAAAGATTTGCATGAATCCCTGCAAAGTGTGGCTCAGCATGTGAGATATGGGGGAGAAGGGTGGGGGAAAATCACCCACAACAGGAGGCAAAACATATTTGAAAAGGCAGCAGGAATTGTTGGTGGTAATGTGACAGTGAACATCAGGCCTGTTTCTTAGGAATAACTCAGGTAGCTGTATCTCCATGCACAGAATTAATTCCCACAAACAAAGGGAAAGTGTTGCATACCTCTTTAGGTTTGGGAAGTTGGTTGAAACAAGTGACTTCTATACCCTTTGCATTCTCTTGTTTCTTGTGGGGGGGGGGCTATCCCATCTCAAACAATGATCACATTCTACAAAGTCATGACAGGCTATCTCAACATTGTAAGCATTTAATGTTTTGGTTATACGGGCAAAATAACACCCCGCCATCCCCGGTGCTCCCAAGGGGAGAAAGGGGCTGCCGCTGTGGCCAGTGCCAAAAAAGGAGGCGCCAAAAAAGGACCAGTGCCAAAAAAGAAACTCCATTTTGGAGCTCCTTTTGGTGCCACAGAAAGGGTGCCCTAGGCACCCTCCTGTGCTGCCATGACTTCAGGCACACACCGCGTTGTATAAATGCAGTGCATAATTATTATTATTATTATTATTATTATTATTTCTATTCCGCCCCTCTGAACAAGCAATCGGGGCAGAGTACAGCAGAGGTTAAAACAATATCAAGTTAAAATACCCCTTCCTTACCCTTACCACCCTCCCTTAAAAAAGAATTAAATCACAATGGAGTTAAAAAACATAATAGATTAAAATAGCAGTACACAATAGTAGGGAGCGGACCCAGCTTAGGTTGTATGGAGAAAAATGCAGGAAAAGATTTAAAAAGCCCTTAAAACCTAGGTATGGAGCTGGGGATATTCACATTCTCTGGGAAGGCTTGCCGGAAGAGATGCGTCTTTAGGGCTCTTTTAAAGCCTTCTAAAGATGTAATGAGACGCATCTCGTCCGGCAGGTCATTCCACAACTTGGGGGCGACAGCCGAAAAAGCCCTCTGGGAGGTCTGTACCAGCTTGGTCTTCATGCGTTGAAGCAGGTTCCTCCCAGAGGACCGGAGTGTGCAGGGGGATTCATATGGGAGGAGGCGGTCCCTTAGATAAGATGGGCCCAAGCCATGATGGGCTTTAAAGGTTAAAACCAACACCTTGTACTGTGCCCGGAAACTGATCGGCAGCCAGTGGAGGGCTTTTAGCACAGGAGTGATATGCTCTCTCCTGGATGTTCCAGCCAGAAGCCTGGCTGCCATATTTTGGACCATTTGTAGTTTCCGGGTTACCATCATGGCATGCACGTATGGACAGCGCCGTTTTAAAATGGCGGTGTCCATACGTGCTAGGGTTAGGGAGTGTGCAAATCTAATCCTTCCCAGGGCCATCTGTATAAGGTCTGAGACTGTGGGAGAGCAAAGAATTCCTGTTCTGCTCAAGGTCCAATGAGAGAATGGGCTGCACTAGTGTAGTGAGAGAGACTAGCATTTTTGTCCTTTTGTAGTAACTATCAGGACCAATCAATAGCTTTGACCATGTGGATGGCATTTTTTTTAGACTTCCTTTTCAGACTTCCTTGTGAGCAATTTCCATTGATCCCAGGATAATCACCTGTGAGTCAGTGCAGTCTTTTTCGTCATATGTCTTTTCAGTGCTTCTCATAAATGTTCAGTTGTTCAGAAGTCTATCCACAATGAAGAAGCAATCTGCTTTCAGAAGCTACTCTCTGGAGATGATGATGATGATGATGATGATGATGATGATGATGATGATGATGGAGATGATGATGGAGATGATTTGTATTTTTATTTGTATTTTTGTATTTGCCCTTTTCCCACAAAATATGTTCAGAACTTTCTGGCACCATTACTTATTCAACAAAAAAAAATCACAGATATCCAAGCAAAGTAGCTGAAATGTCATTTAATTTAACTTCCAATTGCATGTTATCAAATGGGAATTTCCAGAGATTTCCATAGAATTATTATTATTATTATTATTATTATTATTATTATTATTATTTCTAACCCGCCCCTCTGAGCGAGCAATCGGGGCAGGGTACAACATGTTAAAAACATATACAGCTAAAATCTTCCAGACTATACAAAACATACCCACCTCCCTCCCCTTAAAACAGGATTAAACTAATCGTAGTTAAAACAATTCGGATCTAAAATACATAACCTTACAAGGTCCAGTGTAGGTGGTCGGATGGGGGAAGGGGGGGCGAGGAGTCATCAGGTGGTGGGAGAATAGTTACTATCTGGGAAGGCCTGCCAGAAGAGATGCATCTTGGTCGCTTTTTAAAAGCCTTCCAAGGTTGTAATAGGTCATTCCACAGCGGGGACGCAATAGCAGAAAAGGCCCTCTGGGAGGCCTGCGACAGCCTAGTTTTTATAGGCTGAAGCAG
This sequence comes from Urosaurus nigricauda, assembly GCA_034509955.1. Lineage (NCBI taxonomy): Eukaryota > Metazoa > Chordata > Lepidosauria > Squamata > Phrynosomatidae > Urosaurus > Urosaurus nigricauda. The sequence goes on from JAOEGL010000003.1 coordinate 94,771,971, forward strand.
GTTCCTCCCAGAGGACTGAAGTGTGCAAGGGGGCTCATATGGGAGGAGGCAGTCTCTGAGATAAGTTGGACCCAAGCCATGTAGGTTCCCATACATTTGCAAGAGTTTCTTGTCCACTCAAATAATTTCACACTTGGTTTAAGACTTCAGTCTGCTAGTGGAATACCCTGAGTTTTTTTCCATGGAGAAAACTATTTTGAGCAGAAGAACTAAGTACATACTGCAGGGTACAAGTCCCATATGAAGAATCATATTTCTAGTCTACATGTATCAATCCATAATTTTCTGATTCACTTTTTTTTCCTTTTGGTTCATTTCTAGAAATCATAACAATTTTTAAGTTTTTGTTATCAAAAAGTATTTTCTCTAGTTTTAGTCCATTTTCAAGAATGTGTTATTAGTAACAGAAAGAAGAGGGAAAGGAGATATTTTGTGATTCACTGCAAATGTCTACATTTTCATTGTTTTTCATTACACGTGACATTCAATGAGTTGCTTGCTTTTTTCTCGTATAATGTAATGTTTTCATTTTCCAATCAATAAAAAGTTTTTTTAAAAAAAATGTAAAACTTCACCTGGCAAATATTACAACATACAATTCTATTTCCCTTTTCATTTATTCTGTTTATCTATTTCACAAGATCTTGATGATCTTTTCTGGAGAGTTTTATTTCTGTGTTCTGCAGAGTTTTTTTCTTACTTGTAATATTAATCATATCTTTCTGAATCATTTCTCAGAATATAAATTGTTGGCTGAGATCCGTCATAGAGAGTCATAGCTTGGTCTCCCAAAGTGACCCCCCCCACCAAAAAAAACCCCTGCCTTTTAAGCAGTGTAGCAACCCAACACAGCCATCTCTGTATTGCTTGAGAGTGGTAGTCACAGTTCATCCAACTATAGGAAAAGCGCTGGATGAAATCCACATTTTCTGGCAACACAGAAATAACTGCAATGAGGGGCGTGCACTGGTGAAATTGTAGTTTTGGGGAGGGTTTTGGTTGTTGTGTGGTTGGAAGAGACTTTGAACCTGCACAACAACCACAAATGAGAATTGCAATAGTGTGAGACAGACTTATAATATCATAATTCATGAACAGGATGCTAACTATAATGATTCTGTGTTATCTGGACAGTTTAGTTTCTATCTCCATACAGCTAGCAGATCACTCCAAAGTGGTGCATTCAGGGTATATAGTCTTAGGTTTGCACTTTTTCTTTGATTTGTGTGTATTAATTTCCATTTACAATGCTAATATGTCTTTACCATCTTCACTCTGCCACGGCAGTGTTGCAAATAAAGTTTTAGGGATTGTTTTATTATTTCCAGATGTCTTGCGTGCTAATATGTCATTGCACAGAACATACATTTCCTTATGAGTACTGTCACAAATGGCTGCATTGCATTTGTTTGCCATACCATGTAATGTTTGGTTTCAGGTTATTCCAATTCATTCCCTCATTCAACCACTTCTGGAAAATGAGTGTCATATAATGTTGTGAATGTTCTTTTGGGGGGAAATGTGCTTCTTTATTGATGATGTCCCCTTTCATATCAGTTTCCTTGCCACAGAAGTCAAAATTTTCTTCTATTTGCAGTCCTTTTAACAAAACATTGTAGTTGAGGGAAATGTTTAACTATGGAGATCATTGCATTGTTTTTAAATAGTGGGCTAGAAGCAGGATTGTTGTAACTGTAATGGCAGGATCCTACTGCACAACCTTGTGGCTAAGCAGAAGCTATCCTGCTGCTTTTAAAGAACCAGGAAAATTCTTTGAACAGCTGTCAGTTGCACAGCTAACCCATCGTTCTCTGCCTACAAAGAGGTCCATGACCTCACTGGAATGGAGACATATTGGATTGCAAAAGTCCCTGTTGACATGCAAATGGACTTTAAATTTCCTGGACTTTGAAAAATTCCTTATTGCCACAGATATCCTCCTCATCATAACAACTTTACTAAGGAATGAAACAACATGCAAGCATATGAATGACATCTCCAATTGGGTTTTTTTCTTTTATCTTGTTTGGTTTGTAACATCTTGCCTTTGAAAGCTTGCAACAAGTATATTGTGCATTTCGTTTGGCCAGTAAAGGTATCACTGATGGATTTTTGCCATTGTTGAAGTATGCAGAAATAAGTCATTCTGGGGTAAGTCAGAGAGAAAGTGATTTAAACAGGTTTCGCTGCAAACCCCACCCCACCCCCATTCTCAGTGAAGGGAAGACCTCTTGCTATGAGGAGGCAATCATTTGTCATTGGCAGGAGAAAGGGGATTTAAACAGGTTTTACTGCGCACACCCTGCTCCCAATGAAGGCTAGACTATTTACTTACTTATTTACTTAATCTCGAATACCTGATGAAAAAACAGAACAGTAGTGTGATAAGATGCATTGTCAACCTGTTATCCATTCACAATTACATGGTAATGTGAAAAGAATCATTGTTGTTTTAGGCGTTTAAAAACCACAACTATATCGGGAGGGAAGCTTCATGTGATAATTCTCAGAAGCAGCCTTAATCTTTAAAGTACAAAAGGTGTCCATAATTACGCAGAAAAATATGCAATGTTTTGGAAGGGGAATGAGCATATATGCATTACACATATTTTTCATATTTAGCCTAAATCCAATTTAAGCTGCTCTGAGTCCCCCCTCGGGGGTTGAGAAGAGCAGGTTAGAAATACTGTAAATAAATAAATTATTATTCTAACTAGCAATTGTCAAGAAAGGTACATTGAATCAACTGCTGAATGGCAAATCACCACTTAATGCAATCCCTTTAATGCAATCTCCTTAATGCAATCGATCTACTTTTGTTTAAACTAAGGACTTTACTACAGAAGGCTCCCAGAGTGGAATTACAGAAAGATATCAGCCTCGGTAGCCATAACCTATCAAATGATGCCACATGGCTGTCCTGTAGCTGCTTTGTCTTCCATTCCCTCCTAGAGTGCTCCTTTTCACTCTCAAACAAAACCCATCAGTGCCTACCAATCCCATTGCTTTTCCATTATTGATTCACATGTGATAAATTCATCCCGCTGCAGTTCTGATATGCAGGCAGACATATGGTGCAAGTGGACATGATTATGTTCCAATTCCCTTCTCCTCTGCTGTTTCCAAACAGACTGTTTTTCTTTTCTTTTTTCAAATTCTTTTATTTTTAAAATTTAATCAATTGCTGTGACTGCACAATTGAAAATGATTTTTTAAAAACCTCAAAAACATGCTGGGAAGTGCATAGGGCAGGAAGATGGGGTTATGAAGGTCAGCATGTTGAAGACAGAGCCCAGGACTCTAGCAGCACTATGACACTTTTGAAGAGCTATGTGAAAATAACTGTCCCCAAAATGGTATGTTTCCTTTTTCGATCATATACTAATATGATTGTGGCTTCTTAGATGCCTGGTGTGATAAAGTCCTAACAATTGGATTTAGGTCTTTAATTGTAGTTGCAAGAAATAGCTCTTAAATATGCTGGACATATAAAAAGGAACAGAGAAAATGTCTGGTCATCAAAGTGATCTTTTATCCTATGAATTTATCACACAAGGACGAGTGTCCTCCCATCCAGAAAGCACAAATGAAAGTGATAATGTGAAAGGCTTTCTCACTTCATTGTGTTCATCCTGTCATGTCCTGTCAGTGAAGTGGAATTGCATTAATGGGAAGTTCCGATAATACTAAATGATGGGAAATGAGGAGGCAATTCGATTTCATTCACAGGACAATTCCACTTCATTCACTGGATCACTGTGATGTAGTTAAAAAGCCTTTCACACGACCACTTTCACTCACACTTTCTGGATGGGATAATGTCCAGATAAGTGCAATTTAGTGTGAAAGTACTTCCCACAATTGCACAAGAAGCATGGGATGCTGGGGACAGGACAAGGGTGTCCCATCCCCCATGTGATAAAGTCCTTAGTGTGTTCCACTATTTAAGCACATTGTGCTACAAAGCTATGGAGATAGCTGGCTTGCTGTGATGGATGGGGTTAATGGCCTAAATTGTATTGATTAGACTAGAGCCACTGAATCAATTTGATTTGCCTATCTGTTGATTCAACAACTGATTTAATGGGTCTACTCTAGTTGGGACCAACTAAGAGGATTCCAGCCTATATATTTTTCCTGAGATCATTGTGAATGATCTATGATCGCAAGGAGACAATGACTTGGGCAGAGCATTCAGAGTAAAAAGCTTACTATACAAAACCCTTTGAGGTTTCCTTCCATGACTGTCGTCAGCATACTAAGAAAGACATTAGCAATAAGTTGTGAGTCTTCTTCGCCACCAACTTGTTACACAATCAGAATGGCACCAAGGAAGCAAAACTGACCCAGTAAAACCAAACAACATGTAATAAGGCTCCCTACACCAGCAAGTTATGCAGCTGGTATTTCTCACTGTGGGCCTTTTGTATGACTAGATCCCTTCCTCTCACTTTTCTATAGTTATGCAAGTGGCTACTTTTTCAATTCTTGAACATGCATGCAAAGCCACGAGTAACTAATGGCTGAAGGACTTGATTTGGTTAGGAACATAATCTATACTTAGACCACATCTATTTGATTATTCAGCTTTTTCTGACTGGCGTCCAGAGCATTTTTGCTAAGGGGTCCTTTAATACTGAATACGAGTAACTAGCTATGCCCTTATTAGGAAATATGTCAGCTTCATTATATTAGTGTTTTTTAAAAAGTAGGGAGAGAAGTCAAAACAGATTTACATTCAAGAAGGTCATATGAATTTCTCCAAGGGCAAAACATTGCTCAAGTGCTCCTTGGTACATTGTCTTTTACATTTCAAACTGCCATATGACATGTACCTACTTTGCTTCCAGAGATAGATTATATTTAACATTTCTCCAATGTACCTTTTACCTCTAGCAAAATAACTCCATGAAGTTTTCTATTATTTACACCTTGATTCACAGTTTCAGTAAAATTCTGCTTGCTTGCCTAGAACTCCCTAAGCTTTTAATAGTTTCTAGCAGTCTGCTCCTCTGTCCTTGATGGCATCAGACAGATAATACAAGTTGTAACCCATCAAGCTAACTGGAACCTACTAACTTTGCACTGTGGTATACCAGGTGCTTGGCAACCTGGTTTTTATATTACTAGACAGAAGAGCTTGGAAAATTAATTTTAGAAGAATTGCTATAACAGAAAGCTGAAGCCATCTATAGCTGAACAATGAAGGATGGTGTTCTGACACACACAGCTTTATTCTACAGTGGCTCAATTATGGAAAACTTTCGCTTGTCATTATATTTACTCTTCTTGAAAGTAACTGTCCCAACTTCATTAGACAGGCAGCAAAACCACATAACACCTGATACAAGACCTGCAGGGTCTAATTCAACTTGATAGATCAAACAATATTGACATATTATATAGGCTTTTTCTAGGTGGATGTGTTCATGCTAAAGAAAAAGGTCTTTGATCATTCCAAGGATTCTACAGCCTTTTAACTAGAAAAGCCACAGACTAACAGGGGATTGTGCGTAATTTTTGTCTACAGGTTGTTTCTTCCTCTGCTGTGCCTTCTGTTATGGAGCAAGGCTGTTACATGTCCATGGAAAACACTGCATAGTACATTTATATAAGAGTACTCCATATAATATAAAAATATAAGCTGGAAAGTGAAGAAAGCTGATAGAACAAAAATCAACTCATTTAAGATGTGATGTTGTAGAAGAGTGTTGAGGATCCCATGAACAGCCAAAAAGACAAACATGTTCTAAAACAGACCAAGCCTGAGCATTCCTGGAAGACAGGATGGCTAAATTGAGGTTGTTGTACATGGGCCACTTCATGCAAAGGTGTGACTCACTTGAAGACAATAATGCTATGAAAGGTGGAGGGCAGTAGAAAGAGAGGAAGTCTGAATACCAGATGGATAAACTCAGTCAAGAAGGTCATGGTCCTGAGCCTGCAGGACCTGAGCAGAAAGGGAAAGGGGGCCTTGGGGAAAGGGGGCCTTGGAGATGTCTCATTCATGGGGTCGCCATGTGTCGAAGCCAACTCAAAGGCAGTTAACAATAACAAAAACTCCATCTTAATTAAGCTTGTTTACTTCTTAGTGTATCCATCTCTGCTGACAACTGCCAATGCTATAATTACAGGAGGAGGGAAAGTGAGGGTACTGCTCCCCCAAATGAAAATTCTGTCCTCCATGACATTTTCCTTTAGTCCCAAAATTTCTAACATTGCAGAATTAGACACTGATAATAATTCACATCCGGGACTCTTATCTTGGCTGTGTTCACATTCCTTTGGGAGCTTTGCTGCCTCTTTTCATTGGATGCCTAAACTCTGTTTCTAGAAATTTTAGGTTCCTGCAATGCTAGTAATTTGGAGACTGTAGGAATAAATCATTGGGGTGGCAGAATTCTCATGGGGGAGGGGGCATCCTCATTTTGACCTCTCCACTAACTAACTCCTGGTTTGGGTTGGTTGGTTGGTTGGTTTCTGGTTGTTTGTTTCATCCATCATCCTTTTAAAAAGAGCTTTTACTTTTAGATCTCTCTCCTTCACTGATATCTAAATAACAACGGCCTACTTCACCATGTATAACAGTAGAACAGTAGTTAATCTTGCTGAAATTTACTGAGCTACTCTTTTTTTGTGGTGTAGGAACCTATCCCTGTTCTTCATATGTTATTTTTAAATTTTCTATTAAAGAAGTAATGTCCAGGAATATGTCTCGTTCATTAATTGAGGTATACTTGTATATATGTATCATTGTTTAGTGCCTTCAACTTATTTCCGATTTATGGTGGCCTTGTCATGTGATATTCTTGGCAAGATATGTCCAAAGGTGAGTTTGCCTTTGCCTCCCTTTGTGGTTGAGAGTGTGTGACTTGCCCAAAGTCATCTAGTGGGTTTTCATGACTGAGCAGGATTTAAACCACAGTCTTTAGAGACATAGTACAACGCCCAAACCACTACACCATACTGGATAGATATAGATATATAGATATATATCACTGCTTAGGGGTCTCCAAACCTATTGAAACAAAGTTTTGGGATATGCAGAGAATGCAAGAGCGAGGAAGCATATGTTTTGACAACTGCATCCATTCCATTGGTGGTCAAACATTGCTGGAGTTCACCCCATGTACAGTTTACCAATTCCATCAAAACCATCAGTAAAATGATCCTCTGTGTTACCATATGTTTGCTCCTCCATGGTATACATTGTTCAATTAAATCCAGTGTGTCATATGTTTTGAGGTCAAACATAAATGCTTCATTATTAGATACAATAACAAACAAAACATTTTTAACATCGTTTCCCCAATTAACTTCTCATTCTCAGGTACCAGCTGTTGGTATTAATTTTCCTCCATATGCTCTAGTTTTATTTTCCTTTTGTTCCTTTGTTTCCTGTTCTACCAGCTACCACACTTTAAGTAATCACATTTTATTGTGGTTTAGGATATATCTAGTCTAATATTTACTTGTTCCTTTTTGTCCATCTCTTAAAGGAATCTTATCCCAACTGTTCCTACAGTCATTCTCAAATTATTCCAATAAAAAACCTAGATCAGATTAGGCACACATATAATGCTGACTTCAGACATGGTCTGTAAAGTACTCTGTACCAAACAAATGAATAATCAAAGCTAGGTTTATTGCCAAGCACAAACTGTGGCTCTCTGAATATTTCAATGTAGCCCTAACCAGTTTTCTATAGGAGAACCCATGATCCTTTGACCCATATGTCCACAATTCCTTCAACTTGTCAGACTTAGAATAGATACTTATGAAAGTCAACTAAATTTGTACTGCCTAAATAATCTGACGGTACGAGATCCTGACTACTGGTAATATTGGGAGTTAAGCAGAGCTAATCATGGTTAGTACTTGGATGGGAGATCGTCAACAATTACCAGGTGCTGTAGGCTATCTTTCAGAGGAAGGAACAGGCAACACCACCTCAGAGTAGTTCTTGCCTATGAAAACTCTATGAAATTCATGGAACCACCATAACTCAATAATTGACTTGAAGGCGCACGCGCACACACACACACACACACCTATATTCTGAGTCTTTTCAAGCCCTAAAGTTCTGTTTATTGTTGCTTTGTTGCAGTTAGATGTTGTGACAGTTTCTCATTTGAACCTAACTCTATTCTGATGTGGCCTGCAGAACAACTAGGTTATTATTATTTTTTATGAGCATGCCACTATTGGTGGCTAGCCTGGCCCAATATGTTTTCAATCATTTTTTTGTTGGAATTAAAACATTTCAGCAGTTTGTGGCCAATGAATGAAGCGAGTAACTATAGCTGTGAAGAACCTCAAAAATACTGAAGGACTGAGTCATATTCAGAAACAGTGCTGGAATTTCTTTTTCAAATCTAACAGTGGTCCACATCTGTCCCTTTCTCTCTCTTCGTCTCTCTCACTCATTTATCACTATATTGCTCTACTACTACTTATAGTTACAGGAAAAAATGTATTAAACTTTGAATTTAGGCTATTCAGTTGCTTTTTTAAAATGCTTTCATGTGAAATATACCCCATGATGCACTATCGCATTATGTGTGTTTGTCTTCAATCTAAGTACCAACCAAGGCTGAGTATCCTTCATTTCCAAAATCAGACAGGACCTAGTGCCTTCAGGGTATGTAGGCAACTGATACATTAAATTCTTTTCTGTCACACAGGATCAGGTTCTTTATCTTCTCTGAACAGAAAGTAACCTCAAAAGTTATGAAGCCAGTTCAGAGTGTATCAACTAGTGGTAAAGATGTACATATATAAATCATTGCTTCCCAGCCCTACAAACCTATATTTATTTATCTATTTATTTATTTAACTTCAATCCCACCTTTCTCCCCAAAGGCAGTTCACAATAACAATTTTAAAAACATATTGCAATAAAAAATTAAAACATCAGCTAAAAACAATATAAAATTACAAATATGAAAACCACAATAAAAGCACAAAACTTATCCCATATAAAAACCTATCTTATAACTACACATTAAAAGCCTGCCTGTACAGAGCCGTTTTTATCTACCAACGAAAGGCCAGCAAGGAGGGGACCAGCCTTGCTTCTCGTGAAAGGGCATTCCAGAAGGCAGGAGCAGCCACCGAGAAGGCTCTCGCTCATGTCCTCACCAGACGAGCCTGTGATGGTGGCGGGACCAAAAGAAAGCCTTTCCTAGAAGATCTTAGGGCTCTAGCAGGTTTGTATGGGGGGGATACAGTCTCTCAAATAATCTGGACATTTATAAGTCATAACCAGCACTTTGAATTATGCCCGGAAATGAACCAGCAGCCAGGGAAGCTGTTTCAGGAAGGGAATTATGTGGTCCCTATAAGTGGCCTCGGTCAGCATTCTGGCAGCTGCATTTTGCACACGCTGAAGTTTTCGAACAGTTTCCAAAGACAGCCCCATGTAGAATGCATTGCAGTAATCCAAATGGGATGTAATCAAAGCATGTATCACTCCCAGATCTCAAGGAACAGGTGCAGCTGGTGCACAAGTTTTAACTGTGCAAATGCATTAGTGGCCACTGCTGAAACCTGGGCACCCAGGCTCAGAGTGGAGTCCAGGAGCACACCCAAGCTGCAAGCCTGAGATTTCAGGAGAAGTGTAACCTCATCCAGCACAGGCAATGTCCCCATTCCCTGATCTGCCTTACTGCTATCCAGGAGTACCTCTATCTTGTCTGGATTAAGTTTCAATTTGTTTGACCTCTTCCCAGTCCATTACTGACTGCAGACACTGGTTCAGTACAGAGACAGTTTCCTTGGAATCAGATGGAAAGGAGAGATAGAGTTGAGTGTCCTTTGCATACTGGTGACACCTCAACCCAAAACTCTGGATGACCTCTCCCACTGGTTTCATGTAGATGTTGAATAACAAGGGGGACAAAATAGAACAGTTGAACAGGAGTTCCCCAACACCACCTTTTGAGTCCACCCCTCCAAGAAGGACCAGAACCACTGTATAACAGTGCCCTAGTGGAGCCCTGGTGACGCAGTGGTTAAATGCCTGTACTGCAGCCACTCACTCAAAAAACCATAAGGTGGTGAGTTCAAGACCAGCAAAAGGGCTCAAGCTCGACTCAGACTTGCATCCTTCTGATGTTGCTAAAATGAGTACCCAGATTGTTGGGGGCAAGTAGCTTATAGTTGTAAACCGCTTAGACACTCCTTAGGCAGTATGAAGCGGTATATAAATGACGCTTTTTTTTGCCCCTATGTCCCATCCCAGAGAGGTGACTCAGAAGGATGTCATGGTCGATGGTATAGAAAACCACTGAGAGATCTAGCAGGACCAGCAGGGGCACATTCCCCCTGTCCAGTTCCCTGTGGAGGTCATCCACCAAGGCGAACAAAGCTGTCTCTGTCCCATAGCAAGGTCTGAACCCAGATTGAAATGGATCTAGAAAATCCCTTTCATCCAGAAACTTCTGGAGCTGGGAGGCCACCACTCACTCCAGAACCTTGCCAAACAACAGAATATTAGAGACTGGCCAATATCCAGCATGGTGGGATCCAGGGAGTTCTTTTTAAGTAATGCCCTCACCACAGCCTCCTTAAAGCACTACCTCGCTGTAGTGAAGCATTCACCACTCCCTTTACCCACTCGGCCAGTCCCCCTCTAGCTGCTTTCAGGTGCCAGGAAGGGAAAATATCCAGTATGCACATGGTGGCCCTCACTTCTTCAAGGATCTTGTCCACACAATCAGGCTGCACAGATCGAAACTTATCCAATAAAACAGGACAATCAGGTGCCAAGATTACATCCACTGAACCTGTGTCAACTAAAACATCCAAGTCAGAATGAATCCAACTGATTTTGGACAGTGAGCTGTCAAGTGGGGCCAGAGTGTAAAAGACCCTTGACTACTCGAAACAGCTCTGCTGGATGACACTGGGCAGATGCAATGGTGGCAGAGAAGTGTAATTTCTTCGTTGCATCCACTGCCTTGCCATAGGCCTTTCAATGGGCCTTAGCCCATGTTCAGTAGAACTCACTCCAAGTTTTCTGTCATTGCTCTAGTCTCTTTCCCAGTGGTTTAATCACTGCCAGCTCCCTAGTGAACCAGGGGACATGTCTGGCTGTCCTTCATGGGAGGGGATGTTCAAGGGCAATTGTGTCCACTGCCCTGGCCATTTCCCTATTCCAGAGATCTGCAGGACTTCAACAGGATCACCTGCCACGGCAACAGGAAACTCCCCAAGATCCATCAGGAATCCATCTGGATCCATAAGCCTCATGGGGCAGACCATCTTAATCGCCCCCCACCCCCACCCCTGCAGAGGCTTAGAGTCCCAGTGACTTTAAGCCCTACCGGGTAGTGATCACTCCATGACAATAGAATTACAGAGAGTTCCTCCACTCCAAGATCACCATCATCCTGGCCAGAGCAAAAGACAAAAAGCAGATCCAGAGTGTGTCCTGCCACATGGGTGACACCAGATATTACTTGGGAGAGCCCCATGGTTGTCATGGCAGACATGAAGTTCTGAGCTGCTCCTGACAGAGCAGTCACTGTGTGGATGTTGAAGGCCCCCAGGACAACAAGCCAGAGGGACTCCAAAGCCATTGCAGAGACCAACTCAGCCAGCTCAGGCAGGGAGATTGTTGTGCAGCAGAGTGATTGGCACACCAACAGAATCCCTAATCTGTCCCGGCCACGCACTTTTACATAGACACACTCGTGCTGTCTAATTATACGTTTGTATGTACAGCACTGTGTAAATTTACAGCGCTATATAAACAACAATGATAATAATAATAATACCTGGTAGACTGTTGGACAGGGCACCTGGTAAGGGAGATGGAATTCTGATAGACTACTGCAACTCCACCTCCCCAACCCCCAGGCCTCACCTGCTGCTGTACAGAAAACCCAGGTGGACAAAGCTGGGAGAGATTACCCCCTTCCAGCTTGATCCAGCCAGGTCTCTGTAATACATGCCAGGTCGGCATGCTCATCCAGGATCAAGTCCTGGATCAGAGATGTTTTCCCATTCACCAACCTAGCATTCAGAAGCAGGATTTTCAACCCAGTGAGCCTGTTCCCAAGGCTATCTAGAATATATGAAATGGGAGACAGCTTGGGGGAGAAGCTAACACCCTGTAATTCTCCTTTCTCCCAGAAGAAAAGAGCTGACTCCCCATGCCATATCTCCCCTTGCCCATTATTGTCGTGATGGCTGCTCCATAGGTTACTTCCCCTCCCATGCCCTCCTTATAGCATGGTTGACTGGAAGGAAGCAAGAGAAGCTGAAGAGTGAAGGCTCCTAGAGACCAGCGCTTACCATCCATCAGCCCCACTCTTCTGCTGTGCTTTAAAAACCCTGCAGGCAGAAGAGAATGTAAGGAAGCAAAAGAAACTGAGGCCTGAAGGCTCCTAGAGACCAGATCAAGAGAGAGGAAAGCACCTCTATTTTTTTATTCTGTAATGATGATTGTATTTTAGTTAAGGGATGAGGGATGGAATTTTAGTTTGTATAAGTTATGTTTTGTTTGGGTGTTTTATTTATTTGCTTATGTAAATTGTTTATGTATTTTGTGTATTTGTTTATGTAAATTTGTAAACCACCTTGATCTTTTTGGAAAGGCAATATATAAATAAAATTTAGTAGTAACAGGCAAGTTGTTTCAAGATCACAGCCTGTAGCAGTCCTCCTGATGAGCCTAGCAACAGCAAGCAAGCAGGCAACCTCTTCCTGAGGTGTGGGGCTGACAGTTCTCTCCCCCCTGTGCTAGCTCCCTTCTGTCTCAACCAGAACCCACCTTATATCCACTTCCCCAGGGGCAAGGTGTTTCTCCCTTGGCTATGTAGCCAAGAACCAGCTGAGTGCCTGGGTCCTGATTCTGGCAGGGAGCAGCTCACAGAGTCCTCCAGGTAAGGTGAGGCCAGTAGCAGCAGCAGCAGCAGCAGCAGCAGCAACAGTCAGTTGGCAATAACCTCTTCCTGGGGTATGGGGTGGCAGTCCTTCTCTTCCCTCTGTGCTAACTATCATAGGGTTTTCTTGGCCAGATTTGTTCAGAGGGGGATTGCCTTTGCCTTCCTCTGAGGCTAAGAGTATATGACTCACCCAAGGTCAGCCAGTGAATTTCAACGGCTTAGTGGCGATTTGAACTCTTGTCTCCAGAATCATAGTCCAGTGCTCAAACCATTGCCCCATATGGTTAAAAAATGTGGTGAAATTGCCTCCAATGTCCCCAGAAGGAGTAATTCAAGCTCTGTCAGCGTATAAATGTGACACATATACCAGTATTATTTGGCCAATTTAATCAATTGAACGAAACATAAGCCAGTTTAATTAAATGGCATCCAAAATTAGACATTGTGATTTTGCTTGCTGGATAGTTTATTTTTGGTTATATATCCAAAAGAAAATCCTGAAAACCAATCAATGAAATACCAGCTGGAGATTGGTAGTGACTCATTTAATTCCTCTGCATCTTCCATGGCTAGCAAGATGTATGAAACACTTTTCAGCAGCCTTTAAAAGAGAGAAAGGTTACAGTCACTATACCAATACTATTTTATGGAAACTGACGTCAGTCTGACTGTATATCTCTCCTTTATACATGCTCTAGTTTGATAACTTAACTTAGTCATTTGTAAGGCTCACAAATCAAGTACTCCTACAGCATACTTCTGTAGCACAGTGATATCTCATAAAATATTCTCAAGGACCTGTGGAAGAGGTTCACACACTTCATTCTTCATCTAGATGCCTGCTTTTGTGAGCCAAAAAAAAAAAAAAAAAAAGACTGACAACTTTATGTAAATTGATGGTTCTTTCAAGTTAGAGGACCTTTATTGACAAATTTCTGTAGATTGAAAAAGTGACCTTGAGCATGCGGTTTTGTTTAAAAAATGTTTTTGGCTCTAAGCTGAATAAATTCCTGTGGATACATTAAGTAGGGCAGCTGATGATGTTCAATTCCTGGGAATTCCAGCTGCCAAAATAAATAAAGTCATACATTGACCATATCTGCCTTTGGTCATTTCCTCAAGCACAGGTTTGTATATGCTGTGATTCTACCCACAAATTCCTTGCCCATTATTATTCCTTGCCTAAAAAAATATGTGTGTGAAATTCATGGGGTCACCATAAGTTAGCAGGGGACTTGAAGGCACATATACACACTCAAATACAAACACAAACACTGCCATTATCAGCTGGACTCATCTTTGTTCTCTGAAATAATATATATTTTTCAGATATATATGAATTGATTTGTTGACTCCAGGAGCATTTCACATACAGTTTCTTTCTGTGTCAACACTCTAGCAGCCTTATGTTGTGTCTCATCCCTGCTATATAGACATGGTAACCCAGCCTTCTAAGATGCCTTTTTGTCTATGTGTGGGTGTGTTCTAGCAAGCTGAGGCAACATGCATGAGTTGGGATCCACTGTTGCTCAGTGTGTACAGAGAACAACTATGTTGACCTAATCATTGGGAGTGCATCTACACTGTAGAAATAATGCAGTTTTACACCATTTTAACTGTCATAGCTCCATCCTACAAAATCCTGGGATTTGTAGCTCTGTGAAACACCAGCACCTTTTGGTAGAGAAGGCTACAAACCTTGTAAAACTACAAATCCCAGGATTCCAAAGGATGGCACTATAGCACTTAAAATGGTGTCAAACTGCATTATTTCCTATATGTAGATGCACCCAAAGCAAGCTAAAGGCTTCATCTTCTTGACGTTAAGCTAGGGACACAGGTTGGGATAGCATATTAAGGGCAACCTTTGTTTACAACCTGCCACTTTCATTTTGGTTGGAATGCTAGTCAATTGCATAGTTGAATGTTGCCAAATGACAACTGATTAAGTCACTATATTTGTTACAGCTGAAGCACTCAATGAAGTTAAACACCTTGGTTGAAATCCTATGTCAGGGGTTATGGTGTATAACTACAATGATGGAGCTATATTTCTGACATAATACTGAACCATGCTAATGAGTTGTGATAATACCCAACGGGGCACCACGCAAAATGCCCCACTGCATATAGGATCTCCCATTGGGACACATTGAAACAGCTACACTGCTAGTAGCATTAGTGAAATGGCCCCCAAGATGTAGCCATGTCTCTTCTCTGTGAATACAAGCATTGCACAACATCACAATGCATCTTTATGTGATATATGATAACATAAACACCAAACAGGATGGCAGTTCTCCTTCTGGGGGAAAAAGCATTTTAAATTACATTATCCCATCATGACAAAGAGAAAGAGTTTTTTGCTTCTCAGTGCACAACTATCTGACTAACACACTGTAGAAATAATCCAGTTTGAGACTGCTTTAACTGCCCTGGCTCATTGCTAGGAAATGGCAACTGTAGTTTACTGTGGCCAAAGGGCTCTTTCTAACAGAGACGGCTAAATGTCCCACAAAACTACAGTTCCCAAAATTCCTTAGCATTGAGCCACGGCAGTTAAAGCAGTCTCAAACTGGATTATTTCTGCAGTGTGTTTCTGACCTTAGTCACACAGGAAAACCACAGTTGATGCTAGGGTGGACAAAGTGTAGATTATGTAGCCCACTTGGGTCCCCACATCCCCTAAGTCCACAACAATACACATTAAAAGTTCCTTCTTCCTTCTGGTGCATTGGGGACATCATTGTCACATTTTGAGATCACTTACTTGTTTTAGGCCTGGTAACTTCTTGTGTTTTAGGACTAGTTACTTCTGCTTTAGGCCTCACACAAATAGGTAATTTGTGGAAGATTGTTTTTAGCTCTCTCAGATCCAGGAGAAGGAATGGATGGCTACTGTGAAACGTATACTAGCCATGAACAGGTTGTGTTTGCCTTTAGCAACTCTGCAGCATATTCATCATGTGTAGTAACAAGCAAGCCTGCACATGTCTGCACAAAAGTAAGCTGCACTGAATTTACTGAGATTTGCTCCTGAGAAGTTTGTATTGGATTACCTTGTTTCTGAAAAAGTGGGGTTTTCTCCCCTCACCTGGAAATTCTTGTTTGCATAGTTTAAATGTACAACATCATGAATTTGAAGATCCATGTGGCACCTTATAGGTCAGCAAGTAAATAACACACACACACACACACACACACACACAAAGGTAGCCATGCTAGTTCATGAGGGAGAAAGGTTAACCAAATTGCCACAAAAGTGTGCAGGCTTTCAAGGTCTAGTGGATCGGTAAAATAGTGTATGGATCTGGAAAATAGTCTAATCCCTAGCCATCAGCTGCAGTATTTCATCATGCAATGGTGACTCATGCAAACAGCATCTACAGTTCCAAGAAAGTGGAACCACCTGGTTTTGTGTGTGTGTGTGTGTGTGTGTGTGAGAGAGAGAGAGAGAGAGAGAGAGAGAGAGAGATGGGAATTCTCATCCAAAACATTTGGAAGGCAATGGGCTGGATTACATGGTCCTAGCACAATTGCTTTGGGAAGCCTGGCAAATATCCAGTGTCATCATGAAGATGCCATCACTAGAAGTGGCAGCAAAACCTGTGGGGGAAAATGGAGGAATTTACTTGCGGGAGGGCTTAGCCTTTTTGCCATATGTGGCCGAAAGAAGAAGAAAAGCTAAGACTATGCTTTGAGTACAGATCTAAAAATGCTCTCTCTCTCTCTCTCTCTCTCTCTCATTTTCTCTATCTCTCTTTCTCTCTCTCTCCTAATTTCCCAGCTGGTATTACAAATTATATGGTCTTTGGTTATGGTCAGTGTCTCCACTATCAGCCAAGAAATTAGTTTGACCAAGTGGCCATTCCTTTGGAAACATTCCTTAGAGTTCTATCATATTTGGATAAAGGTTGGAACTCGTTCCTACTGGGAACTATAAAAGCAATGCTTCACTGTAGTAAAAAGTCCATGGAAATTTAATTTTGAAAGCAGAAGAGAGAAGATATGCTTGGCAACTTTTCCCCTGTATTTTACTGTCAATCGGGCATTGAATAAATATACTAGGTAAGTGGAAACTGCACTCCAGTGGTACTGTCCAGCTGTTTAAATATTGCTACATGTAACATCACTTTACTCTGTGTAAGTGTGCATGTGTGTGTGTGTGTGTGTGTGTGCATAAAGGAAAGAGAGACAGAAAGTGCAGGAGGGCAAGAGGGAAATTGTTGCCATAGCTAACTTTTCCTTTGTGACAACATGTAATAAACTTGTAGACAAAGAATTTCCTTTCACACTTCCTTTCTGGTTCCACTTCTAAGGGACACATGTAATCGGAATCTAAGGAAATGGGGACTATAATTTTTTCCAGTCATTTTTTAACCTCTGAAACTTGACACAGTATTTCCTGTGCTATTTGGCTCCAAGAAGACACCTCTATTAAAGTGCCCCATGCTATGAGTTAATAGGGGAGGAGGATGATAAGCAGAATTTCACCAGTAGCATTTAGTTCTAGAAGAGCTAATGCAGGAGGGATTCAGTTGAACAACAGAGATGCTCTTCTTACAGATCAAGAAGCTGGATCAATTCTGACCGCTGGAATCATTCAAAAATATGCTGCACGGTCAGATCTTGGTATCTGGATTAGAGCTGGCATTCCAGCAACGAACAAGCCAAAGGTGCATGTTCAATAGTAGACAACACATTTACAACCAAAAGATAGTACTTACAGTTCCCAGAATCTCCAAATAGAACTGTGGAAGATCTTCATTGATATTGAGACCTTCTTCCAATCAGTGCTGATAATACTCAGCTAGACAAATGAATGTTTGCAGCACAAGGTAAACCCAACTTAAATTGTAGTCAAGTTTTGATAGTGGATTACAATAGTTCTGTTGCCTCTTCAGACTTGGATTTAGAAAGCCAGGATGGCATAGTGATTTGAGTGTTGGACTACAACTCTGGAGACCAGGGTTCAATTCCCAGCTTGGCCATGAAATCCCTATGAATCTTTGGGCAAGTTACATGCTCCCAGCCTCAGAGGAAGGCAATGGTAAACCACCTCTGAACAAATCCTGCCAAGAAAGCCCCATGACAGGTTCACCATTGTCACAAAATCAGAAATGACTTGAAGGCACATGGCAAACAACAACAACAAGGGCCAATAGTACTCATCTGGATGAAATGAAGCTGAAGGAAGAAAGTTTCCCAAAATAAAAGAGGGATGGTGGGAAAAAATAACCAGAAAGATTAGACTATTGTCAGGATTAATCACACAGGAACTGCAGGTGCAAGTAGGAACAAATGAGAGAGAGAAGTACAGCTTTCCATACTTTTTGGTAGCTCTTCATACAAAAGGACAGCAGACTAGAGCTGCTCAAGCTATCCAATGTGGCAGATCAACATTTTTTTCCAGTGTGCCATGGACTATGTTTGTACCATGTTCATGCCATATAATTATTGTATTAGTGCATCTTCCTGGACACCTAAATACCTTAAAGACACCACATCCTGCCTGATCTTCAAAGCTAAGCAGGGTCAGCCCTGGTTGGTACTTGGGTGACAGATTGCCAAAGAATACCAGGTGCTGTAGACTTCAGAGGAAGGAACTTGCAAAACTACTTCTGAGTATTCATTACCTTAAAAAAAATAGCCTTTTAAAATTCAAGGGGGTCATCATAAGTGGATAGGTGACTTGCAAGCACATACACATAGACCCGATACCGATGGGCATGAAGAGGCACGATTAGGGTTCTTTCTGGTGCGTTTAGGGTTAGGGAGGGTGCAGTATTTACATCCTCCCTAACCCTAAAGTGTATGGATGCCGCCATTTTAAAATGGTGGCGTCCATACAGGCATGCCATGATGTTGTCATGGCGCGTGCAGTGTTTAAACAACGCTGCACACGCCTATGACATTGCACCGCAGAAGGGTGCCAATGGCGCCCTTTCCGAGGTGCAAAAAAGCGCTCCAAAATGGAGCTCTTTTTTGTGCCTGGTCCTTGGTGTGGCTTTTAGACAGCCACACCAAGGACACGGGGGGAAAGGGGCCACGGCGGCAGTCCCTTTTTCCCCTCAGCACTGCCGGAGAGAGCAGGGTGCAGCGGGCACCCAGGGCACCTGCTGAACCCTTTGATTTCAGGCCGTGGGGAAGCGGCAGTTTGCTGCTTCCCCACGGCCTTCAGAAGCACTGGGATGGGGCCTCTGGGGCTGCTGGTGAGGCTGCCCTGGCCCCATCTCGCTGCTTCTTGGGGCGGCTGCAGACCACCCCTTTTGGGCGGTCTGTACCGCCCCATAGTTTCCTGGAAATAGCAGCTTCATTTATATACTGCTTCATATCACCTAAGCAGTTTACAACTGTAAGCTTATTTCCCCCATCAAGCTGAGTACTTCTTTTAGCAACCTCGGAAGGATACAAGCATGAGTCAATGGAGTCTGAGCCCCAGCTGGGATTAAATCCACAATCTTATGGTTTGTGTGTGAGTGGCTGCAGTACAGGCATTTAACCACTGCGCCACCGGGGCTCACTGTGGACCACTAGTGAACTGCTTATGAACTGCTACCACACTGCAGACCACCATTTTGGGTGGTTTTTTGGGTCTGTTTTTATGACCTGTTTTTTTAATTGGTTAGACATTGCAATTAATTCTGCATTGTACAGCATTGTCCCTTGTTTCTGTGTCCATTCATAGGTTAGAGTATTAGTGTAGGTAATCCACTTTTTTCACTAGTTTCCAGTTTAAAATATACTAAGTTTATTCTTAGAGTTATATTTTATTGTAATATACTTGTTACTCCTGCTAAAGATACAGGTGTAATACCCTGGATATTCCTGAATCAATGGCAAACATGTTCCAGGTAGGTGAACTTCAAAAGGGATACCAACAGTGTTGTAATGGAAGCTAAGTACAAGAGGGAGGCTGGGACATATGGCTGTTTAAACACTTAAACAGTCTTAACCGAGGCTTTATATAGGTTCCTATATAAATTCTCCTGTACTAGAGTAAATATAGACCTATGATAAACTTAATGACTTACCTGGACAAGAGATACAAGTTAAAGGACATTATTTGAGGTTTGGTTACTGAAAAGCCATAGTTATTGATTCTCAAGCTGTGTAAACAGGAGGTTTCTTCAGATTATTTTGATAATGGAGTGTTTGTTTTCTAGGACCAGCTAGCATTTTGACTTTATAACCAGTTCCCTGGCATGGTCATAATAAATGGATGCTTTTACATATTTATTTGCAATTTTGCTCGTAAACATTTGCATATATTATTGTGGCATTTGTTTTAATATGATGACATTTCTTTTTCATATGAGAAATTTGGCATCAATTGAATTACAGTGTGATTGACGTGTCATCTAATTATAGTTCCTTACTTTATAAAATATCTGAAAACAAACAACTGATGTTATTAATTGCAAGCAGATGGTGGTGATGATGCATAATTCTGGATTCTGATTAAAGTATGCATATTTTAGTTATGCATCGTGATCCATACTCTATATATATTTGAAGGGATACTTGGGGTAAACTCATCCAGAATCAGAGTCACTAAAGTTAATTTTTGAATTCATTCCCATAATTATCCCTTTCTAAACCTGCTGTGAGTTGTGTTTAATTTCTATATTAATTATGCATTTTTTATTATTCAGGATTATTCATGTTTCTTTTATCTCATGAATATCTTCTCCATTTGTCATCATTGTTCAGACTTGAATTTAATTCACCAAATTAATTGATACATTTTCATTTAGCTTCCCCTTCCAGATGTTATTAGATGAGAGGTGTTTTTTTCCTTAAGTAGAATTGCCTGAAAAAAAGTTCTGTACTGCCTCAAATGAAAGGTTGTGGTTTTGACAAACTCTTATCTATCATTTGGCTTATGGCTTGTTCAGTTTCTTAGATTCCTTTAAAACACGCACACATGCGCACACACACAGCATCTTACAACAATTAAATATACCAAGGCTTAAATTCAATTGCTATCACCAACCAACTGATGTACAATAAATCAGCACATAAAATTTCCATTGATACATTCACTTCTCTTTGGGTGAAACTAGCAGTTTGCTTCAAGGCAAAATAAAACATTTGTATAATATTAGAATATATTTTAAAAATTAAAATAACAATGGAGCCCTCTGTACTTTCAAAAAGCACTCAAAGAGGGCTCATTACCACCGTCACACTACCAGCACTAGTCCATAGCACATTTTTGCAGTCTCTCTCTCTCTCTCTCTGACACACATACACATACTTGTCTATGTAAGTGGAAAAGAGCAAAAGGTCTTACAGTTAAAAACAAACAAACAAACATTTACAGCAGGCCCTTGATATCCGCTAATGTCTGGTTTCAGGAGTCCCCATGGATACCAAACTCGGTGGATGCTCAAGTCTCATTCAACACAATGGCATTGCTTATATAAAATGGCAAAATTAAGCTTTGCTTTTTGGAATTTATCTATATAATATTTAAAATTTTTAAGCCATGGATGCCTGAATCCATGGATAAAGAATCTGTGGATAGAGAGGGCCAACTGTATTTCATTAAAGCTGTTCTGCCTTGTTGCTTAGAGATTTACATTTGATTAATTGCTGGCAGATGAAAACCAGCAACTAGTTTAGTCTGATCCATTCCAAATCAGGAAGTTTCCCCCACCAGAAAACAATGCACTTTAAAATTTATAAAATATTTCTGTGATGTGTGTGTGTGTTTGCATGTATGTGCATGTGTGTGTGCCAAACTAGAAAAGGGGGTAGGGAATAATGTCTTGGAAGAGGTACAAGGAGGACAGTCCCAAATGTTTTATGTGATAAGTTTTTAGTGCAAATGAAGGTTGCAATCCTAGAAAGGTCCCAAGATGTGATAGGAACGTCTGTTGTTGCAAACAACGCTATTTTAGCAGGAGAACAGCCTGGTGTGATAAAGGCTTTAGTGTGGCTGAAATCCAGTCTGTTGTGTTAAAGATCTTATGCCTTATTCTGCTGTTAATATCTGCCTGGTCTCCTTTTTCTTATTAGAGGGGGAAATATCTAAACACATACCTTAAATATTACTGCATTCTGTGAAATATAAGGGAGGAATTTCTATCTATTCTATAACATATTGCACAGATCAGGCATTTTCTCTTTGCTTAGCCTAACCCCATGAAAATCAGATGAGACTTTATTCCCAGCACCAGAAACTGGGAAACTAAAGAATCTGGCAGCCAGATCCTCCAGGAGTGATGGGAAGTGATTTATCTTCTGCCTGATATGCCTTAACAAGGCTCCTTCAAGATACCATATTTCTGATGTTATTTTGTCTCTGAGAAACTCTAGCCATCTGCATGTTTTTTATAACTTGGAGCATTAGCAGGCTACTCCTCAAGACAGCCATTACATTACAGATGGTGGTGTTTCTCACAGCAAAAAAGATGCACATTCAAAACTCCAAACATCACTATCAAAACATCAAAAGCTTGCAGAAGAGCATTTCTTCCATCCTTTCCCTCAGGCTATGTTCTAACATTTGGTCAAGTTTGTTTTCCTTTTCCTATCCTTCTTCCATATGCTAGACTTGTATACTTTCTTTTAACTTTCTACAAATTATAATATGGTTAGCATGGTGAAAATTGATAGCAGAGACAAACTTGCTGGCTTATTTCCTGCTTGTTCCACTCTCTTTCCTTTCCTTTCCCTTCTCTTCTCTTCTCTTCTTGTCTTTTCTCATCTCAGTGTAGCTCATAGAACATTCTTGTAAAGACATTGCTTACACTTAGGTATGAGTTTGTTTCAGGTGGAGCTTTAATATGAATGTATACTTTTTAAAAATCATCAAATTCTTTATATCCAGGATGAAAAGAACTAATCTGAGATTTTTAAAAAAATCAGATGTGGGAGAAACCATTGCTGATAAATTTATTCATCCAGATCTGGAAGTTGAGTATCTGTTTAGTCTAATCATGCTCAGGTTGAATTAGGGTTGTTCCCTCTTTCTCAATTAATAACTACTGTATAGGGCATGCATTTGGTTCCTGTGTCTGAATGTCTGTGAAATGCTGTTGTTCCTGTTAAGGAACTGTTTGTAAGCTAATATAGGGCCTCAATCCCATTACAGTTTAAACCAGATAGTGATTCGGTTTGATCCAGTTTGAACAAGCTTGGTTCCCACTGAATCCAAATCACTGAAGCGATTCAGAAAAAGGGGCCATTTAACCTGCATCAAAAAGACACTGTTTTTTGCCAGGTCTTTTGGTCTGAATCAATTTATTTTGAGATAAATTGATTCAGCCCAAGTGGGAAACAGGCAGATTTGAATCTGCCCCAGCAGTCCCTGGCTTCCCAGCCTCTCCATCCCGGCCTCCTCTTGCCTCCTTCTGCCCTGCCCTTGCCTCTCCTCCATCAAGCCTGCCTCCTTCCACCCCAAACTTTCCTCTCCTCCGTCCGGCCTTGCCTCCTCTGCCCCAGCCTTACCTCCTTCACCCCGGCCTTGCCTCTCCACCCGGGCCTGCCTCTTTCTGCCCTGGCCTTGCCTCTCCTCCGTCTGGCCTGCCTCCTCCACCCTGCACTTGCCTCTTCTCCATCCAGCCTTTCCTCTTCCATCCTCCCAGCCTGCCTCCTCCATCTGGCCTGCCTGCTCCAGTGCAAATGTAGTGGGAACCACAATCCGATTTCAAATCAATTCATCAATTTGGATTGGAAACTGATTTTTGTGTAAGTGAGGCCTAGGTCTACCACCCAAGAAGCATAGTAACTATATAAAATGGAGAGTAGATAACAAGTTACATACTTGGGTGGTTTTACCTGGACACTGTAAATGACAACATAAGGCAGCTTTGCTTTCTCTTCCAGGTCTATTGTGTAACAGATTATATCTGGGCACCAATCAGGCCCTGTTGCTCTGTATTTTTCTCTTCACTAAGTGGGTATTGAAGTCTATGAATTCCTTCTTTTAAATATTTAAGTTGTGAGTCTTATGTATCTGAACAGATACTTTAATATTGTAAGGATTTGCTCTAGAAAAAGAATGTTATGATGTACAATGAATGGAAGCTGGAAGAGTATAACAGTCAATTTCCAGGACACAGCAGTGCTGATAATGGGGAGTAGTTTCCAGAAAAAGAGTGTGTTGCACAAACTGGTCTAAGTTCAGACTGACAGTGAGAAGAAAGTGGTTGAAGCCATAATGAAACTTTTCTAACCCCTCTTCTCCATGAGACCACAAAATAAGTACATCAGCAATGTGGCACCATAAATATACATTGCTATACAGTAATACCCAAGGAACATCAACAATCTAAAATATGCAGACATCACCGTACTACTAGCAGAAAGCATCAAAGATTTGAAACAATTAATAAAAGAAGAGAGAAAAGTGTCAAGGCAGGATTACTGTTGAACATTAAGAAAACAAAAATAATGAGCAAAGAGGAGTTACAGAAATTTGATCTAGACCATGAGAAAATTGAAATAGTTAAAGGATTTCCCATATCTTCCCTCAAACATTATATAGAACAGGGATTGCATTGAAGAAATCAGAAGAGGGCTAGGAGTGGAAAGGCTAGCTAGACAATATATTGAACTACAAAGATATAAAACTGAACACTCAAAATTATAGGGTCATTCAAGCCACTATATTTTCCATCACCATGTACACATGTGAGAGCTGGACAGTGGAAAAAAATGACAGAAAGAAAATCAATTCACTTGAGATGTAGTTCTAGAGAAGAGTGCTAAGGGTAATGTGAACATCCAAAAAGACCCCCCCCCAAAAAAGGGTCTTAGAACAGATCAAAGCTGAGCTCTCCCTGGAAGCCAAGATGACTAAATTGAGGCTGTTGTACTTTGGCCACACCATGGGAAAGCATGACTCATTAGAAAAGGCAATAATGCTAAAGGTAGGGGACAGTAGAAATTGCTGTAAACCATGCACCAGATGGATAGACTCAACCAAAGAAACCATGGCCCTGAGCCTGCAGAATCTGAGTAGAGTGTTTGAGGATGGAAGGGTTTGAAGGTTTCTCATTCATGGGATTGACATGAGTCAAACTTGAGTTAGAAGTAGCTGACAACTACAACAAATACCCAAACAAGGAAACAGTAATCCAGGAGTTACATCATCATCATCATCATCATCATCATCATCATCATTATTGTATGTCCCTTTCCCCTCAAACCTGGGACTCAAAGGGGCCTATAGGTTAAAACTACAATACAATTTAAAATCTATTAAAATGACAATTAAAATAGAATTAAAATCTGTTATTTAATTCTGTTGTTTAATATACACATAAGAAACCTTGGCCATAATTCAGTATTACATTTATGAATGCATAATGTGAAGTTACACATCTATAACTGATACATACACATATTCATGATTTGTTGTTGTTGTTGTTGTTGTTGTTGTTGTGTGCCTTCAAGACATTTCTGACTTAAGGTGACCCTAAGGCAAACCTATCACAGGGTTTTCTTGGAAAGATTTACTCAGAAGAGGTTTGCCATTGCCTTTCTCTTAGGCTGAAAGTATGCCAAAGGTCATCCAGTGAGTGGCCATGGCCAAGCAGGGTTTCAAACCCTTGTCTCCAGAGTCGCAGTCCTTACATAGTAACAATCTTGGCACGATTGTCATGATTGTAATTGCCCCTCAACCTACTTTACTGGACATCAGTCGCACTAAGGAAAGGAGTCCATTCTGCTGGCAATCTGGGCATGAGTGGATTAGTGAGCAATGCTGCAGGAATCAGAAGCAAGACCCCAGTCACACTTCCATGTTGCAGTCTCACTGCCTGGTAAGTGGGGGTGGTGGAAATGTCAACACCTGCACTCCATTCACCAGTAGAATGAACTTTCTTCTCTTGGTATATGACTGATGCTTCATAAAGTAAGTAGGAGGGGTCATGACAGGGGATACTACTTAGTTATGCATATATAACTATGTAGCCCATGTAGAATTCCAGTCCACGTACCTATTCAGCAGCACCAAACTCCACTCCTGAATATTTCTGAATAAAAACCTACTTAATTCCCCAACTTTTAAGTGAAGATGACACAGTTGGTTGGGATCCCCCAATCCTCTCCATCTTTCTTTGTGTAACAGCGTTAACTTAGCTCAGCAGGGGGAGACAAGAGGAGATGATGCAAGGTGTACTCAAACTGCTGCCTTTTCTAGCTGCCAGTGACTACACTGCTGCTGTTTGGCCACATATGTCCCAGTTTTCATCTGTAAATGTTAGAGGGTATGCAATACCATGTTTCTCCGAAAATAAGACAGTGTCTTATATTAATTTTTGCTCCCAAAGATGCGCTTTGTCTTATTTTCAAAGGATGTCTTATTTTTCCATGAAGAAGAATTCACATTTATTGTTGGGGAAAAAAACACGGACATTTATTATATACTGTGTATATATTTATATACAAAAACTTTGCTAGGTCTTATTTTGGGGGGAGACCTTATATTTAGCAATTTAGCAAAACCTTTACTAGGTCTTATTTTTTAGGGATGTTTTATTTTCAGGGAAACAGGGTAGATCACCCAGGCACTAGTAAATTGAACTTTATGACTTGGACTGTACTGAAAATTTCTACCTTCAGTCTCACTGGATCTTACCAGTACCATATTTCTATTATTAGTTCAACTCACATACTTTCAAGAGAAAGATTCTCAAGCCTGAGAATCCCCAGACTTTCCAGAGATGTTGTCTAAATTTCCAGATCAACATTTGGCATGTGTAAAGTGCAATCCTATGTACATCCATTCTCATTCAGTTCAATAAAGTGTATAAAATTGCAGCCCCAAGAAGTAAGCTCTTTGAATGCCATTTTAAATTTCAGACAATGATTTCTGAGTTGCATCATTTACATTTAGAAGCAATGAACAGAGTTTAAAGGAACAATACTTCAAAAAATAAAAAATTAAAAGCCATAATGCTGCTCACACGAAAGTACACAGACATGCCTTGGGGGGGTTGTAATAAATTTTTGCATCCTTCTGCTCCAGTAAACAGTCTTCTCTTGTCTGCTTTTCTGTTTTATGAAAAACAGTTGGATCAAACAACAAAATCTGTTGCTTAGCATAGCTGTAGCAATATTTTTTTTAAAAATGCCTGGCTATTCCCCCCTCCCCCCCCCCGACAAGATAAACAGAGAAGGGGAGTGTAGATCAAATGCAGTTTGTTGTTCCAGATGTATTTCTTTGAAGCTACCATGTTTTGTCATCTGTGACAAAGATATGATATATGGCATATTCCTCTTGATTGAAACACAACCTTTTGAGTTGCGGTTCTTGGCCTTGAAAAAGGAAAGGTCACTGTTCCACTGTCTTTTGTTCTCCCTGCACATACTGTATAGATCATATCTTGATTTCAATCCTCTGTACACTAGGCATCGCTCTAGAATTAGATGCTCTCCTGACAAAAGCCTACTTCTGGCTTTCTTTTTACAATATACCAGCCGATTTCAAAGGGCATGCCTGTGCATGCTGCACATCTGTATTAATTTTGCACACTTTTCCTGCTGTGGTTTCTCTCATAGAATCCTGGGGAATGTAATTCAATGAGAGGTTCCTTCTACATTATAACACTTCATAATCTAGGTTTTAAATAATGCAAAGACCCTCCATAAGTAAAGGAGGCTCCCTGATTTGAAATTTGTCCTTAAACCTACAAGGCTGTAAATGTAACCTGGTGGGAGTGAGCCTTGCTAGTCAGCATGTCTCTGTGATTTCATCCTGAGTCATGGCTATGAATCAAATCTCGGGAGGGGAGTGGATGCTTTAAAATAACAACTAAAACTCAACATACACCTGACTAGCTCTAGTTCTGTAAAATGATCTTTCCCATTCAGGGATGGGGAACTTTTGGTGTTCCTGATGTTTTGGACTACACCACCCATAATCCCTTACCATTGCCCATGCTAGGTGGGACTAACAGGAGCTGTAATGCAAATCATCTAGATGGTTCTCTTGCTTCAAATGAAATGTGACTAACTGCATAGGGACCAGGAAACAATTCCCACCAAAAAAATTTCACACACCCTTAAACATTGCCGTTTTGTTCTGAAGTACAGGGGTATTTAGTTTTCATGACTTTGGTGAGGCTTTCTCAAACAAAGCATGCTGAAATTGAATATATCTAAATTTATGGGTGCAGATCTGGAAACAATATAGATGCTTCCTCACTAAATAAAAATAGCGTTATTAAAGCCCTTGTGCTTATTTTTATACATATCCTCCTCCTCTTGGCATCCACGATCCTGTAAATCCTTACATTCAATTTATCTTGGAATTTATACCTTAGTTTCAGTGTGGCTTTACTGAACTCTTATCTTGGTTTGTAACAGGGAGGGGCAACTGTCAGGGATTACAGGACTGCATTGGATGGCCGTGCCCCATCAAAATGTTTGATTTATTTATTTTATTTTTACTCCCAATTGCCTCTCCTCCCATGCCCCTACAGAGAGTAGGGATAGTTTTGCCATTGATTTGGCCATCTTTGGGCTATTTCAGGGCTAGAAGAGTCATTTTCTGAAAGGAAGTGGTCCAGAAGTCACTTCTGTTATGTGTTGTATGTCCACTGTTTGAGAGAGAAATTTTGTCCAATCTTGAATAATAATAATAATAATAATAATAATTATTATTATTATTATTATTATTATTTGTATCCTGCTCTTTTCCCAGAACTGGGACTCAGAGTGGCTTCACAACATTAAAAATAGTACAATTAAACACATAGAAAACAGTACATTAAAGAGGAATTAAATTATTACAGTATTAAAACAGATAGCTATTAAAAAGAGTGAAACATATTTTTAAAAATAAAACAATATATTAAAAAAAACTATATCAAATTTTAAAAATGGTACAACATCCTAGCCTGTCCTTATAACAGTTCCTTAAAAGCCTGTGTGAACAGGTAAGTCTTAACCTGCCAGTGGAAGGCCATCAAGGAGGGAGCCATTCTGATCCATTCCCTGGGCAGGGAGTTCCAGAGTCTAGGGGCAGCCACTGAGAAGGCCCTCTCTCGCGTTCCCATCAACCGTGCTTGTTATGGTGTTGTGATGGAGAGAAGGGAAGTATCTTTTCTTCCTAGGAGATTATTGCACAGCACTTTCCTAATGGGCTGAGCACAAGATGTAACATTAACGGAACGAATGTTATTGCACAGTCCTATTCTCATTCAGTACTCATCCCTCATCCAGTGTAGCCTTCTCCTGTTCCTAGTCAAAAACAGTAAAATTCCATTGACATGATCAGTTTCACGCTATTCCAGGTGATGTGTGTACAATAATCCTATCTGTCTCAATCCGTCCTTCTTTTGATTGATGGGGACTACCTCCTCCCCTCCTGTCTTAGAACATTCTCAAACTCTACTCCTCTTCTGGTGATGACACAAGGAGGGTGACAAGTAATTTTATTTTTTCCCCATTGTTTTAATTTTAAAAAAAGATTTATAACTGTTATTGCACTATGTTAATGAGAAAAAAACAATGCATACTTGTAACCAAAACATTTTCTTGGCATTCCTTCAAATGCCAACATTGGGAGGGGGGGTTGCAGTACTACAAAGCAATAGTACACATGTGCAAAAAAGGGACGCATTGAGAACAACCTGAGCACCATTACGGCTAGAACAGCAAAGGGTGTGTGATAGTATTCACTGTTATCATGTTAACATCACACTGTTATGAGTCAAGTGAGGCAGCACTCATTCCCATATCGTAAGTTTACAGAGAGTTTCTGGGACACAATCGGAACGTTATCAACACTAATGAGATAAACTCCCGAGACAGGGAGTTCAGACACCACTTGAGAAAACTCAAGCAAGACCATTTGTTTTTTAAAACCATAATTAATTGGACCTATATTGCTTTGGCTGTGTACAGCTAGCTAGATCAATCTAGCTAGCTATGGAATGGTGAGAAACCAGCATCATTCCCCAGGGATGAACTCTTGATTCTTTTTATTTTGACCCATCCTGCATCCAACTTATGCCTTTGTGTGTGTGTGGAGAAAACAGTGTCTTGTTTTGTGAATAGAAAGTCATGCTCAGTGCAGAGAAAATCATGCTTTGTGTGTGAAAAGCACATGGGATTTTTTTGTCCTCAATTGGGAATAGTCTTCAAAAAATGCTCAGTTTTAAAGGATATTCTCACAGTGGTAAGAAATTGCTAAAATTATTCATCTCTTCCTTCAAAAACAAAATAATATTCACACCCTAGAGTCTAGTTTTGTTTTTGTTTTTTTAAATTTCCAGCTGAAATCCCACCTCTTCAATTCATAGGTCAGGTGACTCCTAGGGTCACATGCTACCCATGATTCCAATTCCTACTTTAATCCAGTGAACTTCCATGACTGTTAGGTGGGTTGACTGACTGAACCCAAAATAGTACTCAACTCTTGGCTCATCCTCATCCTGGAGAGAAGAGACCAGTGGGGTGCCACAGGGTTCTGTCCTGGGCCCAGTAATATTCAACATCTTTATAAACGACTTAGATGAAGAAATAAAGGGCATGCTCATGAAATCTGCAGATGATACTAAATTAAGAGGGGCAGCTAATACTGTCCAGGGTGCTTTAATTGTGCATTCCTTTATGGCAAGGGGTTGGACTTACTGGCCCTTGAGGTCTCTTCCAGTTCTATGATTCTATGAAGGATACGCATCAACCCTAGAAACAATAAAACAGAGGGGAAAAGGCAACCCAATTTTAAAATAGATACTATAGAGAGAACCAATCTGGTGTAGTGGTTTGATCATTGGACTACAACTTTGGAGACCAGTGTTTGAAGCTGCCCTCTCTCAGCCTCAGAAGAAGACAAAGAGAAGTCACTTCTGAACATATCCTCCCAAGAGAACCCCCTATGGGTTTATCTTATCATCGCCATAAGTAAGAATTGACTTGAAGGCACACAACAGCATCAATATTGAGTAGGGGTCAAGGGGCATTACAACTATGATACAGTATAGCAGTGCTACTCAACGTGGTAGTCCCTGGGCTGGTGCTGGTTCCTGGTAAGGAAGAAACTATTGTAAGCAATGGTCACAAATATGATGCCAATGCCTGGCACAATGTGGAAGAAAAATCATTGCTGGTCCCCCACATAGCATAAGAAGCTCAGCTATAAAGTGTTTACTAAAAGAAAGGGCTAGAACTATGAATGCTTTCATTAAAAAATAGTTAAGACGTGAGTGAAGATAAATTGCATTACTCCAGCTGGCAAAGCTGTATGAGAAATTATTTATTTTGTTTTAAATGCTAGTATTAAAAAAGAACTAGAGTGAAATACAATATTATCAAGAATTCGTCCCACCTATCCTGGAGGCAATGTTTGGAGAGAAGAATACTCCTTATTGAGAAAAGTATGTTAGAAATGGGTGTGCTCTAAACACCAGGGACCAACAACAATGACTTCTTTGCATTCCTTTCAAACACTGCTTAGACCACAGCATGTGACCGTTTGCTGTGAATTTCTAGAATTCTTAGCATTTTTAGTAAATAACTCTTACATGACTCATAGAAACTTTATTATATAAATATAAATATAACACTGTGGGCTACTTCTTGTCCTAACTCCATACCTTTTGAATCTTTTTCTGTATAACATTACTTAGCTTTAGGGGCAATTTTCACATATACAACACACACATACCCACCTTTTCCTGATCTCTATATTGTGATCATGAACAATCTGTTATATTCATTCACTCCTTGGTTCACTCCAGCTATTCTAAGACAGATGTCAATTCCTACCTACTTTGTGTGTTTAGGTTTTCCCCCCATTCAACCTTGGGAAAATTGCAAAATGTATAATTTGGGGCTAAGCCATTCTGAAAGAACTTAACCCTCAAGGGCATGCAACATTAAACATGTCCTTCAAATCTCTGTGATGACTAAACACTTCATTTGGAATGACATAACAAAAATGCAGACAACATGATGGCGAATATGGAGGGAAATAGCCCAGGCGAACATCAAATGTGCCACATGCACAAGGCATTTTCAGAAGGATTTCCTGTATACTTAAAAGCCATGATGAATTGCCATGCCTTGTATCTGGAACTTCTGATCTGAATGGAACGCTTAACAAAAGCAAAGGTTTGAGCTCATTAAGTAAAAGACCAGGTGTTTATAAAGACAAACTTCTCAGAACAAGCTCATAAAATCTGGCTGCGCGCCGGGGAAAGAAAGAAGTCTGAACATGACCATCAGCAACAACAACCAAAAATGTAAATGGAGCAAAACACATGGAAATTTAATTATTCCAATGACAGCTTGGTCCCATGGGCTGGTTTTAGCTGCAATGGCATAGGCAATGAGTTTTGCTCTTACAGCTCAATTTCAGTCTGCTCCCAGCTGGCTCTCTACACACAAACGTACACATGCACATTTACACATGCTCTCCTCCACACCTTTTTTATTATTATTCTTGGAAGCTTCACAAGCTATCCATATTTAGGTCTCAAGACAGAAGCTTAGCGGTCAAAACCATCATAAGTCAAAGTGAAATGACAAATAAATTAAAATCACTTTGCTACAAATAGTTTAATATATTTTATTGTCACTGCTGCTGCATACCTGCCAACCTTTCATAGATGAAAACTGTGATACATGTGACCAAGTAACATCAGAGTGTGATCAAGATGGCAAAAGCTATTTAAAAGGAAGAACACACAAGCTAGGAGTGGCTGTAGCAATTTGCATTTGTCTGTGCCTCCAGAAATGGGCAAAGACTTTATAACAAGAGGCTAGCAGAGTGGAATTTCAACACGATAAAAACAACTTTGACTGGTACTTATCATAGGATATTGTGTCTGTCCTGCTGCTATTTTGCATTCTGTCCATTCCTGGAGTCCACCTTTTCATTGGCTGGAGAAAGCCAACAATCACACTGCTTTTCCACTATAGATTTCCCTGTGATGGGCCCATTCTGCTGCAGTTCAGCTTTTCAAACAGACACATGATGTGAGTGGATGTGATTCTGCTCCTTTCCTTTTCTCTCCACCTCCTCGCTATTCTCAAAACTGTTTCCCTTTCCTTTCCCTTTATTTTATTTTAATTTGTGTTTTTTTAAAAAAATAATCACATTGGCAATTGCAGTAAAAAATAAAAAATAAAAATCCTAAAGGCATGCTGGGTAGGACATAGGGTAGAAAAGTAGGGTTACGGAGCAGTTCACCTACTTGGGAAGTATCATCACCACAGACGCCAAGATTGATAAAGAGATTGATCACAGATTAGCAAAGGCATATAGTGCATTTGGAAGGCTTCACAAAAGAGTCTGGAGTAACAAACACCTGAGGTGAAGCACAAAAATCAGTGTGTACAGAGCCATTGTACTGTCCATTCTCCTCTATGGGTCTGAAACATGGCTTATCTATCGCCAACATTTACGACTTCTCAAACGCTTTCATCAGCACTGTATACACACAATCTTAAATATACGCTGGACTGACCATGTGATGAATGCTCTGTCCTTGAGCAAGCAGGGATCACCAGCACTGAGGCCATGCTATTGAAAACGCAGCTGCGCTGGGCAGGTCACATTTCTAGGATGGAGGACCACCACCTCTCAAAAATAGTATTCTATGGTGAACTCGCCATGGGTCAGCATAAGAGGGGCACCCCAAAGAAGAGAGACAAGGACTCCCTGAAACAACATCTCAAGCTCAGCCAAATTGATCACCAACAATGGTCTGCCCTGGCCTTGCATCGGGAGGCATTGAGACGCACTATCCACAGTGCTGCAGCCTTTCTTTCTTGCATGGAGTTGGTCCCACTCAAATAATTTACTTCATTTACAAATCATGTTCATTTACTTCAGACTTAGGAGCCTATCAGATGAAGAAATAAGCCAGTTTACCTCTTCCACATTCAGTTCAGGATCTGGGATGCCCCCAGATGTTATCAGACCTAAATTATCACCGATCTAGCTGTGATGCCACCACCTGGATGCATCCTGGGTCGAAGGCTTGCTCAGCTGGCCATTTTTTGAAGTCAGAAACTCTCCAACTTCGACAAAGTGCTGGCCGAGTGAGGCTTCTGGTCTAATAACATCCGGGGGTATCCCTGGATCCTGAATTGAATGCGGAAGACGTAAGCTGGCTTATCGTGATGCCACAATAAACAACACTTCCCAGGATTCCATAGCATTGAGCCAGGACAATTAAAGAGGCCTCAAACTGCATTATTTCTGCAGTGTGTATTGGAACTTAGAGTTATGAATCTGTAACTCCTCCATATTCACTAACACCATGTACTCATGCTTGTGACATTATTGCCATAACCATAAATACTCTCACAGATCTACTTTATCAAGCAGCCACACCAAAATCTGGGGGTCTGTTCAGCTGCCAATTGGGCCACAGGAGCATAATGTATTTCTACCCAGCTCCTGTCAGCTGTGCTGTAAAGGAATTGTGATGAGGTCCTCTTTCTCACTGTTGCAGCCTCAGTAGCTGGCAAGAGGGGTGAAAATATCATCCTTCCATTGTAGCTCAATAGGCCTCCATCGTTTGGTGCAGCTGGCTACTTAATAAAAGAGGTTGGGGTGTCAGGAAAGGAGATATTACTTATCTATGCATTTGTGACTAGGTAGGTAAAGTAGAATATGGGCCAAAATTTTCTTTTTTTTGCATATTATGTCATTTCTTTCCATGTTTGTTCTGTCAACAGGCATATTTTCAAGTGATAGGTGATCCCTAGGTTCCCAGGACAATCTCCAAAGATGGCTTGGGATAAAGGTTTATTTTTATCCAGTGCTTGTGGAATTTTGATAAACATCTGGCAAGGATCATGAGAACAGTCTATGTTGACTAAGGCACCTGCAGAGCTGAAGATGTCCACCACTTTGCATCAGTCTTGAACCCCCCCCCCCCTTCAAAAGTATTTCTATTTACAATCAAGTGACTGATCCCCTTTTTACATCATTCCCAAGTGCTGTACCTTAATGGCATACTAATCCTTTTTCTCCCTGTACCACAAAGTGCTTTCAAAGTTTCTTTCATTTTTTGCCAGACTGTCTGTTTTTGATTCAGCAAAATGCATGGGTGTTTGAATGCAAGCCTACAGCTCTGTGTGTTTTTTTAAAGCAGCAAAGATATCCTTTCATTGGAGGAATGAGTGTCTCATGAGTGGGAAAAGCCAAAGTAAAACTGATAATAAAATAAAGCCAGCATAAGTAAAGCAAATACTGTTACACAGTAGGGTTTTTTTAAAAAAAATGAGGATAAACTATGGTAGCTCTAAAAATTCCTATGATAAATCAGAGTTATTTCTGTTGATACAGGAGAGGAATCATCCTGCAGACTTGAATATCCTCATTGAAGTACGCTTCCCTCTGTATAGACACTGCATGAAGAGGATCACCCAAAGTGGACACTTCCTTTTGGTCATCCTCTAGGTCTCTGTCCAAAATCACTAGCTGCTGTAAAGGACTAACTTGAATTGAGATTAGTACTGGAACGAGACTAGAGCATCTTCACCAGCGATACTAAGAAAATGCCTTTTTGTCTGGAACACATCACTGACAAATGTTTCTAATGAGGGATGGAAAATGGAAAAGAGCCATTTTTAAATTGAATACATTCAATCTAGTGAAGGTAGGCTTTATAGTTCA
The DNA here is from genome assembly GCA_034509955.1 of Urosaurus nigricauda. NCBI lineage: Eukaryota > Metazoa > Chordata > Lepidosauria > Squamata > Phrynosomatidae > Urosaurus > Urosaurus nigricauda. Next base: position 94,807,461 of record JAOEGL010000003.1, read on the forward strand.
ATAATAGGCAAGAGAGATGCAAATCAGATTTGAGTGTGATGTGTTTTCCATACTGCCTTTCTCAACAGGATGATCTGAGCATCCTCCTGGGATCCAGAGTCTTTCATTCTTACATTGTCACATACCATGTAGCTTTCTCCTGCAGTTGGCCCAGTAACTCTCTTTCAAATAAGAATGTAGAAAGAGTTCTTTTGGATCAGACCCAAAATCTATGTAGTCCAGCAAAAAAGATTTTTTGTGCTACCTGATTAAACAGAAATAATGTGTCATATTTAAACTGAACATGGAAATAATGGGTAAACATTTTGACTTGATTTAGTAAAATTTTCAGCACCAAATTTTAAATTTGACAGTTTATTCATTAAAATAGCAACAGTATTAAATTCCTTTTTCACATTACTTTAATATGGCATTGGTTTCAATGCCATTTGTATACTTAACAATTTTACAAATGGAGTAATAAATGAAGCAACAATTTAATTTTCATTACATTTCCTTAGCATTGCAGTGTTAGCAAAATTACTTAAAAATTCAGCACCAAGACACGGGTTTTCCAAGCTCTGTGCCACAGGTTGTTGTTGTTGTTGTTGTTATTGTGTGCCTTCAAGTCATGTCAAGTCAAGTCCAACGTATGGCAACCCTAAGTCTGGTGTTTTCTGGGGCTGGGAGTGTGTGACTCACCCACATTCACCCAGTGGGTTTCCATGGCCAAGCCGGGAATCGAATCAATAGTTGAACCCAAAAGGGATTTCTCCTGGGAAGGATAAGTGAATGTGCCTCTTATAGTAAAATCCTGTGCATGTTTCATCAGGAAGACATCTCCTGTGTAACTGAACTTATCTCCAAGGAAACCAGCTCAGGATTTCAGCCTTACTGTATGTACACAATAAAGTAGTAATAGTAGAAGAAGAACTATTCACCAGCTCTCAGAACTCTGAGAACCAGTAAACAATGCAAAGCTCCATAGTCTTAATTTGGTTGCTGGCCCCAACTATTGAATCACTGAGATTTTAATAAGTGTGTATTTATCATTAGCCATCAATTCAGTGGGTCTTTTCTAGATCGGAATAGCAATTGGATTGAGGCCATGTGTTTTCCTAGATTTGGGTAACATTGTTCACAATACTCAGATAAATTGAGCAATATGTGATCTCCATGATTTTGATGAATTAATTGTACTTAGAAGAGTTTCAAGCTTAATGTTGGTAAGAGACTCCATATGCTAAAAACTTAAAATTTAAAAACTATAGTAGTCATGTTTTTCCCTTTTTTTAAAAAAAAAAAGTGCAGTTTGCAAAATTGAGTCACCATCTTTGTCTCTTCATTTCTTTCTAAGTAGAATCTGAAAAAAGAAGGCTTTTATCTATCATTGATTCATAGCATTTGTCTTTAATCAGGATAAATTTCCCTCTGATTTAAAGAGTGTAACTTCCAACAACTAGTGTATGTGTCAGTTCAGACAGGAGAAAGGACATTCTTGGCTCTTTGCTAAGAGGATATAACCAATCAATCACTGAAGTTTATTCAGGGGAGGTATAATTTTCTTCAGATTATTTTGATTAAAGCTGTATTCTGTCAACTGTCATTCTGGAGGAGCTGAGCAAACAGCACCTCCCAGATGAACTCAAACAAAAATATCTGCTTACAGGACATTCCTTTTGAAAGTACAGAGAAAACAAGGTATTCCTTTTATGTTTTAGATGGGAAATACTCTCAGATGAGGAAATGGGTTACGAGAGTGATAGACCAAATCAAATCAACATTGTTACTTTTCATAAAGAATTTCTTTAAAGCTCAAAAACAAGAAATAAATCTTAGACTGATCTGCCATATGGATATTATTTAAACACCTCTCTCTACTGTTGAAAGTCATGAAGTAAAAGACAAGGCACTTTTATGACAACTGATTCAAAAGTAGCAATGGTGTTGAAACACTACAAAAGTGGTGATGTCTCTGAGGTTCTCTCAATCTGTACCCATGAGTCTGGGTTCCTAACAATACAGTTGTATACATGTCTACTCAGAAGTATATTCCATTGAATTCAATGAGATTTACTTCCAAGTAAATGAGTATAAGATACTAGCATCAACCAATACACCATTGTTCAAGTGTATTTATTTCTATATTTTGTACATACACAATTAACTTCAGGGAGCTTTTAGCCCATTGTATCTTTTCACCTCCCATACCTGTTCTCCTATCTTTGTTCAGCTGGAATAGTTTGAAAATGAGATCATACCATGTACATAAGTTTAAGAATACCAGATTTTCTGCTGAATGAGATCAAACATCCATCTAATCCAGTAGCATTTAGTAGGTGCATGTTTCCCTGTGGTGTGATAGAGGAGATGTGCCAATGGACCAATAGTCTCATAAAAGACTAAAATAACTGGAGTCTTTTGAATAAAAGTAAATGGACCCCCCTTCTAATTCTGCAGTTCTTTGGCTTTTCAGCAAATGTGGCTTTTAAAATGTTCAAATTATTCCAAAGAAGCAATGAATCATTAGATGATGAACAGTTTCATCATGGCTAGTATGCCATTTTAGTTGAATGTATAAAAATAAGAATTCCTGTACTTTCAGAACACTTTATATTATGCCTACCTGCCCCTTCCTTCATTTTATCCTCCCACATTGTGAATTAAAATGTCAGGGTTATGGAGTCATTAAAACAGGAATATTCTAAGTAGTAGTAACATTATTATCCTTATCTAAAAGCTGCCTCTTCCCCCCCCCCTCCTCCCCTTTTAGCAAAATCTGGGGTAGTTACAATAATCTTGCCTGCATAACAGATGTAAACATTTTCTTAACTTGCCTGGAAAGTTGACATTTCAAGGTTAGCAAATTTTCTCTGACAAGCAGGCATTCTGTTTATCTTTACTTCTATTTTACAACTCTTTGTGAATATGTATGAATGTGTGTGTGTGCATGTGCTTGTAAACTGCTAAAGACAAACACCTGGAACCTGTAATTCCATTTACACACACACACACACACACACACACACACACACACCATTTTGAAACATTTGATATATAATGTAAATCTTTCAGTGTAATCAGTGTAATCATTTCAGTGTTCTGCAGATGCCCATTACTTTGGGAACTCCAAATAAAATTGATCATCTGCCCCATAAATCTGAGTTTTGCAGTAACCCCTGTAATAACAGGTGGGCAATACTATCTCTGCCCCTGCTGAGAACCGAAGGTGTAGATGAGTGGGGAAAGCGGGATAGTGATGGAGTGTCTGTGAAATACTCCTTTTCGTCTAAGGCAAAGCAAAGTGTCCAAATCTGGAAGGCTTATCCTGACACAAAGTGACATGTTACAGGCAGTCTCTGGCTCTTGGCTGTTCTATGATCTGACCCTGCCAAGCGCAGATTTATCTATTCTCTCTATCAGCCACACTGAGGTTTCCATAGGTGAGGAAAAGGTTTCCCAGAAGTGAGACAGCTCTGTGACAAGGAGGAAAAAAATGAAATGTGACCTGTTAGGTAGTGAAAGGATTTGTTAATGTCACTCTTTGTATAATCCCATTTCCAAAACCCATTTTTCAGTGCCTTGTGCTGGTGAAGATCTAGAAAGAAAGTTTAGCTTACAAGTAGGAATGATAATGGGTTCCTTTTAAAAACAAGAACAACCTGCTGTTATGCATTCCTCCAAAAGTTTAGAATTGGTCCTCTTTCCATATTACACAATTAGAGTACCTTGACTCCATAGTTCCTTCATATGGAATTCTGGAATTTGTCGTTTTCTGAGGTACTTAGAATTTTCTGCCAGAAAGCTCTAAAGGGAATACACTAGAGAATACTTTGGCACCAAATTACTGGGATTACAGGCCTAGAGTATATTTTCCATGGCAGAATATTTATATATATATATATATATATATATATATATATATATTAAAAGCCCCATTGTAGGGAAATAGGAGGTCAGTGTGAGAGCAAACATGGTGTAGTGGTTTGAGTGTTTGACTAGACTCTGGGAGACAGAGAACCCCACTGGATGATTTTGAGCAAGTCACACTATCTCAACACTATCTCACACTCTTAGAAGAAAGTAATAGTAAAATCTCCTCTGAATCAATCTTGACAAGAAAACCTTATGATCACCATAAGTCAGGGTTGACTTAACAAGTGTTGATGAAGATGTTTCCATGGACTTGTTTATTAGATCAGGGCCAGCCTAGTCAAGTAACCCCAATCCCTTCCTAAAGCTAAGTGCAGAAAGGCTAAGGCAAGTCATGCTATTTGGACACTTGAGTCAAACAAACTGAGAAGTGCCTTCCACATCCACACACCCCATTATTGTAAAAAATATAGTAACTGTTGTTGTTGTTGTTGTTGTTGTTGTTGTCTGCCTTCAAGTCATTTTCAACTTATGGCAACCCTAAGGCAAGGTTTTCTGAGGCTGAGAGTCTGTCACCACTTGGGTTTCCATGGCCAAATGGAAAATAAAACCCTTTCTCCAGTCATAATCCAGCGCTCAAACTAGTATGCCACACTGGCTCTCTGTAACTGTAGAGTAAATATATATTAAATAAATAGCAATGTGCTGCCTTTTCATGAAACCATAAATCTTCCTCATTCTGCTGAACGATAGAGAGCACTTTTTATCAGCTGAAGAGGAACTAGCCTTTGAATAACCAAATGCTACTTTTAGTAGAGTAAACACAATCTCCCCACAACAAAAGTGCCAGCCTTGAAGAGAAAAGCTGCCTAGCTGCTCTGACACAAATGTTTGTCCAGCCCCTTCAGGGACATCATACAACAAATCTTGGAACAACCAGAAGAATATTTTTAACTCTTCAAATTTTTAAAGACCATTTGCCACTAAATAGGGGAGAACGGGCCATGTTTTAGAGAAACATCACATCACCTACAGGCATGAGTATCCATTTTTTAACAACAACAGCAGCAGCAACAACAAAAGAAAATCCTTTTTCTTCTTTCGATGGTGTCTCAGGGTCATAAAACCATCAGGGGATAAGGGAACTGCATGATTTCTCAACATCTTATAAAGGATTAAAAGTGTGGGTTGTTGTTGTTTTTTATTATAATATCTGCATGCATAAGTGCTCATGAAAGAAGTCTTTCAGTTTTCCACTTAATGTATGTTTATAACAAAGAGCTTGGAAGTAACTTTACTTGTAATTAATTCCTATCCCCCTAACTAAAATACAACTTTATGTACATTTGAATGCTGACACAAAGTGTTGTGTTGAGCTTTCAAAAACAATTATTCAAAATTATAATTCAAAAATAATAACTGTCAACCAGTTTTAACTTTGTTAATTTTAACTTGTCTTGGTTTAATTCATTTTTAAGGGGGGGGGGGTTGGAGAGAGATATGATTGTTGTTTTTACTGTGTATCTTTTTATTTTGCTGTACCCCGCTCCGAGTATTTTATTAGAGGAGCGGGCTATAAATAAACATCATTATTATTATTATTATTATTATTATTATTATGTCACAGTTATAGCCTCAAGTGTGGTTCATTATAGTTGTGTGTGGCTTTTTTACAGTTACCCTTTACTTTCGTATTTTTAAAAAGTAAGCAAAATGAGTTACATTTTCATTATTTTTTAAATAAAAAATCTGACATGCCACTGGCCTGTAGTACAAAACCCTCTCCCTATCCAATTCACAATTTCTTCTACACTAACAACAGTGCAACAGTATGAACGAGCCTTTTGCACCATGAGATATTCTTCCCCTACCATTTATTGATGTCACATACCTGTGACTACAAAACTAAAACTTTTTTATTGTGCACAAAAGGTGTGGTAGGCAATGAATCAATAAAATCTGAATGCAATATAACTGTATTTTAGTTAGAGGGGGTAGGAATTAATTACAAATAAAGTTACTTCCAAGCTCTTTGTTATGACCGAAATGAGTTTCTCGAATCTAATCTTCTCTAATACTCTGCAAAGTGTCCTAAGATATTCCCCCCACACCAATTATGTAGCTAAGCACAGAGGACCACAGTTTCCCTCCCTGGGTCATTAACAAATGGAGACGCCTTGTTTGGTATAGCACCAGTCCTTTAAGCCCTCATAAATATTCAGCTCATGATCTGAAAGGAAACAGCCCTTAGCTGGATAGCATGCTCAATGATTCGTAGATATCCACAAAACGATTCGCAAATCCCAGCCCATTTTGAAGGATGCACAAACAGCTTAAGAGACATGGGGAAAATCTGCTTTTTGAAAGTTAACTGCCTTGCCACACACACAAAAAAATATCTACAATATTCTCCCCCTCTCTATCATTCACACAGTAAATTTTGAAATACAAATCTTCATGAAGCCAGGAAAGTGAGCCTTTCAGCTTGCCAGTTTAAAAAGCAGAATATACTGTAATCCTAAACCTAAGTGTCAGACAAAGTACACCACTAAATGAAGTGAAGTTTACTTCCAGGTTTTAAAAAATGCATAAGAAGGTAGTGCAAGAGATTGATCATAAGTTCCAAATTAATCTGCTGTGCATTTAAAAATATTTATAGTTTGAGTGCAATCCCAGGTCATCTGCAACATCTCAGAAGGTCGAAATGAAACAAACACATCCCAAAACACTGTCAAATCAAATTGGTATGGAGGCTGCATAACTGGCAAACAAATCTCACCTAATGGAACCCTGCAACAAAAATACATCAGCTGCTGACGATAACCTTGGAACATTTGATAAGAAACATAAGCTGTTTCTTGCTCTTAGCAAATGTCACTATTCTTCTCCCTTATTAACTGTGGCAAGTATCTGGATGAAAGTCTGGCAGTTTTAAAAATGCACGTCCTCAAGAGCTCTCTCTGCTGCCATCTCCCACCACCCTCCAGCTTATCTAGTTGTTGTTTTTCACTTGCTTCAAGGCTTCACAATTGCCTTCTAGAGACCTCTACCCCTCCTATTTCCTCTCTCACTACTTTCCATAGCATTTTTTTTTTCAGGTAATTTAGGATTGCAAGTAAATAAAGCAGAAGATTCCAACAGAGATGCCAACCATACATAGTGAAATTCCAGAGGTCCAAGCAGAGTTCAGGAAAGGAAGATGCACTAGGGACCACACTGCAAAGGTATGATGGCTGATGGAGCTCACCAAGGAATTCCAAAAGAAAATCAGCATGTGCCTTATAGACTACAGCAAATCTTTTAATTGCATAGATCATAAAAGGCTATGGAATACCTTTAAAGATACAGGAATGTCAACAAATCTGATAATCCTGGTGAGAAATCTATATTTAAAGCAAGAGGCTACTGTCAGAACAGAACATGGAGAAACAGAATGGTTCCCAACTGGCAAAGGAGCAGGCAAGGCTGCATCCTTTTACTCTGTCAGTTCAACTTATATGAAGAACATATTATACCAATATTATATGAAGAACATATTATACTAATACTACATTATACAGAAGAAGGAGGAGGAAAATGGGAGGAAGGAATATCAACAATTTAATTATGCAGACAACACCATGCTATTAGCAGAAAATATCACAGACCTAAAACAACATCTAAGGAAGATGAAAGAAGAAAGTACAAAGGCAAGCTTGCTGTTGAACATAAAAAGAAGGCAAAAAATAATCACCATGGATAATCTACATAAATTCAACCTGGACAATGAAGAAATAGAAATAGTAAAAGAATTATCATACCTGGGATCAAACATTGATCAGAACAGGGACTGCAGCCCAAAAATCAGAAGAAGACTAAGAAAGAAGAGGGCAGCTATGAAATAAACACATTTGAAGGGTTTATTGTCTCTGACATTTTTATTTATTGTTGTTTTGGCAAACTGTTTATTGTCATGTTTTGTTTAGAATGTATTAATAAAAAAAAAATTTTTTTTTAAAAGTGTCTGATTCTGACACCTGCTTTATTTCCTGTAGGTTAATCATCTGGTTTACAGGGAACAATTCAGTTAATAGAGAACCTTCTAGAGATTCTGAGGGAAACTACCACTAGTAGATAGCACAAAACAGAAAGTACAGTCAAATTAATCCTGCATGTTTTGAGCAGTCCTAAACAATAAATATTATTCCAACCCAGATTGGCCATTTCTTGAGTTTACTACTCTGATAGATGCAGGCACATAGTGACTAATTTTCTCATCAGCTCCTCAGTCCCACTGTCAAATTAAAACCACTCATATTAACTCCCAAGAATATCTGAAATTCTAAAATGTGTGAAGTTGAGATGCTGATTATGCAGGCCCGCCCATCATGATCTCCAATATATAGGCATGACTTAAATCAGGATCTGGGAACACGTTATTTGTACTATGTTGGTACATACAGGTTTGTGATTTCTTCTTGAACTCCATTGCAAGTTACAGTCTATCCTCTGGGTGATTGTAGGAGCCAGCCTTCAGTTCCATATACTACGTTTGTGATTGGTTTGCCATATGGTTTTAGTATGGCAGTAACTTGAGCTACCACAAAACATAAACTTTGCTGGGAAAGGCACTGAAACAGATCAGCCCAGTAATGTTAATGGTTGCTGCTGACCCACATCTCTGTTTCAGGTCAGCCAAAAGTCAACATGATGTGCTAGATCGTAGATATTTGTAGCTGAATATCATGAATATTACAGTCATCAACATTCCTTTCTGTCAATCATTTATCTTATTAACACTGTCTTGAACAAGTATAAGAGTAAATGCTTAAATGTTAGTTCGTTTGTTTTAAATGAAACAATCGGCCTCAACAAATTTTCCCAGACATGGAGTGCAGGGACCAAACAATTTCAAAAGTCAGCAAAGTTTCACAAATCTGATTTAGTTGGATGTTATTCTGTCGGCTTTAGTCTGGAAATCTCGGGAAGTCAGCTTTCCTGTAAGGTTTCCATTTCTTCCAGGATCAGATTGGCTCAGACTTTGTGCAACATTCCTTTGTGGCACTTTTTTGTTTTTGCCATCTTCACTCCTATAAGTCTGCTGAATAAAAAGACCAAAACTCATTCAAGGATTACATTCAATTTTACATCAAATTATTTAGCATAAAATATTAAGAGCATTGTACCTGTAGCCAAGAGCTTGGTAGTAGCAAGTGGGTTTGGTATAACAAGTTAGACACATGATATGGCTGGATAAAACACTACAACTTCATTGGATACAAGTTAACACAGAAGCAAGACATGGCAATCTGAACAAAGATCCAGTTTCTGATAAACCAAGTCCTATCAGCTTTATCAAGAAGGTGGAAAGTGTCTGGCAATGATGCCAGCTTATGCTAGGAATCACCAATCCAGTACCTGGCCTGTAGTACAAAGCAATGAGTCTATCCTATTTCCTTGTGTGTCATGTCTTACTTAAACTGTTAAGCCTAAAGGCAGGAAACTGTCAAATTAATAATTTGTAAGATGCTCTGGGAGTGTTTGTGGTGAAGGGTAGGTTATAAATATTCTAAAGAAATATGTAATAGTTGGTACACTGGCCCATGAGAGCCAGCATGGTGTAGTGGTTTGAGCATTGGATTAAGACTCTGGACATCAGAGTTGAATCCCCTACTAAAGCAAAAATACCCACTGGGCAAGTCACATCCTCTCAGCCTCAAAGGACGGCATTGGAAAGCCCTCTCTGAAGCAACTTGCCAAGAAAACCCTCTGAGAGGTTCACCTTAAGGTTGTCATAAGTCAAAAATGACTTGGAGGCACACAACAACAACAACTGGCCCACGTTTGAACCCAGAGGCCCTTAAAAGGGACCTCTCTCTGGAGAGAAAGGTGCAATGAAGATCCAGCTCAACTCATTCTCAGCTGATTTCGCATCCTGGGCAGAAACACAAGGAGGTCCCAGAGAGGGTCTTTCTCATGTATAGTTGGCCCTCCACATTTATGGCCCTGACTTTTGTGGATTTGATTATTTGTGGATTTGATTAATATGTTCTGTCTAGGAATTTCTAGGTCCTCCAGCACATTTCTGCCAGAATTTGATCATAGAACTGTCCTGGAGAACCGAGAAGTTCCTAGAGAAGTTCTCTAGGCATTTGCAGGTCGTCCAGCATGATTCAGATTACCCAGCCTAGCATGTTCACAAAGAAGACTTCTCCTTGAATGCTGAGGCCAGGTTTATCTGGAATTTTATTTTAATTATATATGATTACAATTAAATAATTATATATAATTATATTATAAGTGTGTGTGTGTGTGTGTATTGGTTTCAACTAATTTTTTATTCATTTGTGAAAATACTATAATTTTTGAAGTGAAACTAATAAAATACTAGAGAAAAGGAAAGTGATCAATATTGACTAGTTACAGTCACATAAAGCATTTCACCTTCTTTGAGTTTGTTAAGAATTAAGCATAGATACAGTGAAAAGTAGCATAAACAGTATCCATGTTAATGAATGCAAACCTCCACTGAATACAATTAGTTCATTTAATGCAGTAATTACAACTGGCCTGTCAAACTGTTTCAGTTATCTAAGAATTGTCACTGTTTAATCAGAACTATGTTTGTACTCTTCAGCTAAAATAAATCAGAGAAGAAAAGGTAAATGTTTTCCCCTTCATGAGGAATAGTATAGCACTGAGATAGAAGAAGGTAGATGGGATCTTCAGTGGCATTATTACAGTGACTGGGGCTGTTCATACTACCCAATTATAGGGCTATATTGCATTTTAATTCCCATGGCAATATTCCATAGACTCCTGGTATTGGAGTTTAGGGGACAGCATTTAGAATTTAGCTCCTCTATAGCCTCGCCAAACTACATGCCCCAGAATTCCATAGGATGTTGCCATAGCAGTTAAATGCCATGGCATATTGCCACCACCACCTCCTAAAACCATTGGAGGTAGGTCCCACTACACAGGTCCCATTGTGATTCCTCTGAGGGTGTAGCCACACTTCAGAATCAAAGCAATTTGACAACACTTTAACTGCCATTAAGTATCCTGCAGAATCCTGCAATTTATAGTTTGGTGAGGTATTCATCCTCATCTGTCAGAGAGCTCTGGTGCCTCACCAAACTACAAATCCTGGAATTCTGTAGGATAGAGTCATGACAGTTAAAGTGTTGTCAAATTGCTTTAAATCTGCGGTGTGACTACACCCTAAATTGAGAATATGGTTAAGAAAGTATCTATTACTCTTAAATGGAAAATTGTTTTTCCAAGAATTTCTGTCCATACTTTTCATCTCCTCCTTGAAGAATCTTAATGCAAGTCCAAGTAATGGCCTTACTCCTTGTGCCACTAAATATGTCAGAAGTAAGTGTAGTCTTTTTATACCAGTTTTGATCAAGATTATAATGTGGAATAAGGAGGAAATTTAAAGCCAGCCTGGTACAGTGGTTTGAATGTTAGACTATGGCTCTGAAGACCAGGGTTTGATTCCCCGCTTGGGCATAAAACCTACTGGGTGATTTTAGGTAAGTCCTATCCTCTCAGTCTCAGGGGAAGGCAATCATAAACCTCCTCTGAACAAATCTTGCCAAACCGTTCCCCCCCACCACCACCCCCATGATAGGGTCACCATAAGTTGGGAACAACTTGAAAGCACACAACAACAACACAGGAGGAAATTACTTTAGCCCATCTGCATTCCCATCTCCTGGTGCTGCAATTGATAATAATAAAAAAAGATCTTATTGACACCAATGTGATATTTTGCCAGGTCAGGTCAAAGAACAAATGCGTTGCATAAACATACAGGCAGCAGCTACATGTCTAGCTGTAGCACAGAAAAGAGGCCAACAAACAGCAATTGCAGCATACCAAACAAAACATATGTGTGCATGAAAAGTGGCAAATCTGTATTATACAGTATATTAAAATCATTAATATATAGGAAAGTGGGTGTGCACAAACATTGTGGAGGATTCTGGTGTGTGAGATGTGGAAAATATTCCTCTTCTTATTCATTCAATTATGCACATTCTTTCCTTCCTTCCTTCCTTTCTATCTTTCTATCTCACACACACATACACTCAAGTCTTATATATCCACTTTCTCACACTTGGTATATGCATAGTTTGCATTTTGTTGTGAACTGTAGGCTGTCATCCTCGTTGACATATCTCTAGATCATTTCCAAGGAAGTAATGGGAGTCTCCTGCCCACCTGGCCCAGCAATTGGACTCCCGAGGCATATTGCCTATGATAGTGGTACAGCCATCTTACCTAGAAATCAGTAATAGTTCTGTCCTTCACAATTTTTACATTTCCTTTCAAAACCATCCATGTCAGTGGCCATCACTACCTTTTACCTGACACTTTTTCACTAGGACTGAAGTAGCATGGATCCTCATATTAACTGAGATAGAATTGGGGGGGGGGGGAATAGGGGTTGGGGGGAGAAAAGAAAAAATAAGTTGCCTTTTCATAAATTGTCTTGGACATTCCTCCTTGAAAATGAGCCAAAAGTTTCCTCTGAACTAATCTGTCCATGCTGGCTGGGGATGATGGGGGTTGTACTCCAACCCATATGGATAACATTGATTTGGAAAGGGAATGTGTGTTTGCAATCATTGTTTATAAAGATTGTCTGAAGTCTGGATAAAGTTTTTGGCTGATAAAATGAAGACTTCATAGCCACAACAAAACTTGGATCCTGGTAGCATAAACATGAACATGTCATGATCTGGTTCTCTGCCTCTTTCCTCCACATTTTGTTTTTTACTTTTCTACTTTCCTTAGTTATCTGCAAAGTAAGATTTTCTTAAATAAATATAATTATTTTAAAAAATCATTATCACAATCTGTGCTTGGCTTTCATTCCATTTTTACTCAAGCTGTTGGGTTTTTGTTACCAAAACTTAACATACTCAGATTTAGGGGTAATTATCTTATTCCAATTTCTATTGCCACTACCTACTTCCTATCATAAAAATAAAAAGAAGCCCTTGAAGGTAGCTTAGGGGTTCCTGAACTTTGCCTAGATCCATAAGAACTTGCCACTTTAGTTATAAGCCGAGTCTCTGACTAGACAGTATAAGATCAGAGAGTTCACAAAAGCTCGTTGAACTACAGCAATAACTCATCCTGGCTTTTAACAGTCAAAATGTTTGAAAATGCTGCATTCCACAGTACATCATTCCACATACATCAAAGGAAAGCTTCTCCTTCATCCAGATCTCAGCAAAAACTGCAGGTCAGAGGTTGAGTGTTTGTAAACTAATAATCCCCAGATGACATTAGAAAAGGTTTGCTAAAACTCTATTCTTTCTTCTCTTCATTTTTTAGAAATGTATGAAAAAGTGATTTGGAAAAATAACTAGTTTCTCATGGAAATGGAAATGGTGGGATTATGCCAGTTTCACAAGATCTGGATCAAAAGCTTTGCTCCAAACAAGGACCACTTTCATCATCATGTATTTATACCCCCACATGTATATCCTGCAAATATTTGCATGAAAAACAAATGGTCATGTCAGCATTCAAGTCCCCGCCCCCCCCCCCCCCATTATGTCTGATCAAACAATGATCCAGTAATGGATCCAAGAAATAGCATTCCTATAGGACCTTGTCCTTTCCATTATCAGCATGTCTCTTTCAAGACCAATAATGAACACAGAGAGATCTTTCCATTTTACAATAGGGTGACAGCTAAAGGATTAGGCAGCTGTGGGGGGAAAACCCAGTTATTTGATCAGCTGCTGCTACTACATAACCTTCTTGCTAAAAGTGTTAGATGTTATCTAGCAAGCACATATCAGCTGTTATTTTGTAAGATTCTCATAAAATCTCTTCAATACCCTCTAGCAGGTGGCCACATGGATGTGAATGTGTCTTCCCAGCACATAAATTAAAGTTGCTTATACTTACTGAACCCACTCATTGTAGTCTACAGGGTTGATTGTATTATACTGAGAGCGTTATGGCTAGTTATGGAACACACCATCCAAGATCTCTGCTGCTTTAGCCTGGAAGATACTGTCAACAGGAAACCTCTGCAAGGTGCAGTTTTCTTTACCTTCTTAAACTCTTGGCAGGTGCCTTATCTGGTTGTGTGTAGGAGAATTTTTTTTTCAATACACAAAATAACATGAGAAGTATCTGTTTATCGCTGTTATTTCATGCAATTTTCCCCAAGCCTTACATATCCAAGAGGGGAAAAAACACCAACAATGTACTCTAACAGAATTTAGAAGGACTGTGTTGTTGTTTTTTTTAACTAAAGCTGCTACTGGCTGGGAGATTCCAGGAGTTAAAGTCAGATAAATTAATCTTTCCAAGTTAATTTTGCCTATTCCAGCATATCTGAGTTTTGATTCACACCCTGCAGGCCCAAGAAGAAGTAAATTAATGGTGCATGTAACTTCTGAATGTACTGTACTTACTTGGTGAATTGACTTTGGTTCCTTATCTAGAATGTAGCAGTACATGGAAATGTATAATTAGCCTATTTTTGAGGTATTTAAATGGTGGGAGGGAATCAATTAAAGCAAATGTTCATCCCTCACCAAGAGCCAAAAAAAGAGTTTTAAACAAAATAGGTTAATTACACCCTCAGGTTGGCATTACAAGTGTCCTAATCATTGCAAATATAAATCATACTTTTGATTTAATGCACATTCAATATGACACAGTTATGGTCTGATTTTTTCCCTAGTTTTTTAAAAAAGAAACAGCCCATAAGCCCCTCCTTTTTTTTAGCTTTGTAGCCCTGGGCAGTTTAAATTGACCCAGTACTGCAGAGCTGAATGGAAGTTCACCAATCTTTTGTCCATCGGATTAACAACTGTTGTGTTATTTAGACAGTTGGGATCCCTTTGTGTTTACAGAGGGAGCATTGTATTCTGTTTTGCAAAAGACAGTTCTCTGTCTGAAGAGGAGAGTCTTTGGGACAGCCCTGTGTTACCAGAAAGGCCAATCCTCCTATACTGGAAGACATTCTCTATTAGAAGGGCTATCCAGTCCAATGTAAAGATTAAGAAAAAAGAAGGTGAAGGGTCTTGAAGATTTCTAACAATTATTGGTGCCTGAGTAGAAGGATGAGCAGACACACAAAACACTTGGTTAGTGTCATCACAGTCTTTCCCACTATGGTAAAATGCACTGAATGGCCTGAATCCTATTGTTAATCCAACTTAGAGTAGACCTATTACCTATGTATTAACTCACCTTTCAACACTCAATTCAATGGGTCTACTCTAGTAGTTATTATTTTGTGCTGTTAATTTGGACTTGTGGCAATTCGTTTTTCCTGGCAAGATGTATCTGGAGGAGGTTTGCCATTGCTTTCCTCAGAAGCTGTCAGGATCTGATGGGTTCAAGGTCACCCAGTGAATTTCCATGCTTGAGTTGGAGCCAAACCCTGGTTTCCTGGAATCCTAGTCCAGAGCTCATTACACTACAATACACTGAACCTGTACAGACAGGCCAAAATAAAGCTGCTTCAGGTCACTTTGGAGGTATGCTGTTTAAATTATACATTCATCCTAAGAGGCCAGAAGCCACTCCAAAGCCATGCTCCAGTCCTAAGGACTGGAGCACAGCTTTGGTGCAGCTTCTGGCCTCTTAAGATGCATATGTCATTTAAACAGCATACCTCAAAGTGACCTGAAGCAGCTTTATTTTGGCCTGTCTGTATGGGCCCACTGTCATTTTTCTGCTCTAGCTGAGACTAACCAATGGGATCCAGGATTGTATCTTTTTTCAACTATAGTTGTTATTCTAGTTTTGCATCTTTACTTATAATTAGAAAATACATATTTGATTCAAATATGTTGTCTCTTTTGCACCCTTTCTGAAAGTTGTGTTTTCTCTTATTTGGTGATTGTTGTTGTTGTGTGCCTCCAAATCATTTCTGATTTATGGCAATACATTAATTTGTAAGTTTTGTTCAGATGGGATTTGCCATGGCCTTCCTCTGAGGCTGAGAGAAGATGATTTGCCCAAAGTCATCCAGCAGGTTTCTGTAACCAAGTGGGAATTGGAACCCTGGTATCCCAGTGTCTTAGTCCAACAATCAAACCACTACAGTACTCTGGCCCTACATTTGGTGATTTATCCCAATAATAAACTGTTGCGAACTGTCAAGATGGCAATTTAGTTGAAAGACAAGAACACCAACCTCCTTTAAAAAAGAACATTAGTTACAGTCATTACCACTGCCATTATTATCCATGCCATCCACCCAATACTGACTGTGGCAACAGGGTGGCAATATGTCCCATGTTGCAGATGGCAGTCCTTCATTTGAAGCTCTCCTCAGTTTCCAAAGTCTATGTAGTCCAAGTCCATTTAAAGGATCTTCAGAAGTTAACAGAAGGAGCTTTGAAAACTGCCCATCTGCAGTCAGCACCTAGACAACAGACCAAGTCCCCACACTATGATGAAATATACTGTATTTCTATTAAATTATTTAAATATGCAGTCAGGCCTTTTAAACTGAGAAGGACTGGGTTTTTAATGCTGGACATTAAAAATTTTAATGGTTTGTGTTTTAACATGTTATATTTTAATTTATAACTCTTTTAATTCTTAAACTTGTTTAATTGTATACACACACACACAAACATATAGTGTTGTTTTATACTTGTTCACTACCTTGAGTTTCTGTATTGGGAGAAAGGCAGGAAATAATAATAATAATAATAATAATAATAATAATAATAATAATAGACTCCCTTACCCTTTCCATTGTGCATTTCTATGTCTAAATTAACATAAACACCCTTTATACAGATCTGTGCCCACATTGGCTACTTTTTCATAATAATTCTAACCATAATTTACATATTGCATATAAAAATGTAGTCCCACATATCTCATGCAGTTGTATCATACACATAAGAAACAACAGTGAGAATAAAATGTGCCACCTTTAATATACTGTTATGTTGTTAATTATTTTGGCAGTGCCCAGTTTTCAACATTGTGACTACTTCTCTAGAAACTGTCTAATATTTAAATCTCTGTAAATAGTTTCTATATTATCTTCATATTTATCAACACAGTACTTCCAAGAATGAGTGTGCATCCCCACCCACCCCCATTTGTGTTAACTGTAATTTATATCCAATAACTCAATTTCTCATGGCTTAAGATCACTGTATGAGTGTTATCCTATGTGAATTTAATCAGATAATCCACATCTTTCCCCATGTCCTTCTTATTTAAACACTGCAGGACTCAGAGCCATACATCTAAGATCAGACAGGACTAACCACAACTCTGTTTAAAATCAAAATACAATGAGCTGTAAAAATTATAGAGGCAGAATTATCCCTTGGTTTTACTCCCAGTTCACTCATAATTTTACTCATGTAAAATGAGCAGTGAATGTCTCACATCTTGAAGTTGTGCTACATAAATAAGAAATAAGAAATAAATAAATAAATAAGAAATAAATAAATAAGAAATAGTATCTCACATCTCACATCTTGAAGTTGTGCTACATAAATAATGTAATGCAATCTCACATCTTGAAGTTGTGCTACATAAATAAGAAATGGTAAGAACAAAATGTGGCATCTCTAATAAAGAGTTTTTCCATTAGTGATTTCAGATTATCCTGTGTAGCAAAATTAGACATGGTAACATCACATCTAGCCTATAGAACTCTTACTATACATACAGCTTTCGATCTAGGATCTTTACCATCTGAATATGATCTGTCTAGCACCCTGAGTTATCTTAGTTGGTATCAGGTAATTGCATCATATTTAAATTGGGAGGTTAAAACAATTACAGGCTGCTAATTCAGCAAGACAAATCATACTTGAAGTGGATTGGATTCAGTGAATCTAGGTTTGCAAATTTAAGTACACTGTAATGGTTAATTTACTGTTTCCCACAGAGTAGGAAAGAGGAATCCCTTGTATTCAAATTTAATTGTTGATCCTCTTAACAGTAGGGCCTGGTTCAGATGTTACCATCTAAATGAGTTATCCAATATCCAGTAACAAACCATATGGTCCTTGCTCACCCTTCATCTCCTGATGCACAACTTTGGCACTTTTGTCCTGCCTTGTTAAAACTACACTTCTCTCTTCTACCCAAAGTGGGAAACTGAGATTTAATCTCTATCTATATTTAAACAGGAATATGAACACACCAGATCCCATCTGATTATGGAAGCTAAGCAGGTTCAGCCCTGGTTAGTACTTGGATTGGAGACTGCCAGCAAATACCAGGTGCTGTAGGCTATATTTCAGAGGGAGAAACTGGCAAAACCAATTTTGCGTATTTCTTGCCTAAGAAAACCCTATGAAATTCATGGGGTCACCATAGGTCAACAGCTAACTTGAAAGCATATATACACATGAAACAAGAATCATTTTATAAAGTGATAAAACCAGAGTTTCTCAAATTGAACATTTCAACATAAAAATCCTGAAGGCAGGTGTATGTATGAAGAGTAAAGAGAGGAGGCACATGTGGCACATTCCCATTTTTGCTATGGTTTATTGGTCCAAGATTTTTAATTCTGAAGTCAAATTGCATTGAGGTCATGCTCTTGTAAGAACCACTGCCTAACAAAAATCCACAGAAAAGTCAAATTGTGCAGACTGCTTGAAAGAACAAAAAAAACCATGTTTAATGTATTTGTTTCTGTTTGCTTCAAATGACACCAACCTCCTATGGTTCTCAGAAGATTTCACTTGAGATAAAGAGCCCCCTGGGTGAAACTTTGCCTTCCATCTTTTGAAAGGCACAGAAGCCAACCAAAAAGCACCAGGTTACCTTCTAAATGGCCCCATTCTATAGCTTTGTTATTCTTTTTTTTCCCCTTTCTTTCTTACAGTCCCTCTGGTCGTAATCTGGAATTGATCTCCTTTTAATGGGGCCACCAGGTGGGAAGTGTATCCTAAACACCATGTGTCTTCCTTCAGCCTATTTGATGTCAAGCCTACCGAGCTAAATGATGTACACAAATGGGTTTGTATCAAAAGACAAGACCTCCTCCCCAGAGAGTGCTGGCAGCTCAGAGCTTAATTGTGGTGCCCATTGAGAAGCCTTCCGTCCTTTCCTTCTTTGTGGTGTGTGCTCCATCACTAATTGCCTGTTTTTAGGATTGGGGCAATCACTTCCAAGCCTCATCTTGAGCTTGTTACAAATGCCCTTGTGTCATGCCTTTTCACATAAATACAGAGTGTTTACCTGCCAGTCATCTACAAAACAGGACTGTTGTCAAGGGAGATGGTAGCCCTTGAAGATATTTATTTTAATACATGGGCCTTTCACTGCTCAAGATTAAGAGATTTCTCTCAGAAGTCTTTAAAAAAACCACACCACAATGAAATTCAAAGGCACTTGGAAATCTAGCTCATTTGTATTCATTAAATAGTATATAGTAAATGCTTTATCATACCTTGCATTTCTTTTCTTTTTTTAAAAAAAATCTCCATTATAGAAAATTGTTTTCTGTCTCTGATTCTGGTACACATCAAAAGAAAGTGTAGTCTAGTGGCTGGACTAACCAGGGTTCTAATTAGAAGCATAGATTATCTAGGTAACTTTGGGCCAAGCTTTATTTCCGCTGAATGTACAGTGCAGGATGATTATGGAAATAAAATAGAACTCTATCATATATGCCAACCCCATATCCTGAACAAAGCATTAGAATATACATTTCAGGAATCATTATAAATACATGTTTACAATGACATTAATGGATGAAGTGCTGCCTGAAGACAACACTTCTTCTGCATACATCTTATTTTGTATACAGTTTATTATCCAGTTCTGTTCTTCTGAAGGTACATCTGTTGTTGCTGTTGTTACTTCAAATCACTTCTGGCTTACGGTGACCCTAAGACAAACCTATCATGGGTTTTTCTTGGCAAGATTTGTTAAGAGGAGGTTTGCCATTGCGACCCTCAGAAGCTGAGAGATTAATGATACCATTTTAACAACTTCCACTGAAGTGAATGGAGAAAGACATTCTTAGCAATGGCGTCACTAAGGTTGGTGTCACCTGCTCCACATCCCCCACACCCCACTAGTGACACCACTAATTCTTACCATGGGAAAACTATGAGTTGCTGAACAATACAGTCCTTGTACCACCAGTTTTGTGAAAGGAGATGGCTCAATGATAGCACATCCTATTTTCCATGAAAAAGCTCCCAGATTCAATCCCAGGCAAATCCAACTGGAACTAGAAAACTTTACAGAGCTACTACCAGTAAGCTAGATGGGCCAATCACCTAATACAAATAAGACTGCTCCTTATGTACCGGGAATTATTTCATCATAATAAAATATTGGCTGGAATCCTTTTGGTGTCAAATAGAAGTAAATCCAATATATCACTGTATATGTCTTTGGAGGGGCATTGTTGTAGAGCTGAGAATTCTCTACTTCCCTCATACAATGACCCAAAGTACTTGAAACCCCATGTTTTTCATGATAGCTTCCCCATTTGGTGGCCTTGTAGTAGCCGGTGGAGAGTGAGGGGCAAGTAAAAAGAGTCTGGTTACATAACTGTAGCCCAAAGCATAATAATGAACACATTCTCCAGGACTTCCTGAGAGTTCTCCAGAGGACTTGGAAGATGATATCATTAGTGTGTGTCTATCCCATAGTCACAAGCCTGGCACTTCTGAACTGTCCCCCACTTTACCCTGGCCATTCTGTGGCTGTGGACAAGGGCACAGGGAAAGGCGAATCCTGCAGGAAGGGAGAGGGCATGGCATGACACAACTTTATGATACATCTCCTGGTGCACGATTTCAGCCATTTTTAAACATTTAGATATAAACTATAAACACATATCTGTGGCATTTTATTCAGCACAATGCTCTATGTACAGAAATATTTATGTTTCTAGTTGTTGTTGTTGTTGTTGTTGTTGTTGTTGTTTCATGTGGTGTTGTTGCGTGCATTCAAGACTTTTCAGATTTAAGGTGAGCCCAAGGTGAACCTATAACAGAGTTTTCTTAGAAGGATTTTGTTATTTTATACACAATGTTATGATATGGAACATTTCCCACAAGTTACAAGTGCCATTCTGATGTATTTCAAAAGATATGTTGAAAAATATAGGAGGAAAAAATGTCGGAAAGTTTCTGTAACATATTTGGCTGAAGTCGAATATGAGGCTTTTCCAACCCTAAACAAATTAATTATTATTTATTATTTCATTCATTTATATGTGCCTTCCCCCCCACCTCCATATTGGGGCTGAAGGTGATGTTATGCTCCTTCACATTGTTTTTGACTTATGGCAATGCAAAGACAAACCTATCCTGGGGTTTTCTTGGCAAGATATGTTGAAAGAGTAGTTTGTCTTTGCCTTCTCCTGAGGCTGAGAGAGTTTGACTTGCCCAAGGTCACCCTGTGGGTTTCCCTGGCCAAACAGGGATTTGAACCCTGGTCTCCCAGTATCCTACTCAAATCCATACACCACACCGGCTCTCATATTTAATTTTACTTTCTCTGAATTAATCAGAAAAGCTATTATCCTTTTATTGCTCTTGTTCTTTCACAGTTATAGATGCATAAAAACTATTAATGTGTTAGATGTGAAAAGCATTAACTTAATCCATATATTTGCACCAATCTAACATTTATTCACAAAGCAAATTACCCACATAAATGTAATAAGGAAACAGTTCTGAGTCTATTTGTATGGCATTTAAAACAACAACAGGAACATAGACATAATACATTCTAGCATTAAAGTCAATAAATAGCTTAATGTCATTAGCTGTATTACAAACATCATAAAACATGTTATAATGCAAATAAATGTGGTATACCTCAGGGAAGCATATTTTAATTGCATTAAAACTGTCATCCATATGAAGTGGCTAGTTATCATATTTACCTTTATGGATTCTAACGTGATTTTAGTAAAATGAAGAAGAAATTTTATGCTTTCCTCTGGTGCCATGGTTGTGACAAAATCATTATAGAATCCATTAATCCATTATGGAACATGGTCTGCAAGAAAGACAGAGGGATCACTAATATAGATAAACATAACTTCTGAGTTCAGACACAAGTGAAAGCAGAACTCCTGTTAGTGAGATATCTGAGGAAGCCAAGTTGACAATGGCTTTAGATGAAGGTTATTGTTGTTGTTCTTGTGTGTCTTCAAGTTGTTTCTTGCTTACGGCTACGCTAAGGCAAACCTGTCATCTTGGCAAGTTTTTTCAGGGGATTGCCATTGCCATCCTCTTTAAATTTTATTTTCTTCCCCCCCCCCCTTTTTTTTTAAAGATAAAGAATAGGATATAAAATATAATAAAAATGGCAACCTAAATTTTGGCTTGGACTAAATTTTCTATATGGGCATAGGTTAAGTTGCAAATAGGGAAAAAAAATTACTGTGTTCAAACTGAGAGGCATGCATACTGTATCTCTTAATGTCATGGAAGCCACCATGTGTACAGATGTGTACATGAAGGCCTCCCTATTATCAGCATGTGTTCTGTATGCATGAATGCTTGTGGGTGGAAACTATGCATATTGGTAACACCCTGTCTGTGGTACAGCTACATGGTGAATTCCACTAGTTCTAATAACACCTGAACAGCAATCATTATGACATTACAAATGATTGTCGATATTCTACATAATCTAGTTATGAATGTAACTAAGCAGTCACATTAAATACATAACATTTCCTGGTCTGATTCCCCGCAACCCTTTTTAACAGCCAGGCGATCGCTCTGCACAAGGAGGATGACATTTCCAACCACTTCCCACCAACAAAAGAGGCAGGAGCAAGGAATTGCTAAATGTCCTGCTTCTGCTTGTCAAAACAAAGAGCAGTTACAAATCTGTGACTCTAGGGGCTCATTCCCACTTGCATTTAAACCAACATGGGATTCATCTTTGCTCCGTTTTGGTAAAGCAATTCCAAAAGGTCCATCATTCCCACTACGAAAGCAGATCTTTTTTGTAATTGCTTCTTTTTTGGAAAGATTGCCATTCCACTAGTTCACTGTCACTTCAAAATACATGTCAATCATCTGTGCGTCATCAGTGATGTAAGCAGCACCCCGGGCAGCCTGGCTTGGGAACTATTATATATATATTTTTTTAAAAATGATAGTATATGTGATTCATTGGTATTGCAACTAATATGGCAGGGTGGAGAAAGCCCCCCCTGCAGGTGGCCTCCAGACCCCTGCTATGCCTGGATTGGGTGATCTAGGCATGGCGGGGGGGGGAGACCTTAATGGATCCCCTCCAGCCCCTTCCCATGCCTGGAGTGGGTGATCTAGGCATGGCAGGGATTTGGATTCCCCCCCCCCACATACTATGCCTGGATCAGGTGATCCAGGCATTGCCAGGGTCTACTCTGGATGGGACCTGTGGGGGGCTTCACCCCTGTGCCATGCCTCGATCACCTGAGGGATGGCTGCCTAGATATATATTTTTAAAAAATAATTTCATAGAAAATTTGATTCATTGGTTTTGCAACAATTTGCCTTTGAGTAGCTGCAACATCAATGAATCAAACTGTCTATGAATTTTATTTAAACAAAAAACATGCACCCATCGGTTGCACCCCAAGCAGAAAGGCAGCACTGACAGAGGAGGAATGGTGGATCTACCTAAAACTGAGGAGGGATGGTAAGCACTCCTCTGCCATTTGTCCCTCCCCTCCAGAATGATGTGATTCAGATCTGTCATTCCCACTTGTTGAACTTGTTGAACACATTCCAGAATCAATTCTTTCAACAACAAAAACACCAAAGAACTACTGTCAGCATAAAGTGGTTTTTTTGCATTTGCCTCGCTTCATCATGATTGGAATCGGTCACACCAGGATCAGAACTGGTTTCAAATGGGAATGACGGTCATATACACCCATCGGAAATTCACTTTATATCGTAGTGGGAATGAGCCGTAGGTCAGTGATTCACAGACTCTGGTTTCCAAGTATTTTGGACATCAGCTCCCAGAATCCCAGACTATTGGCCCCATTGGCTGTGGCTTCTGGGAGCTGGAGTCCAAAACACCCAGAGGACAAGAGTTTGGGAATCATTGCTCTAAGTTATGAAGCTGTTAACTGCAGTACTGAATACCACGCTGTGTTCATAAATGTAAACATTGTCACACATGTGAGAAATCTCAGGTGTTATAACTGAATGTGTTTTGATTTAAATTTGTGCAAAGGGATAGAAAATTTTCTTCATCTACTTGACCTTTAAAAATAGTTTATTATACAAATTGTGTGACAAGATCAATTGCCTACATTGATAGCATGTCCAAAAAACAACAACCCTGCTACCTGCCCCATCCAATGGTTTTGAATAGCAGGATGTATAAGGATGATTTAGGGTTTAATATTCACACTGTAAGAAAGCTTGCAATATTTTAATAAGAAATATTGTTAGACTAGAACTGAGACTACTCAGTATACATTACATTGGCCCATTGTTAATGTGGGAATGGATATGATACAAATTCTTGCTTTTTATTGTGGAAAGTTAAAAGAAAGGGAAGGACAAGAAGACTGTTAACGTGGTGGCAGGGTGCATACCTGGTATGTGAAATGTCACAAGTTAAAACGCATTTTCAAATGTGATGATTTAAGAAAGATTTGGATCATTTTCACTCATACTAACTTATTTATATAAACTAGCAGCAACAATTTGTGGAACAGAATGTGGCTATACTCTTATTGGACACTCTCTTTTTATAGTTTGAGTCCCTTTCCAAGAGAAAAGTGGGGTATAATGCAAATAAATAAATACATAAATAAATAAATTTTCAATTATTTGAAAAGGCTCCTTTTGCAGATTCACAAAAATTAATAAAAGGGATACTGGTGGTAGTAAAAACAATTTAAACAAAATAAGCACAGAGCTGGCGGTAGACTGATGAATGCAGAATTTAATTTGAAGGCTTTCCCTGCCACATTTGTTTGTAAAGATTTTATCACCTCAGTTCTAGACAAGAAAAACATTTCATTAGAATATGAAAGGACATCCGTTAGGTGCCACTAGAGAATCCCATATGCTGACATATATACTTCGACAGCTGTAAATATGGAGTACTAGAAAGCATCATACCCCTTAAGGATAGAAACATTACTCTGGAGCAGAAAAGCTACAGTCTGTTGAATTCATATATGGAAACTCTTACTTACTTTGATGAAATGGTTACATACCCATCTTACAAAGAGAACCACATCAGTGCCATTGTATAGAAAAAAAACCAGTTTGTTTGAACTGGCTTCCCATGGTGGTGGTTGTTGCAAATTTAGGCATGTCAGCACAACCTCCCTGGTTTAGAGGGGTTTGCTGGCACAATTAAAATCCCTGCAATTGTGTCATGGGCCATTTCACACAAATAGTTTCCCATATGGGAAGGCACGAGCCCATTTTTCAGTGGTTGCCACACTAACAAAAGTAACTTAAGAAGGAGCCTTTAGGAGCTGTGCCATATAGAAGAGGAGAAACCTTTTTTTCAGGGAGGGGGAATTTGGCAGCTGGTTAAAACAACAAAAAGACTGAAAGGAAGGATGAAAAGTAAAGTACAATAGCAGTAAGTAAAAAATAAATAAAATTAATAAAGTGTCTTTGTCCTTCCAGAGCCTTTCGTGTATAAAGACTGAGGCATTCAAGATAGCAGAATCCAACTAAATGAAAAACACCTAGCTTCTTGACTAGGCCAGAAAATATCATGGAGACCCAGTTTTGAATTTATAATAGATGCAGATGAATGCAGAATGAGACAAATATTCTCCACACCTACAAAGAAGAATTCAAACATTTGACTGGCATAAGCATAAGCTTACAGGAAAATATTATGCATATACTCCTCTTAAAATTTCACAAATGAAAACTGAGACATGTCTGGCCAAGCAACATCAGAGTGTGGTTAAGACGGCAAAAGCTGTTTATTAATGAGTAACAAGACATAAGCTAGGAAATGCAGCAGCAGCAGCTTGCTCTTGGCTGAGCTGACTGAGAAGAGTAATGTTCTGCCCCTTCATCTGCTCTCTCCCCTGTATTGTATTGGACTCAGTATGTAGCAAATGAAGTAATCCAAGCACAAAGAAGGAAAGTAGAAGGATGAAACCCACTGGGTAATTTTTGGCAAGTCACATGCTCTCAGCCTCACAGGAGGGCAATGGCAAACCTCCTCCAAACAAAGCTTGCCAAGAAAAACCATGATGGGTTTGCTTAAGGAGCACCCTAAGTCAGAAATGGCTTGAAGGCACATAACAACATGAAAGAGGAGGATAAAGGAACCTAAATACAATAAAAAGCACCAGATCAATCCTGATCTTGGAAGCTGAGCAGAGTAAGCTCTGGTTAGTACTTGGGTGAGAGATCACCAGTGAATACCATGTACTATCATCTATTTTTCAGAACAAGGGACTCGCAAAACCACCTGAGTCTTCCTTGCCAAAGAAAACCCTATGAAATCCATGGGGTTGCCATGTGTCAACAGGTGACTTGAAGGTACATACATACATACACAGAGAGAAGGAAGAAAGAGAAACTGAGACATTTTAAAAACATAATTTTTGTGGGGTTTTCGGGCTATGTGGCCATGTTCTAGAAGAGTTCCTTTCTGACATTTTGCCAGCATCTGTGGCTGGCATCTTCAGAGAATGTTTGCCTGGAAAAGGATTGGGTATATATATCCTGTGTGACCCTGGGAAGGGAGGAGTGATTTGCATGTGTATTGTTCTGTTTCTAATGGCAGTCCTCTGAAAGACTTTTGTTCGGATAGAGAAAGACTTGTGTCTCAAACCCATGGAGCAGTCATGTAAGGAGACCAAAAATGGAAAATGCCCTCTAGATCAAGTACATTCATGCTATTTGATGTGGTGGACCGGCAGGTTATTTTTTCCCAAATGTGCCAGGGGCCGGCATCATATTTGTACTCGTTGGCTATACCTCTTTCTTTCTTTCGTGGAAATTTGCCATAGACTGGCAGCCAATGGTTCATGGACCAGCACCAGACCTTGGACCACCACTTTGAGTGGCATTGCTCTAGATGGCTACAACACCATCAGTCCTAGCCTAAACATCAAGATGTGGCAAGATGTGAAAAATTGAAGTCACAGGAACTGGAAGTCCATACATTTTTACCAACAGCACAACAAAAAGACAGATAAACCAATATTCTGACTCAGTATAAGACAGCTTCCCATGATTTGATGGTGTGATCTGTTACAGTCACTTCATTCTCAAACACTATAAAATTGCTGAGAAAAATAAGGTGAGAAAAATTTAAAAGTGGAGATGGGGAGGAACTGAAGCATTTTTGATGCAGAAATAAGGCAAGTGAGGGATGAACACAGGAAGCTTAAAACAAAGGGAAAGCCACTTCCTTTTACCTAGAGTAAGATGATGTTTTATCTGTTTGTATTAATGGTTGTTCTTTAATTGTTAGATGCATTTATACAGAATAGTCTGTTGGCAGTTGTCAAGGGCAGTATATTGATAGCAACGAGGTAACTGACCAGGGAGAATAGTTTCAAAAAGGTTGTTGTAGGGTGTTCCTATTCCCAACAGTCTAAGAACCAAAGAAGGAGGCAACATCTCCATTTTATGGGTGGATAACTAAGGCCCTTTGTGGGACTCCAAATCACATCAGCCCCAATCAATATTAAGGTATCTGATGCTGCTTTTGGCACTCATATCCTACACTTAGGCACTCATATCCTACACTTAGGACATGAAAGAAATAAGAAGGAAATGGAGGGAATAAGAAGAACCTCCATGGATAGAATATGAAGAACATGCACAAAATGCTGCTGTATGGAGCTCACCTCTTTGGAATTTCAGGCAAGGAGACTTGATTCCTATTGTGATGGGCTCTCTCTCTCTCCCCCCCCCCTCCACATACACACACATTTCCCCCTGTTTCTCTAGTCCAGCAGGCAGTATTCCATTGCCACTGAACATACTCAGCTATCCATCTTAACTGGGCTGGTTTTTAGAGGGAAGGTTTTTCTCTTAAGTGGCCCTCAACCTGTCATTGTCCAAATATTGTATTCTAGGAAACGGATACTCAGACTTACCTGGGGATCCCCATTTGGGTCCCATAAAGTGGCAATGAGATATGAATGGGTCTGGAGCAGTCACTGTGCACTGAAGTTTCTCCTTCCTAGAAGCTCACACATCCTCTTGGGCCTCTGCAGCAGTGGCAACAGTTTGGCAATGACCAAAGAGACTGGCTGGTCTCAGGCAGTCTTGCTAGTCTTACAGAAGAAAACTAACTTGTGAGCCTAGCTGGGGTACTCAGCATAAGAGCACCTTCCTTGCCCTCCAGCCCTTGTTTATGGCTATTATATGCTGAGGTTTGACGTTAGTACAGTGGTCCCCCGGGTTACGAAATTAATTCGTTCCGGCACCTTTTTCGTAAGCAGAAATTTTGGAACCCGGGGCCTATTTCCCATAGGAAATAGGTAATCCGTTCCGAGGCCTTCGGCAGGGCCTCCTGGCTGAGGAAAGGAAGGTCCGATCCGGCGGATCGGGCCTTCTTTTTGTCAGCCGCGGGGCCTCCTGGCTGGGGAAGGGAAGGTCCGATCCGGCGGATCGGGCCTTCCTTTCCTCAGCCGCGGAGGCCCAGCCTGGCTGGGGAAGGGAAGGTTCGCTTCCCCAGCCAGGCTGGGCCTCCGGGCCTGACGCGAAAGGGAGGCCCGATCCGCGGGATCGGGCCTTCCTTTCGTTAGGCGCGGAGGCCCAGCCTGGCTTCCCCAGCCAGGCTGGGCCTCTGGGCCTGACGCGGAAGGGAGGCCCGATCCGCGGGATCGGGCCTTCCTTTCGTTAGGCGCGGAGGCCCAGCCTGGCTTCCCCAGCCAGGCTGGGCCTCCGCGCCTAACGAAAGGAAGGCCCGATCCCGCGGATCGGGCCTCCCTTTCGCGTCAGGCGCGGAGGCCCAGCCTGGCTGGGGAAGCCAGGCTGGGCCTCCGCGCCTAACAAAAGGAAAGCCCGATCCTGCGGATCGGGCCTTCCTTTCGGTAGTCCGTCCCTTGTCCCCCGAAGCCTGGCCTCGGAGGAAAAGGGATGGGAGTCTGTCCCTTTTCCTCCGAAGCCTGGCCTCGGAGGAAAAGGGACGTCCCTTTTCTTCGGATCCTGGGGGATCCTTCAGATCCCGGGGGATAATTTTTGGTCCCGCCGGTTTCGGATCCCGGGGTTTTCTTAACCTGGGGGATTCGTATCCCGGGGGACCACTGTATTAGCTTCCATGGTTCAGGAATGAACTGCTCCTTTGTCATAACTTAAGTAGTTTTGGCATGGGGGTGGATCAAATTTGGGCAGGAATGGACCTGTGTGCCCATCATCCTGGATTTAGAAGGGGCCCCTCAGGGGAATTTTGGTTAAAGTGATGATGATGATGATGATGATGAGCATGAGCTTTATTTATAAAGCGCTGTAAGTGTACAAAGGTGTACACAGAGCTGTACAAAAATCAAATAAAATCAAGAATATGTAAAAAAGTGATACGTGATTTGCCCATCTTTGGACATACCTCATTTCCACATGACAGGGGATCCACACAGTGGCTTTCACCCAAGTAGTCTCCTGCTTCTGTCACTCTGGGTTCCCTCTAGCATCTCAGCCAGTAGAGTAGAATTATAAAGCTGAAAGGGTATCACAAAGGCCACCTGGTCCATCCCATGGTAAGTAAATTATCAGTCAGCAGAACTTCCTGTCTTTAACTATCTATAAGCATTAATGTTGGGGCCAGTTTTATACCAATGCTATCATGATTATATTTCAGTGCTGTACTCAGCCCTGATTCACCACTATGGCTGAAAAGCTTAGGGTTATTGTGTTTAGTTTATTTGCTCAGTTTAATATTAGAACACTCTTTACAGAAAGATGCATCTTCAAAAACACAGAGACCTATATTTCCAGCTTGAGGAATTTGTGGCTCCCTCTGACTCTGCCCCTCCTCCTCATGGCCCTTTTCTTTATCCCTGGAAGAAGATTAACTCTTCAGGATGCCTATCATCAAATTGCATTGGTCCAAAGGGGATTCTTATGCTCCCGGGCATCTGGCATCATCGGAGAGTTTAATCTTTGTGTATTGATTGTCACGCTAGCTCTGGAAGAGGACTCCAGACTTCAAGAAGAGCTTCCCTGGTTTGAAAAAATGTGCTGTCTGTCAGTGGGAATTTTAAAAATAATCTCAGCAGCAATAGCCGTCTGGCACTGACAGAAAGCGGTGAAATGAGGCCTTGTAAGGCGAAGAGTTTGTCAATTGAGAGACAGTTTACAGCAAAGCAAGGGGCATCTTTACACAAATAAACATTCTCCTATGGCAGCCTTTCTTGACCCTTGACCTTGAAGCGAACAAGGCTTCAGGAGGTTTTCTGTAAAATTAACTTTCAAAAAACAACCTCTTGTTGAACTTTCAGAACTATCACATAGTTGGGATGATAGCTTAATGTAAGGACATTATCATTCTTGTGGAATCCTTCTGATCCCTTAGAATCATACATTTCAATTTTTTTAGAAAAGTATGTCTACTGTTCATGGATGCAGAGTTGGTTTAAAGGCTTAGGTCACCCTAAAATTCAATGTTGATTTCAGCCTGCTATATCTGTATACAGCATGTAACTGCTTGGTTGAAAAAAATTAACTGATTGCTGATCCATTTTTATGCAGAATTCAAAGTGTTCATTATGAACTTTAAAGTCTACATGGTTTTGGTCTAGACTACTAGTTCCCAAACTTTGGTCCTCAATGTATTTTCAACTTCAAGTTCCATAAGTCCTAGCGAGCTTGGTGAACAGTTGGGAATGCTGGGAGCTGACGTTCAAAACATCTGGAATACCAAAGTTTGGGAACCACTGGTCTAGACTCTCTACAAAATAGTATCTCCCTATATGAGCTGGCCCCAGTTCTAAGGTCCATGGGAGAGGTCTTTCTCTTAGTTCCACCACCATCAGAGGCACATATGGTGAGGACATGGGAAAAAGCCTTCTCAGTGGATCCTCCTAGGCTGTGGAATTCCTTTCCACAGGAGGTCCAGTTAGCCCACTCCCTGCCTGCTTTCCACCAACAACCCTTCTTATTTAGGCAGGCCTTTATTTTTATTTTTGATTATATGGTGGAATAATGTTAATAGTGTGGTTTAGTGTGGTTTAGTTTTAATTTTTAATTTTTTTATTCTGTTTTCAATGTTTTTAAATTTATATAAATAAATAAATACGTTCCCTTCTATTTCTTTATTTCTGTACAGCTGCTTATCCAGCCAATTTGTATACACATAAATGGCTCGTGTACAAAGTGGGAAAACCCCACACACAGAGACACACACATTTCAGAATTTAGAACCCACTCCTTGGTCCATGTGTTGCTACTTGAGACAATTCAACTACTCATTGAAAACTATCTCCCGTACCCTCTCTGTGTCTTTGACAATACACATTTAGATACTCAAATTTTAAAGCAGAAGTATTTTATACTTAAGTGAGACTCACTGAACCTTCTTCTCTTAGCCTTTGGTTCCTACTGTCTCAGTCCTCACTCATGCTACAACACAGACTTCTTCATAGCTTCCTCTCACGCAACAGCCATAGGGGTTTCCCTGCATCCTAGTCTTTAGGATAATCAAGCTCAAAGTTTTATCTCTACAGAGGTATCATTTGAGATCCTTTCCCTATACATTGTAGTCTCTGTGATATTTTGCCTGTTTTCCTTCTGTTTATGTGGTTGTAAATAGTTTAATTCTGTCTTTAAACCATCCTGTTGATTGGAAACCAGACACTTCAGTACAGTGTCTCCATATTTGTAATTATTGCAGCCATGCTTTCCTTTAGAGTCTCCCTTGTCTTTCTTCCATGAAATTATTATTATATAATTATTATTATATGTATTGTATTATTCTGAACTCAGTGATGGATGATAGGTTCCATGTTAGTGGAATCCAGAGTTTGGATATCATTAAAGCAGCTACCTGCATGGTTGAACCTATATGTGGCAGATGGTTCAGCACTTCAGATAACTCCTTTAAAATCTAAGCTAAAGCTTGGAATGGATTCACCACCCCATTGACATGGGACCCTTCAGCAATCACTGTCTGAAACAGTTGTGGCAGATTGATCTGACTAAAACAAGTCATTGGTGAGGAAGAGAGAGAGAGAAAAAAGGAATTGGCACACACAATGACAGCAACTATATGTGTGTGCTAATCTATCCCACTCACACCGTCTGCCCTCTTTTGCCATAGTCTACTGTTTTAGTACTTGATACCAACACAGTCTACTGTTGGTACATAGTCTGCTGTGCTGGTACTTGGAGACAATCCACTGTAAGCATTTCCCCCTCTTAATTGCATGGTCCTTTACTTATTCCTCCTTTTTCTTCTCTCCCAGAGGCCTTGGGTCTTTTTTTTTTAATGTTCCAACCTCTATTAGTGCCATGATACAAAAATATTACAGACCCAATGGTTCTTGCTAGTTACACACAGATGTGGACTAACTTTTTGAGTAGAACTGCCCTATTTGGATAGAGCCTAAATACCAAAAAGGCACCAGATCCTGTCTGATCTTGGAAATTAAGTTTAGTCAGCCCTGGTTAGTACTTGAATCAGAGTCTACCAATGAATACCAGGTGCTGCAGGATGTATTTCAGAGGAAGGAACTAGCAAAACCACCTCAGCGTATGTGTAGTAGTTGACAGGCGACTTGAAGGTACATACATGCATGCCATATATGAAAAAGACAAAAATCGTCAGTAGGAAAATGGAAGACCAAATTACAGATGGATTGACTTAATGAAGGATGCCATTGCCCTAAGCTTTTAAGACCTGCACTGGCTGTTAATGGCTGCAGGCTCTTTTATAGGTCTTTCATTCCATAAGTTGAAATTGATTTGGTGGCAAAAGAAAATCACTCCAAAAGCAAATGTCTGCTATATTTCATATGATTTTGTATCTGAATAGCTCTTATAAACGAGATATTCTGCACAAGAGAGGTAATTTCATACATTCTTTGTAAAAACTGTATACTGAATAAGAAGCCCATTAGAAATAGAACTGGTACTGGTAGAAAGTGACGAAGATGCATTATTAACAAGGTTAAAATATCCCCTATAAGTGTGTATACTGGAACTGGGCATGGGTTAACTTGCAGGCCTGGAAAGGACATTTGTTAACAATTGAGCTCTGCTATCTTTGGTATAAAATATTAAACTGGCTGACACCAAATAGTACAGTTTGGGGCTTTTTACATTGGCAAGAAAGTGTGATCTGAACTCGCCTTTATGTTAATGCTTAGCAGCTACATAGCAAGCCTCAGGTTTGCATTAAAAAAGTGCAGAGCTGCTACATTGAGGGGTGTGGGAACGACTTATCTGAGTGGTCTTTTTTGTGGCTCAGCAGTTACATGGGAAGCTGTCAGAACGCTACAAACACAGGCGGAGCTGATACATGGGCAGCAAGAAACGCAGCTTTAAACTGCGATTTTAATTTTTTTTTTCCTTGCCGGCTGCGAACTGCGCTGTTGCGCGGTTCGTACCGCCGCGAACAGCGCTATTGCGATGGTCGAGTCTTGAACTGCGCTATTGATAGGGTCGAGGCTTGAACTGCGCTATTGCGATGGTCGAGTCTTGAACTGCGCTATTGATAGAGTCGAGGCTTGAACTGCGCTATTGCGAGGGTCGAGTCTTGAACTGCGCTATTGATAGGGTCGAGGCTACGAATTGCGCAGTTTTAAATGATTTAAAGGGGGCTCCTAATTGATTTTGACAGCAGCCACAGACCGAGCATCTGCAAGAAGACAAAGGAGGAGGAGTGCTGGCCATTGACCCAGTGACGTTGGCATTCGTCAGCACAGGGTCACTGTGGGCATCATCACCAACATGGATGCCTCCTCTCCTTTGTGGTCGGCACTTGTCGTCAATGTTCAAAGCACAGCCAAAGCTGCCGCCTTTGCCTCCGCTAGTGCTGCCAGGATCGTCAAAGTGACCACTGAAATGACTGCTGTGACCACTGAAATGACTGATGTGACCACTGAAATGATAGCTGATGATGACAGTGATGATACAGAAGAGAGAACAGCTGCAGTTGGTGTCTCACTGCTTGAGCAGTGTGAATTAGCCGGTGGCATTGCTATGTCCGATTGGGCCTTGACCAGATGGAAATGAGGTCTGAGGTCTCTGCATGAGACCAAGACATCCCTCTCCCCCTTTTTGGGCCACTTGTAGAAGTCTCTGCCATTGTGCAAAGTGCCACAGCAAAGCCTCGGCAAGAGTGTCCCTAGGAGCGGCTGACTTGGACAAATGCAAGTGGGAAATGGCGCTGGAATGTGTGTGGGGGTTCGTGTGAAAATTGAAAGTTTCCTCTTATCACTGCAACTGTAAAAACATCCGCCACCAAAACTGTCAATATCCCAAAGGCGCTACTGCGCATGTCTAGGGTTAGGATTAAGGGCGGAGCTAGGGTTTGGGAGCTTTAAAAAACTGCGCAGTTAAACCCCAGCTTTTACACCTGGAGGGCATAGAACGTTTTAATTAGGAGTGGAGTCCACACCACGCATGCTCCCAACTACGATCCATTCTGATCCGCACCAACAGCGCAGCCTTTAAATGGGTGCCTTAAGGAAACGGAGCCCCATTTAACTGCGCAAGTACACCTTAGCCTTTACATGCACTAGCGCTGTAACGCACTTATTAAAAAAGTAGTGGGTCAACCGAACTACTTTTTAAAAGCGTGTTTTTTCCCTTAAAACGCCAAAATGGCGTTTTCATGTCACACTTTCCCATTTTATAATGTAAAAGCTGGGTTTTCACCCAGCCTTCAAAACACCTTTTTTTGCCAATGTAAAACGCACCAGTGTACCTCTGTGCATTTAGCTCAGAGTAAATTAATATAATGCTCAGTGAGCCCCATTTCATTTAGTTTTTCATTGAGCACATCCTGGTGAAATGTTCTTTCTGCCACAGAAGCCACTTGGATTTCTAACAGTAAGGCCTGATCCAAATTTTAAAAAAAGTTATATTATTGGTTATATATTTTTTTATCTTCTGGCCATTTGGAGGGGGATAATTTAAATTCATAGTTTATTCATACTCAACTGCAACTTTACCTTTCATATTAAAATCAGTACAGCATAGTAAAACCAGTAACATCAAAGATGACTGAAAGGATTTCTCTTACAAAATGCTCTTGGGGGAAGCATTAGTTTTCAAGTTCCACTCAGTGGTAAATGTTTAAAATTGATTTGGTAGAGGATACATGGCAACAAAACTAATCGGACGACCTCTGGGATGGCTTGATTTCCATCCATTTACATTCCAGTTATAGTCTCAAAATGATCTCTAAGCAAAATTAGTTGCTGACTGAGAAAATGATTCTCAGACCATGAGACTTCTTGAATACCTAGAGGTGAGAACAGATTCCTGAGGCAAGCAGATGCTTTCTCCTTTGACAACAGAAGACCTAGGTGGGTTACAGAGCTAATTATAGGGTTCAGAATTGCTTCTGCTGAAGCCCACTGGCAGTGATGAGTTGAATGTCTTCTAGCAGCTCATGTCAGTCATTCAGCTTGGATATGTTGGGTGGAGGAGGCAGCGGTAGCTGCTGGTGTCCCAGTCAGTGGAGTGGTCAATCCACTCTGGGTCTTATTCCAAACTGTAAAAGAGTTCTCCAAGAAGCTGAGCCTATTCTAAGGATACAGTTTAGCACCTTGGATGCAGTAAAGTTTTGACTATACCCCAGAGTGTATCCATCACCTCACTAAGGGTACATCTTTAGAAATCTGACACCACTTTAAGTGCTGTAGCTCCATCCAATGGAATCCTGGGATCTGTAGTTTTACAAATCTTCTGAAGCATGCTGGTGACTCACAAAACTACAAATCCCTGGATTCTGTAGGATGGTGCTATGGCAGTTGATGTGGTGTCAAGCTACATTTACAGTGTAGATGCATTCTGAGATAGAAAACACAAACTACCTCTGGAAGGAGGTGATACACACAGCACAGTTGCCCAGTTTCACAAACACATTTGAGAAGAGCTGCTGCCTTGGTTCTTGACTATGATTTACTAGTATTGACTAGGATTAAAAATATCTTCATTGGTTCCCTAATGCTTCTGGATGAGAGCACAGATCTTTGTATACACAACAGCAAAGTGCAAGTTAGCAGTTGCATACAGTTGGCTGCATAACAGCTGTGTACTACTCAGGTGAGTAGGAAAGACAAAATAAGCATTAAAGGGCTGGCTAAACTCAAAACATTTAAAAAACACTGGGCCAGATGAACACATTCTCTTTGGTTCAAAGACCAAACCAAGATGTGAAGTCTCTTTACTTCAGTGAGACATCCGTTTAACTTAAGTTGCTGTTGTAAGCTGCTGAAATGGAACTCTGAGCAAAGACTTTGAACTCCAGGAAGGTCTTTCCCTCAACACCATTTGTTTGTGACTTATAGAAAATAAAAGCTTCTGCAAAGCCTTTCCTGAGTCAGAGATGCAATTTTCAGGAAAATGCATCTGTTGCCCACACAAAAACCTCTGCGGAAATGATTGGATTGAAAATTCAGATGATACACATTCTCTAGAAAGACAAGGAGAGCAGGGCTCTTTTATTGCTAACTTTTCAGTTTCCCATTTCTATTGTTGCGTTGTTCTGAGCCTTTAAGTTGTTTCCAGTTTATGGCAAACCTAAGGTGACCCTCAACACCCTAAAGGCATGAAATCCCATCTGCATTGGTAGCCCTGATTAGGACTTGTGTGGGAGACCTTCAAGTCATTTCCAATTTATGGCAACCCTAAGGTGAACCTATCACTGAGTATTCATAGCACGTTTTTGCAGAGGGGGTGTGCCATTGCCATCCTCTGAGGCTGCGAGACTATGGCTTGTCCAAGGTCACTCAGTGGATTCATGGCCTTTGTAACACTCACACTTAAAGGAAGGCCTTATAACCAAAATTAATGCATAATTACAACTTTATATGACAAATGTTTTATAGATATCAGCTGTGAGCAATATCATTTCTCAAAGTATACTTGTATGTTTGTAGGCATTTGACTATCTTGCTAATAGTAAGTATATAGAAATGTATACTGAGTATTTGAGCACCATCTAGTGGACTCATTCAGTGATGTTCATATGTACTGTTCAGCCCTTGTTTCCAGAAGACAGCTGATTATCATCACTCTATACTACAATTCTCAATGAGTTAGAATATATGAGAGTCCCCAATAAAAATGAAATATTCCACTGGTGGTTACTTTAATTACATATCATTTCGAAAAGATGCCTGGTAGTAAAATGTATTTTTATAACATATGCATATAAATACAGAACTAAATCAGTTCCAACAACTAGCTGCTCATCTGCAGTGCCAGATTTTCAGCATTATTCCTACTTGAAACTGGAGAGTTGGATTTATCATGCCATTTGAGTCTATCTATTTGGGGATAAACTGGGACCATTGTTTCCTTTTCCACTATAAACACAATAATACTAATACTCTGATCCTATTAATCTGTTATTCATGTGAATGGGATATCATGGCAAAGGGGGAATGCAGTTATACAGTTTACACTGCAGCTTGGAAAAGTTACTTTTTGGACATGTCTAAAAATAGCATTTCCAAGCTCTGGTCTTTAGCTTGGTCCAAAATTCATGCCCCTTCTTCTAGCCTTGCCACCCCTGCCTCTGTGTTGCGTATAGTGTTTGAAGTGGACGCCTTTAGTATCTATGGAGACTTTTTCTGCTGCTGAAAACCCTACAGGGATGTAGGGTTCCACAAAAACAAAAAGTACCCTTCCCCACTTAAAAGGTTATGGAGAACAAAACAATGGCGAGAGAAGGAGCAGCACAATATTCAAGCCAAGACTAAATGCATAGCCTTGCTGCCCTTTCCCCATTATGTGTCAATAGGCTTTTGTCATTGGCAAATACTGCAAGTAATCATTGTGCTTACTTTTAATAATCTCTCTCTCTCTTTTTCTCTCTTTTCTTAGAATACGTTTGTATATTGGTTGTGCTTCAAATACATTTAAAGTTCAACTAAATTGCCATAGACTACTTTTTCCATGTCTGTTGTTGTTGTTAGTTGCCCTCAAGTTCTCATCTTTCCACCTAAGCCCACCCTTCAATACTCCTTTTCTGTTTCTGTTGACGGCACTTCTATTCATCCGGTTCAGCAAGCCCGCAGTCTTGGTTTCATCTTTGTTTCCTCTCTGTCGTTTATCCCCCAGATTCAGGCCACCGCCAAGACCTGTAGATTGTCTCTTTACAACATTGCTAAAATCTGTCCATTCCTCTCAGCCTTCACTGCCAAGACTCTGGTCCATGCCCTAGTGGTTTTACGACTAGATTATTGTAACCTTCTTCTGACAGAACTTCCTCTCTCTCACTTCCATCCTTTAATCTCTGTCCAGAACTCAGCTGCACATATTATCACATCCGCTCGCCACTTTGACCATGTTTCTCCCCTCTTATCCTCCTTTCACTGGCTCCCCTTCCCCTTCCGCATCCAGTTCAAGCTTTTGTTATCGATTTTCAAAGCCCTTCACGGACTGGCCCCTCCTTACTAGTCTTCTTTCTCCTCAAACTCCTTCTCGTACCCTCCGTTCTGGTAGTCAAGGTCTCCTGTCCCAGTTGAGGATTTCCACTGCTCTGTCCCGAATTCATCCCTTCTCACTTGCTGCCCCTCACTCTTGGAACCTTCTTCCCCCACATATACACCTCATCACTTCTCTAACCAGGTTCAAAAATAAGTTAAAGACTATATTGTTTAGGGAAGCATTCCCAGGATTGTGCCATTTGCCCCAGGATCCCTCCTCTTAACCATGTATTAAGAATCCGTGCCCTCCAGTCCACTGCCTTGGTCCTGAGCCCCAGAGGGAGAGAAGAACCACTGGACCTCATCCCCTCCCACCACTTCCCCTTTTCTTTTTGTGTTGTCTTTTAGACTGTAAGCCTGAGGGCAGCGATCTTACATATAAGATTATATGTACAGCACTGTGTAAACTTACAGCGCTATATAAATAAAATGAAGAAGAAGAAGAAGAAGAAGAAGAAGAAGAAGAAGAAGAAGAAGTTGTCCCTGACTTGTGGTGACCGTGTGGATGAGACATCTCCAAGACCCTCTGTCCTCTGCCTCCCTACTCAGGTCCTGCAGGCTCAGACCAGTGGTCTCCTTGACTGACTAGTCTATAGCACAGAGCTCCTGGAATGATACAAAAGGGGCCGGGAAGGGAACGGAATGGAACGAGTGAGGGATGCATTTTACCAGACACAGGAAGTCCCCGTTCCGATCTGTTCCATTCCCCATCCATCCCAGAGGAGGAGATTTTTGAGAACTGATCCTAAACCCGGTTTCAAATTTCTGCTTAGCCAAGGAAACCCACAGGGTGACCCTGTGCAACTTACTCTCTCTCGTTCTTAGAAGAAGGCAATGACAAACCCTCTCAAACTCCCAAACCGTTTATGCTCAAGAAAATCCCATGATAGGTTCAGCATAAGCCTGAGCCAACTTGAGGTCACCTAACAGCAAGACACCCACCCTCCTCCCTTCCTCTTTCTCTCCCTTCCTCCCACCATCTTGTTTTGTTTACCGCTCAGGGCAGCATTCTGGAAAAACACTTCTGTGTTGCGATTTTTAATTGATCCCAATAAAAGCAGCTACTGCTGTTTGCACATTTTTCTGTGCTCCTGTAGAAGACAAAGAAAAGGGTTATTACAGCTGGTTTTAACAAAGGTTTATTTTTATTTGTACAGCAGGCCAACAATACATTGCTAGCTGCAGTGTCGTGTTTGGCATTCATTCTTGTGGGTTAAGGTGGCTTGTGTGTCTGTGTGGGGAATAAATGGACAACTGTTCTTGGCACAGCTGTGTTTGTCTGTGTAACAACACACTGTGAGTCACTGCCTTGCTACGCTCACACTGGAATGCCATTGTTAAATGAATGCATTCTGAATACCATTGAAGGTAGTCTACTCTTCAATATTATCTTTTATGGCTGAATATGAAGTGGGCAGTGATCATAAACTACTTACATTTGTGCCCCCCATCCCTGCCCCAATGCTCTTTGCATTACTGTATGAAATCTGAACAAATTATATTGATTTTAGATAGGAGGATTAAATGGAATCATGTATTTCATTCAGACTTGGAATCAAAATTATATCTGGGGGATTTTATGAAACTAAGGGGTAAGATAACATAGGCCACTTATAGAAGCTTAGTTATCTGACTATCCCAGCAACTGATGGATTTAACTAAACCTTTCTTTTAAAAAACAAAACAAAAAACAGTCTCTGTTTCCAAGAACTATCACTCCAGTTGGAGAAATGCCTGGTTTGATGAGGTTAAAAGATTAAAAAGACAGATGAGAAAAATATACTGGGATAGCAGTTTCCTCTTGATTCCTCCTCATTATTATGTGCTACATAGATTTTATAAGAAATTAATTTATCAAAATAAAATAACTTATTATGATGAACAATGTAGAAATGGGCTTGTAATGTTCTGGGCCTTAGGTTGTACCTACACTGTAGAAAAAAAACAGTTTGACACCATTTTAAGTGTTGTAGCTCCATCCTATGGAATCCTGGGATTTGTATTTTTACAAGGTTTTTGGCCTTCTCTGCCAAAGAGTAGTGGTGCCTCACAAAACTAAAAATCCCATAATTATGTAGGATGGGGCTGTGGCAGTTAAAGTGATATCAAACTGCATTGTTTCCACAGTGTAGATGCACGCTTGATATCAAAGATGGAAGTGAGATGAGCACGTAATCTTGATAGTTATATTCCCACGACTAAATGGAAAAGTTGCTTAAGGAGGTATTTAATGATCAGACCAGTTTTCTTCCTTGGAGGTCTTTAAGCAGAAGCTGGATGGCCATCTGTCAGGGATGCTTTGATGGAGAGTTCCTGCATGACAGGGAGTTGAACTGGATGGCCCTTGTGGTCTCTTCCAACTCTATGATTCAATGGTTCTGTGATTCTAATTATTACCAATGATTTTAATTGGGTTCTTTATTGAAATCCTGTTACTATAGAACACTCCAAAGCATTAATTTGAGGTCTATGAAATGGGAAGGTTCCTGACGAAAATGGCCTGCCCTCAGAATTGTTTACCTCTTTTACAGAATGGTGGACACTGACATTGGCATCTCTGTTTTCCCTTACTGCTTAACAAGATATGGTTCCGCATAGTTATATCTCAGTCATGATGGTCCCCAACTATAAATAATGTTCCAAAGATGATACGGCTAATTATAGTTCTATCAACCTTCTTGATGTTCTAGGGGAAATCTACGTCAAACATTTCTTGGAGAAACTAAAGGACTGGGTAGTGGAAAAATCCGTACTTTTACCAGAAAGTTTTTGTATAGGGTAATCAATACTTGACAATTGATTCCTATGTAAGCACATAAAAGATAAATATTTGTCAGGATGCTTAAAAAATTGATGCCTCCTAAAACAATTGATTTAAAAACAGTGTTCCGTACCATCTATGGGAAGCACCTGTGAACCAAGTTACAAACTTTAGGGATTGATCCACAATTGATAAATTGTAATATGAGCTTGTAATCATAGACATATCTTAAAATCGGAGTAAGTGGAAGAGAATTAAAATCATTAAAATTATCCAACAAAAGGAGTCAGGCAAGGCTGCTTACTTGCTTCATTTCTTTTAAATGTTTTTTAAACTGATTATCGTAGAGTTCCTAAAGGGTTATTGTTGTTTTCCATCAAAGTGGGACAAAGTAAGATCTCAGTCTTCCTTTATGCCAATGATGCTATTCGGACCTCTCATATTCAGGTAGGACTATGTAGATTGTTACGGCAATTTAATCATTACTGCCAATACGAACACCCTCTGTAAATTATGGCAAAAACAAGGTAGTGGTACTTAGTAAATCTAAACAAGTTTACAACTGGAATGTGGAAGGAAACAATTTAGACCAAGTCTCTTCCTTTAAGTATCTTGGGGTTACACTCCAACAAACAGGGACATTGTCTCTCCAAGTGCACACTAATGCTTTATCGGCTGACAAGATTATCAATAGTTTACTGTGTTTTCATTGTATTAAAAATCTTGTCAGCCGATAAAGCTTGTACAATCTGCTTTAGAATTATACTGAGTTAGGATGCTGCCACAATTGTTATACAACAACAACAACAATGCTTATTTCTTACCCACCTCTCCCCTTGGATTGAGGCGAGGGACAATAACAATTAACAGAAACAATGTCAGTTAAAAAGACATCAGTTAAACATATATCAATTTAAAAGGATTATATAGAAAGACTCAAAAATAAATTTTTACAAAGACTTCTTTCTGTCATGGTTTCTGCTAAAATGTCAGCAATTTGTACACTGAACTGGGACTAATGTCGGTAAAAAGTTAAGTTTTAAGCTTGATCTGTTCTACTGGCTAAAAGTAATATTAAGCAGACATCTGAATTTATATTTTATGTCTTTGAGGAAATGGGCCCTGCCTCCTGGAAACAAAATATCATATTTAATGTTGTAAACATTGAGTTTTCACTCCCTTTCTTATTGACCTTAGGTTATGATATAGCAAAGATAACCTTGCTACAAGGCCTCAAAGATTGAATTGCAGTCCTGAATGTGTGAAATAGCAAGTTGTTCATCAAACAAATTAAATGTGCATTTTGCCCCTTCTTCCTTTAATCTTCCAAAATATCTGACTGATGTACCCTCCACTAAAATGAGTTTGGCTTTTGCATGGGCAAAAGTCCTTCTCCTGGCAGAATTGATGGTGTGTATCCAAGGTACCCCTAAAGAAACTTGTGTTTGTTTTTGCAAGTCCTTAATTGTGGAGGATATTCCCCATTTTGTTTTAAAACATAGGAGTTTATCACGTGTAATTTTCCGTAGTACAAACATCGGCTGCCAGAGCACTGGTAGAGGATGGGTGATGGTTGGGAGGCATTGCAGCAGCAATTTTGCATGTGGTAAAATCAATTTTAACCAATTCCAGCCTGATCCCGTCCCATGCTCCATTCCCCAGCAGAGGCAACAACAGCACCTCCTCCACCCAGCTGTGACTGTGAGTGAGCTGGAGCATAAAAGGCTTCCTTCCCTGCAAAAGACATCGAGGCAGTGGAGTTTGGGAGCCAAATTCCCCAGCAGAGGCAACTACAGCACCTCTACCCAGCTGTGACTGTTGTCTTGCCAGGTTGTAGTTTCAACAGCAAGATAAAGAGTACTAAAACCAGCATCAAATGAGGCAGAGTAGAACCAATGGATTATGGGAATGAAGATGTGACTGAGACCTTCCAGACTCCTCACTCCAAGCGGCACATCAGAAACAGAGAGTGAGAGAGCTTGGTCATCTGGGCCTCCTAGGCCCCAAAAAACTCTCCTGCCCAACAGCGGGCCAGCACAGCGAGGAGAAGGCGGAGAGAAACCATCTGGGCCTATTTAGGCCCCAACCCCTCCCCTGACTCCAGCAGCGATGCAGCAGCAACGGAGGGCGAGAGAGCTACCATGAGGACTATCATTACAAGCAACGGCCCCCACTTTAGGCCGCAGAAGCCTTGGCTTGCTCCCCGCACCACCGGGAGCCCTGCAAACCTTGGGCGGAGCCAGCTGGAGGCATAAAAGCCCCTGGAAGAACAGCCAGCAGCCACCATGAGGCAGCGCCTGCGGCAGCAGCAGCCCCCACTTTAAGCCACAGAAGCCTCGGCTTGCTCCCCACGCCATCTGGAGCCCATGGACTTTGTAGGTCCTTGAGCTTATTAGGGGGATGGGCCTTAAAATTTGTATACCTTTGTTGACTTCTTTCTTTTTTCCTTATATTGTTAGCCAGCTAGATTCCCCTCAACATCTATTAGACAATGGAACTGGGTACAGCCAGGGGGAGAACATTGAGGTAGTGTGGGGGCAAGGAAGGTATGGCGGCAACAGAGTGGAGAAATGTTGCAAAAGAAGAAGGGATCGATGTCTCATATCTATCCCTTCTTCAGTCCACTCTGTTTCCCAGGATAAGGTGGAGAGCGTACCAACCACACCACAATCCCTTAATCTGCTCCTTTGTAATGTCAGGTCTACCAAAGGTAAGACCCACATTATCCACGATCTTCTGGTGGATGAGCAGGCTGACCTGGCATGTTTCACCGAGACTTGGCTGGGAGATGCCAGCGCGGCCATGTGGGCGCAGGCTCTTCCAGCTGGTTATACGGTTAGTGAGCAGATAAGGGAAAGTGGGCGGGGGGGCGGTGTGGCCATAGTCCATAAGAACAATCTGACCTTGGTCAGGAAACCTCTCCAGAAAACAGCCCACATTGAGTGCATGTACCTAAGCCTGAAGACCAGGGATAGTTTGGGGATTCTGCTAGTATACCGGCCACCCCGTTGTCTAGCAGACTCCCTAACCAAGTTGACTCAGCTGGTTTCTGAGTTGCTGTTGGAGTCGCCCAGACTTTTGGTTTTGGGTGACTTCAACATTCCTCTTGAAACCAGCTTGTTTGAGTTACCTGGAGCTACTCATAAGTTCATGGATTCCATGACAGGCATGAGCCTTTCCCAATTGATCAACAGGCCTATACATTGTGCAGGTCATACACTCGACGGGGTTTTTAGTACAGAACAGGAGTATCCATGGGTGGAGGTAATCAAAATCTCCGCACTGTCATGGACAGATCATTTCCTGATCAAGTTGGAACTAAAAGCCGCTGTCCGTCCCCCCGGGGGTGGCGGACCCATTTGAATGGTCCGCCCTCTAAGGCTTATGGAACCAATCGGCTTCCAGAAAGCCCTAGAGGGTTTGTTGGTTGGGAATGCCGGTGATTCTTTTGAAACCCTGGTTGACACTTGGAACACCGATATCACCAGGGTCATCAACACAATAGCCCCTGAGTGTCCTTTCCAGCCCGCTCCCAACCGGAAACCCTGGTATACGGAAGAGCTCAGGGAGATGAAGCGGGCTGGACAATGATTAGAGTGCAAATGGCGAAAGACTCGCCTCCCATCCAACAGAACTCGCCATAGGTTGCATCTTCGCACCTATCAGGAGGCTTTGCGTGCAGCATGGAGATCCCTCTGCTCTGCACGCATTGCATCTGCAGAGTCCCGCCCAGCAGAGTTGTTCAAGGTGGTAGGGGAGCTGACGCAGGTTC
The DNA here is from genome assembly GCA_034509955.1 of Urosaurus nigricauda. Taxonomy (NCBI): domain Eukaryota; kingdom Metazoa; phylum Chordata; class Lepidosauria; order Squamata; family Phrynosomatidae; genus Urosaurus; species Urosaurus nigricauda. The sequence continues at coordinate 94,852,395 of JAOEGL010000003.1, forward strand.
CCCCTGTGGCAAACCCCCTACTGGATTCTACGGCAGCCTGCTGTGAGGCGTTTAACACCCACTTTGCAGATAAAATCTCTCTGATCAGAGCCAACTTGGACACCAATATTTGTTCAATGTCCATAAGTGAGGTGTCCAGCCACTCCATTGCTGTCAGTTTACTGGATGAGTTTCAATCGGTGAGTACCGATGACGTGGACAAGCTCCTTGGTAGTACCAGGAAGATGACATGCTCCCTCGATCCATGTCCATCTTGGCTGGTCGCCCAGGGAGGGGATACATTGAGAACATTCCTTTGGGATGTGATCAATGCATCCCTCAGGGAAGGCATTGTTCCATCGTGCTTGAAGGAGGCGGCTGTCAAACCTCTCCTGAAGAAACCTTCCCTTGATCCTCTGGACAAGAACAACTACAGACCAGTGTCCTTGCTGCCTTTTCTCAGCAAGGTGATTGAGAGAGCTGTCTCCTCCCAACTCCAAACTGTCTTGGATGAAACCGATTATCTCGATCCATTTCAAACCGGCTTCGGGGCAGGATATGGAGTTGAGACTGCCATGGTTGCTCTGACGGACAACCTCCACTTGAGCATCGACAGGGGTAGTGTGACCCTGCTCGTGCTCTTGGATCTATCAGCGGCCTTTGACACCATAGACCATTCCAACCTTTTGGATCAGCTGAGAGAGCTGGAGAGAGTGCTTCGGTGGGTCCGGTCCTTTCTGTCCGGCAGATCTCAAAGGATGAGGCTAAGGGACAGTTGCTCTTCAAAAATCGAGCTTAATTGTGGAGTCTCTCAGGGCGCCATCCTGTCCCCGATGCTATTCAATATTTATATGAAGCCGTTTGGTGAGATCATTCGGAGGCATGGAGCTCAGTGTCTTCAGTACGCTGATAACACTCAGATATACCTCTCCATGACCAGATCGTCTGCTCAGACCTCAGATGGTGTCTCTCCTCTCAATGACTGTCTTGCGGCGGTAATGGATTGGATGAGGGAAAACAAATTGAAGCTCAATCCAGACAAAACGGAGGTACTTACAGTCACAGGCCCGAACCCCAGTTTGGGAATACAATCTCCAGGCCTCGATGGACTCCTCGAAGGACTCTGTTCGCAGTCTGGGGGTACTCCTGGACTCGTCGCTTCACATGACTAGTCAAGTGAACGTGACGGTCAGGAGTGCTTGTTATCAGCTCTGGCTGATACGCCAGCTGCGCCCTTTCCTGGATGTGAGGGATCTGGAAACTGTGGTACACACACTGGTTACCTCACGTCTGGACTACTGTGATGTGCTCTACATGGGGCTACCCTTGTGCTTAACTCGGAAACTACAACTGGTTCAAAATATGGCAGCCAGGCTTATTGCGGGAACATCTAGGAGAGAGCACATAACATCTCTGCTTAAATCTCTCCACTGGCTGCCAATCAGTTTCCAGGCACAGTACAAGGTGTTGGTTTTAACCTTTAAAGCCCTACATGGCTTGGGTCCATCTTATCTTAGGGACCGCCTCTTCCCCCCCCCCCCCTGCATGCTGCGATTCTCTGGGAGAAATCTGCTACAGCCCATGAAGACCATGCTGGTGCAGACCTCCCAGAGGGCCTTTTCAGCAGTCGCCCGCAAGCTGTGGAATGGCCTGCCAGATGAGATTCATGTTATTTCATCCATTGATGGCTTCAAAAAAGCCCTAAAGACGCATCTCTTCTGGCAGGCCTTCCCGGAAAATGCTTAATACTTCCCGGTTCCAAATTTTGGTCGTAGAGTTTTTCCAGCCTCTGCCCACCCATATAGCTCAAGGACTTTTAGCTTGATACTGCTGATACTGTTTATTTTATACTATGTTTTAACTCATTGCTTGATTTAATTCTTTTTTAGGGGGAGAGGTGGGGCTGGGATTGGATATTTTAACAGTTGTTGTTTTAAAACAAACAGAAAACAATCTCTACATCAGGAAGATACAGAATTATTCTAGTTGCTTTCTTATATAGGAAGGCTGATGTTTCCCACTTATATCCCACAAAAGTGCAAAGGATGAGTACTTAGGACATATAATTCATTCATTACTCTTTTTTTTTCAAAAGGATTAATGGGGAAGTGAAGGTTTGGCTCACCAATTCAAATGAATTTGACACTTGGACTGTATCAGTTTTGAATGGAAAGACAGCTTTAACAAAATAGATCTTATGTGGAAAACCCAAAAATTGCTTCATCAAAAGAGGATGCTGACTATAGGTTTTTTTTTTAATTTATTTAGGATGTTAAGTGTTATCATATATACACAATAACCTCATGTAAGTTTGTACACACACAAACACAAACATTCACCATAGACCTCCTCCCTTCCTCCTGAAATGTCAGCAAAATGTAGCTTGTTGGGAAAGCTAAGAGCTACCTGCTAGCCTTAGACTCATTCACTTACTCCCTTACAAGTCATTTCACCTCCTCACTTTGGGGAGAGAGGGTAAATATGCTTTGCATATTAGTAAGATGCCCTGGGGATATGTAGCACTTTTTTTGTGGCTGACCTCTGAAGTATGAAATTTCATTGTGACCAGCCCAAACCCTTCACTACTCTCATTAATTTGACTGGTTACAGTCCATGGTACGGTTTCTATGGACTTCCAGTGTATTTCACAATGTTAAGAGTATAATTGTTAATTCTCACTGACATATTCCCAAATGCATTACTCAGCCACTCAAGTATAACATGAAATGAGGTGTGGCCTCCCTTGTATTCTGTTCCACAGCCCACCCAAATTAGCATGGTGACTTATATTGGCAGAAATTATGGATTCCTAATTGGACCATTGCAAAACAGGGAATATTTTGGGAAACAAATAATGTTCCTCTGGCCCCATCATGCACCCTCAATCTGCTCATAATTTTAAAATTCCATCCTGATGTGCTATGGAGGCACATTCCTTTCAAAGGCACTTGCCAGAAAACGACATAAACATGAGATGCCTCTGGAGGGTGTCAAAAGTATTTGGACAGTGGCAAAGATGCTTGACAGAAGAAAGTGATTCCCCAGCACCCTTACAGGAGCTGACTGCATCTAAACTATTAAGAAGCCTGAAGGATGGCTACTTATTTTGCTATTCTCTACCATTTCTCCCCCCTCCACAACATTTCCCTGAGCTTTTAGCCAACTCTGTTTGGATTAAGATGGACTATTTAATCTTTAAAATATGTGTTTCCATAACAAAGGATTGGTCGTACATAAATTCTACATATTGCTGTGCAAGCTAGAGACTTCTTGGAAATTCCCCACAAGGTGCTGTCTTTCTCTGCTAACATTATTTTCTTCTTCAGAATTTCTTTTTCTCCCCCAGGGTGAAATGAAACCACTGACAAGAGTGCCACAAATAGCTACTGCGTTAACTACTTCTGGCCTGGGAAGGAGTACACAACATGTCTGAACTTCATAAACACCACCCCACCAGTGGGGTAGGTGGCATAAATGGAGAGGGCAGTGGGGAGCAGATATAAGGAAGGACAAAAAAATGTAAAAATTATATAGTAAGCCCCCTGCTCCTGTGGAATGGGTTTTTATGTTGTTTGCTAATGTACCCCAGACTCCAGAATTAAAGACATCATGCATCGCAGGGATGGTGTAATCATATTCTCTTTTCTCCCTTTGGATGGCTGGGAAGCAATGATTTATATATGTACATCTGGGCCACTGATGGATTTTGAGGCTACCTATTTCTCAGAGAAGAAATAAAAGAGCCTGACCCTGTGTGGCAAAAAAGAATTTAGATGAGAGTATTAATTGTCAAAATACTCTAAAGATCCTGACTAATCTTAGTACTTGGATGGGAGACCACCAAAGGGATAACAGGTTCTATGTTTCAGAAGAATGCACTGGCCAAACCACCTGAGTATTCCGCACCTAAGGAAACCCTACGAAGTTTATGGGGTTTACATAAGTTGACAGATGGCTTCAAGGCACATACACAAACACTCATTAATTGCTTTACTTTCAGAGGGAGAAATGAGGTGAAGGGAACACAGAGGTTGTGTATATAAAAGGTACAGGCAAGGGGGGAAAAAGCATGGCGCAGGAACCCATGGCGGGGAGGACAAGATAGAGAAAGAAGATCAAGCCCATGGCAAAGACTGGCAGTGAAAATCAGTAATCATGAACAGAAGTTGTGGGATTTATAAAAGTTGGATTGGTGTGGCCATCTCTTACACAAAGAAAACATTTACAGTAGAAATGTGAATGATGTCCTATTGCACATAAAGGCATCATTAAGCCTCCACTGGTTTATATTGTTGACATGGAAGTCCCAGTACCAATAAAATAAGTGAATAATTCAAGTGAATAATCAGCTTTTCCTATGGGCAGTGGTGCATCAAAAGACAGCTGATCACTTGAGGCCTCTTACCAGATAGACCACCTGAAGCAACTATAAATTTTCTTACCATGCATTAGGAAGAAACATACATATCAAACCTAGTCAAGATCACCATTCAGAAAGTCCTGCATATTGATATTGCTTTTTCAGGCACTTTTTTGCATGTATTCTTCCTGACCTGAAAAGTATTGCCAGTACTGATGTCCTCTTACGGGTCTTCAGCCTTTCTGGGTTAGACAGGGGCATCACTAGGGTGGTGCAGAGTGTGTAGACCACAGCAGGTGACATCCCAGAGCTGGGATAATATCCAGTGGATTGATCACTCATGAGACACCCCTGGCCATCCTCTGTGCCAGTCAGGGTTCCTCTGCCATCCATAAGCTGCAGCTGCTGGTGGGGATAAGGTGTTGCTGCCCTCCAGCAGCTCTCTCTGGGTCTGGTGGGGCTGCTGGCCAAGTAGGAGAAAGGCCTTAGGTGGCAGCGGCAGCCCAATTCCACTAGCAGTCACTGGTGGGAAGGATTTGCCTTCCAAGTCTTGTGGGTCTGATGGCTGAGTGGGAAAACACATTGCCTCTCTCTCACTTGTTCAGCAGCTCTGCCAGACCCAGAAAAGAGTGCCAGGTAGCAGCAGAAGCCCACTCCCACCAGCAGGCACTGGTGGGAAGGTGCTGCCTTCCAGGTCTGCTGGCCAGAAGGGAAAGTGAGTCACATCCCTTTCCCACTTACCCAGCAGCCATGCCAGACCTGCAAAAGGATACTAGGTTGCAACCCCCCCCCCCCCAATGACTGCTTGTGGGAAGGGGCAGCCTTCTAAATTCACTGGTCAGGTGAGAAAACAAGTCGTCTCCCTCTGCCACTCATCTAGCAGCTCTGTCAGTCTTGGAAAAGGGTGCTGGGTTGCAGACCTCCCATTCCCACCTTGGCAGATGTGGCTTGGCTAGCAGAGGGGTGCAGCTGGGGAATGCCAGCACTGGGTTGACACCAACCCTAGTGATGTCACTGAGATTAGGACCCATTATTTGTTAAAGATAAATCTAAGGAAGAACTAAGGTTTGATCCAAGCCAGGCCAAAAGCAACTACCAGAAGATACAGCTGTGTATTGTTTTACCCAGCCCATAGAAACATGTACAATATAGCTGTCAGCTATAGACCACCATGCTCTCTCCCAACCTCTGCTCAGAAATAGCATGGCTCCACAAAAGAGAGAAGAATGGACTGGGATACAGTACAGGCCTTCTAATCTTCATAAAGGTCTGGTGTATGCAGTGTTTTTGCACTCATTTTTCAAAGAAATATGGTCATGGGTCAGTGAAGATCTTTTCATCTGCTGGACTTACATTAAGCTCATTATTTTCTGAAGCTTTCATTAATTTAAAAAAAAGTCTTTAAAAGTTGTTCTATTTTACCTTATGAATTTGGGGCTGATTTTCACCAATTTTTGAACAAAAATGCATTACTTTTATTTTTAGTTTTCTTTCCCAATAAGCATGTCTCAGCATTAATTCTTGCCTGTACATTCTGTTGCATCACTGAAAAGTAAAATCTTACACTTGCTCAGTTACATATCCAAAACATATGCATAATACAAAACTTCATACTGGTTTTTTGTTCCATCAGTTGTTATCAAATGTTTATTCACCCGTCTGGTCTGACATAATTTAATTTCCATAGATTAAAAATCATTTGATGCATTGTATCGGCATAAAATAAATATTACACTTTTATCTGACCAACTTCATTCTTAAGTCACCCACACTCAGTAAAAAATATCTTTTTGTTCTACTGAATCAATGAAATAGATGAAGTATAGATCTCTATCTTCTGGAGTCCTTCCAATAACTCTTGAGGTCTGCTGTGGAATAATATACCATTTAAAAAAGAAACACTTGCTGGTAACTGTGGAAAGGACTTCTGCAAAAGGCTTTTCTTAACCTTTTCAAATATTCAATTGAACTGCATGTCTAATGTTGACAATCTTTAAGGGTCACTTATCAGTCAATCTTATGTCTACATGAAAAAAACAAAAGTGGTGAGAGCATAGCTGAGTGACTCACTCATGCTCCTAGCCTTTCTATATTTTGTCTGTGGGAGGCAAAGTCTCAAGTAGGAAAAGTCACTGGATAGCCAAGCTCTGAAAACTGCATCTCATTTGTGAACCAGTAAAGCATTATTCCTGTTTGCAAGACAAACCCACCAAAAACAACACAAAACACATTCATCTGTTCCTTGGCTCATCTGTTCAGGTGCCTAAATCCAATTGTTCACCTCCACTAGAGTAGACTTTCTGAATCAATGGAAAATTGCTAAATCAACACTGATGCAATTTCCATTTATTCTCTAAATCTGCTCTAGTAGTACTCATAACTGGATTTAGGCCCTATTATAAATACAGACATTTTTTTTTCTACAATATTAGAGCTGATTTCACCTGCACATTATATCACTTCATTATATGTCAAGCAAATATACTTGGTTTCAGACTGTGATATCTGACAACTCACATGTAACATCTCACATATAATGATCTGTAGTATGTGACCATACTTATGTTTAAACCTTTGCAACCTGTCCAATACCATGATGATGACGACGATGATGTTCATTTTCCTCCAAAGATAAGATTTCAAGTGCAGTACATCTATAGAGATGATCATGTTTCCCTGTATTCAGAATACGAACTACCTGTCCATATAAAGAGGAGGTACATTATTTATTACTGTACTCTGTGAAATGTAGTGGTTGAGAAGTTGTGAAACATAAGATACCCAATGTTTTTGCAGGAGAATGGTGTTACTTTTGTTGCCCTTTTGAATTTTATTTTAATTTCTCAGCAATTTATGAATAAAATTAAATAATAATTTCATGATTTCTTGTACATCACAGAGCACTTTCAACAGCAAAAATATGCTAATTCAGATTATGGTTGACTGAAATAAATGCACATCTTTTTTTGTTGTTGTTGTTAATAAGCACATACCCCAAACCTGTATAAGTCTAGTATGTGTAAGTTTTACCTGCTTATGTAAACTGACAACTGGATACATCTGTCCATCTTTCTTTTATATCAAGATGAGGAGCAGCATGAACGTATGATGATAATTCTTTTCTGACAATTTCCCAACATACAACCAAATTATTTTGTCTCAGCTTTGAGGATGTTAATAAAGCATTATAACACATGAAGCCCCAAATTTCTAAAGCTTTTTTCATGGCTACTCCAGGAGTTCTTTTATGTTGACAAAAACAGTATAAATCTATGTAAATAAAGAACTGATACTTTGCCTTTTTGTAATATAATGATGCATTAGAAAATGAAGACTTTTAAAAAGAACCCACAGATCAACACCCCTTTGATTATTATATCATACCTCACTCTCACAAGCGACATTTTGAAATGGAGCATTTATCAGATTAATCTCAGCTTCAGATTTCCTCTTCCTGTACTTAATGTCTGGGGCTGTTATGCCATATGTTATTATTTAATTTTTCCATATTCAGTCCTACATGCTATACCGAGTGATCTGTCTGGCTTTCAGAAAATTTTACTTCGAGAGACGAAAAGGATATAAGATAGCAAAGGAAATTAAAATAGCTTTATAAGAATAAAATAGCATTATAAGGTGTTATAAGAATGGATGCACTGTGGCATGGTCAGGCAAACCACTACTTTCACTGTTTATCCCCTTGGTGTCTTTTAGACAGTTTGACAAATTTTGATCATTTGGGTAGGGGTCAGGGGTATTGCCATTACAGATAACTTCCATTGGGCTGTAGTATTGTAAATTAGGAAGACACAACACTGCTGATGGTAGCTATATTACCTAAAGTAGTGAGGAAACTTGTGTCTCAGGGCAGGGGGAATGGACATTCATAGCTGGTGTGTCTAGAATGGTAAAGAATAGCCATTCTATCCTGAAAATTATATTTGTCCATAGCTAAAAATTACCAAAAAGAACTATTGGCTGAATACTTTGGCCTTATGTTTCCTGAAGATGATCTTCATGACTATCATGCATGGAAGTCATGTCACTGTTGGATAATCATTTGGCACTGTACACAGCTCATCCACAAAGGCAGCAGATATCATGTTAATACATCTGTGAGCAAGTTAATCCACAAACCTTTTAAACTGGCATATGCATCGGTTTTAGTGGAACTACACTTAAATCCAAGTGTTCTATATTAGTACTTTGCAAAGCTGCCTAATATCTCCCAGTGCCTCTACTATCTCAAGCACTTGGGAGTTATACCTGAGCACATCCTTTTGTGTCACATTCTTCTACATACAAATGATAAGAACTGAATATGATAAATAAAAAAACCTTCCATCTTTCTACAGAGACACTAGATTTTTCATATATGTCTTGTCCCTAGTAGAAGCAATATAAAATTATCTCTTGCTCTAACTTAAATAGCTTATTTTTCATATTAGTGTCAGAGGACATTCAAGCCAGTGCAAACCATTTTCAACTAGTGGAATAAGAAATTAACAAGACTCACTACTGAAGTGCATCCATTCTACATATAAGTTATTTACACATTATTTCATAATGTGAAGTGAAACCAAATAAAATGCAACACTTGCATAGAGAAGGGATCAACACTAAATCACTTTGATGCATGTTATTAAGGGGGAGGGACCAAAGTTGATTTGCAAAATTACTCAAAGTCATTTTTTACAAAATAATGTGGCCATGGTTCAACTTTTGCAAGTTACTTGTAAACAGTCACTGTGATATTATGTGATAAATTTCCAGGATTTAGTATATTTCAGATCTTAACACATGGCAGACACACTAAAAAGAAAAGTCCTTCATGAATAAATGGCATAAATCATTGCATGGTGACTTTATGATGTGAAAAATGATCTTGAGATTTGCAGAAAAACTGAGCATCCCAAAGCAAAAATACAGCTTTTTAAAATATAAAATTTAACTGACATAGAGCTTTGATTCTACGTTGTCTCTTAACTTCTACAAAAATAGTCAAAAACAACACATTTCTTCATAAAATCATACACATCTTGAAAATACATTGTGCATAATCCAGTAAATAAATACGTGTGAACTAAGAAAAAACATGGCTGGTAACCAGTAGTTTTGAACACAATATTTTATACTTGCTATTAACCTGTATTTATAAATATGCTTCCTATTTTCCATGGCTCCATATCAAGTTGGTGGTGATCCTCCATGCTTCCAGTCTTAGTCTATACAAACCATACTACATCTATGCATGCACCAGCCAAGCAGTTAATTAACTTGCTCAACACCTACATATAACTCTGTTGGGATCAATCCCATTTATGAGTTTCCTGCTTTCCAAACAATATCATTTTGATTATAGGCTGTTATATAGTGAAGTTTCTCTTTCTCACCAGTTTTCCAATGACCCATCATGCAGATGGGGAAAGCAACAACATGACAATTTAGGAGCAAATTGCTGCTTAAAACTAACATAAATGGAACATGGGGATGGGGAGAATTTACCAAGTGCCCATGTCAAGAGTAGTACGTAGCCCAAGTCTTACTTCAGATAAATGATTTAATGCTTCTGCCCAACTTCACTTGTACTGTTGCATTCTGTCACAATTTTCCTTTGGTTCTGTCCTTGATATGCTTCTGTTTATGTAAATCTTTGCTTTGGGGGGGGGGGGTGTTGAAGTACTGTACAAAATCCCTTTCCATTAGTCCAGTAAAGATCCCTTCAACGTTTAGATTCTTGCCTGTCTTCTGGGCCAGCCTAGTTAAACATGATGGATTCAGGATCTTGATTTGCCATTTGAGCCATGTGCCTTAACACATCCTTTTTGGTTATAATGCCCAGAAGCCTCCTAGAGAAGAAGAGAAGGAAAGAAACAGAAAAGGTCATTAATCATGAGCCCGTCTCATCTATTTTTCAAGTTCAGCTCCAGGCAGAACTTTGCTACAAAGTAAGGAATTATTTTTAAAAAGACATTTCCCCTTCTCTTCTAAAAACCAGGAAACAGGAATTTTAGAAAGTCATGATTCCCACTAATTAACATATATGTTACTGCAGAAAACTCACCACATTATTATTATAACCACAGTTCTTTTGTTCAGATTTTTCCTCTTCATCTTTGCAAAAATTCTAAATAATATACCATGTTCCCTATAACTGCATTCCTGAACACGTTCAGCCAATGTTAGACCTTGGACAGGAAATAACTTGTGCCATTTGACATCATGTTTTCAAAACCATTCACAGGAATATTTCGGACCCAATGGCCAAAGCCAAAGCCATGCCATACAAGAGAACAGTTGTAGTTGAAAGCTTGCACACTGTGGCCTGAGGATGTAGGGGTTGTCTTAAATGAAAGATTCCTTAAAGCCAATTGAATTTTCTATCTCCTTGCCCCAATACTGAATGCTTAGTAATTTATCCCATTTTCCTGTTCGGTTGTTCTATTAACTATTTTAGTCTAGACTTGTCAAACAGAACAACTTATGAGTGCAAATATGGGTGCCTGGAACAACACTGTTTTCATTATCAGAGTAATGTATTGAGCAACAAGAGAGAGAGATTTTCCAGATGATGCCCGTTTTATAATCTTTTTATGGGCAAAAGAAAATTACTTTTAAAATCTGGTGTAAATTAATATTTTATAGATTTCTACTAATCATTTCTTATTGTTGCATTCCTGCTATGATTATGTGTTGGATACCACCCAGCATTCAAAAAAGGATTGAAACATTTTAAATAAGCAAGTCTTCCTTTCCATGCTTCTCTTGATAGCATAACTAAAAACTTAAAACCTCTCTGCTCAGAACAAAACTTTGTTTTATTCTGTATTCCACAGGAAATCCACATCATTGTAAAACATTGGCATTTAAAAATAACACCTTGGGAATATTTTGAGAAGATATAGCATTTACTGATTGTGCCACAAGTAAATTCACTTTCCCTCTTTGGTTCTTTTTAAACTAAATAAGAAGCTTCCAGCATTTCCATGTTTTTGTGTTTGGGATCACGGACTATAAATTCAATTAAGATAAGTGGTAGTCTCTCCCACCTTTGGTCTCTCCCATCTTTGAAGAAATTGCTGCCAGAGCCACCACTGCCCACTATGCTTTCCTGCCCCTACTCCAAATAGGCTATTTGTTGGGGGGTTTTTTTTTAAGACTTGGTGTGTATTTACACTGTAGAAAATAATGCAGTTTGACACCAGTGGTTTAAGTGCTATAGCTCCATCCTATGGAATCCTGGGATTTGTAGTTTTACAAAGTTTTTAGCCTTCTCTTCCAAGGAGTGCTGGTGCCTCATAAAATTACAAATAACCACCATGGCAGTTAAAGTGGTGTCAAACTGTATTATTTTAGTAAAATAAACCTAGGTGGTGTGTCTTTGAATGTGGATAAGCAGGAAAGAGGTGGGGGGTGTACATGGTGAACTGTGCCACCCATCCTAATTTTGTCCTGCAGATATTAAGCAAGTATGTGTATTTTGCATATGGGAGCTATTCCTTCGCTGCATTCTTTCCACTAAATTATAACTCAGGGTTGCCATTTTTAAACTGCTATCAACATTCGTTAAAGGATAATGCAAAATATCTCATTTTTGAGCAAATGTTGTCCTGGAAGCCCCCTTGAGTACCATCCTGGGACAAAGATGGCATCATCATCATCATCATCATCATCATCATCATCATCATCGATGGATTTGAGCAATGGTGCTTGTGTGAGTGTATGTGCGCACACCTGTATGTATGTTTTTGATTCAGGGAGCGTTTAGGGCTGGCCTTTACAGAGTCTGGTTCTTGAAAATAAAAGGTCACACACACTGACAGCATTTTGGTGAAAACCTCATGAATCTTTCCTAAACCAGAGTGTTTCCATGGTATCAGATACGGCTCTTTAATACCATCCTGTTTTCCACTTCAGCTGTGAAATAAGCACCCAAAGCACCCAACCTTGAAAATATTCTTTATAATAAGGTACTGTGGTGGTTACACCACTGAAGCTTGGCCTGCAGACTGTTTAGAATCCAATTTTAGCTTCTGAGGGACATACTCTGCATTCCTCACAAGGTCACTGTTTCACTTGAGTTAGCTTCTGTCTCTTATTTTTAATTCCTTACCTTCCTGCAGACTCCCAAGTCATAAGCACTTTGAGTTTGTAGAAAAATAAACCTCCGCTAGTTAATTCCCTTCATGTGTCATTCACATCAGGATTTTCATAAGCCCTTTAGGTGCATTTAAATCTAGCTAGAAGCTCAAAACACAAGCAAAACATTTGCTAACAATGACATTCTGAAGCCACTCCTTCCCAGCAGCAAAATACTGACTCTGCCACTCATAATTAATACATATTTGGCCATCATTAAGTCTATATCCACAGCTGCATTATATGCATTATGAATCCTACTCTCAGATCTGTAGTTTAAAAACAAAATTGTATGGTCATGAGTTTAAAAGGAAGGAAGGGGAACATTTTCAAACACACTGATGAGAAATGACCTTTGGCAACCAGGTTTATACACCAGCCTTTTCCTGTTCTGCTGTCATCATCATAGAGATCCTGAATGTGAAAATAAGGACCTCTATGCTGATGTCTGATCATTTAGAGGTGAAAATTAAAATGATTACTCTCCCTCAAAATAAAAATAATAATGAATGCATGGGTAGAGAGCACGTCCAATCTGGTGTCAGTGCAGCAGTCATACTGAAGTATCTTATGGGATGGGAACAAAGTATCTCATGAGCTAGGTAGTCAGAAGATAGACTGGCTCTAGTGGCAGGTGGCCGGACAATCTGCAATGGACCCATAAGCGTTTTTGGTTTCCAATGATCTAGCCATAACAATGAAAGCTATTGTCTTCTATGTTACGTTGGTGAGAAAGAATGCTTGATGGAAAAACAGGAGAAGAATTAAGGACATATGAGCTTCATTTTGTTACTGGCTCAAATTCCTGGGTTGACACTTTTCCTTACTTGTTAACATATGTCCAAAATACACAGTACTTTCCACCCAATTCAAATTGGTGGACCTTAAAGTTCAATAGGATAATAGATCCCACAGGCCCACCCATTTCTCTCCTAATATTCTGATGCTGACATTCTGAACTTGAATTCAGCTGCAGCCAGTATCTTCTGTGTTCCAAATCTAACTCTGTAGCACTCCTTCGTATCAATTAATTCACTGATATAACATATTTTTACAAAGCATTTTAAAAGAATATATCAAGTCCTGTGTCACTCCTCTCTCAGTTTCCAGATCAATGCATTCATTCCTTCATGCCTGTAGATCCTACCTATCTCTTCCTCCAACTCTTTTCTAAAGGTAGATCGGGAAAAGACTTCTTTTTGCTTCATAGGCCCTCCCATTAGCAGTTGTACAGGCATGAACAAGTCAAAGTTAAGCACTATTAAGCCCAAGGAATTTATGTGGGAGACATTTTAAACACGTACTTAAATCTATCACGCTGGAAGTAGGAATGGTAAAACACTCAACTTTGGCTGGATCATGTCTGACATCATGAGACAGGTTATCAGACAAAAAACTTTTGGACATAATGTCTGTTTGTGTAAGAAGGAGCACACACCAGAAGGGGGAAAGTGCTAAATTTTACACACAGAGATCCAATTTGGCCAATATCTATGAAGGAAGAGAAAGTGTGGCTTTTTTTCCCTTGCAAATTAAGATCTCCACAGCTGTGTCATTAATTTGACTATTTTAAAAATGATCAACCAGATTGTTTTGTTATTGAGGCAATTACCTATTCTTCAAGGAAAAAGAAAGAAATTTTATATCAGCAAACAAAGTAAAAGGATTCAAGCTACATTGTCTCCATTGGACTCTAGATCAAGTGCTAATACTTATTGGTATGCCAGCTTCTATTGTTTCTAGAGGTGCATATCTATCTACTTACCCACTCCGTGTAACAAGACACTGCCTGAGTCCAAGTTTTCGGAAAATATCTACTACTGTCTCCATGGGTGTGTGGTCTGTAACTGTGAAAGGGCTCAGATTGAGAATACGTCGGAGCTTCAATGGATGAGGGCTGTTAGCAGGGACTTCCGGAGGCTCTTCAGTGAAATATACAATGGAATTGCTGACTACACCATCCTGGCGCTGCCTTGCATTTTCTGTGTGAAAAAAATAATTAATAATACGCACAAATAAGGGCCTTTACTTTTTAATTCATTTTGAGCAGCATTAGTACTGTGACACAATGCACAGTTTTGTAAACTTAATAGAGGAAGTATTCCTTGCCTGATGTGATCAAGAATTCAGGACAATCAGCAATTGACAGAAAATTGATAATGTTGGGGGGGGGGGATCAAATCATAATGCAAAATCATCCAAACTACGCTGTTGTTCAAAGTGTTGACAAGAGTTATATAAACTTAAATATGTTTTTGATTTACATAACACATATAACTGAAAGGTAACAGCCAAACCAAAGGTAACACATTTCACTGTCACCTTACTTTCTCTCACTTCCTAGTTATTAGTTGTGAGGCCTGAATTCTGCAAACCACTGTTCATAATTCTGCTTTAGAAGCAAATTGCAGCTTTCCCAAGGTATCATTTATCTGAACACATTAGTGCAAGAAGAACCATAAAGCACAGGAAACAAAAACATACACACACAAAAAAAAAAGGCCCGGGAGGGGGAGGGCCCAAGTCTGATGATCACCCTTTTAGCCAAATACTGATTTTACTATTGTATTGAAATGATTCCCATGTTTATATGTTGAGGCTATCAATGTGCTGCATACATTGGGTAGGCAAGTTCAGCAGCTCCAGGAGCCAATTTTCTACACCTAGAACCTCCCAGAACTTCATAGACTGTCAAAAATGCCAGCCCCACCCACCCCCGCAAAAAACAAACAAAAACAAAGCAAACCACCAGCAGCTTCAAGATCACTTCTGGTCTAGAAAGCCAGTAGTTTTAATATTAAAGAGTGCAGGATAGAATGTCTGATTAAAAATATAAATCACTCCTCCTAGATGCCAATATGAGGGGGAAATTTTCCCTTTTTTTCCCGAAAAAGACAGTCCTGAGAAGACAGGGAGATGGGTCAGGGCCAGAAAACCACCTTGAAAGCCTGTGGCCCCAGAACCACACCTTGCCTATCCTCTAGGCCCTGATCACACAAGGCACTCACCACGCTGGAATCGTGGCCCAAACTCTTCAGAAGTGTGGAGGTGGGATCAGCAGTCATGCTTCTCAAGCATGGTCCAAACAGTGTTCTTCTTTTGTCAAACCATTCATGGAGCAGCCATTTATTGCATAACAGAAGATCCCGTTATTACAGAAGTGGCTGCTCTGTGAACGATTTGTCGATGGGGAAAGAGCGGGATGAACTTCAGTGACACTTCTCCACGCTTCTGAAGCATTTGGGCCACAATTCTTGTATGGTAAGTGCCTCGTGTGATAAGGTCCCCAGTGTAAAGCTTCTAAAGTGGTTTTCAAGAAATGATCTGAGCTAATGCCAAGGCTTCCATTTTTGCAGCATTTTTTGTTGGGCTTCTGAATAGTCCTCTTGATAGAACGGTGTCTTGAAATATATATTATGGCTAGTCTGAATAGTTATTATTATGACTTTCCCACTCAAATGGCTGCATAAAACTCTTCTAAACAGTTATTGCTGAAGGGTGCACCAAGTGAGGCTGATGCCCTTTAGCCTCTCCTTCCTTTTTCTTTCCTTGCTGGTATGTCAGTGTGTGTGCTGAAAGCTCAAGAAGCCTGTCAGACACTCTAAAAATACCCTGCATTCAAAAACAAAACTTAGCTAATGTTAACAATTTTTCTTCTTGATTGATTTACTTTGCTACTCATTTTGAGAAGAGGCCTTCAGCACAAATAGCGTTATTTCTGGAGCTCATTTCCATCAATCATGGGGCAAGCTCTAATAACAAGTAAGAAACAATTTCCAACATATTTCAGCTGCATTATTTTTCTCTTAAAACTCACTCTTGGAACATTAGGGGAATTAAAATTGCCAAATGCAAAGCTACCTTCCAACCACCCTTCAAGCCCATATGTTATAAATTTATTGCAATTTACAGAAACATTATTAACTTTTGTCCTGTCTTCCTTTGATGAATATGCCCTGCTTTTGCAATTGCAATGTGCTTGCTCTCATTTATACCACCATTTTTGTGCATACATTTGCCACAGTTCATATTAATCTTGTAGAAAACAGTTTGGCTGACAAGAATTAGGAAAAGTTGTGTACCTGAATGGGTGGAAGAAAGCAGAAGAAGCTTATATAAACTGAGAGTGTACTTTTTGCTTTCATCAAGGTTATTTTTTAAAAAAATATATTGCAATACCTTTCTTACTACAAGTAGTGTTTACACAAGACAAACCCATGCTGTGCAGTCATTTTTGAAAGAATCAGACCTATTCTAAGCATGAAGCTTCAAAGAGAGACAGAGTCACATGGATTCAAGATGGCACATTTGGTTAGACACTTTTCTTTTAAACATTAGATCTTGTTTCATACACAATTCCCTTCTTAATCTATCTTATATACTTCTCTGCTAACTGCAACAGTCATCATATGTCTGAATCAGGAGGAGGAGGAGGAAAAATAAGTAATAAGTAAGTGTCTAAGGACTTTTTACTTACTTATTGCAAGAATCAACTCCCGTCTCTGTGCAAATCCAATAAGACGCTCTGAGTCTTTAGAAACCACTACTGGAAAACCATTATAATCAGTTTCCTTGATCAGTGTCTCTACATCTTCCACTGTCATGCTGTCTTGGGTCAGGACAGAGAGAGGGGCCTCTCCACGTCTAGGTCTCATGACATCAGTAGCCAGAGTTCTGTGAGTAAATTCATCTTTCACATCCAGAAAGGGATATCCATTCAAATGGATGTGTGCCTCGTAGATCCCTTCTTTACCAAAGGCATCAGCCACCCACTTGCTAGTTACAGCTGCAGCCATAAGTGGCACAATGTACTCTAGTCCTCCTGTTAACTCAAACATGATCACGACAAGAGACACTGTCATTCTGGTCACTCCTCCTGCCAAGAGAAAGAAAAGATTCCAATTAGTTGTGTGGCATATATTAAAATATAGATGCCCTTGGTTTTTTTCCCACAAGTTTGCAGTTGGGTCCTGTTGTTCAGTTCAGTGCCAGTCACAACAATACTTCCCTCTAACAACCAACATGAATGTACTTGCCACATTTGCAATGGTAGCTGCTCTTGGTCTGGCTCAGTGTCTTACTTCTGGTTAGAGAAGCCGGAGATAACAATGGGAGACATAGTATTTCACCATGGTTTATTATGCTTAGCTCCAACTCAGAAGTGTGGCACTATAGGAGGTCAATGAAGTAACTCTGTTGGAAAATTCCTGTTCAATTAAGCTTATCAATTCGGGCAACCAGGTGTCCAGAGTAAAACCAAGGGTCAAAATATGCAAGATTCAGACTGAGTGGTCCTCTTTTTATCTACAAACTTTTGCAGTCAAAGAGAAAAATCTTCAATTTGAATGTTTCAGATTTCTGCTACTGGGAGCCATGAAACTAAATGCCATATACATTTTAAAAAGAAGTTAGAGACAAGCAAAGTCTAAATAAATGGTACCCAAACTTTTTTGGGCTATCACCCACTTTCCTTTTTGACTACAACCCTAGTCCCCCCCACATGCATATTTTTGATATTAAGTCTACTGTTCTTCCTGTAGTCATGCTGGCCACATGACCACGGAATTGTCTCTGACAATACTGGCTCCCTATGCTTAGTAATGGAGATGAGTGCTGCCCCCTGCAGTTGTACACAACAAGACAATCTTGTCAAGGAAAACCTTTAGCTTTACCTTTTCAACTGCAAATTCAAAACAACCAATCTTGGTTGCTGCTCCCTTTGAACCCAGTTACCTTGGGAGCAGCAACCAAGCAGCTGGCTGACCAGCAACCAAGAAGTTTCTTGTTTGTGTCAGCCTTGCAGCTAAGGCTGGCTCAGGCAAGAAGCTTCTTGGTTGCTGTTTGATTGGCTGCTCAGTCACTGCTCGCTTTGTACCCTGTCATCCTGGGAGAAGCAACTGAGAAGTTGACTGAGCAGTGACTGGGAAATCTCTCACTCGTGCCAGTCTTGCAGCAAAGTCCAGTGTGGACAAGAGGCATCTTGGTTGCTGCTCACAGGGTGACCACATGCACAAGAGAAGCTTCTCCCTAGAGCGGAGGAACTCTCGATCCTTCATCAGGGCAGAGAAAGGTACAGCCAGTGTGTGTATAGGGGGTTTATAGAGGCTGGAGACTAGTGTAGGCCAAAAAGGGAAAGATTTTAACTACAGGAGCCGCTCCAAGACAAAAGATGCTTTCCAAGAATAGAGCACAAATACTCCTTCCCCAGAGACATGTCTTCCCCACACAGCATAAAGTGTCCACTCTCCCACAAAAAAAAAAAAAAAAATGTTTCTTCTGCTACCTCTGCTCTCATCCCATCTGCTGAAAGAAAGCAGGAGCAGCAGTGTAAATCCAGCCTTCTAGCCAAGTCCCAGAAAAGCTCATAAAGCTTAAGCAGGATCCCAAATGTGAAAGCTCCTTTTTGATGCTACTTCTCCCCCCCCCCACACACACACACACCATGTGCTCTAACTCTTTGCTCCAGTCTGTCTCAAAATGGTCCCACTCTGAGCCACAGAAGCAATGCCCTGTGCCCAAGCCTCACACAAGTTTCTCAACTGCCACTCCTAGCAAAAGAGGAGTGAACTCACATGGGCAAACAAAGAGCAAGAGACTCCACCACACAAAATGATCAGCAAGGCTGTGTGGTAGTTTTCTGATGACCATGAAAATAAGTTTAATGTAATCCTCATCCCCACCATAGTCCTAAAGTCCATTGGTTTCCCTTGTCTTTCCTACACACCAATATTTTAACTTAAGGGCCCCCTCACCAGCCCTTTGTGGCCAGCATGACAACATGAAGAACAGCAGTCATACTTCTTTGCAGGAACCAAGGTGAGTTTCTACAGTACAAGTTGGAGGCTGTATGTGTGTGCTAAGGACATAAAGAACATTGCCTGCTTTTCATGCAGACTTTACATCCACTTATTTGATGGGCAAATAATAAACCTGTAATAAAGCTATCATATTCAATACTATTGAAATGAAGTTTTGAAGCCATGCAGATCCTTGAATCAAACTAGAAATTTTGGAATTTAGTAACTTAGCAAAAACTTTTTTAGAGTATTTGCTATCAATGACAAAAGATTTGTGGCGCTGGATGGGGAAAGGGTGCCTGATCATCCCAGGGATGGGTGGTCATCCCTCCTGGCTAAATCTTAGGGGAATTCTAGCCCCTCTTGTCTTCCCTCTCAATTTTGGTAAGATCATTCAGATTTTAATTTGAAAAGTAAAGTCTGTACTGTCTGAAGAATTTTTGAAAATGTTCAGTGTGTTTTATAAAACGAACATATGGATGCTTATTTAGAAGTAAGCACTGCTAAATTCACTAAAGCTTACACTGGGATAAGAATGCTATGACATGTGTATGCTTAAAAAATATGCTAAAAAGGCAGAGCTTGTAAGGATTAACTGGAAGCTAGGAACTATTATAATTGAAATATAGCCAGTCTCATTCTTCCCTCTCATTGGAAACTTTAACACAATCATTTTTAAAACTATGTTAACACACTGTGCCCAAGATCAATGCAAAGCAGCTTTGCATTGTATCATGCTAAAATTACAGATATTCTCGCTTGGCACTAAAAAAACAGATGGTATCTCGCATCAGCTCAGGATAATATGATTTTATGGCACGCAGGTTGCTGTTCAATTCATTCTGCATTATGGCATTGTTCTGTATTACAAACTTTGAACTATAAGGTTGACTTGCTTCTTTGTCCAGCAGCCTGCATGACACAGATATTGTGTGTGTGTGTGTGTGTGTGTGTGTGTGTGTGTGTGTGTGCAAAGCAGGAGTGGGAATCATGCTTCTGTCCAGATGTTGTTGAAATGTTACTCCCATCATTTCTTACCACTGACTCTGCTGGCAAAAGCTGGTAGGACTTACAGTTCAACTATAATTGGGGGACTGTATGAATCACAGGGAGGAATGTAAATTCATTCCTTTAAAATTATGTTACATGTTCACTAAACTATGTAAAGCTCACTTTAAAA
Source organism: Urosaurus nigricauda (assembly GCA_034509955.1). Lineage (NCBI taxonomy): Eukaryota > Metazoa > Chordata > Lepidosauria > Squamata > Phrynosomatidae > Urosaurus > Urosaurus nigricauda. The sequence goes on from JAOEGL010000003.1 coordinate 94,872,850, forward strand.
AATTTCACAGTTTAATTAAACTGATTAGCCACATTGATAAAGGGATATAATATTGTTCCACTATCTTGATGGGATGAGAGCTAGCATGTTGTAGTGCTTTGAGTGTTTGACTTGGATGCTGAGACAGAATCTACATGAGGGATGCATTCTAGTTCCACTGAGTAGTAGCTTGCCCTTGTTTGACTCCTTGGCTGTCACACACATTTTAATCCAAACATAAATCAGTTTGGGGGGCTACATAGGATCCCCATCATGTAATTACAACAGTACAAGGGGGTGTTTCTGTGGTATGCATGTGTTCCCCATATCGATTTATGTCCGACAACACCTGTGAGGTGGCGGGGGGTTGTTTCCACCATGCATGTGCATGTTTGCTTAATCAAATCAACTTTCTCTGCTTTCTGTCATTCTGGCCACCACCTGCAACACCATTGCATTGGGTGCATACTTGAACAGTCACCTCAGTCCTTAGATGTGTTGTCTCTGCCAACTTTTTAATTTGCTGCCTCATTTGTAAAATTTAATTGTCAGGAAAGTGGGTGTAGAATTGATGCATGTGGTGCAATCTTATGCAAGTCTACTCAGACATAAGTCCTACTGAATTCAATAGTGCTTACTCCCAGGAAAGTGTTTTATAGTGTTTGCTGCATGAAACTCCCCCTCCCCAGGCATCTTGCTCAAAAGGACACATAAAGGCAAGCAAATATGCAAAGGTCAGAGATTCAAAGATTCATATATGTACAGAGTGCAAAGGAGGAAATTGTGGTTTCAGCTCTTCACAGAGAAACAGGAGCCTGGGAGTCACATCTCTGAAGATTCCATGCCAACCAACCACCAGCCAGTCACCACCTACCAACCTGACCTTACCCTCCTACCACCACCCACCACCCAATTCCACCCCAACCCAATTTTAAGGGTGAAACCATACCTCTTTCTACAAAAAGGCTCTTCCCAAAAACAGCAGAATAAGGAAGTGTTTTCACATTGAAATGAGAGGTATATTGTGTGTTCCAACAGGACTGAGAGTGAGGTAAGATTGCATTATTTCAGTCATAGAAACTCATTTGGTGGCCTTCGGCAAGCACAGGCTCTCAGCCTTAAAGAAAGACAGTGCCAAACCTCTTCTAAATAAACCTCACCCAGAAAACCCTACAGGATTCCTGTAACTCAGGAGTGGGCTTGAAGACATGTAACAACAAATTATGATAGGACTGCATGTCACAGCTGACTAGTAGAAAAAAAGTGTCTAGCTGCCATGCTTGGTCACAAGTTCTGGAATCCTGGAAATTACATGTTACTGAGCTATGTTGCAGCATGGAATAATCAGAGAACTTGTAAACAACATATTTTGAACTCCAACTTCAAGAATTATTTGTCCAGCGTAACTACAGTAGTTTATTTTTGGTAATCTATGATCTTATTAAATACATTCATTTTTTAAAAAAACAGAGATGCTAAAAGTGATTAATACCACTTCATAGGGGATTATAATACAGAGGCACTTACGTGGGCGAAATGTTGCAGAACTGTTTCAGCAGAGCGAAGTTGGGATCGTTCGCTGTGCTTATAAAATGTAATTGAAGCGTCCTACTTTCTTTCCATCGATGAAGCATTTTCAGAGAAGCCATTTTTTAAATAACAAGATATCCCAATATTCAAAAAAATGGCCTCTCCGTAAATGCTTCATCAACGGAAAGAAAGCGAGAAGCCTCTATTACGTTTTAGGAGTGCGATGGACAATCCCACTTTCACTCCTCTGAAACAGTTCTGCAATGTTTCACCCATGTAAGTGCCTCCGTGTGATAATCCCCCTAGAGTAATCAAAGTAATACGTGCAGTAACCATATCAAGTTAGCAATGTATTTAAATATCACAGATATCACAACAACAATGAACATCTTATACTGTACCTAAACAGGCTGCAGCTCCCACCATGGCGTAAAGTCCTGGGGTAACACAATCAGCTCCTGGTCTACACCAGTTTCTGAAGATGATCCAGTCATGGTGATGGTAGGCCAACTGCTCCACTCCTATTCCAACTATTCTACCAGCTATAGCTCCTACAGCCATACTGGGTATAAAGAGGCCTGAAGGGATCTCAATATCAAGACAAGGGGAAAGTAAGTTTCTTCAAAAGGCCATATCACATGAAGACAATTTCAAATCTTTTCTTAAACATACAATTTAATAATCATTTATTCATTCCTAACCACTATTATTTCAAACTTTTACCTAGATCTGTGAGAGTCAGTGTGGTGTAGTGGTCTGAGTATTGGTCTAGGACCCTGGAAGACTAGGACTAGTCTTGGTCTAGGACCCCAATCAGCCATGGAAATCTACTGGGTGACTTTGGACATGTTGCACTCTCTCAGGATTTGAGGAAAGCAAGGGCAATCTCCCCAACAAATCCTGCCAAGAAAACCCCATGATAGATTCACCTTAGGGTTGCTATAAATTAGAAACAATTGGAAGACACACAACAAAACCTAGATCTGAGTACCTTTTAAATATGAAAAGCTAGGCTAGGCTGACCCCCCTCCCAGCAGAAAAAGACCTTCTTGTTTAATTAAGTTTTTAATTAATTGTTTGCAAGGAGCTTTCTTATAGGGTGAGTAGGTGCTCTAACTTTTTTATGTTTTTAACTTTTGTACTGTCGGCCCTCTGCATCCACAGATTCAAGCATCCATGGCTTTAGAATATTCAAAATAAGTATAAATTCCAAATAGCAAACCTTGATTTTGCCATTTTATACAAAAGACACTATTCTACTTTCCTATACTTTTTATATTTAATGGGACGCAGGCATCCATGGATTTTAGTATGCACAGGGGATCCTGGAACAAATCTCCAATGGATACCAAAGGTCCACTATATGTTTTTAAATGATTTTACATTATTTAATGTATGGTTTTTTTAAAAGATAGTATTTAATTATGTTTTAATTTTATTACTATGTTTTTAGCTAATTTTGTTTTATTTATCTTTTGCAAGCCATCTTGGATTCCACACTTGGAGAAAGGTGGCATATAAATAAAACAGAAAAATGAACAAATAAATAATAAATATTTGGCTTTCTGCAAGGGAGCTGAAACCATCACTAGAGCAAAGAGCACTTATTTGGGCCCTTCAAATGCTGAGGGCAGGGACTGGTCTTCTCTTGAAAATAAGAGAAGAGAATCCAGGAACACTGGGTAGCACAATAAGGAATGAGGAACAAAGATTGTGATTGACAATCTATAATGTCTCTAAGTCAGACATACCAGAGAAGGATTAGACAGACAGAATAGTCTTCTAGAATTAGTATTTCTGAGTACAATTTTTGTACCTATTCATCTGCATGTTGCAAAAACCAAAAACAAAACCATGAAATATATAAAACAATTTTAATATCTGTGTATTCTGCTGGTTCCACCAATTCAGTGGATGTTTGCAAATTACAGAACAACAGTTGATGGTCTGAACATATCTAAAGTGTGAACTTTTATGATATAAGAAAATTTGGCCATGGAACATTCTCAGGAGAAAGTTAATATGTGGCAATAAATTCTCATAAATGGCAATAAATTCTCACCTTGAAGTTCTATTCAGACTATCAAACACATGGTAGATACATAGTCTCACATTGTTAGGCAACCAGAATATGGCCCCAGTTAATTTTTTCTGTAGTTGTTTCTCTGGATGTGATAAATTCCAAAGCAATAGTCTGTTACCCTACCAAGGCAAAATAATCTGCCTGTGCTGGACAGATTAACAGATATATTGTGGCACCATAGACTAGAGTCTATTTCATCATGTGTGGAGAAATATAAATTTATCATTGTCACATAATAAGAGTTATATTCATAAGAAAAAAAATCAGAACAACATTAATTGCATTTTAATGCCTTTTTGTCAATAAACTCATTCTAAAAGTATGAAATTCACCTCACCGCATATCGGAATTTATTTGATAATTCTAGGAATGAACAATAAATCCATTCTCACATTAACTGGGTATATATGTAGAGAGAGGTGGCAAAGAGAGGTGAAGTGGTTTGAGTGTGGACTAGGACTCTGGAGATTAAAATTCTTCTTGGCCATGGAAACCCTTGGACAGTTCACACTCTCTCAGCCTCAGAGGAAGTCTGTGGCAAACCCCCTTCTAAACAATTCTTGGAAGAAAACCTCATGATAAGGTCACTGTAGGGACACCATAAATTGGAAATGACTTGAACACATTCAGGATTGCAGAGAGAGAGAGAGAATGAGAGAGAGAGAGAGAGAGAGAGAGAGAATATATAAAGGCTGTTTTCTGTTATTTTAAAAAATAACAGAAAAAATGCATTTGAATAATATGCCTTTTCTGCATACTGTATATGCAGAGAGGCTGGAAGGGAGAGAGAGAGAGAGAATGTATTTTTCCTAAAATACATATCTCACACTACTATATACAGTTAGGAGACAAGAACTGCATCGCAAAGTTTAGAGAAGTTCACAATGTGAAGGATAACTGCATTCCATTCAATGGTTGTATCAAAGCCATGAAATGTAAAGCAAGAAAGGAAGAAGTTTATTATCATTTAGCAATTTGCCATTACAGACTGTTGAAAGTAGATGGCCACATAAAAATGCAGCCCATATCAAATGTTTCAGCATTCCTACATACTTCTCTTATGCTTTCAGACTTTGGTATTTTCTTGTTTTTTTAAGACTTATTTATCCACTAAGATGTATTTATCCAAATTCTAAACATAATTACATATTGCAATTAAGATTTCCATGAAAATGTTTTAGCTTTATCTAATGCCATGTATTAATTGCCTCCGAATTTATTCCTCAACACATATTTAGAAAACATTTTCAAATTCTTTTTATAAGATTCAAAATATGCATGTGTTTTTCCCTGCTCCTTGGTAGAATCTGATCATGATTTATTTATTATGGGTAAGAAGAATATATCATCATCTGCTTAAAACATCTGAAAACGAGGCCTTGTCATTTGGTGTACTTTACAACTCTATTACCACTCGTTTCTCTATAATTTAGATTGGATTTGAATTACATGTCAAACACAGTATAAAAATGTTAACAAGGAGCCTGAGTTTTCACAGGTGAAATCAGGCAGTTCATTCCTGCATCCCTGCTTGTCAAGAGCTTCATGAATTACTGCCTTCCTTGCCTGAAGTGCAATCAACCCACCAAGTCACTAAAGCAATAACAAGGAAAAGGTGAAATGAAAACATCAGTCACTCCAGCTGCCCACTCAATCTTAGAAAGGGATACATTGCATATTTTCAAATAAATCTGATTCTCAAGCAGAGTCCCTATGCCTATCCACGGCCAAAGAAAGTGTGTAGTTCTGAAGAATTTATATAACATCAAACTTTGCACCACTCTTTTAATGTGAAGTCCAGATGAAACGGAAAAGATGAAGTGACACCCTCAATCGCTGCAAGAAACTTAACCTTAACAGCAGCAATGTTATGGGAATGGTAAAAAAAAAAAATGGAATTTTGCACTGATGAACTGCAATTGCACAAATTGCTAACTCAGGCAAGGGAAACCATGGGACCTTGGATCTAATCTAACCCACAAGAGATAGCCCCTTCCCAAGGGCCACCTCCTGCTGCATGGAGATTCCCCCATACATTGGTGTCCATCCCAACTGGGGGGGGGGACCAGGCAAGGAATCACATTGTTGTGTTTGATCCCTGACTGCAGATAACAGCCAGATTCTCTTTCCTGATAAAGAGATAACTTAGGAGCTGTGCAGACAGTCCCAAAGGGACAGCTTCTAGCTGCCCATTTTACATCCAGATTGGGGCTGCAGCAACCACATGCCACAGCCCCAATCCAGCCTTTCCAGGGTGCAATAATGGTGCTGTGGCTTTACAGCACTCCTTTGGTGTTGTGTCATGCGGATGCAGCGCCAGAGGAATTCCATAACACCGTGTGCTGTGTGGTATGGTGTGGTGCAGCATGCAGCATCACACTGCCCTGGGGGCGATTGTCATGTAGATGCTACACTCCGACTCTGCCCTTAATTCGGCCCAAGCTGCCAGTCTGCACAGGGCCTTAGATTTGCTTTGCTTGCCCTGTATCTCCCTAATGAGGGAAAGCTTAGGACAGGCAAAGCCACCCCAACTGAATCACTGGATACAGGGGCACTATGTAGGGCCTTTCCCTGCCTGGGAAACATGTATTTGACTGAAATTAAATTTTAAAAATGCATATTTTGTACATAAATACATATAACTTTGTGCATTTCTTTAAGATCTGCAGACAGGTAGAAATGAGAAGAAATTTGCAACTGAAGACATGTAAAACTGACATGGATCAGAAATAAACAGGTTAGATCATCACTGATGGGTAGAGTCTGGATGTTGCTGCTCCATATCTTTTTCCCACAGTATTCCAGGACTAGAGGACATAGTTGGTACAATAATATCTTGTAGGAACAGTTGTTCTCCATCTGAATCCTGACATTCCTGTTGTCTCTTTACGTTCTGAATCACTGAATATCCTTAAATGAAGCCATAGCCAAACAGTTTTCATAATGCTACTGGTAGATATAAATTCAACCACAAAGATGCCTTGTGTGGTTATTAGGACAGGTGCAGAGAAGTGAAATTTAAATCTGCTTTCTTGTCTCACATTTCCAGTAAAATGTAATATATCAAGGGAGAACTTGTGTATCTGCTGTGCAGATTTTTTTCCCATATTTTATGTTAAGCTTAATACAGAGGCTTTGTGAAATTTCAAATACATTAAAATAAGTAGTTTGTCCTAAACCATATTTAGAAAGCTATTTTAACTTATTTATACTACAGTATACTCAGATTAAATTCAACAGCACATTCATTAACTAAAAACAACCTTCAAGAATTCCTTTCCTTCCTTACAAATGTCCTATCCCTGTGCTCATAGGAAGGAACTGTATTCAACACAAAGTCAATAAACAAGAAAGGAGAACATATATTGATCTCTGATATTAACAAGGTCCAGTTCCTTAAACAGCTCATTACCAGGTTACCTAAAGGTTTGGCTCTTCCCCATATGAACCTTCTTGGTGCTCTCAGATCAGCATTGGAAGCATTTCTTGTCAACTCACCTGAGATCAATTGGGGTGGTACATATAAGAGTTAGGGCTTTTTAAGTAGTGACTCTGTAGTTGTGAAATTATTTTCCAGGCAAATATATATATATATATAGAGAGAGAGAGAGAGAGAGAGAGAGAGAGAGAGAGATTCAATTGGCCTTAATGGGCCTTAAAGATCTATGTATCTTTAGTTCTTATTCTATTCTTTGTGATATATCTTTAGCTCCTATTGTATTCTTACTAGTATGAACTGATGTTTAAATAGTATTACATACTTAGGCTTGTGTTGTCTTAAATAGTTATATATTGACCGCTACCATCATTTTTATGGTTGTTAGATGTGACTGCTTTTAATATGATATATTTAGACTACATAGAATTTTAATTTCAATATACAGTTGGCCCTCAGTAACCATGGGAGATCCATTTCGGACCCACACCCTGCAGATACCAAAATCCACGAATGCTATGCCTGAGGCTGTGCTGCCATTGGGGACAAAGGGATGGGTCGGTGGATGGATTGGTGGGTGGATGAGCTAGGTGGAAGAGGGTCAACATAGGCCTCCCAGCGAGCTGACGGGAGGGCAGTTGCAAGCACAAGGAGGGGGAGACCCAACCTCTGTGCTCCCCTCCTGGTAACAGTGCACTCTAAAAGCCACTTCCTTGCTCCTCTGTGTTCTTCAGTGGTGGCAGCGGCAGCAACCTTCTGGATCCTCCTCCCAGCAGAGGGCTCCTCAGAAGGGAGGAAGGAAGAAAGAAGGATGGCAGCCTTGCCCACTGCCCTCACTATCACCTCCTCCCTTGATGACCCGCTCCTTGGCCTCCTGATGATCTTTTCCACCAAGGTTGACCACCTTGCTTTCCAGCCAAAGGTGCTGCCCCCTTCAGGAGAGCAGCAGGAGGTGGAGAAGGGGATCACCAAGGGAGGAGGCAGCAGCTAGGGTGGTAAGCAGAGTTGCCATCCTTCCTTCTTCCCTTCTGAGGAGCCTTTTGCCAGGATGAGGACCCAGGAGGTCACTGCCAACACTGCCAGAGAGCGAGGAGGAGCAGTGAGGCAGCTTCCAGGGCACACCGTTGCCCAGAGGGTGGCACAGAGGTCAAGCCTCCCCTTCCCTGTGCTTGCCACTGCCCTCCCATCAACTTGCTAAGAGTCCTACATTGACCCCTCCTCCACACAGCCAACCCACTCATCCCTTTGTCCCCATTGATGGTGCAGACTCAGATACATACCGCCATTGGGGACATCACAGGCTTGCCATCCACAAATACTCAAATTTGCAGATGGCAAGTCCGCAGATACTGAGGGCCAACTGTATATGCTGCTTCTTATAAATGCTGCCTTATGGGGGAAAATGCCATCAACAAATGACTTAATTTATAAAGAAATAAATTCAGCTAAAACTACTCTCAGCTATGAATGATTATTTGAAATTATCCCAGAAATATACAGCATATAATGTGAGAGTTTTATTAGAATATATGATCTCCTGTGGGTTTTTTTTTCTTAAGAGGATCCCATGAAAACTAGTCAGAGTTTGAAGTACTCATAATTTTTACCTTGTTTTAGGACTGGAGGGTCTGAACAGAAAAGATGAAGCCAACAACAGTAAGTGGACTTCCACAATCACTGAATGATCAGAGAGCCAGATGGCATTATTTCTATTATTCAAGCATGACTAATAATTGACTACACACTTTTCCAAATTGATGGGGACACAGCTTTGAGTGAAAAACAAAGTAATGGGGGGAAAAACTTCAAAAGGGGCAGCAGGGATGGAGCCATGATTATTTATATTTAAAAATTTGCAGTAATATATTTCTGAGACCTACTGTCAAGCAGTTCAAGCATTCAGACTCACTGTATTTAACTTCCCAGTCTGCCAAGACTTTCCGACTCCTGGACTCCTCCCAAAATAAAATTAAAATACTTCCAGTGTAGTTTTGCCAATGGCGTGACAAGCTGATTAGACTGCCATTGGTCAGTAAATGTAACAACTCCACTTCCTGTCAGCAGCTCATACATTCTCATTGCAGTCCAGGGATTGTAGAAAATTTTAAGCAGTTGGTAGAAGTTCCTAGAAAAGGGAGACACTGAGCCTCGCCAGAGTCCTGCCATCTCAAAAATTCCATCATTACGATAAATGGAGCGGCCCTGTGTGGTTCATTTTACATTATTTGAGAGGAGTGCTTTTATGTTTAAGCTTTCCCTCATCACCTCAGTCAAGGGGTACACAGAAAAGGAAAAGCTTTGGCTTGCCTTAATACTTCCACAGAGAAGGGGGATAGTTAAATGACCCATTTTGCAGGCAGAAGGCCTTCAGCATATGTAGCTAGAACAAGGAATGAATCCTGCATGAAACCAGAGAGAGATGCCACCTATCCCCATCAACTGTATTTGGTTAGAGGGATTTATAGTCTGGTTTAGTTTAGGAAAAAATCCCATGATGATACATACCTTACATTTTGAGAGTTCTGGAACTTTCTTTGGTATTTTATCTGAATAGGTTTTTTTACAATTGTATTGTATGGTTTTATATTTTTATTATTCTTTCCTTTGTGTGTGTTATGTACATATATTTTAGATTGTACACTTTTGGCAGGCTATACTGTTTTTGTTGGTTTTACTTGTAAAGCACTACGTACCTTGATGGCACTATATAAATAAATGATAATATTAATAAAAATAATTGGGCTGATTTGATTGCACAAAATATAACACTTAATACTGTACACTGAAATGCATCATGTGATAGAAAGCAAAGAGAGTGACACAGTATTTATGTACTACGCAGCTGTATCAGTTTGATACCACCTTAACAGCTATGGCTCCACCCTTTGTCCTAGAAATCCTGGGGTGTGAAAAGATATTTAAATTTTTCTGCTAGACATCACTGGTGTTGTAGTTCAATGGAGTCAACTAGAATGCTTTAACAGAGAATTCTAAATCCCAGAATTGTATAAGATGGAGTCCTAACAGTTAAAATTATCAAATTGTAAACAGTTATCAAGCTATTATTTTTGTGCTGTGTTGTGTAGACACTCTTGAAGAAGTGGATCCAGGTGGACAAAAATTCACTATGACATTTCTATATACAGTGGTAGTGTTCAAAGGCATAGCTTTTGTTGATCTTGATCAGTATGCAAAGGGATCAGATGAAGCAGACTTACAGTCTAGGAAAGCTTATGCTACCAACTTCTTTCTCTAAGTTAGGCCCTGTCTGCATGAGCTAAAAAGCCCACTCCTCATTCTGGCATCATCCTGTCTGGATGACACACCAAACCCTGGTTTTGATGTGAGCCACCCAGATGATCCAGCACATTCCATCAGAACTGGGATATAACAGCCTTACAACAGATTAGAAAATACACCTATTCCTCTGGATCTTCAAGGATATTAGAATCAAATCTCCTTTTAGGATTGCTCAAAAAGGACATCTGAAAGGCATCACCAGATTTCAGTTGCCTTGACTGATTTGTTTGTTATGTTGAATCCTTCAAAAATCTCCTCTGGGACTACACTGGTGCCTACCTTACAGTGAGTCAAATCACCAGTTTATCTAAACCAGTATTGTTTGCAGCAGGGGTAGAAAATCTCTGCCCTTCCAAATGTTTTGGACTTAAATCTCCAGAAGTCGCAACAAGCATAGCCAATGGTATTCTGAGAGTTGTAGTCCAGAATATCTAGAGGGCTAAATGTTCCCAAAACATCTGATCTACATTGACTGGACTGATTCACCAAGGCTTTATATCAAAGTCTTTCCAGAGATCTTTTTGGTGCAAGGTTTGTGATCTATCATTGAGTTTTCAACTCAGTACTCTTTCAGATATAACCAGCTTCAAAGGCTATGTGTGGGGGGGGGGGGATATGTGTGTGTATTATATACCTGTTTTAAATTAGAACCAGGACTGCAACAAAATAAACATGATATACAACTCCACACTCCAACTTACCTTCATGCCAAAAGTAAATATTGTGATGATGATTTTGAAAACCAGAGCCAGGGCTAGCTGCCACATTGCCATGTATACTCCTATACCAGCTGGTCTGTCAGGAATATCATCCACAGGTCTAGTCATATTGGGGTCATTGATGTAGTCACAGAGTTGTGAGGACTCCAGAGCTCCACAGTCATTGAACAGTTCTGAGATGAGCTCACTGGTGCTCCTCCGAGTGTATGGGTTGGGATAGGCGATAATTGCAGTTATAGCTGTCACTGCAATGACCTCCAAGACAGGGTACTTTCCTAGTCTAGTGGTTTTACGTCTCCTGCACCATGCAATGTTGCATCGGATAAAAAGTGTCCCCCACAAGCCTCCAAAAACTCCAAGCAGGATGAAAGGGAAAAGTTCAGCCATGTACCAAGGTGTGTGATACTCCACGTAAAAAAGAACCAAGCGGCTGTTTCCAAATGGATTGATGGATCTCAGGGTAAAGGCTGCAACAAGGGCTGCAAAAAAGGATCTCCAGAGAGTCTTCAAGGGAAAATAATAACTCACCTGAGAGAAAATAGAAACAATCAATAGCAACTGGAGCATTTCCATGGATTATACCATGTAACATAAGCTACAGTAGATTTTAGAACACATCCATCTCCATGGTATTCTCTTGAGATGTATGTGGGAAAGACGGATTGACACAAATCAATGTGTCAGTCCAACTATGTAGTTCATTCTTAGACACAATGCTCATAGTAATAGCATTGTGTGATTCCAACAGCTACTCTAGTTTTAAAAGGCAGGTGTATGGGAGATAGTTGTAGTTCTCATTCAGGACCAGCCCAAGCCATTTCCTGCTGCTTTGAAAAAACACCAAATGGCATCCCCTACACCTCCAGGTTAACAGTGTCCAATGCTGACCAGGTTATTTGGGGATCTGAGACAGAATAATCCATGACTGCCTTCCTCAGTAATCCAAAAAAAGAAGGAAAAGAAAGGAAAGGAAAGAACAAATTAAATAACAGTTTGCTGCACTTTTTATAAAAGCTGGAATTACTTTGCCTAATTAAAGTACTGGCCCTGTCTTCATTGGCAGAACTGCCCTCTATTAATACTATTAAGGACTCAAAAGTGGTTCACAAAAATAAGAACAAATACAAAAATACATAATAAAATCATTTTTAAAATATTGTAAAAATTTAATTAAACTATTCATAGAATCAAAACCATTTAAAACAAAACCATTCAAAGACAAAAGTCAGCCAAATGGCACATTAGTAAAAAGCCCCTACAATCAATTCCTAAAAGTCTGTCAGAACATACCCCCCCCCCAAAAAAATCACTCATCAATGGAAGGATAGCCTGGTCCCAGTAGGATGGAGTTCCAAAGCCAAGAAGGTCCCCTTCCATGTTCCTACCAGATCTTCCTGTGATGGTGGTGGGACAAGGACATGAGACTCTCCCGAAGAGCTCAAAATCTAGAGTAGGCTCATACAGGAAAATATGCCCCTTAAAATATCCTGGACCTGAGCCATATAAACTATTTCTGTCCAAGGACTTTGAATCTAGTCTTATTTTTAACATTGCTCCTCCCACAATTCCAAGTTGTATAGGTGCCCTGCCAGTGAAGGACCTCAGAAGGGATACAACCCAGCACCAGCAGAGCTTCTGAACAACTTAGAGCAGTTGGGGGAAAGGCAATGGTAAAATCTAGTGGATTTGTCACTCCTGTGACACTGGATCCACTGGCCACCCCTAGCCTGGCTCCTATGGTTCAGAAGGGGTCTTAAAACTATAAGTTCCCATTAATTTTTCATTAATGATTGGGTGGCAGGGGGCCCCCTGCTTCTGAAATCTTGCTGTATATTACATTTGATGTTTTCACTGCATCTCATTTTGCTGTGTATGTCACCTTCTGAGGACTTTGCCTCAGAGTTTCCAAGGGTACCTCTGAGTTTTCAACTAAGAACTCCTGGCTGATACAAACTGAAGATAAGACAGCAAAGTGGTTTCAAGACTGTAGTGCTTCAGACCTCTGGTGAAGGCTAGCAGAGCAGTTCTTTCTTATAATGTGCAGATAAAGTTGTCGAAGAACAGGGCCATAACTGACATTTTGGGGATATTTATAATGGTTGTTAAGGTGTCTCAAATGTAGACAATGTGGGATATAATTTATTTTGAATTTTGAATGAAATATCTTTCTTCCTGACAGCCTTTTACCTTTTTTCCTCCATTCATGCAAACCGCCACTGCCACCTACAGTTTGAAATGAAACAATCCAGCAACAGCTGTGCTGTATCCTCACCCCTTTGTATATCACAGGCCATCCCTTTTCCCACCAAGTGCACCATACAAAGAGTCACAGGAAACTTGGAAGGCAAGAAAAGCTGCTTCTTACCTCTTCTAGACTGAAAAGGACACCACCGATTGGAGCTCCAAAGGCAACAGAGACACCTGCGGCGGCGGCAGCAGAAAGCACCTAGCATGGAAACATTGAGACACAAGAGTCTAAAGAGTCTGTGGAAAATGTACACAGAATTTTATGAGGTGAGGCGTAGGAGCTGAGAAACCAACAGTACCTCTCTTCTCTTTCCCTCGTTCTTGCTGTACTTTGAGAAGAGGCTGCTGAAGAAGTTGCCACAGCAGCAAGCGACGTGGACTAGAGGCCCTTCTTTGCCAAGGCTGAGTCCTGAAGACACCACCAGAACCAATGTCACTGTCTTGATCAAGAGGGTCCACTTGCCTAGGTAGCCCCTAATAATGAAGCCACTCAAGATGGTCTTTATCTGGAAGGCAGGAAGAACAACAAGGGTAGGCACCTCTGGGTTTTGGAACGCGGACAGGAATTTTGAAGAGGTCAGGGTTTTTTTTTAAGGTTCATGCACTTTTAATGAGAAAGGCTCCTCAATTTTTAATTCAATTACATCTCCTTTAGCAGACATCCCACCCCACCCCCCCTTTAAAAACAGAGCTTGGGAGAAATAGAACTTTTTTGTACTCAGTTTCAGCCTGCTGCAAGGTAGAAAATTAATTCCATACACCCCAGTTTCGAAATACATGTCAATCCATACAGGCGGGAGAAAACTCACCTCTGGAATTCCAGAGCCACAGGCATAGGGAGCAAATACTCTGACAAGAGAGACAGCCAGGAAAGCAAACAGCAAAGCCCACAAAATGTAAAGAAAATAATTCAGAATGTAAGCACTTGCACCCTAGGGGAGAGGGGGAAGAAAACCAAGAAAAAACAACCATTAAACCAATCCAGCAAGTGGCATGTTTCTGCTAGTGACTATATAAATAAAAGATGGTGTGAGGAAAGGCCTCTTCATGGAGCTTAATAACAGGTCTATTGCAGCGTATATTTCATTGTCTGTTTCTTCAGTATTAAGGATATTACAGATATTATAATATTACACTTTGTGGGTACAATTCTGTGTTCACTTACTTTAGAGTAAGTCCATCAAACTCATCATAGAACTGGCTTGTGTATTATTGGCTTGGCATCTAAAGTAGGGCAATTCGTACAAAAATATCCAATGGGAAAATATAAAGAAAAATTTATAACAAAAATCCATGGCACTCAACCATGTAAAAATAATGCAAATGATATTAAACAGATGCTGAAGCACTGCAGGAGCTGAAATGGCACTGGGAAAATGCATGTTTACTGTTTCTATTCTTTCCCAGCTTCCCAAGAAATATACATATTATTTTCCCTGGATTCTTGCAAAACAGGGAAATATAATTTAAAGCTGGCATAGGCAGGCAAGAGAGATAACCTGAAACATCTTTTTCTTTTAAAAAAAATGACCAACCTCCAAAAGCTGTTCTTAAAAGGGTTGTTGTGTCTACTGATGAGCTAATAGAGCAGAAGTAATGGGAACGCAGAGAATGGAAGCAAGCAATAGGGGGAAACATCACAATGGGTCTAAAGATTAGAAGAGTTGCTTTTTAGAATTGAAAGTCCTAAAATTCTCCAGACAAAAAGGAAAATTCTGGGAATGGCAATGCAAAAAAAGTAACCATTTTAAGCTCTGGGAAATGTCAACTCCTGTCAATCAACCTTTGTTTCAAATTGGCTGTAATCCCTTGCTGAGTCTATATGAAACTTCCAAAAGGATGCTTCTTCTATGTTAGCAAGAACTGTGTTTTGGGTAGATCCATTAGCCATTTCAATCTTCTGGAAGGTTTGATCCAGATATTAAATTGGTATCATTGCTGCAGGCATGATTTTCTCCTGGTTTCACTCCTTTTCTTGGCAATTTACACAGAATGATTATTGATTGGGTGACTCTCCTTCTTATTAATTTTGACAGCTGGATTTGCTTATCCCAACAAAAGAAAAGATTTATGGCATATCTGTCTTGACACTTATTGATTCAATGAGCAAATCTTATTGCTACAGCTGAAGAGCATTTGTTTAAGTTTCCCCGTGAAAGTCTTCTTGTAGTGCTCTAAATAAGAGACAGCTATGGCAATACTAGTTATTTCTTTACAGAGTGGACTTTGTTTGCAAATCAAGGCCTACACCAGTGTGAACTGGGAATAGCCTGAGAGAGAGAGAGAGAGAGAGAGAGAGAGAGAGAGAGAGGACAACTCTTGAATTTTTGAACTTTGTTTTTTAAGTGTACCTGAGCTGCTTGATCCCAATTTATCCAAGTTTATCTTAGAGATAAACTTAAATTTGAGAAGGAATTTCTGTGTCATGTCAACATAAAAACATCCTAATTGGAACTGGTTTGAATATACATTCTCGCTTCTCTGAAAACAAATGTGTCAGGGTGTAGCAGAGTACATTCACCAAACAGACTTAAAATGTCCTTAGCCTCAGTCTTATTGAGATCAAACAAGAACTCTATTTGCTGCCAAAACAAAATTTTCCCCAAAAATTGTTCTATTGGCTTTCTCCAATTTTTTAAATGGCTTTTATGTAAGACACTTTTCTGATCCTTTATCAGCCTAAACCACATATACCCCATCCTTCTTGTACAGAAAGCTAAGCATTCATGATACATTTTTGTGTATTATTATTATGTGCCTGAGTCTCAGGCTTGTGTGATCCCAGGTCAGAAGCTTTCACTTTTGTTTCCAGTTCAGTAAAGTTTAGTGCTACATTCAACCCCTAAACTGTGGTTAATGACTGTTTATTGAAACCAGTTACTTTTATGAACTGTGGTTTGACCTTGATCTGTTTGAATAAATTATAGTGAAGAATAACCAATTTCGCCAAGTTCAGAGCTAACAAACAACCGGCTGCAGCTAAACAAACAACAAGAAACTTCTAAGACAAAAAAAAAAAAATTAAAATAATTTTGACATGTGTTAGAATTCATAAGTGCACTGTGATAAGAAGCTCTGAAGCCATCAAATGGCACAAAACCAAAGGGTAAAATGGTGTTGCAAAAAGATTCAACTATATATATTCTTTAAATTGCCAAATTCCATCAGCTATGACAAGCAGAATTTAACAGGTATAAATGGTGATGATGATGATGATGATGATGATGATGTCTGAACAAGTTACATCTGAGAAACAGGCCTCCAAGAATAATCAGCATGAAATAGTCTAAGAATTATTCTTACAAACAATCTTTCACAAAACTCACAGAAAAATGTAGTTTCTATGGTAGCAACTGAGAACTGAGATAAGCATAAAGCATCTACATGTCATCTACTTAGAAGGCTGAGAAAGGATATTTTAATAATGCTTTTTTATTCTATCTGATACTACTTTTGTTGGCATGAATCCATCTTGTGACAGAGTGGAATTCACCATTTCATGAGCTATTTAGAATTCTTTGCCAGAGAGCTGTAGTGCTTCATCAGGTTAAAATCCCAGGATTTCACGGAATGAAGCCATAGCACTTATCAAAGTGCCATGATTATATAGTGTGAAAGAGACGTTTAATGGGAAAGCTAGCACATTCTCTTCCTTTCAATGATTATTTCAGCAGTTCATATACACAGGTTGCTTCTGAGCTTAACAGAAAACATTTAAATGAGAGCTACCTAGAAAAAAACAGTGTTGGGGGTACATGAAAAATGCAATCTTACCTCAGATTGATTAACAAGAAGTTCAGACCATTTTTGCCACTGAGGACACTTGTCCCTATCCTCAAAAGTAGTCTCATTAGATGTCCAACAGCACTGCTCATGGCTATACCAAAATGCTGATAAGCAGACACCTTCCTTCAAATCTGTCATCCAGTCCACAGCTAAATCTATAACTCCAGCTAATGTGCCTGGCAGGGGAGAAAAACAGGCATTCACAGAAGGGCACAAAATATATGTCTTAAGGAATAAGTGTTCAAAATTCAATTTCACAGAGGTGTCCCATAAATATGGGTCAGTCTATGAACAGGTGCCATCCACATTCAATATTGAGTCACCCTGTGGTGATCAAAATAAGAGCTTACAACATCCCATTCTTAGAAATTATCTGCAATTTACAACTGCCTATCTGCAAAATTGTCTCATAGCCACAGGACAGCTTCAAAGGCATGCATCTTTAGAACAAATGTTTGCAGGTCAGAAGAGACTTGGGCAAATGGAAAGATAAGAAGCATTCCTCTTTTTTTCTGTATGATTTAGTGTGTGGTTTAATGTTTCTTCTTCAATGCCATTTCCTTTGCTTGGCTCACCACAGAGAATTTTTAAGCAGCCTTCTAATCACAACAAGCAAACATATTCATTTAGGCAAGGATATATTTGCAACAAAAGCAAGTGTGTGTGTGTGTGTGTGTGTGTGTGTATTCTAGACTGTTCCCACATCCAGTAAAATCAATGAGGTCAACACTAGGGGGGTGCTACCCATGGAGATTTTATTTCATGATAAGATCTCCAGATGAACAAGCCAGCAGCATTCATATGTGATTGTTAATTTCAACATGCTGACCTCAAAATTAAGAGTGAATAATACATTTCAAGGATATTTATGATTTACCTAAATTATGCAGATTAAAATATATATGGCTCTTCAACATTCTTTCAAAAAATAATCCTTACAAAATTCTTTCCTCTCATTTTTACTTTATGCCACTAATCTGACAGCTTTTCCAAACAACACAGCACTACAGTGACACCAAGCGGTAGCTGCTCAGAAGGTATATGTTGGAAGCTGGAAGACCAAAATAAAATCTTTACCAGTCAAAAGTGGGGAAGCTGCTAATGCTTGGTTATAGGAGTTTGCCAAACAATTTTTCAGCCCTTGAGTTCGACTCACCCTCAGTCACAGCAAGTACAGGCTTTTATGTTCAGTGCAACACTGGGAACTGTTCTAAGTAGGCATTCAAGGAATGATCATAGAGCACATAATGAGTGGGAGCATGTTTCATGCATCAAAGCTCTGTTTGCATATGACAGCCATTTTTTGGATCAAAGGAAATTACTTTAATTTGGGAAATTTTCAGGTCCTTCCTTTTATTTAAAAAAATGAATCACAGTACTAGTATAATATAAATTGCCTTCTGACAGAAAGCAAGTCGGAATAACCACCATGATCAATATGCCTATCTAACAAAGTATTCAGTGTTGCAGCAAGACACAGAGAAATATTATATATAATAGTTTAATAACAACATTGATCTGTTTTGCATCACTAATACCAAGGCTTTATTTTCCTATGTACTTGCACTTATTCCTGCTTCATTATGCAAAGCCAGTCATTTTCCAGAAATTATGAATAGGGGTGTCAGTCTATTTGTGTAGTTAGATATTTGTGTGCGTTTGCCTTTTTGTGTATTCATTTCATTTCAAAAGGACAATGAAAATTAGCAAGACAGAAGCAGCTTCTGGTTTACCTTCTTGCATGACATTGTAGTACTTCCATCCTCTCTTCAGAGGGAACTGGTTTTTTCAGCAGGACAAAAGCCATGCATTTAAAACCATCTCCCACAGTAGATGTGCTTTCTAGGCATGTGAGTGGTAAACCAGAAGCCACCTCTCTCACTGTCTTTCATCTTTCTTTTGAAATGTGATAAAGTGCCAGGCACCCTATTTTCAACTGCCCTGCTCAGATCTTGTGAACTCATAGCTGTGGCTTCCTTGATTGAGTCTATCCATCTGGAATGTGGTCTTCCTCTTTTCCTGTTGCTTTCTACCTTACTATGCCTTACTGAGCATGAGAAAGCAATTAGGTCTTTTGAGAACAGTTTCTCTGCATGTCTTTCTTCTGCTATGATCAATGGTTGCTGCCACACTGCATGGAGGAAAAAGGATTTTGACATTACTTTAACTTCCATGGCTCAATGCCATGGAGTTCTGAGTTTGTAGTTTGGTGGTACACTAGAGCTCTCTGACAAGGAAGGATAAATATTGCACAAAACTACAAATCCCAGAATTCCATAGCATTGAGTCATGACAATTAAAGTGTTGTCAATCTGCTTTTTTTCTGCTCTTTGGATTCACCCAATATCACTTATAAAGCCCTACAAACCAGGTATGATGAACTAAAAGCATCTCTGTTCCAAAATAATGAAAGCATAAATATAGCTGGTGCAGACAACAATAGTAACTATAGAAGAGACGAGGAAAAAATAAATGTGTTGATGCTATGTTACCAGTGATACTACTTCTCTTATTAATGGATATTTCTATAGCTTTGGAATAATCCAGTGCTTTTAAAATGTCTTTAAAAACATTTTTTAAAAAAAAAAACAGATAGTGCTTTTTTGTTAATAATATGTTTTTTTTCTGGGTCAGTACTCAGAATGAGATTTTATACATATATTGCAAAGCAGAAATCATAGTTGTGTCTCATCTTAGCCATACTGAAAGGTCAGATATCACACTGCTAAATCCAGCATAAGCAGATGCCCCCAGAGTGAAGCTCTGAGTGCTTATGCTAGTTGACATGATTTAACAGTTTCTTGAGAATACCTGCTAGCAGTCCTATAAGCAGCATCACGACCCATCCTGACCAGGCATCCAGTAAACTTTTGATGAACTCCCATATCGACTCCTTGCTTTTGTTTGTAATCTAGAAGGAAAAATATGCAATTTGTACTTATATATAGTACAGAGCTATATATTCACATAGCCTGGAACAAAACAACAAGTACGATCTGATAGTTATACATGTAGAGAGGAGGGTTTTTTTATTTCAAATAAAGTATAAAACTAATAATTTATCATTAATTAACCCCCCCCACACACACACACAGTGCTCCCCATCATAAGAGCCTAATATCTTTATATTATTCTACCCTCCAAAATTGTAACTCTTCCGGTGGAGGTAAACCACCTTCCTCTTTACTAAAATCTTTTGTACAAATATGTTTTCATATTGCTTCAGAATCATTACTCTTAATTATTCCTTTTTTAACCTTGATTTCACATGTTAACTTATCATTAATTGCCACTTGCCATATTTCTTTATACCAGTCTTGTATTTGCAGATCTCCCTGATCTTTCAAAAAAATTTTTAGCTATAATCAGTCTTGCTGCTGTTAATAGATTTGTAATTAAGTCCTTCATATCCTGGGTGCAGTTGATTATATCATATATAGACAATAATGCTATCTTTGGGCATATTTCTAACTCAGTTTTTGTTATCTCTTTAAATATTAATTGCCAAAATTTCTTTCCGGATCTACAACCCCACCACATATGGATATAAGTACCAATTTCTTGACAACCCCTCCAACATATCTTTGAACAATTCTTATTTATATAATTTAACCTTAATGGTGTTAAGTACCATCTCCAAATTAATTTATAATAATTCTCCTTTATCGATATAGATAATTTTTTAATGACATTAAATCCAAATTTCCCCCCATTTTTGAATATTTATCATTTGTGCTAAGTCATCCTCCCATATTGTCCTAAGATATTCTTCTCTAAAGAGGAGTTTTAAACAAAACATTGTGTGACCAATTCCTCTTCATATTCTTCACACAGACACCAACCCTGGACTCTTGTCACCTGCCTTGACCCTAAAACTTTTAAACCACCCTTAGAGTTTAGTTTTGAGTTTAGAACCATGAAAGCCAATGTGACATAGTGGTCTGATAACTCTGGAGATCAGGGTTCAAATCCCCGCTCAACCATGTAAACCCACTGGGTGACCTTGAGCAAGTCACATTCCCTTAGTCTCAGAGGATGGCAAGGGCAAAGCCCCTCTGAAAAAACTTGCCAAGAATACCCCCATTATAAATTCGCCTTAGGGTTGCCATAAGTCAGAAACTACTTGAAGGTACACAACAACAAACAATAGAGTTTAGTATTGGGGGGGGGGGGATAAGATGGCTACAACACTGGATAAATGGATTCAAGGTTGTATTTCCATAATCCATTTCTCCCAAATACCCTCAAATGACAGACTTCCACTAAAACAAAAACAGTCACAAAGATTTATTAATCTCCCAGGCTCTGGAACTCTCTTCCTAAATAAGTGAGGCCAGTTACCTCCATGATGCTTTTAAATATCTTTCAATTGCACTGATAATTTAGTGATGTGATTTTTTATCTGTATTCATCTTAAAGTTTTTAAGTGCCCATGTAAATCTTGAAACATGACATCCACAATCCAAAACTACTCGTATTAGCCCAGTTTCAAGCCTGTTTGTTGTAACATGTTACAGGTACACAACTAAAAAAGTGATGATAATCAACAAATGTACCCTTTTTTACTTATTTTTGAACAGGAATTTTATATTTTGGTGAAAATTATTCATGCACTTTATCCAAGTCTGGAGACATTTTGAGCAGTGGGACAAAAGTTATTCAAGTTTTCCTGTACAGTTAAAGCCTGTGGCTGCTACTACTAGCAAAGTTCTCTTGTCCATATTCAGTTTCACTCCAGCCTTACACAGCTGCCAGTATTCCCATATTTTTAGGGAGATTCTATGTCACAAAGGAACTCTAGTTAATTATGTCACCAGGTGAGACTAGACATTAATACATAGTTCAGGAATCTGGAGCACATAGGATTCAAGCATTTGGTCCCCAAGCTCCTGAAGAATGCCTGGAACACAGATATTTTTGGCTATATGGAGCTACCATATGAGAGTCTGAAGAAACACCTTTTTGGCCATCTGGGAAAAAACACTATAAATTAACACTAGCAGAGGGTAAGTGAACTAGTTTTTGTTGTTGTTGTTTCATTTAGGCTGCATCTGCACTGCTGAAATAATCCACATTGACACCATTTTAATTACCTTGACTCAGTGTTATGAAATTATAGGAATTGTAGTTTGTTGTGACACCAGAGCTCTCTGTCAGAGAAGGTTAAATGTCTCACAAAAACTACAGTTCCCAGAATGGACTTTATCACACAGGAAAAACTAGGGGTTTAAACAGCAATCACCCCATGAAAATTGTGCAGTCACGATTAATATTTTCTCACAATGTCACAATTAAAATGCCATTATCCCGGGAATAAACAGGCAATAAAGAGCAACAAATCATTCATGGGGAAATCCTGTTATTGCCTATATATTTCCACAAGAATGGCTCTTTAATCGCAATATGTGTGAAAATGTTAATTGCAATTGTGTGATTTTTATGGGATAATTGCAATTTAAACCCACAATGTTTCCTGTGTGATAAAGTTCAATGCCATAGTATTGAGCTATGACAATTAAAGCAGTGTCAACCTGGATTATTTCTGCAGTGTGGACCCAGACTCAGACCCAGTAGTGTCATGGGGAGGGGGTGCAGGGGGGTGCAGACCACACTTGGCGACACCCAACAAGGGCGAAAAGAAAGGAGGATCATGCCAGGCTGGCCCTGCACAGGGCCTTTTTAGCTATCCCAGACTCCAAGCGGGGCCTTTTCAGCTGCCCAGACCCTACGCGGTCTTTGAGGGGGGACAGACTCCACGCAGAGGCACCCCAGGCATTGTGGCTGCTTCCCAGAGTATTTCTAGATGTGTGCATGCACTCCCATGCACATCAGAAGCCATGTGCCAGATGTCCTGCCCATATAAGTCTTGCCCCCACCATGAGTGACTGCCCTGGGTGACACCAACCCTAAAGACATCACTGCTCAGACCCAGTGCGGACCCAGCCTTTTTAAAATTCTATAGGTATATGAATTCCAATTGATTCCTCTGCTCTTTTTCTCTCCTTATTACATAAATTATTCTCTGAAAATATTTTTGACTTTCATTAATATTTTTATTTTCAAAGTTTCAGAACAATATTTTGTTGGGTAAATAGTTAGAGGGAGACAGAAATATACATACATGCATGACACCTGGATTAATATTTATAATGGTTTAGGTGGAACCAATCACTTTTCCAAGAAGCACAATTCTATGTAAACTAAAACCAGTAGGGCTTTTGTCTGTATAGATTTTACAATAGTAGTTTTATGAGCAACTGCAATTATTTTATTTACTTAAAGTATTTCTGTATCACCTCCCAGACTGGCAATTCAAGATCCAATCTATCCTTATTTCTTTTGTCTCTTAATCGAGAAGTCTAGAATCATCACCATCTGGGTTTGTCCCTGTAAAATAGTCAATGTGTGGGTTTATAGAGCACAGTTTTTGAGATCACACAACATTAATCTTGATCATAGGGCAAGTCTGCTAAGAAATTGCTCTTATCTTTTATTTTTATGTATTTGTGGAGATTGACATGCGATAACCACAGGATTGGTCTTGAACTGAATAATTTTTTTTCTATAATGGAATTTTCATTTCCTTCTACGTCTTATTGTAACAAAGTAACATAATGTAACATATGATCTGAAATGTTTACTTAAATATTCAGGATGACTAGTTTAAGTATTTATACACTACCAGAATGGATTTCAAGTTATGTCTGAGACCAGCTGGCAGTTCCTTCACCAATCTCTGTATTATTGAAACCATCTGAAGACCATAACCATCAGTGGAAGAAAACAGATAATTTACTGCTTTAACTGGCTTTGTAAAATGACATTCTGGCTTTTGAAATAGTCTTTTCACTTACCTTTCTATGTCTATCTGTGTCACGTGATTTTTCCCTTAACCAATCAATGGTATGAAAGTCTTCATAAGTTCCAACATCAGGGAAAGGTTCATCCAGAAAATCCATGAGATTCCCGGAGCCATTCATGTTTCCTGCATTAACCATATTAGTACCTACAGTATAAGTAAGAAAATTAAATGGACAGAGTACAGTGATGAAATGCTGAATTGCACACTACATATGATGCACCCTATTATCCTGAAAATCATCCCCATCATATTTTAAATGTAGGTTGACATGATAATAAAACTGAATTAGAACTATCATAGAATCTATCCCTGTCCCATTCACACATAAAATGAAGCACAGAACACAATATAATCAAGCATTTGATTCCCAACAACATTTTTGTGGCCCTCGGGGCCTCACAGAATCCCCTCCCCCCCCCCTCAAATTGAAAGCTGCTTTCCCACATCATGCAAAAATCTCTTTTGAAATGAAGGGAAGATGGGGTCTTCAACATGCTCAGTGACAAACACCAGTAAGAGCATCCTGGACAAAATCTAACCAACAAAGTACACTCAACTCATTAAATACTCTTCATGTATATTGAAACGAGATTACCCTTAAGAGATATATCATACATGCCATTCCACAAACTACTTATGTAAGGGCCCGAACAGACAGCCCAAAATAAAGCTGCTTTGTGTCACTTCGGAAGTGCACTGTTTAAATGATGTATGTATCCTAAGAGGCCAGAGGCCGGGCCAAAGCCACAATCCAGTCCAAGGACTGGAGCACAACTTTGGTGCAGCTTCTGGCCTCTTAAGATGTGTGTGTCATTTAAATAGCATAGCTCCAAAGTGACTCAAAGCAGCTTTATTTTGGGCTGTCTGTTCGGACCCTTACATAAGTAGTTTGTGGAATGGCATGTATGATATATCTCTTAAGGGTAATCTCCTTTCAATATACATGAAGAGTATTTAATGGGTTGAGTGTAGTTTGTTGGTTAGATTTTGTCCAGGATGCTCTTACTGGTGTTTGTCGCTGAGCATGTTGAAGATCCCATCTTCCCTTCATTTATGATGGCACCCCACTCCAAACTCTCTTATGACCCCCCCCCCAGTGGCTTCATGTAGATATTGAACATCATGGGGGATAAGATGGGACCCTTTGGCACCCCACAGCTTAACAACTATTGGGCTGAACATGAATCCTCAGTGCTAATCTCTGAAAATTGGCTTCTAGAGGCAACAGACCCACTGCCTTCTATGGCCATCCCACAGAGCTGGTCCAGTAATATACCATGATCAGTGGTATCAAAAGTCACCCCACGAGTTTCATTGCCTTCAGGTCATCTGTAAACCAAGGTGACATGATTTCTGTAAATTAGGCTCACTAGGGTCCTGTACAGACCGCCAGGATGTGATGTCCTGGCGGTGATTTTAGGGCAAAATAGGGCTGGGTGCCCAAACGCACCCAGCCATAATAACATCACATAACTCTACTTCCCCTTGTTATCAGAGTCAGCTGGGGCTATGCAGGTGCTGCAGCAGCACCTGGTTGCTATAGTGGGCTGGGTGAGGGCCAATAAAGTGAAGTAAAAATAAAGTAAAAGATGGATTTCTGGTTCTCAAGTCCAAGAACTGAATAAAGAGTTGGTCCTGAATAGAGTTGCACTTCCCATGAAAGAGCAGAGTACTCCTAGATCCTAGAGTGCTCCTAGACCCATCCTTGTCACTGGAGGCTGACTCTGGCATGGGGGGGACTCTGGCACAGAATGCTTGGTGCCAGCTTTGACTGGTGTACCAGCTAGTCATTCCTTAACAGAGATAACCAAGCCACACTAGTCCATTCACTGGTAATCTTCAGGTTAGACTGCTTTATTGTGCTTTATGTGGGGTTGGCCTGAAGAACAATTGGAAGCATGATTAGTCTACTTGTATTAAGTATTTATCAAAATATTTATACCCCACCCTACACCAAAGATTTCAGGGTGGCTTACCAAAAGTATTAAAACAAGTTTCACGGTTTTAAATAATAAAATAGTAAAATAAACTAAGAACATTTTAAACTGCAGTAATAACAGCAAAAGAGATTTTAAATGATGTGTGCATTTGTGTGTACATCCATGATTGTGTATAATAAATAATAATCACAGATGTATGTGTGTACATCTATGATTAACAGAGTCTACTCATTCTCCCATATAAATTTTCTGAGATTCTAATATTTAAGAATGCATAAGTGGTGTGTTTATGTTAACTCTGTCTGGATTTTACCATGCTCACAAGATGGATGCTCAGGCATCCAGTAGGTGATAAAGGGACGTGAGACAGAAATAAATTAGCTGACAAATGGCAAAGGACCCTCAATCCCTCAGTCTACAGAGATAACTGTGGGGAACTATGTCTTTAACTCAGAGTAGATGTTTTAATCCAATTAGGAGGAACTTCCTGACAGTAAGGGCTGTTTGACAGTGGAACACACTCCCTCGGAGTGTGGTGGAGTCTTCTTCCTTGGAGGCCTTTAAGCGGAGGCTAGATGGCCATCTGTCGGGGATGCTTTGATGGAGAGTTCCTGGATGGCCGTTGTGGTGCCCTCCAACTCTATGATTCTATGATTCTATTTTATCCCTCATTTCACCTGTTGGTACATCTACAGATGGAGACTGTCTGCTGGGAAATCTGCAGTGCAATGATCTAATAAATTGTGTGTGTGTGTGTGTGTGTGTGTGTGTATGTGTGTTTGGATAAAGCTGCAGGCATATGCCAGTCATCTTCTGCACCAATGTTTATATTCTATGGGGAGCACCCAACTCCTTTACTGCAACAGCTCCACTGGCTGCCAGTCCATTTCTGATCACAATGCGAAGTAATGGTTATGAACTAGAACACCCGCTATGGCTCAGGTGCAGGTTTATCTGACCGTATTTTCCCATACAAACCCAGTCCTTCTCACTATCATCTAGTTAGACTGCTTTATTGTGGTGGGAACACAGGAGAGGGCCTCCTTGGTGGCTGCTCCCAGGCTCTGGAACTCCCTTCCCGGAAAGCTTATGTTGGCACCCTCCTTGCTATGATCTTTTTATATCAGCAAGCCCTTAAGAAATGGTTGCCCAAGGGGAACTCACTTTGCATAATGTGCTGCATTTTGTATGTGTTGTTTTCTTTTCAGTCATTTATGTTTAACTCATTTAAATTTTTTGGGTACAATTTGTTGTGAATTTCAGCTGTTTGTTTTTGCTATTGTAATTGTTTTGAATCCAAAAATTAGGGGGAAAGGTGGGATATAAGTGATAGTTATGAATGATGATGATGATAATAATGATTCTCCAGTGTTATTTATTGCCTCTTTAATAGGCAAGTTTAGAAGTCTTCAGGCTAGTAGCCTTTGTGGAAGGAACAGAAAACAGTGCAGAACTTATAGGCCTCCGTGGTATTTTTAGACACTAGGACAATCATGGGCCTATTCAGTTGAGATGTTATGTTTCTATAAAGTCACATGTTGCTCTGCGTTTCAAGAGGTTCTAATAAATGATGTTAGCTGACCACCTCTTCATACTTGATATCCACCACATTTCCTCATGAGTAAAGAATGGGGTGGGTAGATAAAAGAGAGTGTATTACTAGTAGTAACAGACTTCCATGTTCTTAGGATTTACATGAAGTTCCCAATATAAAGGAACAAAACAAAACAAAACAAAAAGAAGAAATGGATTGAGTTGGTTTTAACTTGAACTGGTGGGAAGGTGTTATTTATTTTTTAGAGCTTATTCATACCACCTCAGCCTTTGGCTGCTGACTGAAACAGAGAGAAACATGAAAGGGTGTTTTGTTTGTTTGTTTGTTTGTTTGTTTTACTCTTCATGTAACCGCAGCTTTTTCTGAGGTCTAATCTGCACTGTAAAAATAATGCATGGCTTTAACTGTCATGGCTCAAGGCTACAGAATTCTGGAATTCATAGTTTGTTGTGGCACCAAAGCATTGTGACAAAGAAGGCTAAATGTCTCACAAAACTACAAATCTCAGTATTTCATAGCATTGACCCATGGTAGTTAACAGTGTCAAATCTACATTTATTTCTGCAAGATTAGTCCAGAGTGACTGAATTTGAATACTAAGCCAGATCTTTGCATGGACAGAGAGTGGTTAGTCAGTTATTTACATTGCTTTCGTAGCCCACAGTCGTGCATTTAGGACTCAGTGTTGGTTAACTGAAAACTTTGCTGCTGTCCTCAAAGTCATTTGTGTGACAGGACCTTTAGGACAGACTGAAAACCAAACAGCATAGTCTATTTGTTTGTTGACAGAGGCCATAGACAATTAAGCCCTATTGTTCCTAAAAGAATTCACTGTTTGTGGCAGAAGAAATGCCTGTGCGACTTGCTGTTCCTTATCTGGCCATACATCTCTCATCAATAGAAACTAACATTTGTTGGAGCTTGAGGTGCTGTCTCTTTCCATTTATTCCCTTCAAATTCAAATCTCTTTTATACAATAATCTCAGTGTCATAAGCAGTTCTCTTTTAAGCCCAGTTGGAGGTTTCTTCCAGTCTTCGGTCCATATCTTGCGATGTTAGTGAGAAGGTTGGAAAAATATTTTCCTGTCCCAGATGATATTTTTATAGGGTCATAATTCACACACAGTCAGAGTGAAACTATTCAAAAGCAGTTCACCTTGTTGTTCCTGATGTGTTTTAGCAAATCAATCAATTAATCAATCAATAAAAGTAGCCTGTTTGAATAAAAATGATTATTTGCATCTACATATTTGAAAAATTCAAGTCAAAATAGTTATAGCTATATCAAGTGGGCTATATTATCAGATTGAATTATGCCACTACCAAAAACATTCTGTCTGCACAGTAAAAAAATTTTAGGCTTCATTTCATCTCCCACCTGCCTATTTCTAAGACACTTTTCAATTCCTTTTTTCACAGGTCTATTTATGAGAAAATGAACTCAGTTTCAATATAACAAATTGATAAACTCACAAATCAATACATTTAAAATAACTCTATTACAAAAACATGCAAATTCAAATATAACTAAAACCAAAACACTGACAACAGCAAGAAAAATGACTTATGTAATAAATCCAGCCCGTAAAAAGGTTGAGAAAACAAATCTGTTTTTAAAGTCCTCTTTAAAAGGGCAGTGGCTGTAGCCAGGCAAATGTCTCAGGAAAAAAAATTACATGAGGATCCTGTGTTGAGAAAGATTGTGGGAAGTAAGTTGCCCTTGGGGGTGTTCAATGGGACCCCGAAAGAGGAACAGTTCAGAATAAAAGCTCAGGTGGATTCCAATGGCTCCAATGTCATTGCGTTTGTGTATCCACTGCAAGTTTTACCTTGAACTGTTCGTCCTTTGCCCCCTTTCTTTACCTCCAGCTGTTGGGAAAGCGAAGAGGGAAGGAAAGTGTTAAGAATCGAAGTTCCCACGATTGCTGTGGTTGTGCACTGGCTGTAGAAATCATTGAATTAAGTGAGCTCAGCCAAAAACACCAACGCTGCCTCCTCTTCCTTGGAGAGCCTATATAGCCAACCCAGTAGATGATGCCATGCAACCAGCACCTCTGACTGGATTCTGCTTCCTGCCACTCAGTGCCAATGGCTATGAGATGCTTGGTTCTTCTTCTTACCCAGCCATCCAGTCAAAGGAGAGCTGCTCACCATTGGTCTGGGCATGCCTTTCAAGCCTCCTGCTTTCCCTCAACTTTTCTCTTCGGCCCATGCTAGCCGAAACACTCCCTTGCATGGAAAGAAAATCAATAAACTTAGAATAGTATATCTCCTCCATTCAATAACTCCCATGGCCACAGAAGTCTCAATGTTCCTTCAGGAAAAATAAAGGCCGATTAGTAATTCCTCCCCAGTCCACAATCACCCCTGCTAACCTTGCCGTCAAAAGTAAAACACCATCCTTCTCCATTGTTTGAATCAAAGAACAAACCTTTGGTCTTCTGACCTTTTTAATTTACTATATGGCCGCAATCATTAATTTGACATGTAGTCAAAAGAGCAAACCACACAACAAATAAATGTATTCTGAGTATAATCTGGAAAGGTCCAAAGATTGAGTGGTCCAAAAAATATGAGTCATCAAAAAGTAAGGAATGCCTGTTATAAGTGTTAGCCTTAGTAAGCACATTCCAATAAACTCTACAGCAGAGCTCTAAGGCAGGGCACAACAGGCAACAACTAAAAGTAGGGCACAACTAAACTAAAATAAAACAAATGCTCCATCATTTTCACCAATCTGTGAAACGAACTACTTGAGTTCATGGTTCTCTATTCCATTCCAACAGAATTCCTCACATTTTGTTTGGAATTCACAGCTAACCTATTCAGAACATTTCTAGGGCCATAACAATCTGATGATCATCAAGCTGTCCCAAAGAAACCCAAAGGAGAGTTAATTTCATTTTTTTTTTCAAAATATTTTTTTTCCAAAACTGTATTTTAAAACATTCAGGGTAGTTGGTTTTTTTTTTCAATTCTACATGATTCTGTAGTAAAATTCAGAGACAGAGAAGATTATCACACTAGGGCTTACCATCTATCAATCATCCCTGGATCATTGGGGAAGTGCGCATGTATGAACCCCTGTTATGCTTTCCAATGTCAAGGAATCGTCAGCTCCCTCATGGAATCATTCAGCGAGAGTGAATTTTCTCTTAACGCAAAGTTTACATACCTGTGCGTTTCCCTAACATTTCAGCAGCGATTGACAGGTGATAATCCTTATTGTGATAATCTTCATAACCATGTTAGTTTGGAATATCAGTATGCAAGAGTTTGAGACCAACTACAAAGGAAGTTTAAGCATACGCTTTCATAGACCCGGAGCCTTATCACATTAGTAAGGTAAGACATGAGGCAGCAATATAGAAGCTCCTTTTTTGTTTACCTGTCCGCTTCCATTCTTCCTTCAGATGGAGACAGTCATAAAAGCATGCCTTTTGCCAAATGGATTTTTTCAGTGCAACAAAAGGCACACTATTACAACCATCTCACTTGGAATAAAATGGAAGTGCTCTGAGGGCATATAGAGATGTAAACAGAAAGCCACGTCTATCTCATTGCCTCTAGTCTTACTTTTGTAATGTGATAAGGCTCTAGGTCTACTTCCTCAGATGTATCTGAGAAAGTAAACCAAGTCTATGAAAGATTATGTTACTATTTTCAGACAGTTAGGTCCAAAACACACTGCAGAAATAATCCAGTTTGTGCTAGGGAGTTTTGGGAATTGTAGTTTATTGTGGCACCAGAGCTCTCTGTAGTTCCCAGAATTCCCTAGCATTGAGCCAGGACAGTAAAGTTGTGTCACACTGGATTATTTCTGCAGTGTGTTTTGGACCTTCAGCTCAAATGTGCTACAAGATTCCTTCACATACATTCTGTAGTAAGTTCACTCTGGTTGCTACTCTACCATGTATACAGGAATGGGAGAAATGGGTACTCAGATACTGATGAACTGCTATTTCCATCAACTGGTTCTCGACAACATCTGGAGGTCTACAGGCTACAGGTCTACATAGACAATGTTCAAGTTAAAATCTGAACATGTGAGACAAGAAATCAATCACTCAGTCAAAACTGGAATTATATTCATATAGGCTATTTGACTGGCCACTACATGCCAAACTCTGGACTCTTTCAGACATGGGAAATTGGAAGTATAATCCAAGGGCAATCCAAACGCATTCCTGGGGTTTCACGTTATTGCAAATTAATTCTTCTCACGCAAATTCGGGCAAAAGGGAAGTCACTCCGAATGTAATCATGGGTTTAACGTTATTGTGAATTTAAGCTTCTCACGCGATTTCGGGCAAGGGGGGGGTTATTTTCGGGTAATGGGAAGTAATTCCGAATGCCTTCCGAACGGAGCAGGGGTTCAGGTAAATTCGCTAAACAAGCGAATTTACATGAATCCACATTGGCTCCATTTGGAATTGGGCGAAATTCCTCCCATTTGAAAGAGTCCAATGTCAAAATGGAAGAAGTATAGTATAGCATTTCATGGGTGCCTAAGCAGTGCACTTATGGAAGTACTAAACACAACATGGGGACCATGCACTTTGGAAATTGACTTTTTCACTTGTTTATTTTTGAAATATGTGCCTTGTTCACTACCACTTCTTATTTTAAAAAAAAAACACAAGGCTTGCTTTGTTTCTAAAAAAATTTGTTTACACAAGACATTTTCCCAGCAGGACAACAAAGTCCTTTGTAGCAAAGTACATACCTTCATGTGTGTTTTCTCCGAAGAAATTAGTCTAAGCTAATTGTCCCCAACAAGCTGGGTACTCATTTTAGTGCCCTATGGAAGGATGCCAGGCTGAGTTGACCCAGAACCTCTGGCTGGTACTGAACTCACAACCTTGTGGTTTGTGAATGAGTGGCTACAGTAAAGGTATTTTACCACTGTGCCACCTGGGCTCCCTACATGAAATCTCCGGGAGAAATTGTCTGGTGCCATCAGACAATTAACACCTAGCTCTAATACTCCTTTCCACTTTGCATGGTCCAGTACATTAAAAAGAAAAACAAAATAACAATAAGCCATGTTCCATGTTTTTGTTGCTTTGCTTAAGGATACTAAAAAGGCAGTATCAAAATAGTAAGCAGAATAACAACATAATATGACAAACAGGATATAACCTTTTGGTATTAGATGAAAGAAGGTTATTATACAGTGGTCCCCCGGTTTACAAAAGTAATCCGTTCCAGCACCACTTTCGTAAGCCGAAAAAGTTCGCAAACTGGGGGACCACTGTAAGTATAGGGAAAAACTTTTCACCTTTTGAATTTCGCGCGGTTTTTTTCCGTAACCTGGGTTTTTTTCGTAACCCGGGGCCGTTTTTCCAGCCCCGGCTCTTTCGTACCCCAGGGTTTTCGTACCCCGGGGGATTCGTAACCCGGGGGACCACTGTATACCCAAATTATACTCCCTCCTTCCCTCTCTCCCTTCCTCCCTTTCTCTAGTATTGCATGAAGATGGATCTAAATACCCACGGAGTACATCAAGGGCAGGATATAACAGTCAAACTGTTTTAGAGGGAAGAAGGCAAATAATGCAAGGACCCAATAGTGGGAGGAAAAAAAATTACATGGGGGAGGACCCATGGTCTTAGTTGTCTCTACACTAATGCACAGAGCATGGGAAATAAACAAGATGAACTCCTAGCACAACAAAGCAAATACAATATAATAGGCATCACTGAAATCTGGTGGGATGAGTCTCACAACTGGAATGTAGGAATAAAGGGGTATAACCTTTTAAAGAGAAATAGGGCAAACAGGAAATGAGGAGGATTAGCATTATATGTCAGGGATGTTTACACCTGTGAAGAGATCCAGGATTTCAATCCTGGAAGCCAGGAAGAGAGCATCTGGATAAAAATTAAAGTGGAGGGAAACTACAGGGATGTTATTCTAAAGGCCAATACAGACTGAGAAATTGGATGATGCCTTTCTAGAATAGATGACCACACATTCAGAAAGGAGAGATGTAGCAGTGATGGATGACTTCAGCTATCCGGTTATTTATAGTTAAGTCAAACTCAGCCAAAACTTTAAAGTCTAGCAAATTCCTCACTTGCCTTGGAACCAATTTCATTGTCCAAAAGGTGGAAGAGGCAATAAGAGGATCAGATCTGAATCTAACCAACAGGGGTGCAACCAGGGATGACCTGGTTAAGGGGTGCATATGGTGGGATCCTTATGTGGGAGTGAAATGTTCTCCTGGAGTTTGTTATACAATGGAAAGGAGAAGCCAGGCACAGTCAGACATGCATTTTAGCCTTTAGGAAAACTGGTTTCAGTAATTTAGGGAAATTCTGAGGGTGAGCCCATGGTCAGGAATACTAAAAGAGAAGAGAGTTCAGGATGGATGGGAGTTTCTTAAAAAGGAGATACTAAAGGCACAATTTCAAACTGTTTCAATGAGGAGGAAAAATGGGAGGTGTCTCAAGAAACCAGTATGGATGACTAAGGAACTTACAACTGAGCTATGTTTTAAACTGAACATGTATAAAAAATGGAAAAAGGGGGAAATTACCAAATAGGAATTCAAACAAATAGCTAGCACATGTATGGGTAAAGTCAGAAAAGCAAAAGCACAGAATGAGCTCAGACTTGCTAGGGAGGTTAAGAACAATAAAAAGGGCTTTTAGGGGCATATCCATAGCAAAAAGGCAGGGTGGTTGGCCTAGATGTCCCTTGTGGTCTCTTCCAACTCTATGATTCTGTGATTCAATCCAAGGAAGCTGTCTTGGTTCTAAACTGATGCCCGTCATTAGTTACAAACTGGATGAGAGTGAGCAAAGTGAAACTTAAGCCAGAGAAGACAGAAGTTCTCCTGGTTAGTTGAAGGGCTGATTAGGGAACAGGGAATCAGTCTATGCTGTTTCTCACCAAACTATATTTCTCAAAATTCTATAGCATTGAGCCATGGCAGTGGTTAAAGTGGTGTCAAAGTGGATTATTTCTGTAGTCGGGATGCAGCTCAAGGCTCAGCCCTAGACACAGCTGCTGGGATGGCCTTTTCTTGTTAGTCTTGAATTAAAATGCACTTCAGTTGCTGGCAGAAAAATTTGCACTGCTTTTTGTGTGAACCAACAGGCTGAGATCCTTCGTATGCCATAAAGTGAAAACAGAAAGAAATTGACAGCTGAAGGCTACAATCCCGGTCAATGACAATTATATCTAAACTACATAATATCAGATGGTTGAAATTTCATGTTTAGTACTGTCCAAAGTAGCTAAAGTCAAGTTGTGGGCACTTACTATAAATTGGGCAATACATAGTAGAAAGGAATGTGGGAAGCTGGCAAGGCCCAAGACATTCTGCTGCCTGAGGCCATGCAAATAGCATTTCTCCCTTAAGTCACTGTACATATTACCTAAAGCTTACTGAATTATTTTATTTACATGAAGCAGAAAATCCTACCATTCATCTCAATGGCAGTAAAAATACACAATAATTACTAAATAAATAAATATTTGTTCCCCTTTTATGACACTTTTATGATGCCTCACCCTGCTGAGTAGTAAGGACAGACCATCATTATATCTTATCTCAGTAATGGATAGAAATAAAGATAAGAATCCATTCTTCCTCATTTCTTAGACCCTAGTAATGTGAAAAAGCATACAGCAATTTTTGTGTGTGCTAGCAAAATTTTGCATTGAAAAAACAACGATAGGCCAATCAACAGAAGCTCAAACAGTTGGGGGGGTTCCTATTAACAAAATAAACAAATAAATAAATGCAAATTTGCCCAAGAATCACATGTGCTCTTTGATTTAACTCTGCTTCATAAGCTGAGTCATCCTTTTCATTGAGATATAGGTAGGTTTCACTGTGGCCTTCAAAAAGTGGGTGGAAAGTGAAGACTGTTCTGTCCTGGCATTTGTTAAAACGATTCTTTTATATTTAGCCCTCTCTAACAAAAACCACGAGAGATATTATATATATATATATATATATATATATATATCAGTATGAATATATCAGATATAAATATATCAATATAAATATTATCAGTGCAATACTAAAATGTCCCCTGATTCCTGACTAATCGAAAGGATACTAGGATACCTAATTCATGTGCTATCTGCTAGTGGAGAGAAAATGAAAAGCAAAGGAATTTAGATATTTATCTCCAGCAAACTATGAGGAGCAAGCCATTTAACTCTATTAGGTTTATGTGTAGCATTACATAAAATATTTTGCCCTGCTTATGTCATAGATTCAGAGCCTTCAAGCAAACATAAGAGTTTACACATGAAGGAATTACGCAGGAAATATGAAGAAAGGTGTTCCTCTTAGAAATGTTTTTAAAGGGAAAACCAGGGTTTCTCCTATATAGATGGATGCTGCAGAGGCCATACAGATTTTTTTAAATGTCATTTTTGCACGGTGTCATTCTGATTTCCCCCCTCTTTGCAAATACTAATGGAAACATAGCTTGTTGTTTACTAAAAATAATGTGACAGGATGCATTTTAACAGACTGCCTTCCTCTTCTGTTTTAAACCTTCCTCAAACAACATTGCTTCTGAATACGCCAGGATCTGAAGAGCAAGATAACAGAACCTGCACCTGCAAGATTCACAGAGGCCTTATAATGATGATTAATATTAATAATTAAGCTCCTGATGGACAAAGGATAATTGCAGAATAAGCACACAGGCACAAGCCTTGCAAAATCAGGCTATGAAGCATGGTTTCCCCTTACCTGCAATGCAACATCATTTGGTTCAGCCCCCAAAACCCGACAGCATCCTTTCTTCACTGGTACGGCTGCAAAGGCAATGATGTCATATGGAGGAAGCGAAGCAGTGACAGTCACATGATCCTCTATGCTCTCTATTGGAGACCTGCTTGCTAGAGAGACAGGCAGCAAATGGCTTTTGATCTTTCAGGATTAAATCAGAGGCTTAAAACATCCTTATTCCTCTTGTAGCTCACACTGCACTGTGGTGGCAATGGTATTTTACATGTACACTATGAATAAGTTGAGTCTATCATACCCAGGAGAGTGTTTCTGCTTTCCTCTTTTTAACAAAAGTAAAAGAAAGTGTATTCTCTGAAAGGATACATGCTTGCATTCTGTTGTCATTTAGGGCTAAGTGGAAAGCTTGATTAAAAAGAGAAAAGAAGGCAGATAAAACCACGCATGGCTGAATTCTGCAGGAGGGCTCTATGTTTAAAGTTAGAATCAAATGACAGTCACAAAGGAGAGGCTTCTCATACATTAGTATTTAAGATCTAGTAAATCTATTAAGGAATGAGCTTTTGGTAGCCTATGAAAATCAGATACATCTCTTGTAGTATGGATAGTAGACAGGATAACTTTTAGCTGCTAACAACCCAAGGAATTGATGTTTGCAAGAGAAGTGTAGACATTTAAGAGGTCAGTAAAGACAGGATTCTGCACAACATATTGTGGAAATTCCTGCAGTGCTCAAGAGACCATATTGTTCCTGTCCCAGAGAAACTGAGGTCACCTGTGAGAGCCAGCATGGTGTAGTGGTTTGACACTGGACTATGACTCTGGAGACCAGGTTTCTAATGCCTGCTTGCTCATAGAAACCCACTAGGTGACCTTGGACAAGTTACTCTCTCTCAGGCTCAGAGAAAGGCAAAGGCAGCTGCCCTCTGCACATATCTTGCCAAGACAACCCCATGATAGGGTTGGCTAAGGGTTGCCGTAAGTCAGAAATGATGTGAAGGCACACAACAACGAAACAATAGCAATCACTGTGAAATGAGAGATATCTGTATGTCAGGGGAGTATAAACCGATTGCATCCCCATTCACTCAAAATAGTCACTCTCTGGCCTTATCTACACTACAGAGATAATGCAAGTTTGACACTTTAACTGCCATGGCACAAAGCTATGGAATATTGGGATTTATAGTTTGTTGTAGCACCAGAGCTCTCTGACAGGTGAAATAATCTACAAAACTATAAATCTGAGAATTCTGTAACATTGAACCATGGTAGTTAAAGCAGTGTCAAACTGCATTCTTCAGTGCAGGTGAGGCATCTCTTTTCTTTGCATGCAGCAATGTATTCCATTTCTGAGTCTCTTTGTCCCATGGAGAGGAAAAGGCTGGATGAAGCTGAGCACCTTCCACTTCCAGGCAGATGTCGAGTTCAGGAAAAAAAGAAGAAGCACAATTATTGAGCCCTCAGCGTGCAGACATTTCTTCCTCACATGAGAAAGGATTGTGCCCTCTGAGAATGTCCCTTTGGAATTCTCACAGCAAATTATTGCATCCAGCAACTTATTGTAGCCAATAGTTGTAAATTTAAAAGCCTAGTGAAGACTTGACAATAACCAAATCTTTTGCTAGGCATGTGGGTTTGCACACTCTTGACATTTTAACAAGACACTTACCTATTTTTGTGCTCCTGGTCAGGCAGTATGATTTTACAGATCCCATTTTACAGGTAGATGCATATGTCATGTTTCTCACTGCTCTGGTAAACTGGATGTCTTGGATTTCATATAACAACATAATCCTTTCGATCCCACTCCCAGTGACCTGTGGTAAAAGTTAACATCAGAGAGACATCAGCCCTGGTGGCGCAGTGGTTAAATGCCTGTACTGCAGCCACTCACTCAAAACCATAAGGTGGCGAGTTCAAAACCAGCAAAGGGCTGAAGTTTGACTCAGGCTTGCATCCTTCCGAGGTCGCTAAAATGAGTACCCAGATTGTTGGGGGGCAAATAGCTTACAATTGTAAATGAAGCTGTTTGTTTAACAAATTGTAAGCCGCTCTGATAGTCTTGGCTGAAGAGTGGGGTATAAATAAAACATGATGATGATGATGATGATGATGATGATGATGATGATGTTAACTCTTATCCTCCAGGAAGCTAAGTGAGGAAAAGTACATCCTTGGTCATGTAGGCATAATTGTAAGGTGAGCCATACATTTAGCTAAGACCTAAGAGGACATCTGGTCCCTTCCATCAGTCACCAAGAACTTAAGAATAAAAATGAAGAATCTTGTACTTTTCAAACATTGCAAATGAACCCATCACTACCACCTTTTACCTGGCTTAGTTCTTGGAGATACTATATTTGAAGGAGATATTTTCTGTTCAAGTACTTACCAATGATGTACACAGTATACCAGGAAAGATGCCCTGGAGGCTCTTTGCTACAAGGAACTGAACTATTATCACCCTAGGAAAGAAGGGGACTGGGTTACACATTTTCATGGTAGTTTCATTGTAAGCCAGCACGATGTTTCTCATTATCCCAGTAAAGGAGAGCACAAAGATATATAATGTCTCAACTTAAGCTAGTTGCTAGTACGAGGTGGTATTTAAAAGTTTTAATGATCACCTTTTTTTAAAATTGACAGAAAGTTTGTTTTGATTTGCAGTTAATTTATCTCTATGTAGTCACAGATTTATACATTTTTCCCAGTGTATATTGACGTTCTGAATACCTGATACTGTAGAAGCCTGCAGATTGTGCCTGACAAGGATTTTACACTTTAGTCACTTCTGGCAAAGCCAGTCACAAAAATAAAGGACGCAATGAGCTGATTTTCTCAGCAACGTGCACTTAGGGACAATGATGATACTGACAAAATTTCATCAATATGCCATAATAATTTCCAGGTGATAACTATTACTTTACGATACCCCCTCGTAAGGCACATTTCCCAGCAGAGAAGGAGCTGAGCATCCTAACATTGGGTAGCTCCACCCACTTGGCTCCTGAAAGGCAGGGAGAGAGAAACAAAGACCTGGGGCCTGGCCCCGCCCCCATGGGCGAAGCAACCCGAGAAACCCCAGTGTTCTTCCTGCCTCACTCCTGGTAGGACGTGTTTGCTCTTCATTGCTCTTTCAAGCCCTTTGGATTTCTCTCCAGCTCCCTGGACTTGCCTGGTTTCTCCTTTCCCTCTCTTTTCCTTGCTTCCTCTTCCTCCTCCCTCCTTGTCTGCTTTCCTCCCTCAGCCTTTACGCTCGCCTTGGGGACCATGGTGAGCAATGAGGAGGCCAGAGCTTCAGGGGAGCTGGCTTCCACTCAGCCCGGGCCAGCCCTGGCTTTGCCAGCTGTGTGCCCTGAGGCTTCTCCGCTGCTGGCCAGCCCTGGTTTTGCCGGCTGCATGCCCTGAGGCTTCTCTGCCGCTGATCGACTGGATGGTGAAAGAGTGGCCACAGCTAACAGAGGGGTTCCCCCTCCCTTCAGCTGCTGAGGCCAGGGCCTCCCAAGCGACCTGGACAGGGCCAGTGCAGGGAGAGCCCACATCAAGGACCCCAGATCATGTCGGAGGGGAGGACATGAGTAATCCCCCCTGCCAGAGATGGTGCGGTGGTTTAGGTCCTTCCTAGCCCAGGAGGCCCCAGCCATTGTCAGAGCTTCCCAGGGGGAAGGTGTCCCCACTGGATCCCGGCCTACCAGACCCACCATCGTGTCTGTTTGGGGTACTTTCAACCTCCCGGGGGGGGTCCCTCTTTGTTTATGTGGGCAGGACCTCTGCTCCAGCAAGGACCTGCGTTGGCCACTGGCCAGACCGCGAATCCCAGCCGCAGGTTCTTTGGCCCCATGGGAGGGGGCATGTTTGTTCCAGCCCTCAGAAGCCATCCTGTCCATGTGGTTGCTCCTAGCTCCTCCTGGAGGTAGCCATTTTGACCACATGGGCCATGATGGGGGCAGCCATCTTGGGTCCCACCCGGATGTGCACCATCTTGGACACATAGGCGTTGATGGGGGCCATCATTTTAACCATGCAGTCTCCGATGGGGGCCACCATCTTGGCAGCAGTGGAGTGGCTTCTCCCCCACACCGTGGATCAGGGCGCCATCTCCACCACCAAATCACCCATCAGCACTCCTTCACAGGGTTCCCCTCTGGCTTCCAGTTGGCCTCTGGGAGGGGTGGGCTCTAAGGGCCCTGGTGACCATGATAGGGCCACAAGGGGTGGGAGGTCTAACAACACCCCTTCTGGACAGGCGGGCCATTCAGATCAGACCCAAACCACTCCTAACCTTACTCAGACCTCAGCTGAGTCTAAGGAAGACGATGATGAGCCCTCATGCTCAGAATTGGATTCTGAGCACTCCTATCGCCCCCACCCATATAAAGGGGCTAGATGGACAGGTTGCTTACCTGTAACAGTATTTCTTCGAGTGGTCATCTGCGAATACACACAAATGGGTTGTACTGCACCTGCGCAGTCGAATTCAGAACTCTCTGGAATCACTGGGCAAAGCAGAGCTTGCAACTTTTTGCAACTTTTTGGCAGTAGCTCCACTCCTCCTCTATATAAGCCCAGTTCCTGCTCTTTTCTCCAGTTCCGAAATGTTTCTGCCACAAGCAATGGAGGAGCAGAACCAATCATGCGCAGGACACTGAGGGAAGGTAGGGCGGGATTTTTGTGTATTCGCAGATGACCACTTGAAGAAATACTGTTACAGGTAAGCAACCTGTCCTTCTTCTTCGTGGTCTCTGCGAATCACACAAATGGGTTAGACTAACAAGCTTAGGTTAGTGGTGGAGGGAGTATCATGACAATAGATGTAAGATGAACCAAACCCATTTATTGGTCAACAATAAAGTACCAAAGTGAACCAAACACATGTTTATGTTTCTCATTTCTAATATAGAGGATAATCTTATAAAGCAACCATGCTCAACTAAGCAAACACAAAACAAGTGTACTTCACAAGTATAGAGAACCCTGTGCATACAAAATGCAATCATGGCAATTGTCAGTTGTGCAACAATATGACACTTCAAGTAAAACAGGCCCAAAGGCCACAATAAACTGGAACAGTGCAAGTTTTGGTCATAGTTCAAACAATAGAGAACAATTTCAGTGATCATAACAGTAAACCATGGTACAAGGTTAATGGATAGCAGACAATAACACTGCCCTCCCAAAGGCTGCATCAGTTCTTGCCCTGGTGTCCAACCTGTAGTGCCTGATAAAAGTCATTGGTTGGGACCAGACAGCAGCCTTACAGACATCTTCCAAGGGCACTCCTGTCAGAAACGCGGAGGATGCCGCTACCGCCCTAGTTACATGTGCTCTGACCCTGGCAGGGAGAGTTCTACCCGACAGTTCATAACGACAGTACCAGCCACCCATTTGGAAAACCTCTGAGAAGTCACAGGTAGTCCCTTCTTTGGCTCTGAATAACACTAGAACAGTTTGTCAGAGCGACTCGAACCTGAAGTTCTGTCCAGGTAGAAGGCCAAGGCCCTCTAAACGTCCAGCGAGTGCAAATGGTGCTCGGTATCGGTGAGCGGGTTCGGAGCCAGGGTCGGGAGCACAATGTCCTGGCACATGCGAAAGGCAGGCACCACCTTAGGCAGAAAGGTAATGTCGGTACAGAGGACAACCTTATTTTTATGGAACCTAAGGAAAGGCTGGTCTCTGAGATCGGCATGCTTTCTGTCCGCAAAGAGTTGTGCATCATCAGAAAGGATTCTGTCCTGCTGCGACCTGACCCAACCTTCATTCCCAGGGTAAATTCTGTGTTTCATGCATCCCAGGACATTGTCCTGCCCTCCTTCTGCCCACGGCCCTCCAAGGACTTAGAGAAGATCTGGCATACCCTGGACGTTCACAGGGCCATCAAGATTTACCTCAAAAGAACATCAGCATTCAGAAAGCCAGAAGCCCTTTTTATCTCCTTTCAACCGGGCTCCAAAGGAAAGAAGGTGTCAGTCTTCACTTTGGCAAGATGGATCAGGGAATGTATTGTCGCATGTTACAAGACTCTCGGTCTGACTCTGCCAGAGGGCATCACTGCCCATTCAATCAGGAGTCTGACTACATCTGCAGCATTGAGCATCAATTCTCTCCTGGTGGAAATATGCAGAGCAGCCATGTGGAAGATAACTTCCACATTTGTTAAACATTACAAACTTGATATTACGCCCTCCCTAAATTTGGTGCGCTTTGGTAAATTCCAATGTTAGGATGCTCGGCTCCTTCTCTGCTGGGAAATGGAATGTTGGATTTACCTGATAGACGTCCCTTTCCAGCAGAGAAGGTCCGACCATCCTCCCCACCGTTTGCCTACTGGCACAGGTGGGCTAGCTCTTCACTGAGTTTGTTGTTGACCAAGTCCATCTAGGGGCTCACCATTCTCTGGTTTTTCTCCCTGTGCCATGTTTCTTTTTGATTTCTGAGTCCTGTAAAAAAAAAGTTTTGGGGGGGCTGGTCATTGACTGAGGTTCCTCGAGTTGCTCCACCCATGGGGGCAGGCCCAGGCCCCAGGTCTTTGTTTCTCTATCCCTGCCTATCAGGAGCCAAGTGGACATAGCTACCAATGTTAGGATGCTTGGACCTTCTCTGCTGGAAAGGGACATATATTAAGTAAGTCCAACATTCCAATCTGCAGAATTCTACAATATCAAGTTTTTGGTGG
The DNA here is from genome assembly GCA_034509955.1 of Urosaurus nigricauda. Classification (NCBI taxonomy): domain Eukaryota; kingdom Metazoa; phylum Chordata; class Lepidosauria; order Squamata; family Phrynosomatidae; genus Urosaurus; species Urosaurus nigricauda. The sequence continues at coordinate 94,915,682 of JAOEGL010000003.1, forward strand.
GTAAAGATACGCTTGGAAAAATGTGTAAATCTAGATAGTGACTACATAGAGACAAGTTAACAACTACAAATCAAAACAAACTTTCTGTCAATTTTTTAAAAATGTGATCATTAAAACTTTTGGATACCCCCTCGTATCTTCCAGGTGACTACATTCTAGGATGAAAAGAAGTAAAATGAGTTACATCACCAGCTGAACCAATGAATACCCACACCTAAAATATGGATTTCCTACAAATGAGAGAATAGTCTTTAATGCAACACCAGCTACAGAATAATTTCCAAGCAATTTGGTTTGACTATGAAAGCTAACTGAGCATTCTGCTGGCTGTGTTATTACCTTTCTTCATAATATTCTGGTGTTTTAATACATCTGGAGTTTGTATGCGGCAAACATCTAAACAGGTGATGCTCTAAAACGCATTAGTATAGTCTAAAATCAAGTTTTGTCCTATATGTAAGTGGTGCCTTTTCCTTTTTCTTCTTTTTAGGAACATAGTTTTTTATGTGCACGCCTTTAAGTGATTTCCAACTTATGGTAACCCTAAGGTGAACCCATCACAGGATTTTCTTGGCAAGATTTGTTCAGAGGGTTGGCCTTTGCTTTCCTCTAAGGTTGAGAGGATGTGTGTTGTCATTCATACTCTCCATTCCATCATCCACGTCACTGATAAAGATGTTGAATAGCACTGGGTCCAAGACAAGAAGACCCTTATGGCACCTTTAGTTACTTCTCTCCTGGCGTGGAGCCATTCTTGAGTACCCTTTGAGTTTGACCGGTCAACAGTTACTAATTCACGTAACAGTTGCATTGTCTAGCCCACGTTTTACTAGCTTGTTTGCAACAATATCATGGTGGACCTTGCCAAAGGCCTTAAAATATGCTACATCCATAGCACTCCCTTCATCTACCAAGTTTGTAACTCTATCAAGAGAGAGACAGAGAAAATTACTTGGCTTTTTCACTTGGTTTTGTGAAACTTGTGTTGATTTCTTGTTACGGAATTCCTTTCCAATTGCTTACAGACGATCTGTTTAATGATTTGCTCTAGCATGTTTCGTACTGGTGTCAGGCTGACTGGGTTTGAGTCCTCTATTTTGTTTAAGTCCTCTATTTTTCCCTTTTTGAAAATGGCAGCATTTGCCCTCTTCCAGTCTGGAACTTTTTCTCTTCTCCAGGAATTTTCAAAGATTATTGCCAGTGGTTCTGAGATTACTTCTGCCACTTCTTTTAATACCCTTTGATGTTGTTCATCTGGCCCTGGAGACTTGAATCCATTTAGGCTAGCCAGGTATTCCTGTTCTACCTCTACCTATTCTGTGCTGCATTTTCTGTACTGCATTATCTGCTCTATCTCAGTAAAGGTACAGAAATACTTGATGTGATCCTGTGGTCAGGAATACCAAAAAAGAAGGGAGTTCATGATGGATGGCAGTTTCTTAAAAGTGAGATACTAAAGGAGAAAGTCAGAAAAGCTAAAACGTAGAACGGGATCAGGCTTGCTAGAAAAGTTAAAAACAATTAAAATGACCTCTCTCTCTATCTCTATCTCTCTCTTTTTTTTCTTTTTTTTTCTTTTTTTTATCTCCATAGCAAAAAGAAGAACAAAGAAATGGGAGACCCACTTTGTGGAGAAGTTGGCAAAATGCTAATGGGACAGAAAAAGGGCAGAACTAGTCAACATCTTCTCAGTCTTCTCCAAAAGGAAAATTGCTCAACCTGGGGAAAATCAGCTATCTTGACATCTGGAATGCTTATCTGATTACACTTGATTTTCCCCTTTCTGTTGTATAACAAACTTCAGGAGAATATAATCACTCCCACCTAAGGCTCCTGCCACCTCCACCCTATGGTTAGGATGCAATCTAAAATAGCTCATTACCTCTTCCACCTTCCAAACAATGAAAACTTTCCATTGCTACATGTTTTCCTTGTAAGTGTTTGGTCACTGGCATTATCCAAGTTCTCAGTCTGGCTTGGGGGCTCTGTAGTAGACCCCCACAATGACATCGTTGTTGTTTCTCTCCCACTTAATTTTTAGCCAAATGCTCTCAACCTGGCTTCCAAGATTTATGTCATGTATTTCATCACAGATGTAAACATTATTGACATATCTGTATAATACTTCTGCTTCTCTTTCTTGTTTGTTTTATTTCTACAAAATAGGTTTATTTCCCTCTATTATTATATTCCATCCCACCAGGTTTCAGTGGTAATATAGTATATTTACTTTGCTGTATTAGGAACTCAAGTTCATCTAGATTATTTCCCATGCTATGTGCATCTGGATAAAAATTAAAGGAGAGGGAAACAACAGAGATGTTACTGTGGGAGTCTACTACAGACCCCCAACTCAGGCCGAGGAATTGGATGATGCCTTTCTAAAACACATGACCACACACTCAGATAGGAGAAATATTGTAGTAATGGGTGACTTCAACTATCCTGATATTTACTGGAATTCAAATTCTGCCAAATCCTCAAGGTCTACGAAATTTCTCACTTGCCTTGAAGACAATTTCATTGTCCAAAAGGTGGAAGGGGCAACAAGGGAGTCAGCTATTTTGGATCTGATCTTAACAGGGATGACCTAGTTAATGGGGTGCAAGTGGTTGGAACATTAGGTGGGAGTGACCATATTATCCTGGAGTTTGTTAGACAGTGGAAAGGAGAAGCTAGGCATAGTCAGACACGAATTCTAGACTTTAGGAGAGCTGATTTCAATAAACCTAGAGAAATACTGGGGGTGATCCCATCAAGTAAACTAAAAGAGAAGGGAGTTCAAGACAGATGGGAGTTTCTCAAAAGGGAGATACTGAGGGCACAATTTCTAACAGTTCCAATGAAGAAGAAAAATGGGAGATGTCTCAAGAAACCAGGATGGATGACTAAGGAACTTACAACTGAGTTAAGTTTTAAACGGAACATGTATAAGAAATAGAAAAATGGGGAAATCACCAAAGAGAAATTCAAACAAATAGCCAGTACATGTAGGGATAAAGCTAAAGCGCAGAATGAACTCAGGCTTGCTAGAGAGGTTAGGAATAATAAAAAGGGCTTTTTTGGGTATGTCTGAAGCAAAAGGAAGAGTAAGGAAAAGGTAGGGCCACTGTGTGGAGAAGATGGCAAACTGCTAACAGGGGACAGAGAAAAGGCAGAATTATTCAACACCTTCTTTGTTTCAGTCTTCTCAGAAAAGGCAAAAGGTGCTCAACCTGAGGACAGTGAAGCAGGGGACAGAATAGGAGAATTTCAGCACAGAATAAGTAAAGAGATAGTACAGGAATACCTGGTTAATCTAATTGAATACGAGTCTCCAGGACCAGATGAACTACATCCAAGGGTATTAACAGAACTGGCAAATGTAATATCGGAACCATTGGCAATAATCTTTGAGAACTCCTGGAGACTAGGAGAAGTCCCAGCAGACTGGAAGAGGGCAAACATTGTCCCCATCTTCAAAAAGGGAAAAAAAGAGGATCCCAACAATTATTGTCCAGTTAGTCTGACATCGGTACCAGAAAAGATTCTGGAGCAGATCATTAAACAGAGAGTCTGTAAATATCTAGAAGATAATTCCATAATCACAAAAAGTCAACACGGGTTTCAGAGAAACAAGTCATGCCAGACAAATCTGATATCTTTTTTTGATAAAATTACCAGCTTGGTAGATGAAGGGAATGTTGTGAATATAGTATATCTTGATTTCAGTAAGGCTTTTGACAAGGTTCCCCATGACATTCTTGCAAACAAGCTTGTAAAATGTGGGCTAGACAAGGTAACTGTTACATGGATTTGTGACTGGCCGAACTCAAAGGGTGCTAAACAATGGCTCCTTTTCATCCTGGAGAGAAGTGACCAGTGGGGTGCCACAGGGTTCTGTCCTGGGCTCAGTACTATTCATATCTTTATTAATGACTTGGATGACAGTATTGGGGGCATACTTATCAAATTTGCATATGACACCAAATTAGGAGGAGTAGCTAATACCCCAGAGGACAGGATCAAAATTCAAAATGACCTGAATAGACTAGAAAACTGGGCCAAATGAAATTCAAAATGAAATTCAACACAGAGAATCAAGGTTCTGCACTTAGGGAGGAAAAATGAAATGCACAGATATAGGATGGAGGACACCTGGCTGAATGAGACCACATGTGAAAGGGATCTAGGAGTCCAAGTAGACCATGAATTGAACATGAGTCAACAGTGCGATGCAGCAGCTAAAAAGGCCAATGCAATTCTAGGCTGCATCAATAGAAGTATAGTGCCTAGATCAAGGAAAGTAATAGTGCCACTCTATTCTGCTTTGGTCAGGCCCCACCTGGAATACTGTTTCCAGTTCAGGGCACCCCAATTCAAAAAGGATGTAGAGAAACTGAAGCATATTCAAAGGAGGGTAACTACAATGGTGAAGGGTCTGGAAACCATGCCTTATGAGGAACGACTTAGGGAGCTGGGTATATTTAGCCTGGAGAAGAGAAGGTTAAGAGGTGATATGATAGCCCTGTTTAAATATCTGAAGGGATGTCACATTGAGGAGGGAGCAAGCTTGTTTTCTGCTGCTCCAGAGAACAGGACCCGGAACAATGGATGCAAGCTCCAGGAAAAGAGATTCCACCTCAACATTAGGAGGAATTTCCTGACAGTAAGGGCTGTTCGACATTGGAACACTCTCCCTCAGAAAGTGGTGGAGTCTCCTTCCTTAGAGGTCTTTAAGCAGAGGCTGGATGGCCATCTGTCGGGTATGCTTTGATCAAGAGTTCCTGCATGGAAGGGGGTTGGACTGGATGGTCCTTGTGGTCTCTTCCAACTCTATGATTCTGTGATTCTAGTGTAGACCATAGGTCATTCCCCTAGATGCTTATTCAAAAGGAGTTTTTTTTCCTCCCACTGTTGGGTTCTTGTATTATTTGCCCAGTTCTCTCTACAACATTTGGGCTATTATCTGCAGCACTTGATGAACTCCTTCCCTCAAGAATACCGTTTCCCTTCCCCACATACTTCAGTTTAAAGCCTTCTTGGTCAGTTTGGTGAACCTCTTAGCAAAAACATTCCTGACAAATGCTATGAGCAGCCCATCACTGGCCAGAAGCCCATCTTCATGAAACCACAGACCATGGCCTAAGAAGCAAAATTGTTTCCATTGGCACCATCAGTGGAGCCATTTGTTCACCTCCATCATTTTTCTCTCCCTTCTTAGGCCCTGTCCTTCAACTGGGAGGAGAGACAAAATGGCAACCTATGTCCTTTAGGTTAGAACGTTATAATCCCTTCTGACAGCGTGAAGGCTGTGCCTTGCTGTGTCATCAATTCCCACATGGACAAAAATGAAGTAACGGTCAGTGAGCTTAATGAGTGTTGTCAGCCTGTTGCAGTATCGATTTTTGTCCCAGAGAGACAGCACACCTCGAGACATCCTGTCAGCTCACAAACACCTTCAGCAGTCAGCCCACCACCACACATCTCCTCTGTCATTCCATGTGCTGAATCTTCTAAGGTCACGTGCACCTTCTCTGAGGACTGACATTGTAACTCTTGTTCATCATCATCACTTGATAAGGGAAAGAGTTTCAAATTAATTATGTAGCTCCAAACTCACAGAATGATCCCTGGTCCTTCTATTTGTCACATTCCTCCAAATGTTGAAACATCTTCAGTAAGGGATTCTGGAAGTACCTGCTGTTTGCCTTGCCAATATCATTCTTTCCCTGCTCAAGTTTCATTGCACTGTTTACTGCAGATGTATTATTGGAACCTGCCACCAGAAGTCTGCTTCTCCTGGCTCCCAATTCTCCACCCTCCCAATTCCAATGCTGCAGAACATCAGCTAGACAGAGGACAAGGGAGAATAAGAGAGGCTAAGTGGGTACAAAAAGAATCTTGCTACAGAGGCTTTGCCTGTATTATATTGATGTAATTCATTCAATAACTATAAATTAAGGCAGCTATTATTATTGCCATATTCCTTATCAAATAGTATGGGGTAGGGGAAAAATGGCCTACCATAACCATCTTTAACTACAGCAGAGATGAGCATTCTGCAAGAAGATCAATTTAGAGGTGTTAAAATAACTGTAACAAAAATGACAGATAAGATCACTTTTGGTTATGAACTTTAATAATTAATTTTGGGTACTTTATGTGCAAAAATATTGCAAAATGTTAAAGTCTATCCAATTAAAATATCCTTGCCATCACAGATAGCCCTTCACCTTGCCTGACTAATTATAACAACAGAATTATACAGATATACTTTTGATGTAGTAGTAGATAGCAGTGCAACCAACAATGAAAACAGTTGGAGGCATCTTGGGCCCCTGTTCAGTCCTAATTATACATATTAGTCCAACAAATTAGGCCAGATGTTACATCTACTAACTGTATTATCTGATATTGTCACTGAAACTGCAGCATTGTGCAGGTGTCACATCATCACTATCTTACTTGATGTGGCAATCATGTGCAGTACTGTGCCTATGAATATTTCAGAAGAGAAGACATCACAATACTATAAATGTGGAAACACAAAACTGAACCTTGCAAGAGCATAAACAATCCATAATTAATAATTTTTTTAAATATGAGTAACATATTCAATTTTTAAAAATTCTTAAGAATGGCTTAAAATTCTAGAATCAGTGAATTTTAAATTGAAACACACAGCAATGCATTTATGGCAAGATTTTATTTATTTATTTTGCAAATACTTTTCAAATACAAATGACACAAAATTTAGAAACTTTGACAAACACAAGTAATGAATACTGAAGAGTATATTACTTTTTAACACACTGAAATAGTATTCATTTGGACAACCAGAATCTTACCGTGCTTAAATACTGTGACCATACAATCCAGAAATATCATCTTCTCAGGGAGTCCTAAGTAGGTGGACTTAACATACACAAACTGAAACTGATCCTAATTTGTCATATCAGATGGCAGTATTTATACTGACTGCCCTTTATCACAATTAGCATATGCCCCAGGTGAATGAAAGTGCTCTGCATAAAACATGATTGCTCCTCTTAGACTGGAAAAAAAAAAATACTGGAAAGGCTTCATCTTCTACCTTTTCCAAGTGCATTAAATCTGCTGAATTGTTCCAAACAGATTACATACTGAACTATGATAGGATGCAGCAAATGCAAGATCAATTCCTGATAACTTTAGGCAAATACTGATATTTTTAAATAACAACCATACAGGCAAATAACTTGAAATTGTCTTAACAGTTATTAGACCAATGACGATCTCCCCTGCCCCCAGCTTCCAGTGTACTTCCTGCTCTTTCTTCCTACTGCAGTTCTAGGATCACCTTTTCTTGGCAAAATACACTTTCTCAGTCTTCTTATACATCGAGATTCTACAGAGCAGTCCATGATGATAATACCAAAGATAAATCTCCATTTCAGTTACACCAACATGTGGAGAAGTTTACTACATACATCAAGTGTGGTCCTATACAATTCATGTTAATTTGATGGATTTAGGCTGCAGTCCTATGCTCTTATATAGAATTAAATACTACAGAACTAATTGGACTTACTTCTGAGTAGACATGTCTAGGACTGCTCTGTTAGTTTTTTATGTACATTTCACACTACTGATGATTTATAATCACTACTACAAAACACAGACCATGGAAAGCAATTCAATGGTTAGGTTACCATGACCTTAACACAATGCTCAAGCTCCAAATACTGGTGCTGACTAGTTTCCAGCTTAACAACCACTTTCTTTGGTATCAGGCCTCCATAAGGCACTACAGGTTGAATCTCCCTTATCCAAAATGCTTGTGACTAGAAGTGTTTTAGATTTTGGATTTTTTTTAAAAAAAATAGTACTTGCATATACATAATGAGATATCTTTGAAATGGGAACCGATTCTAAACAAAAAATTCATTTATGTTTCATATATAACTTATACACATAGCCTGAAGGTAATTTTATACACAATATTTTTAATAATTTTGTGCATGAAAGAAAGTCTGTGTACAACAAACCATCAGAAAGTAAAGGTGTTACTATCTCAACCATCCATGTGGACGATTTCGGAATATTTTGGATTATAGATTCTGGATATAGGCTACTCAACCTGAATTTCATTTTTAAATAAAATCAAAGTTTGACTTGACAGTCCTATAGTTAAAAAAATTGAGTTTTATTGATGGACCCCCAAAAGGGACATAAATCTTTGGGTAACTGAAGCTGAATATAATAACATAACATACAATATTTTCATACATTTGCAAGACACAAAAAGAGGCAGTATCAGGAATTCAAGGTGACAGTTCAAATTTAACACAAGCTACAGGTTTTCTAAATCCAAATAGATTCCTTTCCAAGCTACGGTCTCCAATGGAAGAATCCAACTCTTTGAACTGCTTTAACACATGGTTCTGTCTTTCTTCTGTCTTAATTAAAAGTACTTTAAGTACTCTGTTCCATATCAGAGTATAAGCCATTCAATAGCTGAAATTATTAGGAGTGGAAAGAATGATATGAATTGAAAAGTGTGCATAAAATACTTGGCCAAATGAGGCTGCCAGATCTTGGGAGGTTAGGGTTACAGACAAAGCAAACAATATTTACTAGAAAAGAAGGGAGATGTTGGAAACACAAATAATTAACCATTAACACAGAATGTACCATTGTCTATGTCATAGCATTTGAGTGATATTTGAAATACTGCTTTAGTAATTGATATAGCTGAATTTTGCATCTGGAAAACTCTGGTTTTATTTCTTTGAAAAGTTAATAACACTTGTAGCGTTTATGCAAAGCAATGGGGAAAAATATAAATATCTACAGAACTGATTTCTGGAGAGGTTTCAGTTTGGATTTCTGTACTTTGGCAGAATAAAACCTTGGTTGAACCACCAAATTAATTATGATGCTTCCTCGGAAATAATCACCTATTTCTTGAGATTCAGCCACTGAAACTATGTCCCGAAAGAGACAGGCCAAAAGGTACAGCTTCTGACCGATTCAGGAGCGTAGTGAACAAATGGAGCACGCCCCTGACACAGCCAGAAGCTGCTCTGAGGCTGCCTAAGGCAGCCAGAGGATGCAAGCAAAAAGAGTAGGGAAATTGATTCAGAACAGGCTGCCTGGTCACTGCAGTCCTCAGATGATCGCTGGACAATCGTGGCTGGAGCAGCCAGAGGCCACTCCAAGCCGCCTATCTGCCTATCCCCTGTGATGACAGGAGCCCTGGTGGCACAGTGGTTAAATGCCATTACTGCAGCCACAAGGTTGTGAATTCGATCCCCAGGCTCCAAGGTTGACTCAGGTAAAATGAGTACCCAGCTTTTGGGGGCAACTAGGTTACAGATTGTAAATGGCTTAGAGAGTGCTGAGTTCACTGATAAGTGGTATAGAAATGTAAATGCTATTGCTGTGTCTATTCTATATGCAAGGCATGGCCTCACATGCTGAGCATTAGGATCAAGCACCAGATGTGGTATGATTTTTAGGGGCTTTTTAAAACCATACATATATAATTCATTAAAAGTAATAAAGTTTGGAATGCAAGACCTATGAAGATACTGAAGGAAAGTCATCATCATATGATAACTGGGTGATTTCCTACCCAATTTCTGGAGCATATCACTAGCCAAACTGTTAAATATTATATTACTAATTAGTACAATTAACTCATAAGCGCTTTTTCTATAACAACAGTTAAAGCAAAATCTGTCACCTTCTTCCTTCCCTCGTTAAACAGAAAAACTAGTTAAAATTATAAAGGACATACTTGACAAAACTGAAATGAGTGCACAGTAAAGAACAAGCAGTTGTGCCCTGCAACATTCCATGGCATTTTAATGGTACTTTTATAAAAAGAAAACATTGCAGGTGTGCTATATCGCTATCAAGGCAGTGCCAAAATACTTGTTACATTATAAGAGGCAGACAGTAAAGCTGATTTTAAAAACAAAAAATTTAGAAGACACTATTTTCACTTCAGCTATCAGAAACAAAACCAGCTCAATGGTTCCATTCTACTGTATGACAAATACTGAGTAACAAAATGTCTGTCTTTTAAAATACATCTTAAAAGTAAATATTTTCCTTCAAGGAAAATGAGTTACTATAAATAAATTACAATACAGTGAATTTGCCTGAACTCACTTTGTTTCTGTCTTCCAGCCTTTTAAGTCAAATAAAACAGCGTAAAAACTGTACACACTCTAATAGGATAGTTGATTTTTTTTCTTTAATATAAAATAAGTCGTCTTCAGCGACATCAGTTTCACAACAAGGAAAAACCAAGCCTTGTTGCAGTCACTATTATAAAATATATATGTATATATTTATGTTTTTGTTTATTTTTACTTTTTTTTTACAAAATGTGTATATTAATAGTTTTTACACAAACGTTTTAAAAAATAAACTTAACTGGTTTAGTAACTTCAGTATAAAATAAGAACAGGCAGATAAATACTTCATGTTTATAATGTAACATGTCATACATCATCAGCTGGAAGAGGAGGTATGTTGATCCTTGGCCTTGTAAAGAATGCCATCTTCTCCCTGTCAAAATTTATAGGAAAGAAATTGCACAAACATTTCAGTGCATACTTTAAATTTCTTTTTAAATTACAGTTGATATGACACTTTTCACACTTGTGATCTGAGCAAAATAACTTATCAAGGAAATTGCACCTTAATTAAAACAAGGTAACTAAAATTTGTGAACTTCCAATCTTTGTAGAAGTTTGTGTTTTATTCTGCTGAAAAGAAAATAATTTATTTCTGAACTTGTTCAACCATGCTTCAAGGTAATTTTTTTTTTTAAATCTGTAGTCTGTTTACTAGACAATATAGCTCATACTCAAAACAAAAGTGAACTTTAAAAAAAGTAATCACCCAAGAGTAAATTTTAATTTGCAAATTCCAAACAAATGTACTTAGGGTGCATTTGCACTGTAGAAATAATGCAGTTTGACACTTTCAATGCTGTAGCTCCATCCTATGGAATCCTGGGGTATGTAGCTTTACAAGGTCTTTAGCCTCCTCTGCCAAATAGCGATGCTACCTCACAAAACTACAAATCCTAGGATTCTGTAGGATGGAGCCATGAGAGTTAATGTAGTGTCAAACTGCATTATTATGTAGATGCCCCCCAACAGTTAGAAAAAACAAAATACAGCCACATCTAATAATGTGACTACAGTGAACCCTTGGTATTCGCTAAGTTCAAGGACCCCACCACCACCCAGGGATACAAAAATCCATGGATGCTTAAGCCCCATTATATACAATGGTGTAAGAAAAAGGTATTAATTAAATCAGTGGTCCCCAAACTGTGCTCTTTAAGGAATTTTGGACTTCAGCTCCCAGAACATGGCTTAGGCCTCTGGGAACTGAAGTCTAAAATCTCTTAAAGGGCACAATTTGGGAACTACTGCATTAAATAAATGGCAAAATGAAGGTTTGATGGATCAATCTGTGGATGCAGATGGATGGCCCACTGTATATTTAACAAGAGCTGTATTCCAAGCTGATTCCCCAACCCCCTAGGTACAGTGGTCCCTTTCTTCTGGACCCCCCCCCCCAATAAGGGGAATTCTGCGTATGCTCGAGCCCCATTAAAAATAATGCCCACAGTGTGGTGTAGCGCAGTGAGTGTACCATGGATGTGTGCTCCACGAGTGCGTGCACCATTATCCCTTCCAGAGTGCACCAAGGCTTCTTCCGGCTGAAAATCGCATATGTCACGCCCACGTACGACAGAGGCACACTGTAATACGTTCTAGAATCTCTATATTCCAGAGGCCTGTGATCAGCTCTCACTGAGGTGGCAAACCTGTGTTTGGGCTGTACTACTTCTGACAAGATGGAGGAGATGACATAATGAATCCCCTTTTATTTTTTTCATTTGTTGTTGTTGTTGTGTGGTGGTGGTGGTGGTGATGGTGGTGTGCCTTCAACTTAAGGTGATCCAGTCATGGGTTTTTCTTGGCAAGATTTGTTCATAAGTGGTTTGCCACTGCCATCCTCTCAGGCTAAGAGAGTGTGACTTGCCCAGGGTCACAGAGTGGGTTTCCATGCCCAAGTAAGGATTTGAACCCTGGTCTCCAGAGTCATACATACTCCAACACTCAAACCACTACCCCATGCATAAACATTGGCATATCATGGAGAAATCAAGCTGGGGGAGACCTAACAGGCCCCCAAAAGCACAAACATTCAGCCCTGTGAAACCTCATGTGAACCTTGAAATGGTACAACTCTGGCCCACGTTTACCAATTTACTGAGCACTAAGACTTCATGTGGTGAGTCTATTGATATCCCTGCCGTTTATACATACTTATACATACATACATACCCACCGGTATAATTTATAAATATTCAGGAAAATGATTATTCACTTATTCTGGAACTAGCAAACTAGCTTTGCATTTTATTATTGTTATGCAGTATGGACAGCACATGCTAATTTTATCAAACTTCCTCAAATTTGAACTCAGGAAATGAACAGGAATAAGCAGTTATATGGAGAAGTAAGATAAACTGCTGGCGCAGTGGTTAAATGCCTGTACTGCAGCCACTCACTCAAAACCATAAGGTTGTGAGTTCAAGACCAGCAAAAGTGCTCAAGCTCGACTCAGGCTTGCATCCTTCCGAGGTCGCTAAAATGAGTACACAGATTGTTGGGGGCAATCCTGACTAGGATTTTCAATAACTGTGATATCCATAAACATTAGTGCACTAACATGTATCTGAAAGGCATCAAAACAAAAGATATTCAATTTATCTTGGAATACCATACCGGAAAGTCTGCACTTGAATAGGCTCCTTCTGATTTTGTCCACGCAGCTGGTATACTTCTTTGGATGCTTTTTTAAGCAATTTTTCAGCTGCTTGCTGTTGACGATGCTCAAATTTGGTCTGTCTTGTCTAAAGGGAAAATATATAGAAACAAAAATTACTTTTAATTATATAATTGGGTTTATACTAAAAACTGTTGCCAAATTTCTGCAGTGGGTATAGGCCATTCTAAAGTGTGTGCTCCTATTTGCTTCAGACACAGGGCCAAATACACTTTTGCACTTTTAAGTGGAAGGAGATATCATCAATTCCACAATGATTATAGCTGAGGAAAAATTACTTGCTTTCCAAAAAAGGCATATACAGCCATCCACCACTCTGACTTAGTGTAACACTTGTCATCTTAACACCCACATCACAGCCAATTCACCACATCTGGTTTTGGAAGCTGAATAAGGTCAGGGCCTTGTTACTGCTTGGATAGAAAACCAAAAACAACCCTCCTAAGACTGTGCCTCCGCAAATCAGAGGTGACCATATTGAGTTAGATTTCAGTCTGACTGTAAAAGTCATCTTCCTATATTTCTCAGTTCCTAACTGTAGGAAAAAGGAAGTTGTAAAGGAAGCATATAAAGAAACAAGAAAGGAATTTTTTTCTTAACAGTGCCGCTCAAGATCCACAGTGCCACACTCAAGATCCAAGTTCCACACAGAAGCTGCCAAAAAGTGACAATGCTAATACAAGGACAGCAATCACAAAAAATGGAGGAGTTGGCAGTGTAGTGACTTTTGTATATGGACTCAAAGGAGACTTGGTGTACTGTTTCTTGTCCTTGGTCTTTTCAACTTCTTTGCCTTTGAATACTTTTTCTTCTTTTTAGAAGGCTAGTCAAAAATTCCAGATAGAGCATATTGCTTCAAGAAGTCTTGCTCCGAAACTCAAGCCAGTGCTGGAGCAGAGCCAGCACGTGGATCCACTTCTAGGCAATAGCTGCAGCAGATGAAACTGAAGATGTTGTCACCTCTGTCAATAAGGGGTTTGGGCCCAAAGAATAATTGATAGCCAATGCCTCCAAATCCTGCAAAGAAGTCACTGCCATTTTTAGATGAAGTGTAGGGAAGTATTCAGCATAACAGGAGCAATCCAAAAATATTCTTTTCAACATGAAGGAAGAGAAACTGAAGAGTATTATTGGCTGACAGAACATTCATGGGAAGCAGGAATAGTGTAAGATCCCTGCCAAAGCTACCAGTACTCAGCTCTGGTACATTACTTTGGTGGCCCTGTGCATGTACAAAACCCATTTATGCAAGGCACAGAGATTACAAAAAGAAACTGCATTTTTAGAATTCCATGAAAACTGGTTGCTTTGCCATATGAAGACAGCTTATAGTTTTTTGTGGGGTTTTCAGGCTATGAGGCCATGTTCTAGAAGTTTTTTCCTGATGTTTTGCCAGCAGCTGTGGCTGGCATCTTCACAGAATGCTGGCATGGAAGAGAGTGGAGTATATATACTGTTGGTTGAGGGGAAGTGATTTGCATGTTAATCTATGTATTGTTCTGTTGTTCAATGGCAAGGCTTCAGGGTGTCTATTTAATTGATGATTCATTGTCTGCTGGGAAACCCTTCTCACCCAGGGTGGTTTTCATTTGCAAGGGCTGGGTCTTGATTTTGGTGTTTTTTCAGGATTGGTAGCCAAATCTTGCTTACTTTAAGGGTTTCTTTTTTCCTGCTGAAGTTGTCCAGGTGTTTATGGATTTCAATGGCTTCCCTGTGAATTCTGACCTGATAAGCTGTAGGCATGGTCCAGAATGTCAGTGTTTTCAAACAGCATTTTATGCCCAGGATGGTTTATAATGTGTTCTGCTACTGCTGATTTTTCTGGCTGACCCAGTCTGCAATGTCCCTCATATTCCGTGATTCGTGTTTAAACACTGCGTTTGGTGGTCCCTATGTAAACATGTCCGCAGCTGCATGGTATGTGTTAAACTCCTGCAGCCATGAGAGGGTCGCTCCTGTCCTTTGCTGACTGCAGAATTTGCTGGATTTTTCTTGGTTTGTAGACCATTTGGAGGTTGTGTTTCTTTACCACTTTCGCTATTCTGTCTGTGACTCCTTTGATGTATGGTAAAAAAAATACCTTCCCTTTGGGTGGTTGTTTGTCTTCACTTCTATGGATTTTTCAGGGTCTGGCAGCCCTTTTGATGTCTGAGCTAGAGTAACCATTAGCCTGTAGAGCCCAGTCTAGGTGCTTCAATTCATCTTCCAGGAAGTGGGGTTCACAGATCCTTTTAGCCCGGTCTACCAGTGTTTTTATTGTGCTTTTTTATCCTGGGTGATGGTTGGAATTTTTGGGTAGGTATCTGTCAATGTGTGTAGGTTTTCTGTATACTGTATGGGCCAACAGTTGGTTTGGTTTGCAGAAAAAACTCTTCTCGAACATGGCCTCATAGCCTGAAAAACCCACAAAAAATTATGGATGCCGGACATGAAAGCCTTCGACTTCAGCCTATAAATTAGTTGCTGTCAGCATGATAAGACCTGGTATGCATAATTTTCAAAGTGAGGAGTACTTAATGAAAATCTGTGCTGCTCAATGCATTTGTATTTGTTTCCTACTCTGCCAGAACCACAGAATCAATTCAATTGATATTTCAGGATCCTAATACCAGAGAAAGAATTGTTCCAACACAAACAGACAGGCACAGGCAGTTGTCAGGTATTGAAGCAGTAGGTTATAATTAATTCCTCTCTCTAACCTAATGTCATATCAAATTACCTAGGTCATTTGTATGAATTAAAGGCTGTCCTGAAATAGGACTTGAGCCCCTAACAATAGGATTTGAACCCCTCTCTGAGCTTCATGATGATTCCAGGTTTTCTGAGATCTTAATTACTTCCTAAATAAATTCCCTCAAAAATCTTATAAGAACCCATGGGAAAAATCATTTCTCAGAAGCAAAAGGGTTTTCAATCCAGCAAACCGTTTAGCACTTTTTTCTGCACTGACTTATGGTAAACTGAATTTTTAATATGTTCAAAAATGATAAAAGCCCAGTTCTTTTTTACAGTACTTTGTGCAGAATGTAATATGCCTGTTACAATGGGCTGCAGACCCCAGTATGTCATACCTGCCTTTCTGCTTCCTTCAGCAAGTTTCGGAATCGTTCATCCCGAAGGACCCAATGGGGCACGTCAGTTTGACCAGTAAGCTGGGCATCCTCCAGGCGTTGCCGCAACTCTCGCAGAACAGACAATTCTTCATTCAAGTGCCTCTGCCTTGTTCTGGAAGCCTGAAGATCCAGCTCCAGGTCTAGTGATGTCTTTTCCATAAGATCAGCCAAAGATGATCTACATGACTGCTAAGAGATAGATATAAAAAATATGGCAATAAGACTAAAATATTCTAAAACAGGATAAACAAAAAAGATAGGATAAACTACCCCCTGCCCCCAAATATGTTATGGTACTACTGTATGCATGGAAGATACATGACATAAGCTAAAATAGCATGAAATATGTCTGGTTTTGTGAATCTGAAAAATACATACATTAGCCCAATGAATTTGAAATAGGGAGATTTTCAAAGCATGGTCTGCTTTGCATGGCTCCAGCCCCTCTTGTGTGCAAATTAATTCTTCCCTCATGTGGTTGCTTTAACCATGATTTAGCACCAAAAGTTTAGAATTATGTCAACACTGTCAAAAACACTATTATAACTAATGAGGGATGAACCTGCAAAGGGATCTTGTAGCACCTTTGAAACTACGGTAAATGAAAGAAGTTGGTAGCATGAGCTTTCGAAACATACTTCCTCAGATGCATGCATCAGTTAGTCTCAAAGGTGCTACAAGATCCCTTTACATACCAATTTTTCCAGATTAACAGTTATGTCTTTGAATTTTACCACCAGGGATGAACCTGTAAGCCAAGTTTCAAAAAAGTATTTTGAATTATGTTTACAAAATATGAAAAAAGAATGATCCTGGTAACTTTAAGCATATTTATGATAAAGCTAGCAAAATGTTAAAGCACTGGTAAAAGAAACATGGGATCATGAAGTGAAGGAAAACACACACAAACCAATGTTTTAGCAAAACAAGTTTAGCAGATTGCCTAATTACATTTTCACAATATAGTCCTTAACGATGTGGTGTTTAAAAAGAAAATATTAATGCTTGTTAAAAGGTTAAGAACATTTTCTTTAATGTCTTATATTATTTCTACTACAAATTAAGACATAATTCAGCCACTGATATAGGGTCAACAAATATTTAAAATTGGTCAAAGTTCTCAACATATGTGTTTAAGTATGGTTGTTCTGCATAATTATACTGACAACTTTTTCCCTTTTTTAAAAAGGAGAGCCAAATGTGTAAGGAAAGTCAACCCCATTTCTTTTGCTCTAGGGTAGGAGGCAATCACTAAGATCCATTTATTTCAATGGGGCTCACCTCTAAACAAAAATGAAGGAGGAAAATTGAAAAAAAAATCAATTTGAGAAACAAATCTGGTGTGTGTGTGTCATTTTCCCAAACAATATATTCTTTATTTATTGTGTCAGTTTTTCATGTTTTGGGTCAAATCACTATTTTATTTATCTTTGGTCCCTTATCACAATAGCCTTAGTGGCATGTCAATGGAGTCAAAATTCAACTCCTTTCTACAGAAATACGTCTGCCACAAAAAATTCCAATCTTTGCAGATTTACTCTCACGTATATACCTGCTTATAACGCAGTGTACGCCTTTCCAAAGTATTTCGGATGAAAGGTGACTTTTTTGGCAGAGTGGAACTGTCACTATCACTACGATAAAGCTGGAAGAAAAACATGAAACAGAAATTGATACTTTATATTTAGAATTAATTTACACAATTTGATTATTATCTTGATTGCATCAATACCACTAACATTTATCCATATAAATATAAAGTAAGTGCTGCCTTTGCAATTAAGACTGCTAAGGGGGGGGGGGGGGGACTTTTCTCTGACAAGTGCATTAGAAGAACAAATGATCAAAATAGTTGACCAAGAATGACTATGTCCATATTTCCATTTTCACATTCAGAAGCCCTACTTTCCTTGTAATCAAGATCAGTTGGCAGAAATATGTTGCTTGCCAGATAGGATTCTGGTAGACTGGTAGACCATATAAAGGCAGATTTTTCCTACGGAAAGTCACATGGCCAAGAAAATGGTAATGGTCACAAGTCTGGAATGATAGTTTCCAAAATTCTTTAGGCAGCTGTTGGCCTGGTACTTCAATAATGGACAAAACAAACATAGATTTACTCACTAAATCAGGGTAGTCAATGTGCAGTATATCAGCCACATATGGCTTCCCAGGGCCACTTTTGTGACTCCTAGAGTGCCCCAAGGGTAAAAAGACTTTACCTCAGAATACAGTCCTGAGAGCAGGATGGGGGGATTTTCCCCATATATCTACCTCCCCAGGTAATTCTAGCCCTAGGAGATGCTATTAAAAAAAAAAGGGGGGGGGGGAGTGGACAGAAAGAGACTTCTTGTTAAATCGTCCCTTGGACTTAAAATTGCTAGAGGGGCCCAGAAATACTGCAAAAATGCCCATCTTGCCTCCTGGAGTTTGCACGTCTTAACGTAAGAATATAATGCTGTAACTAGAACATGAAAATATGCAAAAAGCAGCTGCTCTATTGCTAAGACCCAAATATTAATGAAAAGGATATAGCATTTAAAATTTTAAGCCACTAATCCTGAGTACATGCCCAAAAGTAATTTCTACTCACTCGACAGACATATTGACTTCGGGCACCAGGTGAGAATGTCTGTGAACGAACAAGAGTGCTACTACGAACAAATGCAGAGCCTCTGGATCGACGGCCAGGTCTGTTTTTATGAAGCAAAGCAGCTTCTTCTGGGAAGAGATCTTCTGTGTTAGTCTCCTTATCTACCTATATCAAAGAATGAAAAGTTGCAAGTCTTACAATGTTCAGCTTCTTGCCAAAAAGCACAAGGACTGTTCACTCAGCTTAACAAATAAACATTTTAAGAGCACATTAGATATCTAGCAGTATCATAATTATAAACACAAGTTATTCAAATGTAATAAGCTCTATTATACTATGTTGCAAACCTTCAGCAATGCAGCAAAAAGTTGCTACAAACAGGGGCTCATGAAAAGTTTTACCAGAATTATCAAGAGCAGTGATGTGAAGGACAGATATCCCTCACAAGAACGCAGACTATTTAAGAGCTGAACAAACATGAAGATCTGCAGGCTGATGGAGCTGTGTTCCATTGCCAGACAAACAAGAGCATTGAAGGCAAAGGTCTAGGGAGAAGTAATCAAAGGTATATGACTTGGGAAGATATTCCGAACATAGCTCAGTTAAGGATTAGCAAAAACTGGAATACAAAGTACCATTATCTCCACTTGCCTTTAATGGTGGAGACTGGACTTTTCCAGAGGGATACTGATCAGTCTGAGACGCAAACATATGACTATGTAATGATTCACCACAATAGGATTCTGGGTGAGGACTTGTCTGCATGCAGTTACTACATCCACTGTCCACTGATTCTGCTTGCCAGCTCCTGCAAACAAAATAATTACAATTAGTTTTAGAATTATTATTTTTAATCTTTTACACCACCATTCATTCATTCAGGCATCATGTCTAATACATATTGGAGTACAAGACCTTATATTGTCTTAGCATGCTGCTCCAGATTTAAGTAATGAAATACAGCAAAAAAAAAAAGAAGAAGAAGAAGAAGAAGAAAGAAACTTTACACCTGTTTATATTCATCTGAATGAATCAATGAAGCAAGTATCTTAACAAAGTAACACATTTATCATCTTAAAACTTACATGTTTTGGTTTATTCCCTTTTAAAATTTACCTTTCTGACACAGCTTCCAGCTGATCTTCCTTTCGTTCCATCTCTAGAATTTCCTCCTCTGTGTACTCAAGTTTCACTCTCTCTTCTGCCAGCTCTCTCTCCACAGCCTCCAGCTGAGCTGTGGTCCTAGCTAAAAGAGCAGTTACAGCATCCTAAAATTGAAAACGAAGTTCAAATCAAGTGCTGCTCAGTTTCTTGAAAAGAACTGAAGTTAAATTTTTGATGCAAGAGAATATATGTTTTTGCATTTTGATTGGGAATGTCTCTGAACCAATATGTAACACCCCCCCCTCCCACACACACACTTCTTCCATTCAAACCCATTTTCTTTTTTTGCTTTTAACCTTTTCCCACTAGTTAACTAAATGGCCTAGTCCAGTTAAACTGGAGATTAAATACTGAAGTGGCTTAGAAATTTGGGGATAAACTTGACTGGTGGAACTTTTATCATTGCAAATGATCTATAGGTACTATCATAATTGTACCTGTGCACATATTACAAAGGCACAGAGTTTCCTCCAACGTACTCATTCATGAAAAAAAGCATTCCTCCCCCCCCACCTTTAGTACCATATATCCTATGAAAAAATTCCACAAGACAAACAAGTAAACATACTCAAGAAATGTGTTTGAGAAGCATATATGATCATACCATTTTCACTGAACTTTTGTTTTCCAAAAACTGAGAAATACTTTCTTCACACTTTGGTTTCTCTTTTTTCTGATCATGATCTGAACCAGTGAAGATCTGGATGGGGTACCAGTGAAGCTGCAGCTCACCACAACTTTCATAATCAGCTAGACTAATTTGAGCAATGCCCTGTGAAAATTTTGAAGAAAAATGAAAAGAAGGAAAGACCAGAAAAGCAAAATCTGAAGCAAAATTTTAGTCTAGCAATATGCTGAAGAATAATGTGTGAATATTATAATTATTTTTGTGGTAGGTTTTGGGTTTTATACAATTTTTAAGTTTTGTGTGGAATTTTTGTTCGATAGTATTTTCTTGTAAGTTGTTCCTTTCAATAAAAGACAATCACTGAAACCCCCAAAGGAGAGTGCATCATGTTCTGCTGAAAACATGTGTTTCCTCAGAACTATTTTTTCAAACTGCATTCTTCATTTAAATAAGAAAACCCACTAATATATGTATTTTATCCCCTGGAATATTTCCTCACTTTAAAGGTCATAGAGGTAAAACTGGTTCCAAAAGTTGTTGGGAAACTGGAGATGATAGCATTCTATCAATATATGTGATAATTAAGAAGACTGTGAAGTATTTGTTGTTAACCGCTGTCAAGTTGACTTCAACTTATAGTGACCTCCGGAATGAGACACCTCCAAGTCACTGTGTCATAAACTACATTGCTCATTTCTTGCAGACTCAGGGCAGTGGCTTCCTTGATTAAATCTATCCATCTGGAATGTGGTCTTTCTCTTTTCCTTCTGCCTTCTATATTATTGTCTTTTCTAGGAAGTCATGTCTTCTCAAGATACAGTTGAAGTATGACAATCTCAGTAATCTTTACTTCTATGAAGAGTTCAGCTTGATTTGCTCTAGGACCCATTTATTTGCCTTTTTAGCAGTGCACAGTATCTGTAGAACTGTTCTCCAGCACTACATTTAGAATTACACTTGTCCCTCCACATTTGCTGGGGATAGGGACACAGGATCCCCGTGAATGTGGAAAAACCACAAATAACAAAAACATTATGTTTTTACCTGAGATAACACCTCTCCAGGAATCCCTAGGTCCTCCAGTGCAAATCTGTGGACACCGGCCAGATATTGACCATAGAATTGTGCTGGAAGAGCTACAAATGCCTAGTGGAGTGTTCTCTCTAGGAATCTCTAGGTCCTTCAGTGCGACTTTTGGTTAAAGTTGACGATAGAGTTGTCCTGGAGGACCTAGGTATTCCTAGAGAGAACATATTAATAAAATCTGTGAATAATCAAATCTGCAGGAGTCAAAGCTGCAAATATGGAGGGACGTGTAGTTTATTTTATTTTTCCCTACCAGCTTTCTTCACTGTCTTGCCTTCACAACCATACATAAAAATGGGAAATATGACAGAATGGACAATCCTAACTTTAATATTCATTGATACATCTTGACACTTCCGGATCTTATCTAATTCCTTCATAGCTGCTTTTTCAAGTCCTAGTCTTCTTCTGATTTCTGGACTGCAATCTCCATTCTGATTAATAATTGACCCAAAGTATGAAAAATCTTTATTTTGATGTCTTCATCATATATTTTAAAGTTATGTAAATCATCCGTGATCATTGTTTTCTTAATGCAAACCTGCCTTTGCACTTTCTTCCTTGACTTTCTTCGTTAATTGTTCCAGGTCTTTACTATTTTCTGCTAGTAGGAGTATGGTGTCATCTGAATATCTTAAATTGTTGATGTTCCTTCCTCCAATTTTCATGCCTCCTTCCTCCAAGTCTAATTCTGCTTTACATATATATTCAGCATACAAGTTAAATAGACAGAGTGATCAAATGAAGTGATCAAATGTCTGATAGTAATCAAACAGAGCAATAGAGTGACCAAATGCCTGACCCCCTTGCCAACTGGAAGCTATTCTACTTTTCCATATTCTGTCCTAAAAGTAGTCTCTTGTCCCAAGTGATTGGGACAATCAAATATTATAGGACACCCGTTTCTTTAAAAGCAAGCCAGATTTTTTTCATGATATATGTAATAAAAGGTTTTGCTATAATCTATAAAACACAGGCTAATTTTCTTTTGAAATTCTTTCATGAGAATTTGGTGAGAAAGAGAGGCCTCAATGGATGACAATTAAAATTCTGCAAACAGTTAAGGACAGGCCAGAAGCAAAAGTTAAAGGTGATAGAAACACAGTCAGAACCCTGAATGCAACTGTTCAACGAGTTGTGTGCAGAGGCAATTATAAAAACCAACAAAGAGAACAAAAAGGATTAAGAGACCTCTTCCACAAAATCAAAGAAATCAAAGGGAATTTTAAACCAAGAGTGGGGATGCTCTGTGACCAACAGGGGAACACATTACATGACCGAGTAGAAATAAAAAAAAAATGGAAAGAATATGCAGAAGAACTATATAAGAGATGAAAGGATGATAGATTCATTCAAGAAAGAACCGCATGAAGATGACCCTTAGAAAGTAAAGTGGAAACTGCAATCAAAACGTAATAAATTACGAGGAATAGATGGCATACCAATAAAGCTGCTTCAAATTACAGAGATAGAACCTACTCTAGTTATAACTAAAATCTGTCAACCCAAACATAAAGAACAAGACAATGCTCCACAGATTGGAAATGCTCACTATACATTCCAATCCCAAAGAAAGGGGACACCAGGAATTGCAGTAACCACAAGTCCATTGCATTAATCTCCCATGCAAGCAAAGTGATGATCAGTATTCTACAACAAAGACTTTTACCATGCATGAGCAAGAAATGTCAGATGTCCAAGATGGGTTCAGGAGAGAAAGAGGCACTAGAGATTGTACTTGCAAACATGCTTTGGACAATGGAATACACCAAAGAATTTCAAAAGAAAATCAACCTGAAAGGTATACTGATTGATGATGATGATGATGATGATAATGAAAATGATGATGATAATGAAACCATAGATTCTGATATGAGAGATCTGCAGATCCCTCCGATCAGGACTTTTTAATTTTTAAATGTCCTGTTAAAGGCTTGTGCTTTATAAAATAGCTGCAGATCTTAGCAGCTACACAATAACAGTTCAGCATATCATCTTCCATCTTGATAATTTCTAGTTAAATTTATAGGATTTTTTTGTTTTGTTTTGGCACACTGAACTCTACTGGAAAATCCTAAAAATGTTTTTTAAACTTTCTGTTGTCTTTCAACTGAGGCACTTAGTAAATTCAGTTTTATAAGTTATGTGTTTCTTGCCAGTACACCAGCCAGGACTCTTTCACTGGAATGGAATGGGAATAATTGTTTCTTATTAGAGTGGTATGCAACAACTGTGGATTATTTTTTTTACTGAAAACAGTATTAATATACTTGGCAGAACAAGACACTAAAAATATGTATTTTATTTGTGCAAGTTTTAAATAAAGGCTAGAAAATACTCAAAACATTTGCTTTAATGTATTTCAGGAAATAATATTCCCTGGGGCTCTGTTTAAATAGATTGACAAGACATGGCCCTCTGTGTTTTAAAATACTGACAGTTGAATTAAATTTCAATTACCTTTCAACATATGAGAAAACTGGAAATCACTTCTTTCATTTTCAGTATAAAGGAACTTCTAATATAATAATTTTACAAAACAACATTCCTTACCAACAATTCTTCTTGCTGGTGCTGGCCAACTGAACAGATATAAAGCTGCAAAGATTTTAATTTCAAGATACTTGAATGCACAGGGATCTGGAAGACTTCGTTAAATATTAAGGGAGTCTGGAATTCCAAAGCTCTAGAACAGTATGTGGTTGAGGTACCCAAATCAAGAGATGGTAAGTATATTCTCACATGTCTGAAAAAATGGAAAACAAAACAAATCAAAAACCATCATGGCAAACTTCATTTTGAAAAAGGCCAAATCTATAACTTGTATTGCTGCTCCCCAGAATACCCATTACACAACTGCCGTGTGAACCTTTCACAGACAAAAATTACCACTATGGACTTCTTTAAGTGGCTCCTACTGAATCAAGAAATATGAAACATAGTGTAAATGGTAAGATTTAGATTGTAAGCCTGAGGGCAGAGAACCGTCTAATTAAAAATAATAATTGTAAACTGCTCTGATAGCCTTTAAGGCTGAAGGGCAGGGTATAAATACTCTAATAAATAAAATAAAATAAATGCCTTAAACACACATATACCATTATTTTAAGTCCTTTTTATTTATATAACTTTTTCTAACATTTTGCAAAAAGTGATGAACTCTGCAAACCAAAATAGGATAGATGTGTCTGATATTTTCATTTGAAGCAATGAAAAGCAATCATGAGAATAAAGCATGTATTTCAGCTTACATTTTACAGCCCTCTTTCACAGGAAATCCAGAAAAATTCTTTAGCTGCAACACATGGACTAGGAGACATTCACTTCCACTGTCATGCCTGAAAGAAAAGTAGTTCAAATAACTGAAAACCTAAATCAGGGGACAGAAGCTACAGTGATGAAACACTTAGAACCCTGGATCAGAATCTTTGAATTGATTTTTAAAAAATTATTTCAGAGCCCCAAAAAGCATTTTTAAGATGGACAGGCTGGAGAAAGTGAAAATTTCATGAATACTATCTATTTTACAGCTACTTTGTAATATCTTTAAATGGATAATAATAAATTTATAAGCTAACATATTGTTGAAATCAAGTTTTCACAACTACATAGATCTTAAAAATAAAAAAGAATTATTTCTTTATTCTGAGTTCATCTTTCTTTTTATATAATGTTATCCTTTTACATCCCATGTGACCTTGAATTGTTGATGTTTTAAAGGATTTGTATTTTGAGTTCGTTTTTGTTTGTACTTGTTATTATTATTTTTTTAGGCTTTTTGGTAAAAAATAAATTTTTAAAAAAAGAACCAGTAATTCATAATAGATAGATAGATAGATAGATACAATTACTGGTTCTTTTTTAGTGTTTATACACACACACGCCAGTTGTTCTTCCCACAGAAACAAGTGGTCAGCCTTATTGGGAAAAATTTAGGAATGGCTTTTAGGCTTTTGTTATACCTTCTCAAACTCTGGGGTCAATGAACTAGGCCTCTTAAAAAGAAGCGTTAATAAAATGTACCCATTTTACCTGAATATGACAGATTATTTATGTGTCATAGCTACAATTAATCAATGTGGATGCTTTACAGACAACCACTTTAATGTAGTATTCTACCAGGAGTCTTTAAATTCCTCTACGCCATTATGACTTCGGTTCCATAACATGCTAATCTAAGTCCAGTAGTTATCAGTATTCCCAACAGTTAAAAGTTCCTCAAGCAGCAAAGAGCAATTAATGTTAATAGTGAAAGAGAAGAATACTCACAGGAATCCAACTTGCATTTTTGGCTCTTCACTGCTGACAGTATCACTGTAAAGTGATTCTTCCACATCTTCATTCCTATATGGTAAGGACAGTAAGTTATAACAACAGCAATAATACTAAACCCCTTAGTACTAGGGTGTTTTAAATACTATGAACTATCCAGTGTGAAAAATGCCCACTTCAATTGCCTGTTGGTGGACTGCTACTTAGATGTTAAATTTTGCTTAAAAGTTATACTTGAATTTCAAGAAGCTGTTGAATTCTATAGCATGCCAGTAGATATTATCCACAGATTTGTTAGAAAAACATGCTAGCACATAGCCTCAAACAGGCAAACATTACATCATGTTGCTATGTTCCATAAATACGTTCAGTGTATGCACACTTGAAAAAATTCAATGTGCCTGTGAAACTTTTGAATCCATGAGAGCTCCATCTTACTGACAGAGCATAGTTCAACCTGCAAGCAGTGCTAGGAAAGAGGCCTCTGACACTCTGAAGAGCTGCTATCGATCAATGAAGAGCTACCGTATAACCTGTCAGCATAGACAAGACTGAGCTAAAAGTAGTGAAGATTTGATCTGATATAAGGCAGCTTCCTGTGTTACCAACCTAGACCATTCCTATTCTTGGTAGAGCTTTTTGAAGCTAGTAAATGGGTGGATGGGGTTGCATCAACCTCAGCTATACCATCCGGTAGTACATTTCCCTTTGATAATTGAATATGCAGGTGTGATATGGGCATGGATCCAAGCATGTTCTTGCTCCAGCAAAGCCTTTCCTGTTCACAGAAAAGTTGTTTACAGCCTAGTAAAAGAGCATTGTGCATGGAAAAAGATCTGAAATCTACCTATTTTCTTAAGTTTGTAAAACACTTGCACAACCATTTTCCCCCAAGAAGGTACACTATTTTCCCTCTAGATTCTATATCTTTTAACTGTTTGTTAAACTCTGCTTTGTATGCAAAGGTCCAAAACACTGTGTCACATGTTGTTCTTGCACAGTGCAGCTTCAAGCCACGCTGCTGGGTACTTTTTTTTTCTGTCCCCCCCCCCCCCACCATCCCCTGCACACCTTCACAGGAATAAACTGCCAGCACCTACCATCTGATTGCATGGCCATCCCTGTAAACCTGAACACATTCGCATGTGCAGTGCTTCACTGGGACAGGGCATTGGAGAAGAGGTGTGCCCATGCAGATGCCAGCAACATACAATCATGCCCCCCTGCACACAACCCTTTACCCTATACCCCCTCTTTGACTGTCTGTTTCATGAATGTTGTACTCATTTCCATGCGAGATATTGCGGTTTCTTTTTTGGGCATTGCCACCCCCAATGCTTAGGTATGGCAGCTCTGACCCTTTTAAATGTGCTCCTGAGATGGAGCATTTACATGCCCAATTAGGGTTAGAAAGAGAGACCCTTTAGAATCGGCCTAGCGTCAGATCATTTATACATACATGCGAAGGTGCACACTTTCTGGGAAGAAGCTGAACAATCCAGCTCCCTTTTAGCCCAGCTTTTCTCCATGAACAATGACATTTTCCCCCAATTTTTCTTTCATCATTTTTCTCATTCTCAGTCATTGTTTTCTGCTTTTTAAAATTGAAATTTAAAAAATACAAAAATTACAAAGTTGGTGAGGCACGTGAAATAGCAAACACATTATAGCTGTTATTAATCAAGTTATGGGGGGGATTGGGGAGGGGAAGCTATAGTGCTGTAGTCAACTAGCATCCAAATACAGAACCAGATAAAACTCCCATCTGATAAAGCATGTATTAGTCATATTCTGTAGTAGATATATATAAGACCTTTACCAAGTGTTTTTGCTGCTTTTAATGAAAGGATATTAAATACAGTTCCAACTTGCAACACATTTATACAACCTGACCTTTTGGTTAAAGCTTCAAATACGCCACTGTCACTAGCCAGTGAATAATTGGACAGACATGCTGAGACTCGCCTGGCTCTCCTCTCTGACCTTCTAGCACTGTCTTCTCGTAGGGTCACAGCTATAACATAGGAAAATAAAAAAGACATGGTCACACAGAACGTTTTTGCATCCATTCGCAAAAAAAAAAAAAAAAAGTGAACTCTCATAGAAGTAGTCAAGACAAATGTAAGCTCAAGCACACAGTGGTTATATCCACATTTTTAAAATACTGCCCCTTTCACAGAAAAAAAAAACCCAAAACAGACATTGCTTGGCCTGAATCAACTCAATTACAATACTTTAAAGGCCAAGTGACTTCATCAGAGAGTACACTGCATTCCTATTTTTTCCTACAGAGTGCAACCTGCTTCTTTCACAACGCAACAAACACACTTCTATTTGTGCAGTTTGTTACAAGCTGAAGAAAGAGCAAATAAACGATATTGCTGGAAGTCAATATGACTTAAATCCAATAGCTAGTCCTAACTAGAGGAGGCCATTTAACCAATTAGCTAAATTTATATAAATCCCTTTGGTTCAATGAGTTTATTCTAGTTGAAGCTAGAACAGGTCTATGTTTAGAAGGCTATACACTTACTATTAAAATTGGTACAATATTGTAAATATCAGTGGATTGTACCAATGAATATGTGCTTCAATAAGGCAAGGTATTTCCATAAGACTAAAGCAATTTTAACTACATCACTTTGCTTTATCCAGCTTGTTGCTGTTGTTGTATGCCTTCAAGTCATTTCTGACTCATGGTGACCCTAAGGCAACCCTATTTTTCTTAGCAAGTTTTGTTCAGAGGAGATTTGCTTTTGCCTTCTTCTGAGGCGGAGATAATGTGACTTGCTCGAGGTCACTCTGGGTTTCCATGGCTGAATGGGGACTCTGGTCTCCAGAGTCTCCAATGTTCTCGTCCAACACCCCAAACACTACACCACACTGGCTCTCTTTTATCCAGCTAATTATTTATTAATTAGCATTTTAGATACCTGAAGGGTGTGAAGTTTATTTAGCTGGAAGTTCTGTGAACACAAATCATTATGCTGCAAAAGCCTGCAATGTAATGTCAAGCATATTTAATAAACATATCAGGAGTGGGATGGATTTAGATTGCATTGTAATTGAATTTATTTACCACTAAAATCAAAGGATTTAAATTGAGTCACCTATTTATTTTGGTTTGGAATACAGTCTAATAAAAGCATTTAACATTAATCCATACAACAGCAGAAACATATGGTACACATAAGACATCACAATCCTCAAGGTTACTGAGATGTACTTCAAATTATCTCCAGCCAAGCAGGGAATGCTTAAAGTCTTGGCTATCTAAAGATCCACCTAATTTGATATGAACCTTTTGAGCTAAGATCTTGCAGAGAGACCTCTTGAAAATCTTCTCACCTGCAGAGGCCCACTTGACAAGCCTGCAGAAGAGGTAGGGCTGAATCAGAGAGCCCCGACTGGGGTGCTTGGAGCCGCCCCATTTAGGCTGGATCAGGGCCACAGCAAACAGACATGCAGCCCCAATCCAGCCAGCTTCTGCCCCAAATAGGAGTGGAAAAAGCCATCCCTGTGTCTCCAGAGCCAGCTTTTTACTGGCTCCCGGGTGAGTGCCATCTAAATGCCACATTCCCAAGTTGCTCGGCAATTACACGCCCAGCCAGTGTGTAATTGCTGGCACGGCTTCCAGGTGACTCGGGTGCGTGGCGTGTCTACATGCCATGCCCCCAAGCCAGCAAGAGGCCAGCTTTAAAAGACCATCTGTTTTAGCCCTTTATTAGTTGTCTTGTGCTAGTCCTACACTGATTGTGCTAGGTCTTCACTCTCACCTTTTAAATTGTTTTGGCATTTATTGATTTTCATTTTTAAGTTTGTTGTTAATGTTATTGTTAAATTCCCTGGACATAATTTTGAGTGAAAGGTGGGATATAAATTTAGTAGTAGAAAATAACAAGGACAACAACAGTAATAATATGCACTCTACACTTATTTACCCCTACTTCATTCAGTAGGCTCTGCTATCAAGCAACTATGCATAGAATTGTGGAGATTAATAAAATGAAGAAGTTTATACCTCTCAACTCTATTATTTCATACTGAAACATGATGGCTAGGGAAGAAAAAAACATGACTGTATATCCATCAGAGCAGGGAGGGTTAATAGGCTGCAGTCTATAAGCCACTGCATCTTGGAGATATTAAAGAAATTGTGGTAGGAAAAAAAAAATCAAGATGCAACATGGAAGCATTACAAAACACAA
The DNA here is from genome assembly GCA_034509955.1 of Urosaurus nigricauda. Classification (NCBI taxonomy): domain Eukaryota; kingdom Metazoa; phylum Chordata; class Lepidosauria; order Squamata; family Phrynosomatidae; genus Urosaurus; species Urosaurus nigricauda. Next base: position 94,945,592 of record JAOEGL010000003.1, read on the forward strand.
ATACGTTACACATGTTTCAGCTTATTATATTGCTGAATGCTTGCAAGGCAAGTAAGCAGTGACTATCACAAAAATTAAAGTAGGTTCTCGTGGAGCATGCCTTTTACAAAATATCATCAGGAACGTAACTTGAGAATAATAGTAATAATAAAAAAACCTTCATGCAGCAGGCAAACAAAAAAAGTCAGAATATTTTCCCAAAAATATTTTTTTGCAATAAAAGCATTGAATGTTGCATTTCCTTATTTTTGAGAGTTGATCAATAAATACATAATTAATTAATAAAAGGACCTTACTAACTGATGTTAGTAGTGAAGTGAAGTACTTATTAAGTACATCACAACCAGTTTTGCCATTTTGCATACCATGATTTATCTGAATTGTCATTAAATTCTGACAAACTAGTTAGCAGAAGGAAAAGTGGTCATCAAGATGAATCGTTCTGGTTACTCAAACTACAGGGGTGAATTCACTGAAAAGTATGAGAAGGTATTGACTTTTATGAATCTTTTTCAATTGTGCTGTTTTAAATATTTTAGTGACATTTTTAAACCTTCCAGGGATTTTTTTTTATTTTAAAAAATGCTGCAACAAACTAACAAATCATCAGCCACATCTTAACAGACACATTAGGATAGCAAATGAAGCTTCCAACATAACCTTAAGAGAGTCAACACCAAATACTGAGGAAACAGTATTCAGTTAACACCAGTGGTATAGTGAAGAAGAAATGTGGGAGGAACAGAGCATTCGTATTTTTTCTACGAATCCTATGGAACTATGCTATGTAATCCTTCTCATTAACCAACCCAGTTGCCTATATACAGTATTTGGACTGTCCTCGGGAGGTGTTTTGTGATGGCTGTCATGATATGCTCCTTCATTTCAGAATTTACCACTACAACACTGGTTAACACTGCAGCAACTACAATGGGCCGTAACAGTTAAACATATGGAAATTTGAATGAAACAAATGAAGCACACATTCTTTCCTTTCAACATGCACGCAGTAACAGAACAAACAAACAAAAAACATACACAGGGCTTACAAGCAGGAATGAAAAACCCATCACAACAAGAAATTCTAGGTTCACTTACAGCAATTTTTTCTGTTGTGCCACATGAGAAACAAAATACAAGAATATTTTAAGTAAACAACGAAATAAATTGTCAAATTTCTATTTTTGTTAAAAAGAAACAATATTTAAGAATGACCTGAAAGCTTTTGCAACTGAAGAAAACATATGTGATATTGCGTGGAAAGTTTAGATCAATGTTTTTGAAACAGAATAAGAGGCAGAAAGAATGACTCAGAAGTAGTGAAATACATATTCATAGAAATAGGTAAAAAGAGTGAATCTGAGGATATGCTCTGCAGAAAAATATGTGCTTCCTATCACAATTCAGTTCATAATTTTGCATCCAAATACACAAACACACACACTCCTGGTTTCTATTCTATGCTGTCTTTCCATTATGGCAGCCTATCTAAGAATAGGATGGAGAGATACTGTTTCTGAAGCTGTTATACAAGTGGATGTCAGAAATCCTTAATAACCCATTGCAGGTCATCCAGAGTTCTGACCAATGTTCAACTTACATTGGTTTAAATGACCCAAGATCACTTTTTTAAAAGATGCAGAAGGGATATCACTTAATTTAATTTTCAAATTTCAAATATAAAAAAAGGTATTTTTAATTTAATAAAATGTTTTATAATCAGTTAAAAAACAGATCAAGGGCAGTTGGTTTGCCAAGTTCTGGCAAAGTTGTAAAATATTATATTAAAAATATGATATTAAAAAAGACCTATACATGATTTCAATTAAGCCACAATTATACAGGAAGTAGGTACAAGAAGAAAATAGAAAACATAATTGTGCCAAAAATAGAAAGAAAAGAAAGTAAGTAAAGGTATTTTCATTTAACTAAGGTGAAATAAACTGTGAGATCTAATAATGACTACAAATGTATCCATAATCATATTCTTGATTGTGAAGATGTGGAATTCATTAATAATTATGGAAGGACTGTATCCAATTCATACATACATAAAATGTGGCATATGGGGGGGGGGGGTGGTAATTAGTGGGGAAAGGCTAGAAAAATATAGGTTTCAGATTTTATAGAGGACAGAAACAGTTAAAAATCAAGATGAGATGAACAATACAACAGTTGCAGAGATAGTTGCCCAATGTAAGGGATAAGGTACAGAAAGAAAAATGGCCATGATAAGAAATAATCCAGTTGCACAAAAGAGATTAAGAGATAAAACTTGCCATCACAAGTGCTCACAGCAAGACATAAGAACAACACGTTGAGATGTCAGATGTAAGACGTGGGAAAATTGGCTCCAAAGTTTATCACATGAAAAACTTACCGCAAGTAATCGGAATGAGGGAGAAATTACCTCCAGTAAAGTTATACTATTGATTTCAATGGCACTAATTTTATTTTTATTAGAAATTAGGCAGAATAAATGATAAAACTGTCATTAAGATAGTTTTACTCCAAATAAAAAAAGCACGTTAATCATATTTTAAAATGATCTAATCTTTTGTCTCCTACATGCTGTCACTACAGTGGATCCTCGGTATCCAAAAATCCAAAATCTGTGGATGTGGATGTGGATGCTCAAGTCCCATTACATACAATGGCATAGAAAAATGGTGCCCCTTACATAAAATGGCAAAATAAAGATTTGCTTTTTGGAATTTATCTTTTTTGGAATATTTTCAGGCCATATATGCTTGAACCCATAGATAAAGAATCTATGGATACAGATGGCTGTCTGTTCTATGAGAACTAACATGCTTTTCACAATCCATCTATGAAATGTAACTACTTTCACTGATGTCTCTGTCTCTAGAGTTAGTTACGTTTTGAAATGTACACATAGAGTAAACATATCAGGCATTTTTGTTGTGTCTTCAAGATTCAACAAGAAAAAAATATTTAGGTAAATTTAACTTGCCTCCTGGGGTTGGAACGCTTGTCAGCTGGATCCCTGCTTCTCGCAGTCCTTCACTGCCTGTAGAAGTATAGTCAAGAGCTTTAGCTGATGCTGTTTCTTGTGCTTTGTCTTCACCCAAAGTAGTGACCTGAGCTTGGAGAACTTCTAAGGCACCTGTGCCCATTATTTCTTCATATCCTTCTGACCTTTGAGCCAAAGGAGAATCCCGAGAAGCAGGTAGGTAGGGAGTGTCCAGGGGTGAACTTGGAGGAGATAATGATGACAGAGATGATCGTGATGATAGAGATGCCAAGGACAGAGGTGTATCCAAAGATCTTCTTTGTTTACTGCTACTTGAAGGTGCAACAGATTCATGATAATGAAGATCTTTACTATGGGTTTCAACTGGAATTGGATCATAGCGCATATACTGCCCATATTCTGTCACACTGTCTGGTTTTTCATACTGAGGAAGACCATAGATGTCTGTGAAACTAACAGAGCTAAGAGAACCCCTACTGGATGCCAGTGATCCACGGCTGGATGCCAGTGATCCTCGACTGCTTCCAGAGGATATTGTTAAGGTACTGGCAGACAAGCTAGAATACAAAGATATGCATATATTAATTATGGCTTTAAAACTAGTAAATGAATCTTTGCTGCAACAGAAAGATCTTCAAAGTAAAAAAAAAATCATTTATCTTTAAAAATGTTATCAAATACTGTAATGAGAGCGGCAAAATGGCATGTCTGACAAGAAAAAAGAAAGATGAGTGAGTAAATGTCCTTTTTAAATACATGTCAATAGTTTAACAGTGTTACACAAAATGAAAAGGTTCAGATATGGAACAGCAATGGACTCATATGCAACCTTCTCCCTTCATGTCCTCCTACTCTTCCACTATTATAACAACCAAACCTCTGGACTGGGACCTATGGTTTCTGTTTGTATTACAAAACATAACTGCAAATCATGATCAAACCATGGTTTGCAATGCTGGGTTGAAATGAGCAAACCATATGTTCCAAGCTTTGATGTAATGGCAAAGTAATTTGCTCAAATGCAGCAAAACAGATTTGGAAAAGCAGGATAAAGAGCACATTAGTCTTGAGACCTATTTCATATTAGAGGCCAATAAACATTCTCACAGCTTTAATTTTCAACTGCAGTGAAATCTTCTACTTCTCTATTTTCTGTTACTCTCAAATTGATATTTTTGACAGTATAGGCATCATGAATTAAGAGTCTCATACAACCTTCAGTTTGGAATTCAGTACTTCAGAGTATTATTCCTCATGGGATGACTTTCTTTGCCCACCAGCTAAGTGAAGGCCAACCTAAAGACAGTGCCTGCACTTTGTCATGGTTCATAACAACAAATACTATTTCTTCTAATTTAATTAATGGATATATCAAAAACACTACAAACTACTGGTTTTCACTTTAACTACTTCCAGTTAGGATAAAAGAGATAAACTCTGGGTTTAGGAAACTGGTTAGAAGCATATCTTAGTCTACACCTTTATGTCTTTCAGTGTTATCTTGAGTGTTTTATACACCTGTCCCATGATGACCCGGGACCTGTGACTGGCACGCGCTCCCTATCTTGCCACACCATCACTCCAGCTGAGAACACACACACACCATTACTGTGTCTGACTCAGAAATGGTGGCTGCACCCACAGGGCCAAGCTCCCTCCTTCCGTATCAGACACAGTGACAGGGGCTTCTTAGTTAGAGCAACACACGACAACATAAAGAGCATGGGGGACCATATAAACAACCAAGGTTTGCTGCAGAGTGTCCTGGAAACTCCATGGCAAACCAGGGATTATATATCCCCAGGGTAAAAGCTGTTTACCCCAGGATCAGGCTCGATTCACAGGATCCATGTCCAATCTACCAGAATTGGGCCCAATCCACAGAGTTTTGGCCTGCATTATCTGAACTAGATGACACGAAGCCTGGGGAAACATGGGCCTCTTGGACCATGCAGACAACCCCATTGTCTGGAGGAGGTTATGATGGGGCAGAAATGTTCCTCTACCAGAGGAGAATAACTTTGCTGGGAGAATAGGCATGTTTGTCCTGGCACCTCCCCTGATACACACAGAAAGCTCCAGGGGAAGAGAACTACCACTGATAGAAAAATCTAGAACAGGACAATAAGTATGTAGATAAAAGTGTTAGCTCTGTTAGATTCAAGTTTTTTTTCCTTTCTCTAAAAAGCTCAAAGATTGAGCCCCTCACCTGTATTGGCCTAGAGTAGATGTATTTTCCCTCCCATAGAAATCTAAGGTCCTCACCTTAGATTTCTGTGTGAGAAAGGACTTTCAGAGAAAACGATAACACATGACTTCCCCATTTCCATTCATGCCTGCCCTGTCAGACTTAAGAAATGTTAAGAAATGTTTCACTCATTTCTTCTCCCTTAGGATTGCTCTACTGAAGACTGGCCATAAATACACAGCTTAAGTTTTCTTAAGTACTAACCTTTTCAACTGGGAGTATAAGTAGGAAGTTAAGCGAGTGGCTTCCTCCAACTGCATGAATAAACAATTCTTTTTCTCTTGTAAAAGTAACCTGTAAGAATAGAATCATATTCTTACTATACAAGCACTATACAAAATAATCAGCAGGCTAGAGTAAATCTTTTTTGTGGTGATATGGGGCTCTTGCCAACAGGAGAACTTGCCAGCATGCCCAAAAGGGACACACAATTCCAAGGGACATGAACAATTATTTTAAAAGATAAGATTTCTATGCTTCATAGTTTATCTCACCGTATCACCTCTGTTTACTTCAGTTTACAGTTTATCATCCCATTCCTGTAGCATCTAACAGTACAATCAATGAAGTTCTCAAACCTTTCAGCAGCACCATGAGAAGAAGTGGCCCGGGCTTGCTGGATCTCATTCTCCAAACGTCGTTTTTCTTCTTCTAAACGTTCAATGTCTTCTGGTGGTCTCTGCTGTTGACTTATCAACTGCAGTTCCTGTAAGAGGGCTTCCTTCTCTTTGATGAGCTGAAGATGGTCCCTGTCCGCCTCCACCATTCCTGGCCAAGATTCATGCTCCGGCAGAGCCAACTGCTGCTGAATACTGAAAACCCTTAATTACAAAGAATCACAAAGAATGAATGAATGAAATAAAGAGGAAAAATAAAATGAAAATTACTACTAAGATGTAAATATATAGTAGTGATAGTCCTTGAAATGTATTTGTAATAAGCTAGATGAAAAAAAAATATACACTATTATCTATTATAAGCAGCTGGAAAACCTAGAAAGAGCCTGCAAAACGCAGTTCAATATACTTAGCTTTTCCAAGATCTTAGAAAAGGATTTTAAAACATAATATATACAATCTAGGATTACAAAAATATACAATACTATAAAGCTATAAACATCTACAAAATGACAATGCCATAAAATCATAGGACAAAGCATAAAATCAAGAATACAATTAAAAGCTTTAGTGAACAAAAACAATTTTAACTGTACAGCAAAAGGCGTATAAAAATAAATGCCCAAACAGAAACTTTGAAGAGGCTGTTTCATTAAATAAGAGTACAAGAGTCTCTGCTACTCATCCTAGCAGATTTGAGTTAATGGAAAATGTGAATAAACAAAAATGAGATCTATGTACAGTATATCATGAATAGAACAAAAAAAATTATAATAAGCCATTTACTAAAAATACATTAGAGTCCAGTCAATGTACATAATCTGTGGGAATTCCATCTCAACAGATGAATATCCCTGTAACCTAAAGTTTTTTTTAGCAATATTCAAATACAGCCTTATGTAGAATGTAGAATATGTTACTCCAATAAAGTTAGAATAAAACCAACTGCATGAAACAAATTATGGCAGGCAGATTGCCGTTACTATGATATGGTCTCAGACAGATTAGATATACCGCAAATGCTCCCTCCTTTTGTGTCACTATTTTAGATGTACCAAAACGTGATTCTCAATAACAAGGATCTGAACCAGAGGCACTCTGAGAGTACACACTTAAGTAATGTACAAAAAGTGTTACACTGTACGTAGTGACTGGTCCCAATCAAAAATGACAGCAATTGTCATCGTTCGTCTGTTTCATTCCTAACTGGCCTATCTATAAGAGCTACAAAAACAAATGTTGTATCTGTAATAGGCCCTTTTATCTTTTAATATTGCCATGTTTATGAAAATATTTCTTTATTTTAGAATTTCTAAAAATATTACAGATAGTTTATTTTCTACATGTTGAACAGGGAAAACAAGCAACCAGAAGTTGAGTGATGAATTTGTATCTGCCATTTAAGAAAATAATCCTCATGAGTTCCATGGGAAAATATGTGAATATTATCTATGAACTTGTGCTAACATGATGCAGGGGAGAGAATTCTCATGATCCAAAGATTTGACATAAATTTCCAGCTACATCCCAAAATGGAAAAAGAACCACATTTGGATTTTCATCTAACTTGAGAAAGAACAAAATTAGTGATATCTGGTTTCAAGAAGGCCATTTCAGTTAAACACAGTACAGCTTTCTTAAAAGTGATAGCTGTGGTAGTAATAAGTACTCATATATCTGTTTAGCACTTACCTCCCAGGTAAGCACAATACAGAAGACACACACTGACAGAATAGCTTACAATGTAATACAGACAATAACATTGATCCCTATCATTTTGAGAAAATCAGTCTCCGAATATTTCAAATTCCTTTGAGTTGTTTACAGTCAAGTACAATAAACCAATAATGCATGAATTCATAACAAGGTCCCTAAAGCAGGCACAGTCAAGTTTACATTTTATTAAGAATCTACTAAGCTCCAACAGTTACATATTTACTTTGCTCTCTTGCTACACTGGCTAAACAGGAATTATTGCTCAAATCTTTTAATGTGCTACACTACTTTAATTTTGTCAACTGTAGATTAAAGACAGCACATTCCTACACCCACACTGATCAAATGCACTAGATATTTCATGAGTAAAGTGAAGCTGAACACAGAAAAATTTTGTGGAGACAAAAGCCCTACAGAAATGCCAGCAAGCTAAAGGGAAGGAATGCATGACAAATGAAGAATGCAACCACAGAGATAAATGGAAGAAGCAAATGTGTTTTGCACTTTTAGGTTTTTCAAATTTTGCTGTTACTATACATTTAATGCACAATTAACAGGTTTTCAGAGCAAGAGCACATAATGAAACCATATTTGGGGAAACTTCTTCAGAATGAAAACAATACATTTATAAATCACAGATAATAGCAGCACATTAAGGAATGGTCTAGCTTACAAGTTATATGGATTCTAATGATAATTTTGGTAGCATACCTATGATAAATTTTCTTGGGCCTTTATACTTATAGTCCACATTTTTATGAACTTCCCCATCAAGATTACTGATCAAATCTATGCCCATGCTAGCAAAAGGTAATCTCAGACCATTCCCTGGGTCTTATCATATACTACTTTGTCAGGGAGATGAAGCGGGCTGGACAACGACTAGAGTGCAAATGGCGAAGGACTCGCCTCTTATCCGACAGAGCTCTCTATAGACTGCATCTTCGCAACTATGGAGAGGCTTTGCGTGCAGCGCGGAGATCTCGCTGCTCTGCACGCATTGCGTCTGCAGAGTCCCGCCCGGCAGAGCTGTTTAGAGTGGTGGGGGAGCTGACGCAGGTTCCCCCTGCGCCAAATCCCTTGCTAGAGCCTACAGCAGCCTGTTGTGAGGCATTTAACATCCACTTTGCAGATAAAATCTCTCGGATAAGAGCCGACTTGGACGCCAACCTTTGTCCAGTGTCCATGAGTGAGGTATCCAGCAACTCCGTTGCTGTCAGTTTACTGGATGAGTTTCAATCGGTGAGTACCGATGACGTGGACAAGCTGCTTGGATGTGTGAGGAAGACGACTTGCTCTCTCGATCCGGGACCATCTTGGCTGGTCGTCCAGGGAGGGGACGCATTGAGAACATTCCTTAGGGATGTGATCAATGCGTCCCTCAGGGAAGGCAATGTCCCATCATGTCTGAAGGAGGCGGCCGTGAAGCCCCTCCTGAAGAAGCCTTCCCTTGATCCCCTGGACAGAAACAACTATAGACCAGTTTCCTTGCTGCCTTTTCTCAGCAAGGTGATCGAGAGAGCTGTTGCCTCCCAACTCCAAGCTGTCTTGGAGGAAACCGATTATCTCGATCCTTTCCAGACCGGCTTCAGGGCAGGGTACGGAGTCGAGACTGCCATGGTTGCTCTGACAGACGACCTCCGCCTGAGCATCGACAGGGGTAGTGTGACCCTGTTGGTGCTCTTGGATCTCTCCGCGGCCTTTGACACTATTGATCACTCCATCCTTTTGGATCGGCTGAGAGAGTTGGGGATCGGAGGCACCGCACTCCGGTGGTTCCGATCCTTCCTCTCTGGCAGATCTCAAAGGGTGAGACTCGGGGACAGCTGCTCTTCTAAAATCGAGCTTAGCTGTGGCGTCCCTCAGGGCGCCACTCTGTCCCCGATGTTATTCAATATTTATATGAAGCCGCTGGGTGAGATCATTCGGAGGCACGGAGCTCAGTGTCATCAGTACGCTGATGACACTCAGATCTACTTCTCCGTGACCAGATCGTCTGCACAGACCTCTGATGGCATCTCCCCTCTCAACGACTGCCTTGCGGCAGTAATGGATTGGATGAGGAAAAACCGATTGAAGCTTAATCCAGACAAAACAGAGGTGCTCACAGTCACAGGCCCGAAACCAGGTTTGGGAATACAACTTCCAGTCCTAGATGGAGTCACACTCTCCTCTAAGGACTGTGTTCGCAGCTTGGGGGTCCTCCTTGATTCGTCGCTTCACATGACTAGTCAGGTGAATGCGACGGTCAGGAGTGCCTGTTATCAGCTTCGGCTGATACGCCAGCTGCGCCCTTTCCTGGAGAAGAGGGACCTGGAAACTGTGATACACGCGCTGGTAACCTCACGTTTGGACTACTGTAACGCGCTCTACATGGGGCTACCCTTGTGCTTAGCCCGGAAACTTCAACTGGTCCAAAATATGGCAGCCAGGCTTCTTGCTGGTACATCTAGGAGAGAGCACATTACTCCAGTGCTAAAAGCTCTCCACTGGCTACCGACCAGTTTCCGGGCTCAGTACAAGGTGTTGGTTTTAACCTTTAAAGCCCTACATGGCTTGGGTCCATCTTATCTAAGGGACCGTCTCCTTCCATATGAACCTCCCCGCACACTTCGGTCCTCTGGGAGGAACCTGATACAGCCCATGAAGACAAGGTTGGTGCAGACCTCCCAGAGGGCTTTTTCAGCTGTCGCCCCCAAGTTGTGGAACAACCTGCCGGATGAGATGCGTCTCATTTCATCCCTAGAAGGCTTCAAAAAAGCCCTGAAGACGCACCTCTTGCGGCAGGCCTTCCCAGAGAATGTGAATATCACCCAGCTTCAATCCTGAGCCTAACCTTAGGCCCTAGAATCGTCTTTTTTCCAGCTTTCCTTCCCTTGTACCTTATTCCTAGATGACCTAGGCCTTAGGTACGTTTTCCCTGCTACTGTTTTTTATTGCCTATTTTAGCTATTCTATGTTTTAACTGTATTGTGATTTAATTCTTTTTTAAGGGGGATGGTAAGGGAAAGGATGGGATATTTTAACTGTAACTGTTTTTAACTCTTGTTGTAATCCGCCCCGATTGCTTGTTCAGAGGGGCGGACTAGAAATAAATTATTATTATTATTATTATTATTATTACAGTATTATTATAATAACACAACAAAAAGTACAGTACCTTTTATGGTTTAAGAGACACAGTAACATGAGTCTAAGAGCCACTAAATGTTATGTCCACAGTTATGAAACTCTTACTGATTCAATGGGTCTATTCTAGAGACTAGCAATTGATTTAGCCCATTTTCCCCCTCTGACGACCTAACACTTCAGACATTCAACAAGTCTGAAATTATCAATAGTAATTGAGATCAGGCCTCAACTGTGCTCTCAGCTATCACCTGATACATGCAATACGTTACGCTCAAGGGGTGAATGACAATGGCATGCAGACCTGCTTAGGAACCTGCCAATTGATAACTAATATTTTATTTTTGAGGTTTAAATCCTGTTGGTTCTTTATACCAACATGATGGTCCATAATGCTGGCTAAAGCTCAAAGGAGACCGGCCAAATACAATAGCTTTCAGGCACTTTGCGGGCATGGTGTTTAGACTACACCAGAAGCCACTCTGAGACCACCTAAAGCCGCCAGGATTTAATCTACATCTGCCAGTGGCCCACTTGGGGCCATGGCAGCGGCCAGCTTCAGGAGCAGACTGTGTGGTTGCTGTGGTCCTGGAACAATCGTGGCTGGAAATCGCTCCTTCCGGCCCATCTGCTTCAGCCCATAGTGAACATTTTCTAAGAATGTTTAGCGGCAATGTGACGGCGGTAGAGAAAGCCATCACATTTGGGAGAGAAAGTTGCCCTGCCATTTCCTAAGCAGCTCAGGAGCCAGCAGGAAAACTCTCTCTCCTGACAGCTTTGCCTCCCACCCCTTCACTCCCCATTACAAATACACCCTCAACCATTTTAATCCTGCCACAAGAACCTCATTATACCAGGTAATAGGATCTCAGCCTCAGTTTGCAAGTCCTGTACAAGCACACAGTTCTTTCCTTTCCAGCCAAGCAGTAAACCAGCTTTGGTTCCAACTTTTAGAGGTCATCAAATAGTTTTCTCTCACAAAGATCTTTAGATGGAAGTAAAGCCACTTCATGTTTATTGTATAGATTTGGGTTAGCTTACTTAATGCTTGGTGCTGATTTCAATAGATTAAAAAACAAAGATATAGATTATATCTTGATATAGATTATAATAGTCTTCTCTAAACTACTTCCTTCCATATGTGTTACCCTGCAACACTTATATCAATTTGGGATGGCCACTACAATCTATCACATCTGAAGGGCATCAGGTCTGAGAAACGTGGCTTATTACATATTTACAATGAAAGGCACACTTGATATATACCGATTAAAACTCGTGTCACATAATTACTGGTTGAAGCACAGACTGGTTATCAGTAGTTAATATTAGACCTAAGTGTACCTACCTCTTTTTGGCCTCTTCATATTGCCAACTCAATTTTATTTTGTCAGCATGTCGGGTTTTATCATCAAATCCAAGCTTTTGTGAACCAAAAAGAAAAAGAAAAAAGAAAAAAAAACAATTAAGACTACATTAGAAAAACAGTAACATAATGTGGAAGTGGTAAGAGATCTAATTTAAATTTGAAATAACATTTTGATGTAATCCAAAACAGTTAATCAGTTGACTCAAGACATTCTGGCCTACATCCAATTTAATGTAAGTGGAGTGAAAATCCTGCTAGTTACACCAAATTATACTTGTGCAAACAACTGTGCTGGTTGCAAAACTAGCTGTACAGTTGCTTCCAACCAAAACATATCCTTAGCATATACAGCTATTGCTAATACTTATGCTTTACCAAAGATCTTGCATTTTTGCTAAAAATGGAAGGAAAGGGATATGAACTTTTGAAATACGAAGCTATTTGCTGCTAGTAATACTTTCTCTTTTCACATTCTCAATTCACATTTCTTTCTCATTTCAATGAAATAAATAACAAGGCAGATAAATAATGTATTCCATCTTTAAATATTTTTGTTTAAGATATTTGGGCGTTTTTGAAGTAATGACTAGTCCCTTCATATAATTAAGCTCTTGAAAATTACAATGCATGAAACTTTAACCAGAACAAAAAGTAAGAAATGCTAGTTTTTCTCAAACAAAAAATAAGAAAAGGCAGTGGTAGTCTTTGCTTAAGGCAGACTAAAACTGTTTTTGAAATATAAAGGTACATTTGTTTGGTTATACAATTCGTTCTTTAAGCATACCATATTGGAGAAAGTTGTCCATTCCTGCAACAAAAGGGAAAAAAAGTTAAACGGAAAATATACTAAGAAACAAATACCAAATAGTGGTAGAATTTACATATGTTTTGTGGACTGAAAAAAACTAGATTAAAAAATGTTTTAGCTAGGGCAAATTTCCATCTCCAAAGTCAATTCTAATTTATTACTCAGCCAAGAGAATTTCAGAAACTGAGTTGGGCATGGGGGAGATGTTGTATTGAGAAATTTAAGATGAAAAACATTCTGAACATGTGATGAAATTATAAACATTTTAAAATGTCAGTCCATATTTAAAACTAAACTATTTTTTTTCAGCAAAAGTGTAAGGAATTTAGGCTGTGGTACTAGGTGTACATGATTGGAAATAAAATTTCACTGAGGAAATAATTAAGTACTGTCTTTTAATTTTTTTTGATCCACAATAAAAGTTAACAGTCCATTCATTCAACAGTATTAAAAACCAAGAGCATAGTGGGTATGGAGTGAATAATGTACTAAGGTAAAGAACCATCTTATATATTTTGATATCTGACCTGCCTATAATTTAAAATAGGTCACAATATTGCCATGACAGTAGACTGAGTAGTCACAATATTCTCATCTTACATACATGTTATCTTTATTATTCTCTTATGTTGTTGTTCTGTGCCTCCAAGTCATTTTTGACTTAAGGTGACCCTATGACCTTATCATAGATTTTTCTTGGCAAGTTTCTTCAGAGAGGGTTTGCAATTACCATCCTCTGAGGTTGAGAAAGTGTGACTTGCCCAAGGTCACCCAGTGGTTATTTCTGCTTGAGCAGGGAATCCCCACAGTTGTAGTCTAACACTCAAACCTACACTATGCTAGCTCTTCTCATGCACATGCATTATCTTTGTAATTGCTATAACCACTTTCAAGTAATGTAAGGAACATTTACCTGCCTGATAAGGCAGAAATTTACTCCTGATTTGCCAAGGAAAATTCAAAGCTAACTTCTGCACTTGTTGTTTGAATTCTAAACCTGCCCACTAAGAAATTAAATTAAGAAAACTCCCTTAAAATATTGGGAGGGGGAATTTTTTCACAGATGAAGACCAGAAGTCACTCTTCCAGAGAGGTTTCTCTGTCATAAATGAAGGTCAAGACAAAATACATTTTTGGGTAGTACACTGTCTGAGATGTTTTTAAGACATGCAGAAGGAGGGGGAAATGATTAAGTTGTGATTCCAACATTGCCATTTCTCACTCAACTCTCCATGTTGTTTTTTTTATATATATATCCTCTCGTATCATCCTAGTCATACAGATGGCATTTAATTTTTAAAATTCTAAAAAGTTCAGGACTTGTGAATACCTGAACAACAGATCATAAGGGAATACCAAGATTCTCTAGGTAGGGTAGAAAATAATCCTCCCTAAAACCTTAGAAATCCACTACTATTCAGAGATGATAATCGTGCACTTCATGAACCAATGTTCTGACTCAGGATAAATAACTTCTTATGTTCTACTGCAAGTTTTATCTTTTTTTAATTCATGGCTTGGTGAAATCAAGTAAAACAGTTTTACTAGACTATAAAGCAGACATGAATGGTACAGTTTAGAATGGAACCATATGATCAACATCTCTAATTATATTAGCTGTATTCAAAACTTTCAATACCATTATCCTGCTTGAAGAAAAGATCAAAAGATCTCTTATCCATCCCTATGTATTATGCCCTCTCTCAAACTGAACTTTAAGAACGTATTTAAACTGTGTCGTCATGCAATACAACAAAATCTGACTCTTTTTAATAGCAAATATATTGTACTAAAATATACACATACCTCTCCAATGATGTCAGTCTGAGAACAAGCATCAGAGTGTTGTTGAGGTAAACTAGAGTTACTGAGCAAGCTAGAATTACGCTGAAGATCTTGCTGAGATTCTGTTATACAGCAACTATTCCGGAATCCATCTGTCAGTTTGACCAGACTCTTTAAAAAAGAGAGAGGGGTGGGTGAGTGGGAAAAAACATATGAAAAAATCTATCTGTTGTTCCATAATTATTTTTTAAAATAGTGGAATCTCTTAATAGCCCAAAGAGTCATCTTAGATTGTGACAAGATAATCAGAGAGAATGAAATCACTGTTTGCACAGAAAGCTTGAGGTTATGTAGGCAAAAATAAATTTATATGTAATGCATACAACAACTGGAAAAATATTACAAAATGCACTTAGTCTAGACAGATTTAAAAAATAACTCCAGTACCAAAAAAAAGTTTCAAAGACTATATACATAAAGATATACTGACTGACAAAATTAAAGCTAAGGAGCACAACGACTATGCTGAAAATATCTATAAAGCTCACATTACTATGCATAACTCAGACCTTACTGGGAGACAACTGTCATTCAGAATTGGCAGCTAGAATGGTGAGCAGCAATGTTCTACAAAGCCTTTAGCAGATGAGTTGAAAGCCCAACAAATTCTTTCAGTATTTCCTGGAGCCCCATAAACTCCGTTAGCTTCACTGCTTGGGTCATCAACATAGATCTCCACACCTCTAGGAACCTACACACCAAAGCTAAACTAAATGGGATGATTAACTTACAAAAGACATAAAGCTAACTTCCTAATTTCTGTGGTTACAAAAATATTATATACTCAAAGTCTGAACTTAATTATATTTTTATTGCCAAGTATCATTATCTCAGTTACTACATTCAGCTAGTTGAGTGTTCTATGCAGGGTGAAAGCTCAAGGGCCATTTTGGATGTCTTTTATTTACAGAACTTGGCATTACTTGAGACTGTCATCAAATAAATGGAGTCTGAAAATTAAAAGAGGAGGAGGAGGCGGCGGCGGCGGCAGCAGCAGTAGTAGTGGTGGTGGCAGCAGCAGCAAACCTTCAAAATAGTCTACAAACTTTGGAGATTATCACACTACACTCTTAAAATGCTGCTAGTCCATTTTAACTGCTCTGGCTGCCTCCTGTTATATTCTGGGACTTATAGTTTAGGAAGGAGCATTTAGAACATTCAGCCGGAAAGCTCTTAGGCCTCACTGAACTACAAAACCCAAAATGCAACAGGAGGCACTTAGCGCAGTTAAAGTGGATTAGCAGTGTTTTAAGAGTGTAGTGTTTGGTTATACAGTTGTTTTAGACTTCACTTCTTGGAATTCCTGACTGTTGGCAAAGTTTGTTAGGGCTTCTGGGAGCTGAAATGCAAAACACCTAGAGGACCAAAGTTTGGGAATCACTGCTTTAAAAGATTGAGGGGGGTATTCCAAAGAGTGAGGATTGGGTTTGGAGGAATGTGTGTCACAAGGTTTTTCCTTTTCTCCCTCGCTCCCTGGAATACGTCATCCTGTATATAGAGTGCTCAGGTTTGGGCCTGACAAACTTGAACCTTATAGAACTTAAAGGACACAGAAAGTTGATGTATACTGTGCCAGACTATTTGTTCATTTCGCCTTGTGCTGTCTGTTCTGACTAGACGCGGTGCTACAAGGCAGAGACTGTTCATGTCACCAACTACTTGATTATTTGGCAGCACAGCAAGAGAAGACCTTCAAAGTAGATTGGAAAGGGGGGTGGCCTTTTTTGTATTTTCTTGTCCTGAAAACCAGGAGACACAGAACAATTGTCCCAAATAGGTTGGGAGTGGGGTAGAGGTGTGTGTGAGGGAGAGGTGTAATTTGTGTAAGCTATCTGTTTTGTAAGGCAAAAAACTTTCCCAATGGGCAACTAAGTCCCATCAGTTTTGCTTACTATTTAAGACCAAGAAGTTTATACTATTTCTCATGCTCATCTTAACCAAACTATCAGGAACAGTAAATGAGAGGTTGCACTCCATTCTCCTTTTCAGTTATGGTATGAAAACCTTCTCATACAAAACAAACAGAACAAGTAATTCATGTATAATTTTTCATTCCACAGGTGACATCACTGGAACACTAGTACAAAATAATTGGTGAATTATTCCCACACAATGTAAGATTAAATCTTTAGCAGAATTTCTCATATAATTGTGCTTATTTCTTTTAGTTCTGCTTTTTAAATCATTTTTTCATTTCATGATAACAATATAATATTAACAAATTCATTAAAACAATATAATTTTAACTGCACAAATAATTCTAAATTTCTAAGCAGGCCACAAAATGCTAAAATTCAAATTCTTCCTTCAAAGTCATACAGAAGAATGACAATATTGTTCTATTTATTATATCACTTTAACCACCATACTTTATTTAGACCAGACTAGCCCTTCCTGCCCTGTCTGAAACTTCTCTCATCTATATCCACCTCAATTTGACATCAAATTTAACAACAGTTATGTTTTCCAAAACCTACTCAGGAATGAGTCATGGGCATCTACTCTAAGACAATTAACTACAGTGGGACTATCTAAATTACAGGGTAGCTGTTGCACTTTTCCAGGGAAATTTTGTCCACTTTACAATACTTCACATTCTGAGTTTACATAACTTTCAATCTTTTTCTCCTCCTAAACCTGAAGGCTTGGAAGTTCATTAGTTCAGTGTTGGACCTATTTTGTCTAATAGGTGTGAATAAATTTCCCAGTTCTGTACAATGCAGAAAAGTGTAGATGACTCATGAAAAAGCATATGAATAGGTGAACGTTATGTAATTAAAACTATTTCCTGATCTAAGGAAGGGCGGTATAGAAATAAATCATTATTATTATTATTATTATTTCTTCAACATCATTAGACTAGAATATAACTTAATCTATTATTATTATTAGCATTTATTTATAGAGTGCTGTAAAATTTACACAGTGATTTACAAAGTGGGAATCGAAAAACAATAAAATAACAATAGATAATGAAAAACCTGCCACGTGGAGTACAATCTAAAATATCAATGTACAAAATTAAAACATCTCTAAAATAATACAAGCACAGTTGTCCCTCCTTATCCATGGATTTTTTTATCCGCTGATTTGAGCATACACGGTTTGAAAATATTCCCAAAAAAGTATAAATTCCAAATAGTAAATCTTGATTTTCCATTTTATATATGGGACACCATTTTGCTGTGCCATTATATTTAATCGGGCTTGAGCATACAAAGATTTTGTTATCCCCAGAGGGTCCTGGAACCAAACCCCAGTGGATAACAAGGGCCCACTGTATTCAATGAACACGTAAGCATCGCGACAGATTAACAACCAGTACTATGGAATGCCTCCCTAAACAAACTTGTCTTCAACTCTGCCTTAAAATTGGCCAGGGACAACTTAATTGAGTGGGGAGGAGATTCCAGCCATGGGGAGCAGCATGGGAGAAGGGGCAAATTCAAGTAGTAGAGGAGGAGGACCTCAGCTGAGTCAGGAAACCGGTGTCATAAGATCTTAGAACGAGGGGGCTGACAGGGAGAGACGAGGACTGACAAATAAGAGGGAGCTAGTTCATGAAGAGCTTTAAAAGTCAACAAAAGAATTTTGTAGAGGATTCTGAAAGGAATGGGTAGCCAGTGGAGGGATAGGAACAAAGGAGTGATATGATCGAAACAGGCAGAGAAAATGATCCTGGCTTCCAAGCCAAGTTAAGGGATCAAGGTGGGAAAGAGGAAGAGCCGCTAGGAGTGAGGTACAATAGTCCAAGCGAGATCCCACCAGAACATGCACTAATGTCTTGGCCATTCAAACAGAAAGAAAAGATCTAATTTTGGCAAGATTACAGAGAAAAAATCTACATGATTTGGCAGTGGCCTGGATCTGCGGAAGAAACCATAGAGAAGAATCAAACAAAAAGCCCAGACTATGGGCCTCGTTGATGGGTTGAAAAGAAATATCATCCACAGTAATTGAAAAAGAGTATTGCAGAGATTGCTTAGGTGAGAAGACAAGTAACTCAGTTTGTGTCAGATTAAGTTTCAAATGCCAGTGAACCATTCATGGACAGACTATAGCAAGACATAATAACAACTGGAGCTCAGCATCCAGGGAATTGAGAAATGGGTGTCATCGGCATAAAGATAATATCGAAACCCATAAGAGCCAATAAGATTTCCTAAGGACAAGTTATGGAGGGAAAACACTAGAGCACCCAAGACAGAACCCTGAGAGACTCCAACAGATAACGAGAGAGGATCAGAAACCTGATTTCTGGTAACCACCACAAAAGATCTGTCTGAAAGGTAAGATTTAAACCAGCTTAAAACTGAGTCCACAAAACCCAGATCTTTAAATAAATTCACCAAGAGCCCATGATTGACGGTGTCAAAAGTGGCAAAGAGATCCAGAAGAACTAGAACAGAATAAAGACCTTTAGACTCAGCCAATAGAAGATCCTCAGTGATCTTGTAAGAGCAGTTTTGGCCAAATGCAGTGGGCATTTGACTGAAAGGGATCCAGAAGACAATTAGCAATAAGAAACTCAAGGCAATGAGAGTAAACAATGTACTCTAAAACCTTAGCTAGAAAAAGAAGTGATATGAGACAATAGCTCAAGTGAGAAGTTGGATCAAGAGAAGGCTTTTTTTAAGATTGAGGAGACTAAAGCATGCTTAAAGGCAGAAGGAAAGAAGCCAGTAGAGAGGGAGAGGTTGAGAGTAAAAGGAAGAGCAGATAAGACAGAGGGGGCAACAGAGATCAAAAGATCAGAACAAGAAGCGTCAAGAGAACAAGTTTTCGGCATAGAATATCTCACAAGGTTCGCTATTTGGAATTTATACTTTTTTGGAATATTTTCAAGTAGTGGATGCTTGAATTTGTGGATAAAAAATTTGTGAATAAGGAAGGCTGACTGTATTATCTTCATGAGACAGGAAATGAAATGACAGCATTCCATGGCTCAAGGCCCTGGCTCATGATGTTATTTACCACTCCAGTAGTCCTCCTCTGCACTGCAGAAGTGTTCCTCCGCAGTATTCTCCCCATATCCAAGTACTAAAGAGAAGAGTACTGAAGAGAAAATTTTCTGTGGAGAAAAACATGCTGTCTTCCTGTGCAGAAAACCTGTTTTTCTCCACAACACTTCAGCATGTCAAATATTAGAAGAAAATTATGCAAAATTTTCACTGGTCTATCGTTCTTTCCTTACTGTTAGAAAACCTGTTTTTCGGACTGCAAACAAATAATTATGTATTTTCTTTTCATCCTTACTATTAGATCAAAGTTCCTTACCTGCATTAGGTCTTGCCTCTCTCTTTCACCCATACAGATAGCTTTCCTAATGCTTCGAAGTTCATTCATTATTGCTTGGGCTTCATCCAGTTTATAATTCATGTGAGCATTTGACATCTTACGGTCAATCCTTTTATATAAACATAAACCAAAAAGCTATTTCAGGTTAGGGAAAATTCAGTCTCAAATAAATCTTGATCCTTAAGCTCAGATGCATGGAAATCTTTTGTTGATGAAATTAACTGGGGCCCAAAGTGGCTTTGGCGAGTGATGGTTAGGGAAATAGTGGGCAAAGCCATCCGTCTTGCCTTCTAGAACCCACTTCCCCTTGGTTTATCCCTCCTTGATTCCTGAATGATTTTAGGCCAACAGTAGGTATCTGTCAAGCAACAGACTCTCCACCCCTGTTCTAGATGAAGAAGAGAGCCATGGATGGAAAAACAGAAGCCATGCTAGAATTCTAAGCTGAACAGTGGCCAAAGAATACAATGTACAAGCTGTAAAAGTTGATTTATGAAAATTCAGCTATAATCATAGCATAATCAGAAAAAACTATACCTTGAATTAACACTACACCCATAATAAAATTCTCCAAAGAAATATAACTATTATTTGCAGCATGTAGGGTAAGGCACAAAAACCAGCATACTATTGACTAATATGCTAACTCTGTTTGTATCTACCCTGCACTACCAAGAACGAAGTGGTATACTGATTATCCTGCAACAATTCAACTCACTCTTGCAGTGTCTCTACTCCTTTCTCTTTGTACTGTAGTTCTTGCTTCATCTGTGTCAATTCTCGCTTTAATCTGGAAAGCTTGAGACAGAAATATTTAAAAAAAAATGCATCAGCACACTTAACTGCTGCAATTAATTGTCCATACTTTATTTATATTACAATTCAGTTCCTAGGTTGTGGTACAGAGCTTCCCAGTTTCATTTTGGGTTTACCTCTCCAACAGGAAAGTTTTTATATTCAGAAACTGACCCTAGGAAAGTAGAAATACGAATTATGCATCTGATTGCATATACACATTGAAAGAGCTTAAGTAATATTATATCATGATCCAAGGGATGTTTAAGTTGATTTTTTTTGTAATTTTGTAATAAAATTAGTGGTGAAAACACAAGTGTATCTTAAAAAATGACAGTGCTTTCTATTCCTATATTTACCGAGCATTTTTATTAAGAGGCATTACTACTAGGATGCTAACTTTCTTTGTAACCCCTGCGCCAGACTCTTCCAATAGTCAGTCACTTCTAAATACCTATTTCTTCTTATAGAACCACTACTATATTTATTTCTTGTAAAAGACTAGGTTGCATAGAAACATAAAAACAACATTGTCTTTCCCCACCAGATTTACTAATATGTTCACATTAGATTGCATTTTAAGATTTACTAGATGAAGTGTGCCTATTTCATAAAATATTTGACACATCACACAGTACATTCCTCTCACAGTGCATAAACAAGACCAGATAGTGAATGCATTAGGTTTTGTTTTTTTGCTCCACATAAACACAGCTCCACATTACGTTGTGTATGTGTGTGTGTGCTTTGATGGTTAAGCCACAGAGAAAGAGCTAGCCTCAATAGGGAGCACATGTTTTAAAAGCAAAGATCCCAGGTTCAATTGCTACCATATCCAGGTAGAACTGGAAATCTCTGCCTAGAAGGAAATGTCAGCATTCCACACTCAAATCGTTCTTTAAATTTTTGATCTATTTATGTTTAGGATTGCATTATTTTTCTGAATGACATCTATATATATAAGATCAAATCAAATGATCAGATACAAAAACTGTGCAGGTATCAGAAACACCAATATTACTGTGCCAGTTTTCAGTCAATATTCTTAATCAGTTGCATCAACAAATAGACACTTAGTTTTAAGTGTAAAAAAAGGTTTACTCACTCTGTCACGTCGACTTGCTATTTCTGCTTTAATCTGACATGGATCATATTTGGTATTGGTTGAAAATCCCGAAAATGCTGAACAAATGGAAAATGTCATAATGTTCAAAATAAATTATGTATCTTGCAATGTGTATTAACTAGATCCACAGGAATCTCTTATTCAGACAAAGCTAAGGTAGCAGAATAGAATCACAGTGCTCAGGCATCACAACAGTTTTACAGTCCCCTCCTATAATCAAGATTTTAAAACATTTTATAATGTAGACATGGGGAAAATATCCATACTTAGGACAAATTTTCATTTGAACCCAGCTTGTATACATTTCAGATATGTGTACTTCAATTTTAATATCATTATCATCACAAATTTCATAAGTAATGAGAGATCTTGATGTATCTGTGTAAATTTACAGCGCTATATAAATTAGTTGTGATAATAATAATATCTGAGGAGACACACACACTCTCTGTCTCTCTCATACACACACACACACATATGCATGCTTAACAATGTGAAAGTTTGTAGCCTTTGTAAACCTGAGTCTATTACATTTGCCAAATTGTTCATCAAGATGCCTAGAAAGGATCCATGGGCAAAAATAATATATAAGAAAATGAGGAATAATAATTTTTTAAACAAGATTTCCACAGTACAGAAATCTAAATATGAAAACATGTCTACAAATAAGTCTCATGAAAGATGTGATCCTATGCACAATCAACTGGAATGAACTCTTTTGATCTCAGAGGTACTTATATATGAAAAATATACACACTTCAAACACAGTTTTAAGAATGGATTCTGAAATTCTGTCATGAAGAAAAAAAAACTATACAGTACTAACATTTTGAAAAAGAGTTAAAATAAACCAGGATTTATATCTCTGACATGGATGTATTTTAAGCAAAAGCAGAAGGATTGTTCTGTTCAAGGCTTCTGCAGTCTGTCATGAATTTTTCTAAGCTCAAGAGGAACTGCACACAGGCCAATCAAATTAAGGAAAGACAGGCCTTGGTTCTTTCATATTTCTGTCAAATAAATAAAGAAGTGTCCTTGTTCAAGACAACCTCCAATAGCTACTTTTAGAGAACTACTGGCAGTTTTGAAAACGATGGAAAAACATTTTATAAAAACAGAATGACTCATATTGTAAAGCATCAATTATAACTAAACTGTTTTTCCTGCTTCTATTTCTGACATGTTTGGTGCCATTTACATCTCACAAGAGAAGGAATGCAACTTTCTTAGAAAAATTGCTGCAGCAACACAGGACACAAACATGAAGGAGCCAAAGGGAACAGAAACGCTATCAGACTGTTAGTATACATGTTTTCAACATTCCACATATTAACAGTTGTATATTTCTCAATAGTGCAATTAATCAACAACTGCTTTAAGCCTTTATAATTTAAACTATATTCTGAATGATATAGATAGTTCAGTTGCATCACATGTGTGAGATCTTCCTCTTTTGCCTTCACCCAGCAAGAAAACAATCACACTCCTCATTGCACACACAAATAGGATGGGATTCTCTAGTGCTCTGGGGCTTGCATTCTTGATCTTCCAAATTCAGCACAAAATATTATTTTGCTAGTGTATGCATGCCTTCAAGTCACTTGTCGACCTGAATTCCATAGGAGGTATTTTAGGCAAGGAATACCGAGAGGTGGTTTTGCCAGTTCCTTCCTGTGAAATATAGCATGCAACACTTGGTATCCCATCCAAGTACACTCATCCCTCCATATTTGCAGCTTTGATATTTGCAGATTTGATTATTCTCAGATTTGATTAATACTGTATGTTTTCTCTAGGAATATCTAGGTCCTCCAGTGTAACTTTATGGTCAACTTTAACTAAAGGTTGCATTGAAAGACCTAGAGATTCCTAGAGAGAATACTCTACTAGGCATTTGTAGCTCCTCCAGTGCAGTTCTATGGTCAGTGTTTGTTGGACGTTGACCACAGAGTTGCACTGGAGGACCTAGAGATTCCTAGAGAGGTGTCCTCTCAGGTTAAAATATGGTGTTTTTGTTATTTGTGGTTATTTCATATTCACTGGGGTCTTGTGCCCCTAACCGTAGCGAATATGGAGGGACAAGTGTACAGTATGCCCGCCCCAACCATTGTGTTCACACTGTCTCAGCAGAGTGGCTGTGCATGTGCACGCAGCCACCGGATACCAGGGAACTTGAGGTCTTGTGGGTTTTCCCCTCTTGAGGGGAGGGAGGCAGAATAGAACCCCCACAGATAAGAATGGCCCATTGTACTAACTAGGGTTGAATTGTTCTAGTACTTTTAGGGATTTAGACCTTTGAGTTGCAATTTAACCTTCAGTTTTACTTCATTATCAGAAACCCAGGTACTCCAGCACACAAACGAAGTCTTGTAATCCATGTGCATCCAGAATGAGCATGTACAGCCAGCCTTTCACATTCACAGAATTGGCATTCACAAATTTGGTTATTGGAGATCAGAGGGACCAAGGGAGCCCCTGCGTCATCCTCTCCAACCTTGTCCTCCAATGTCTGGAACAGCTTGCAAGAGCTGGGCATTAGATGAGGTGGGCAGGGTTTGTGCACGGGCCCCCCGGCCCCTCCCATACCTTGGACAGCTGACTATAGCTGTCCCAGGCATTGAAGGAGGAGGTGGGCAGGAGTCTTGTTCCCCTAACCCCTGCTAATGTGGAGGGCTGACTGTAGTTCCCAATCAATCACTGTAGCTCAGTTGAAGAACATGTACTCTATAGCCAACTTACTATTATTTAAATATCATATTGTTCTGAATTCCAAAGAATTAAAAAGGCAAGCTTTTGTTTGTGTGAGATTGTGTTGTAATCAAGCTTTCAATTCAAGTTAACATATATAGAATGGCAAATGATGCAGAACCCCTGTAAGAGAAACAGTGCTTTAAATAAACACAACAGAAGCAAAGTCTCAGATTCCAACCTAATAAAATACGCATAGAATCCTTTAAAGAAATGACAGTCCCAATAATATATTGATTTGTGGAAAAGGAGGAAGAACCAAAGGAATCAAGATCCTCCGCTCTTCCTATCAATTCAATTTGGGGTTTGGTTTTGTTTTAAAGTGGGGGGGGGGGGGGTCTGCAAAGCCCTGGGGAGAACTGAGATGCTACAGGGATCATCTGCATGTGCAGTTCTTCATTCTGCTTTGAATAAACAAGTAGAAGTGTGGACTATTTGGAGACGGAAAGTAAAACTTACAGCTAGCATAAGAGTGACTGTCATCCTCACACATTTTATGCAGCTGCTGATATTCTTCTTGTGCTAGCTCAAAACGTTGCTGCTTAATTTGGTAAATTTCCTTTTTGGCATTAAGTGCTTCCTGGGCAACAATTAAATATTCTTTTAGCATGCGCTCCTGTTCTCTTCTCCATTGCTCTCTTGGGTCCTCAATTTGTGTGAGTTCTGTTGAGAAAAAGTATTCAAATACATTAAGTGGTGAAATAAGCAGTCATATTTTTTAGAAAAGAAAAGAAAAAGACATGCCACATTAACTATTAAATTTCCTGTCAAAAATATAAAAGAAATAAACGGACTTAATCTAAATGCAATTGATTGTAAAATATGAATCCTAAACTCAGAGCAGCACAACTGTTTGCTTTTCAGCAAATGGGACAGTGTGAACACAACTATGCCCTAGTCTAGCGTTGTAAATTTAGATGTGATAGCATATCTGATTTCATATGACAATTTTTATCGTATGGGTTTTTTAAAATTATATGGACATTTCTTCCCAGTTACTCTTAACTTTGCACCTGAACAAGCCAGGAATATAAATAATACTTTGAAATGACCTTGTTCTGATAAGCCATAGCTAAAATTAGCCATAATTTGTCAAAGGTCAAACACAGCAAGAGACTGTATACTTAGCTGACTACTCAAGTGGATGGTTCTGATCTTGTCATGGCCAAACAACATGGGAAAGGAGGAGTACACAAGTCTAAGGCTTGTTCACTTAGCACTAAGTTATGGTTTAGTTTTACATGTAGACACAGTCATTGACATGTCAATACAATCCAGAGGCCATCATGGCTGAAAGCTACTTCAAGTTTACATGGCAGCCTGCATACACTTGCGTTTTACAGTGTGTAACTCAGTAAGTATATGAAAATGAAAAAAAATTCTCCAAATATAGAACTGACAAACACAGAGTTCCTCTTTTGGTGCATGCTAATTCCTTGTTCCAAGATCTGGAATGAAGAAGATCCTTCTCTCTGTCTGTGTGTCTATCTGTCTCTCCATCTCTCTCTCTCTCACACACACACACACACCTCTATCTCTGCAGCGGGCACTTTTTACAACCCAGCTGCAATGCCAGAATGCACTAAAACTGGACTCAAAGCACTCCAAGTGAAAGATACAGTAAGGTAAAGGTAGGACATTTTCTTGTAATGGTTTGAAATTACAGGGTTTTTGCTTCAGATTTCAGAGTGTCAAGTTCCCTGTCAACTATCCCATCTAAAAGAACTGCTCCCTACAGAGAGATGTTTCCCTTTTAGTATTTTGGTTCTATATACTCTCTCTAATCCCTTTAACTTTTTAGACAGTCCTAACAGGCTGACTTGGATATTCTTATTTTAATGGGAAAACAACCAAATACTTCCAATTGCTTGCAAAAGCAAGTTCCACAGAATTGAAAACTCTTGTCATTCTCATTCCTGTTACTTCCCATTTTTCCTTCTCTGACTGTTCAATACCTTTCATTTTGTTTCTATGGTCAAGTCTTTCTGTCTTTCCACTACTATTCAGTCTGATACCCAAATATTTATTATATTTTATTCTACCCAATAACAAATGTTCCATACGTGATAAAAATATAAAATAGTAAAATATAGACAAGTAGCACAAGAAAATATATAAAAACTGCCTTGTCTCCATTGGTGCCCAAAACATATAACTGTGTGGGTTACAGCTAACCTTCCTTGTGGAAAGCATTCTTCAAATGAGTTGCCAGAGCTAAGAAATTCTTCTCTCTTATAGCCACCTAAACAGCTTCTTTCCTTGGGAGACTCTTGAAGAGTGTCTCTGACAATGGCCAAAAGGTCTGGAAGAAACAGACTGAACTATATTTTTATTATACTTCATGTGATAATTTTATGCCACACAAAACTGTACAATTGTATCATATTGTGTAGATAATACACAATATTCCTAAAGTAACATTATCATTTTCAATCTATAAAAGATCCTAATTTCACTTTTTAAAAAAATTCTATAAAGACCAGAACAAAAGGTTTTCCATGTCTTCAAAAATTCTGGAAATTTTAGGTCTCTAGTAACAGTGACAAAGGCCATTCAAAGGTTCAGGAGAATCAACAGGATTGCAGTCTTCATCCATCTCCTGATAGAAGTCATCAAGATGAACAAGGCAGTTTCTGTCTCAAAATGAGGCCTTAAAACCATCTTCAATCAATAGAAAATTATCTTCAGCTAAGTTTGCAGGAATTAATAAGCAACCACTTACAGAAGCACTATGGTCAAAATAGGCTTGGCCTATAGTTGCCCTCTGCCTCTAGGTCCATGATAGGTTGCTTCAAGAGAGGCCTAAAACAGGGACTGGCTTGTATTTTCTCAATAACAATTGAGATATAATAATCAACTGGATATCCCCTTGCTATTAGATGTAGCAAGCTAAGATGGCAAAGATGAAGCACATGAATGGCTGGTAAAACTTATCCAAGCATTTTATTTGCATCCTGGGGCCTCCACAATTACATACTAGACCAGACGATGCTGTGGATACTGCCATTAATGGTATACAATAATGCATTACCATGCCATGCTGGGTAATCTTACATTCAAAGCACCTTTCAGATTTATAACAGCCAGCTGTTGAGCGTAAGACAAATCTCCCTTTTAATGTCAGATCTTAACAAGCCCTACACTACTTGAAACAGTTCTGCTAGATGAGCTCTAGCCCACGCTGTCAAAATCAGCAGAAATCTTTCTCCTTTCATGTTTCGGTCACTGTCCTGGCTTGCCTCACTGTCTTCAGTCCAAGGTACACATAGGAGCTAATTTGGCTCTGTCAAAGGGAAAGTGGACTATTGGATATAATAATGTCAACAAAACCATTCAGCTCCATATCCCATCAATTCACAAGAGTTTCAACAAGGGTTCCAACCATACCAACTGAAAAATCACTCCAAGATCATCTCTAAGGGACAATTTCAAATGTTGTAGCCAGGCAATTTCAATTACCAAATATTTACTCTTTTTCCTAAAGCCATCATCAACAAAATTCCTTCACGAACAGGCATGCTTAAAATCAAAGTCTAGGCTTATGACTGTAGTTAAATAATTAGAATCCTGTTACTCACGATTTATATGGTCCATGTAATAAACACCAATATGTTGATCGTAAACAGTCTCCCATCCTAAAGGCAGTTCATCACCAACACAGTCAGCAAAAGTTAATGGCTTCGTAATCCTAGAAATATCATTTTAAAAAAAGGATCAAAAGTGCAGCACTCATCTAAGTGACTACTAATATTGTCTATGCATTAATAGGTTATGGCTAAATAAAAAAAATCTGTCTGAAATTTGAACATCAAATCTACTACTGAATGGACAAGTACATACAATGTCAAGAGATGTATACTAGAAGACACCTTGTAGAACAAGAGAGGCAAGAACTTCATTTTACATTCTATGCTTAACAGTTGAATTATTATGGCATGTAGTCCTACCAGTTTTTTCTAAACAAAAGGGCTGTGGTGAAATTTACTGCTATTACAAACTGAGCCAAGTACATTTTTTTAAAAAGAATTATCAGCATACAACAAATTGAGTATTTTGCTCCACAGAGAATTAAAAGAATGAGTTATTTATTTACTTGCTATGTGTGGTTCTAGTGATTAAAACAGTCATTATGAAAATAATCTGATTTCACACTATCAAAGACTACAGCAAATATAATCTGTTCTCAGACACAGCGGTTTATTTAGGACAAGTGTGGGGCTGTACATACAGCTTCTAAGGGGCGGTGGGATGCCAGATTGGGGCTGTGGCAACCACACGTCACGGCCCCAGTCCAGCCTTTTGAAGGCGTGAAAAGGAGCTGCAAAAAGTGGCTCCTTTATAGCCATGGTGGGGAAGCTATACGGCACTCCTTCAGCGCTCTGTCATATGGACACAGCACTAGAGGAGCACCATGACACCACGCACCATGTGGAGCAGCACAGTGTCATGGTACCCTGTCAGTGGAGTCGGGGCGTGCGTCATCTGGACACGACACCCCGACTCTGCTCCCAGGTCGGCCAATTTGTACAGGGTCTGACACAAACAAACACAAAAGTGATCTACAGTATTATGTTTCACAGAATACATATTTTTACAGTTCGTGTTTAAGATCACATTTGCCCCAGAAGTGAGAATGTTAAATAATAGTTCTTCTCTAGACTTCTTATTTTTATGTTAAAAATAGTGAGATATCCTGTGATTGCATGTCTTCATATTTATAGATTGACTCATATATAATGTAACAGGTTTGGCAGGACTAGCAACTTATAACCCACTCCCTTCTATCATTAGCCCTCATAATCTCAAAGCAGGGGAGAAGAACACTGCACACCAGAGTGTCACTTATCTCTTTGTTACAGGTCTGTTGCTCTGGTCTCTACATTATGTTTCCAGCTTCTTTTTCAAGATGAGGAGAAGAAGAAAAGATTCATAATAGTTCACAGTTGCCTTCTAGCAGTTAAGGCTGGGGGTTTGTTTCTTTTTAGAGACTACACAATCTATCTTTTCCCACTAACTCAGGAGCATCTAGGTTCCATTACCAGCTATGGCCACAAGATATCTGGTGTCAAGGAAAAAGAATTCTGTATTTGTGTCATGTACAGTCCTGCACATTGCTTAATTTAAGAATCTAAGAAGCCTTTTCAAACTAGCTCTCCCTCTGCTTTCACTTTTTCTGGATCTCAGTTTGTCTCCTTTCTCTGTACTTTGCCATTTACCTCCTGGGATCCACCATTTAGCCAGGATGCTTTTGTTGTTCTTTGATCCTCTCTCTGCCTTTCACCTCTTGGAAGAACTTTCCTTATTCACTTAGTTCCTACTTCCCTTGTCCATCTCCAATAGTATTTGTATCTTATGGTTCCATCTCTCCACCCTACTGTGCATTCAAGGTCATACCCACACTGCAGAAATAATCCATCTTAACACCACTTTAACTGCCATGGCTCAATGTTATGGAATTCTGGGAACTGTAGTTTGATTTGGCAACAGAGCTCTCTGATCAAAGGCTAAATGTCTCTTAAAGCTGCAGCTCCCAAAATTTCATGGTACTGAGCCATGGCAATTAAAGCGATGTCAAGATGGATTATTTCTGCAGTCCACACACGCACAGGACTTAAAGTGAGGGCAAAGCCACTATGACTACCTTCCCCACCCCCTAGTCTCAGAATCTAGAGAGGCATCTCCAGAGCCTTCTCCTTCACTGAAAGGGTGCTAAAGTGTTCACCATACCTGCTACTTTTTTCACATCATTACCTGCCATAGACAAGGGACAAGCAGTCTCTTCCTGTCACCAGGTTGGCCAACAGAGACACTCACTCCCCGTTGCAAATTGCCTATTAACAATGTATTACCTTCGCACACCATCTGCTCTGTAGACCTAAAGTGATGAAATGCTATGTTGGGAGGTGGGGGAAATGGTCCAGCTCTCTAAATAAGGGGGCTGAGTATAGATTTTCTTGTTAACCCTATTGTATGTCTAGTCAATGGGATGTGGATTACCCTCCCCCTGCCAAAGCTGGTATGACTAAATGGCAGACCACTGAGAAAAAAATCCAAAAATGTCAAGTATGACAATAAACCTGCCCGAATTAATCCATCAGGCTACACCTAGGACACCAATGATCATGAAAACATACCCCCAAACCAGTGGAAGCCACTGCATCTAAATATACCTTTAAGGCATCCCAAATTCTCGGCACATCACTCCAAAAAGAATTCCTATTGAAGGAAGCAATACATTCTTGAACCACCACCACCTGCCCCAATTTTCCTTAACACCCGCGTAATCCTGATCGTATGATGGGGCTTACAAATTCCACACACAGTGTCACATAAACACCAGAAAACCCCTCCAGTTGCCATAACCCTAAGTGGAAAATTTAAATGAACAATGAGCTCTTGAATCTTTAAGTGTAGCCTTCTTACACCCCATAAATTCAGAAACTCTTCCCCTCTTCCCAGGAGACTGCAGTCACAGCATCAGACTTAATACCAAGAAAAACTAAACACTGACTGGGTCCCTTGTTTTATCATGAGTTAGGTATACATCCAATTCTGATGTTATAGCATAGACCTCACCCATCAAGGAGGCACACTGTCCTGATCCTGATCGCCCTATGAAAAAAAAAATCATCCAGATGAACAACCCCTTTTTGCCCCAACCTAAGCCTTTCAAGAAAGTACTGAACTTTTCATATGCTGCAGCCCATGACATCAAACAGCCCATAGGAAGTACCAGATCCATGTAAAAAAAAAAAAAAGCAATCAAAACAAAAACCCAGTAACTCAAAATCCACAGGATGAACTGGCAAAAGGTGAAATGCTGACTTAATGTCACACTTCACCAACTTAGCCCTCACACCATTCTTCCCAAACCGCTGCATCAAAAAAGGTGTAACACCAAGTCCAAAACTGCAGGAATGGCATTACTGGCAAGCTCATCACTGGTGTAACGCGCGACAAGTCTATATTCACCATTGTGCCTTATGGGGGGAGAGGGGGAAGGGGGCAATACCCCCAAAATTAGGCAGTTCCAAAAAGAAATGAGAAACCCTGCAAACAGAACGTCTGTGACAGAATTTGCTAAACTGGCATGTGCAAGCACCCCGAACTCCAAATTCCCAAAACAGCAGCCTGTGCTGCCAGCTAACAATGGCCTGCGGCTTACTGCTACCACAAGCCAGTGTCTTCCACACAATGTCTGGCTGTGCAACCTCTCCTCTTGACTTGGCCAAGGTGTCATAATCTTCATCCACAACTGTGGCTGTATTTGATCACAGTTTTTCTTTTTAAAGTGAAGTGGGTGGGAGTAACTTAATATCCCTCAACTCCAACCCGATGTTCAACATCCCAGCAGTCACAGCTGATGTGCAGCCACCTGGCCTCTCTCCATTGGAGGCCAGCAAAAGCAGCTCCTCCTACAAAGAACACAGAGCTGAATAATACTCCTGTCTTTAAGAAACTACCACAGAGAACTGCATCAGTACACAACCAGCAAGTTATATAAAAATACATGCTACTTATTAGCTATGGGGCATTAGTTCATAAACAAAGCATAAGTGTATACCAAATGTGTATTTCACTGCTTAGAATGCCTGCATTTTTACTCCCAGTAACTTCTGGTAATATTGAGAACTCATTCACAGAAGTTACTGGGAGTAAAAAAAAAAACTGGCATTCTAAGCAATGGAGTACATATTTGGTATAAAGTTATGTTTATGAGCTAAGCTAACAAGTAGCTTACAAGTACCCTTCATATAAAGGATGTGGATATGTGCATGAACAGAAATAACCAAAGTGTTTGGCTCCTGTGCAATAGTTTGATGTTTTCTACACCTGGCTTTTAACCTTAGTATGTGTGTGTGTTTGTGTCATAAAGAGGAAACATAGGCTAAAAGGCTTGTTGTTTCACAGCCATTTACAGAAAATGTTGCTTATGGCTGGAGTGGAAGGGAACAGTCTGAAGTCACATTCCAGAGCTGAAAGTATTATAATGACTTCCTTCTTCTTTGTAACTACAGCCTGGCCAAGCGTATATTCCAGGGCTTATGCTTTTGTTATTGTCGTTAACACACCACCTCCAAAGACTCGGTCAGACATTTCTTTGTGTGTATATATGCATTATTCCACATTCCCAAAGAGTACTAAACAAGTCATAAGGAGCACCTACCATTCACTCTCTCCATCTTGGTTAAATAATTGAAGTGGTCTATGTGTAAAGCAAATAGCTTTCAGTACCAACCAAACTTACATTATATACGCATAACTTAATATAATGTAAGTTAGCATTTGAGAAATGGACTAGTAAACATTTGTAGTTCTCTAGTAGGCATGTCTGCACTCTACTCACTGACCAAAGCAAATATTTAGATGCACTGTATGAAACCATTTTCATTACATTTGAAAGAAAGTCACTCTCATTTTTATAAGATCTGCATCCACAAAAATATTTACAACTGTTATGCTGTTTGTATTGGTTTTCTTATTAACATTTCTTATTAGAATTTCAATTAATATACAGTAATATAGGAGCATCTAGCAGAGCTTTTCTGGGTAGTTAGAAGTCTGTGAATGACTAGCTCACAAGAAAACCCATTATACTCATTAGGTTGACCAGTGAACTACACTAGCTAACAGATTTTTTTCTAGATTAATTCTTTCCAGATTCATTAGCATATTAATTTAGTATTTTAGCATTTTATAGTGTTGTATTTTATCGATTGTTTTTTATTATATATGTTGGATGTTCCACCATTTGATGAAAAAGGTGTTATAAAGAAACACAATTAATGTTCCAGACCTATTGACATTCAAGGAGTATTTTCTTTCATGTGAATCTGTGTTGCATTCCTCTTGTGTGTAACACTGCCCTCCAAGGTGTAATTGATGGCAACACATAAGCAGAGTTTCTGTGTTGTGTCTAACCTCTTTCCCCAAGAGATTACATTATATTAATAGCATTTACATTTCTATATCACTGCATAGGGAACTCAGCAGTCCCAAGCAGTTTTAAGCCAATTACCCCCAACAAGCTGGGAATTCATTTTACTGACCTACGAAAGGATGGAAAGCTGAGTCAAGCCTGGAGCCCTACCTGGGATCCAACTCACAACTTTGTGGCTTCAGTACTGACATTTAACCCCTGCACCACCAGGGCTCAAGTGCATTATCTTCCTTTTCACCACAGGATTGCCAAATAGTCTGTCATTGAGAGTTGCATGACTTCAACAAGGTTTATATCCGTACATGATACAGCTTTGACCTGGAGCTTGATAGCTCAAGCTTCCCTCTGACAAATTGTTCCCTATTTGGTTGGAATTTGGCAATTTGGTTCTTCCTCTCCCTTCCTGTATTAAAACATAATCAGTCACATGGCTCTCCTATAATCTGACAAAACAGTCCAGACACCTTTTGCCCTACATCATTTGTAGTATATGAGGACTAAAACTTCAGTGTGCTTATTTTTTAGCTGCATAGCCCTAAAAAACTTGGTGGCTCATATTTTCTCCATAAACTGTCTCCTTCCTTATACTCCGTCATGACTTTTAAACTAAACCTTAAATAATCGTTAAATAACAAGGACATTCATAAAGGGTTTTGATAATTTAATTACCCCATTAATATTGAAACTACTGGTTTGACTCTTCCATTCAAATATTGAACACTTTCCTCACTACCAATTTAGGACACTTCTCCTTCTTTGGGGCTGGTATTTAAAGGATTGAGTGAATAAAGTAATTTTATTCTAATGTACTATCATATCTCACCTTTTTCACTAAATAATGTTTAAGACAAATTAACAGCAATAATGATAACATACAAAACATACTAAAATACCAGCAAAATGCAATAAAGTACAAGATAGGAAATATAAATACAAAGGAGGTGAAATATAAATACAAAAAAACAAACAAAAAACAACCAGTTAAACCAATGACAACATATTTCCAAGTTATTTTATTGCCAAAGGCCTATATAAATAAAAATGCCTTTGCTTGCCAGCAGAGCATGTCTAAATAAAACTTGGAAGATGAAATTAAACAATGTTTCAAAATTACTTTTAGCTGCCCAACCTGGATGCTGGAGAGAGAAGTTTGTATATCCTATGCACTCTTTGTGTTCTGTGCTTGCTTGCGTGTGTGTGTGTGTGTGTGTGAGAGAGAGAGAGAGAGAGAGAGAGACAGAGACAGAGACAGAGAGAGCGAAAGCAAGAGAAAATAATTCAAGTTCTTCACCACTGAACAATGAATTCCTCAGCTTGTGTAAGTCAGCCCTCCATATCATGGATTCTTTATCCACAGATTCAACTATCCATGGCATGAAAATATTTGATAAGTCAACTGTGGTTTGGGGGGTCAATTTTGTGACTAAACTTTCTATTACATGAGTATATACAGGATATAAATTCCAAAAAGCAAACCTTGACTTTGCTATTTTACATATGGGGCACCATTTTACTACATAATTGTATATCATGGGACTTGAGCATCCATGGATCCTGGTATTCACAAGAGTCCTGGAACCAAACCCCAGTGGATACCAAGAGCTCACTGCACAGAATTAAAGGTATCTACAATTCTGAGTGAAAGTTTTCTGTTATTCAGAGACAAGTCAACACTTCCTACTGTACCTAGTTTAGACAAAAGCACACACATCAAACATTGTGTGGTCATCTCAGTCCACTTCACAACAGGGTTTTCCCATTTCATTGCTCCCATACTCAAATATGTTTCAGAAAGACTCCAACCCTTAAGGGCAAGATTGGAAGAATGCAAGGAAGGACAAATCTCTTCCACCACCAGCAACTGCATATGCCGTATATATATAAAATGTTTTATTCTTCATGATTATTTCCTCATGTTTTTACTTCAAAATCTGTTAAATTATATGATACTGCCAATGCATTTCAAAATATTCCTTGAACAACTATACAAGCCATCTTCCAACTCAGGGTGAAACAGATAGGCTTAACTACAACTCCTCCACCAGACTGGGGGCACAGTAGTTTTTTCAA
Organism: Urosaurus nigricauda; assembly: GCA_034509955.1. Taxonomy (NCBI): domain Eukaryota; kingdom Metazoa; phylum Chordata; class Lepidosauria; order Squamata; family Phrynosomatidae; genus Urosaurus; species Urosaurus nigricauda. Next base: position 94,981,297 of record JAOEGL010000003.1, read on the forward strand.
TCCTTACCCACAACTGTTGCAGAAAATCAGTTCAATAAATAATAAAACTAGAGATCAGATATTTATGACCAATCATACAATTTCTACCCAGAGATTCAGACAATCTCCTGTTATGCCACTTATTCCCCAATTACCAGGTCCACTCTCCCCAAAAAAGCCAAGTATAATTAAGTTAAAAATAGAAATTTCCATTTCCTCTTATTATTTCCCTTGTAGTTCCCAAGCTCTAGAAGTGTTTATTCGGTATATCAACTTCCTATGTTTGTATTTTTAAAGGACTAGTACCAAAAAAAACCAAAAAAAAACCCACTTCAGTCCTGACTACCGCCGAAACATTTATTCTTGGAAATCAGCCCATTGTTGGTATTTTCCTCTGAAGTATGTATCACAACAGGAATAATAATCACTTCTGGTTTAATCTGTACAACATATCCCAAACAGAAGTAGTTAACTGAGAACACTTACAGTAACCTAGCTTCCCACATAAAACTCTTTCCAACAAATTCTTTTTACAAATTCTTTTTAAAACTTACTTTCCGGTATTTATTATATTGTCCTTTTTAGACACCTCGCACATTTTCTTGGGAATGCAAACTACAACTTGGGTCCCACTTTTATCATTTACAGAATCTGTTCTGTGGAAACAATGAATCAAGGGAAAGTTTTCACTGTTTTACTTGTACAAGATAATCTGACTCTTTATAGTACTCAATTTCAGCTTCATGTATATCAAACTTAGTGCTTTCCAGCAACCACTTATAAATTTGCAAAACATGTTCAATTTCTCTAACAAAGTAATTTATACAATACTTCTAATACAGCAGTACAGTATTAGTATGCCCATATGTTCATACTAGTATTTCCCTTTTTCTCCTATATTACATACCATGCTCCTGTTCCCCCCACCCCAAATGCCATGGATGGCATTCTTCCATAGCTTCAAAATTGCTGGGAATTTTAAACTTTATACAGGTTTGACACCAATGACAGATTTGAAAGAACAGCAAGGAGAACCAAGCCTTACTTTTTTATTTATTTTTAACTGAATTTTCCTAATACTGAGGAACAGAATGCCAGACCACTTTTAACAATGTAAGTGATTTTTTGTTACATTTGTATCCCAACCATTCATAATGGCTATGATGTAAATAAAATTCCCAAACAATCTTTATCTATTTGATAATCAGCCTGAAACAAAGGTCATTTTAAAACATGGACGTATAGTAGCTGCACAACAAGCTGCACAGTTAAATTGCATTAAACTATTTTTACGTGGCTTTAAATAGTCTTGTTTTAATTTGGTAAATTCTTTAATTCTTCAATATGCTTTTAGTCTGTTTAAACTATTCTTATTGTTTTAAATTGGGCCCCAGGTCCCATGCGGGGAGAAAGATGGGATATAAATAAAACAAAGTAAAACAAAGCAAATTGCTATAAACCATTGAACTTGATTTTACTGTCACTGCCCTGAGAGCCTTGGATTTGTGGCAAGATATAAATGTGCATATAAGTGTGTGTGTGTGTGTGTGTGTGTGTGTCAAAAATAAGGCTTTACTGTTTTTTGTTCCTATACTTTTCAGGCCTGTTTAAAAATAAGAAACTTATCTTTTTCTATATAAACACACATAGGCTGCTCATATAACCACACCATGAACTGACATACCTTTAACAGCAAGTGGCAACTGTCAATAGGATTGAAGCCAAAAGGTGCCACTGACTGGATAAAATTTTGGTGGAGAAATTAGTATACTTGGCGTGGGATATTTGAAATTTCACAAAATACAATAAATAAATCTGTAAACACTAAAGGCGGTAACAACTTCCCAATACAGCCTGATTGTCAGATGAAAAAGAAAAGGTTTTGAATAGAAAAAACACAGTTGACTGGGCAGAAGCCTGAAGAGGACCATTTCTACTGCAGAGGCAGAAGCATGCTGCAAAATTATGTGGCAGTTTCCATTTGTCCAAATTCTGTCTCCGATGATACAACAGAAAGGGATGTAGCTGTTTTATTCGATGTAATTGTATTTTAATCTTGTTAGCTGCCCTGATTGATCTCAAAGGGGTGGGGTATAAATAATTATTATTATTATTATTATTATTATTATTATTATGTTAAGACACAAGGTACTACAGTGGGCCCTTGTTATCTGTAAGGGATCTGTTCCAGACCCCCCCCCCCCAATAGTAAAAAAAGGCATGCCCATTACATGCATGCCCATTACGTGCATGCCCATTACAAAAGCCAAGGTTTGCCATCCACGGAAGCTCAAGCTTGGCACGGGCATATTATAATTCTTTCAGTTCCTCACACCCTTTACAGTTCAAACAGGCTGGGTTATTTTTCCCAAGTGACTTATCGGGGGGAAATATCCAAGTATGGAAAATACTTAAAAACTACTTCTGGAATTCCCTGATTGTATGAATGTGGTTTCTTGATGAAGGTGTCTTTCCCGAAAATAATAATTGGTCCAAAAAAGAGTCTCTTCCCCACCAAAGTTGCACCTTTCAAATAGAAGAGAGCAGCAACATTTTTAAAATATATTTGGCAGAACTAAACAGTTTTCCTCCACTTATCTGAGCAAAATATGACTTCAGCACAAATCTACAATTGTGCCTTAACAAGTATAGGTTAAAATCAAAATGCCTGTGACAACCAAACTAGTATTTAATTACTTCTGCAAAAGTACCTTTTCAAGTATGCCTGGGTTTTCCATGACTGAAATCACTGGAGGATAAATATTTTGATTTCAAAAGGGCAGCAGTATGTATATAACTATGTGGTACATGGGAAATATTCTGCTATTCCTCCTGAAGTTAATAGCACAAACATACCTTTCATTCCACAACTCATAAATGCCACCTTTTAGTTTCTTGCACACTGCTTTAATAGGAAAAAGTACAAGTCTGTCCTGCCTGCTAAGAAGGGCGAAGGGGGGGGGGGGCAACAACACTGAAACAATAAAACTGAACACCTTATTAAAGAAATACTGATTCTAATCCAGTAAGAAAATGCTCATGTTCATCCATCCGAACATATTCTATTATTAAACAACATCTTGGGAAATTCAGCATTACTGTAAGGAAAAACTGATTTTTACTGTAAATACAATAACACAAATATATATATAACCTAATACATTTTGAACCACATAATTTATATTCTACTAGGCTGGGTGGGTGGATTTGGTTTGCTGCAAATAGCTCAAGAAATACCAGCATCACAGATAATCAAAAAATAAAGAGAAACATGAGACATTTAACAATATTTTCATTCACTTTCCTACCCTTATCAAAACAGAGAGTGCAAAGCTCTTTTGAGCAGAGAATGCATATTTTAAAATATACCATTGAGCCTATCTTAAACATAATGTATACTGTATGAACTCCAAAACCTGCATTTTAAGAAGATACTATTTATGTAAAAGTAAAGTGTATGTGTTCTCACAGTCAGGAAACATTTTCCATGGGACCATGTAGACACTATGTGGGACCATGTAGATATAAATTTAATTTCAAATTTAAAAGCATACATGGCCTCATAGCCCAAAAAAACCCACAAAAACCCCCACATACTTTTATACTCCGTAATGCCTCATCTTTATATAAACTTTGTCCATTTGTCTATAAATCCTCTGAAAAATGTATATGCTAATTCAGATTTGAATATGCAGGAAAAAAAATATTTCAGATATTTTGGGTACAGAGTGGACCCCTGTTCTCACTGGGGTTTGGTTCCAGGACCCACCTACCCCACCCCACCAAAATCTGTAGATGCCGAAGCACCATTAAATACATTGGCATAGTGAAATTTTGTTACTTATATAAAAAAGCAAAATCAAGGTTTACTTTTTGGAATTTATATTTTTTTAAAAATATATTTTTTCAAGCCATGAATGGTTGAATCCATGGATAAAGAATCCATGGTGATGTTTTCCAAAGTTTGTCTTTCTGCATAAGTAACTTACATGAAATAATTAATGAAGTTTGCCAGGGATCTTAGGAAAAATAACTTACCAAATCCTGGGGCATGTAACCTAAACAGTTTAACATGTAAGGTTGGTGGAAGAAATAGTAATTGATATTCTGTCTGTATGTCAGTCCCAGACAGCTAGAACTCCAACAGTTATAGTCCCAATTTCCCAATGTAGGGGGAAGCCCTGCATCCTGCACCTCTGCCTGCCAGACAGAGCCCCTGCAAATATCATTTCTATTTTTATTTGCTAGGTAAAGAAAGGAAGGAACTGGCAAAACGACCTCTGAGTATTCCTTGTCTAAGAAAACCCTATAAAATCCATGGGTTCACCATACATCAACAGGCACACAAAGCATGGTCAATGGCTGGAAGAGGTCTAATTTACTTCACACATGATTTAACACAGGTTCTCATAGTCCTGACAAGAAATCTGTATTTAGGACAAAAGGCTACTATTAGAACAGAATATGAAGAAACAAAATGATTTCCAAATAGCAAAGGGATCAGGCAAGCAGCATTCTATCAATATCACATGAAGAACAGGTTTAGACTCAGAAAACAGAAGAGTAAAGATAGGAGGAAGGAATGCCAACAATCCAAGATGTATGGATGACACCATACTACTAACAGAAAACATCACAGACTTGGAACAATTATTAAGGAAGGTTAAAGAAGAAAATGTAAATGCAGACTTAATGCTAAACACAAAGAAAACAAAAATAATGACCAAGGAGGACCTACATACATTCAACCTAGACAATGAGAAAAGTGAAATACTCAGAGTTTCACCAGCAGATAACAAGGATGGACTGTAAAACTGAGCATTAAAGTCAGAATCATATCAGCCATTGTATTCCATCTTACCATGTATGGATGAAAGAGATGGACAGTGAAGGAAGTGTATAAGAATAACATCAATTCATTTCAGATGTGGAGCTGGAGAAGAGTGCTGAGGATACCAGCTAAAAAGACCCCCCCCCCAAAAAAAAGGTCCTTGAACAGATCAAGCCTGAAATCTTACTGGAAGCTAAGATGACAAAACTGAGGATGTCGTATTTTGGACAAGTTGTGAGAAGGCAAGACTCATCAGAAAAGACAATAATGCTAGGAAAGGTGGAGGCAAGTAGAATGAGAGGAAGATGGCACACTAGATAGACAGACTGTATTAGGGAGGTCATGGGTATGAATTAATAGGACCCAAGCAGAGCAGTGGAGGATAGAGGGTCTTGGAGATGTCTCATCCACAGGGTCACCAGGAGTCAGGGTCCACTTAAGGCAGACAAAAACAACAACATGATTTACACCATTCCAGTGTAATGGCTGTGCTTTCTTTTCAAGACATCTCCCATTGGGTGAGGTGGAGGGGGGGGGGTTTCTCAGGTTTCACCTTCTCTGCTATTTTCGGGGATGAAGACAAAAAGTGTAGGATTGCGAGCAGCCACTGCTCCCCCCCCCCAACACACACATACCTTTTAAAAGAAGACCAATAAAATAAAAATAGTTTGAACTTATACTGGCACGTCATGTGAAAGGGTTATTTGGTGGTTATGTGGACTTGAGATAAATCCAATAATAATACTAATTTTGCAGTCTTCCCTATACATTTCCATTCCTTATTATCACTTTCATGCAAAAAATCTAAAAAGAGCAGACTTCATGAATTTTCTTTAACAATTCCTTTTCCAGGCATTTTACTTAATCTATGCATAACAAGTGAGCCTTAAATGCAGTCAATACTATCTCCAGTGCTGCAGGACAGAATTAGGGACTCAACACTATTAATGTTATAACCAGCTAAAATAGCAGCATAACATTACTGTCCTGCAAGTGAAATCTGAATCTTTAAAAAAGCTTCCAGCAAAAATATTTCATGTACAGCCAAAAAAAAAAGGGGGGGGCTGCTTTATGGAATAACAATACAACACTATGACAGTTACAAAAATCCCTATTAAAGCAGCTCTAGTTTATTTATATTTTCAACATGTGTAAAAGTTATTCTAATTATAGCGTCAAATCTTTGCTAAAGTCTATCTTCAAATGCCATCTAATTCTCAGCCAAAATCACATATGCAGCAGTGCAACTCAGTTATTGCATGTTCCCCCTTGCTGTAGGCAGAATATCCAAGTTAATTTCAGAATGACAGATTCATTCATGTCAGATCAATCACCACTTTCATAAGATCCCTAATCAGTTTCATGCCTAGATGGTGGATGCAAACTCATGAAGCGCCCTGGCAAAACTGGCAAAACTGGCAAAACAGAAAGAAAGATGTAAGAATAATGTCAATTCCAAAACTCTGAGGCTATAGCAATGATATCTAAGGGGCAGAAAAGATATGCAAGTTATTTTCTACTTCATCACCCACAGGTATATCCAACTATATTAATGTGGCAGATAGCACCACCTGTTATTCATTCTCTATAGCAGAGGTAAACAGATTTCAGGACTGTGAGGTATACTTTGTTTCTTATTAGAAACTTGAGATCCCCCAGCCACAATGTCTTGACCCCAGGAGTAATGAGGACACAAATTCAGACGCTGAAGTACCAGTGGTGCCAACACAGAAAGCATTAAATGAACACCACTGGAAAGCCAGAGACCAAGCCTGAGATATCAGAGACTACCAATCCAAAAAGATCTAGATCCATGAGTCCAGACCAACAGTGGTAGGCCTAGCTCTAGAATTGGGATAGCACTGTCTTTTCCAACTGCTCACAATCTTAAGAGACACTGTACTGATGTCACCAATGAGGCTGGCATGATTTCTTGGACATAGAGGAAAAGTACATGGTGCCAGACCAAATGCCTGTCCCTTTTAAATTTCTCACCTTGTGAATGAATAAAACACTTCCATTCAGTTTTATACCTAGAAAAGAATGTTCATATGAAGCTTTCTCAGGAGCCACAACATCCATCCTGCCTCTGGATTCCCATTGGTGGCTTGAACATGACATAGAATTTGTTGCAGAAGAGGCAGCACTGTGTAGTGGTTTGAATGTTGGAATAGTACTCTGGAAGACTAGGGCTTGAAATCTCAGTCATACTCAGTCATGGAAATCTACTGTGTGACCTTGGGTAAGTAATACTCTCTTAGCCTTAGAGGAGGCAATGGTAAACTGCCTCTGAATAAATCTTGCCAAGAAAACCCTAGGACAGAGTCACTAAATCAGAGTCAATCTGAAGGCATGGTAAGAAACTAACAAAAAAAATATAGGGGAGGGGGGGGGAGAGACTGCTAACCTCCAGGTATGTTAGTGTAGTCTCATCTGAAAGTGACTTCCATCTTGGTCTTGTGAACATCTTACTAGAAATATGAACCCAATTTGAAATTGCTGTGAAAAAGATGTATTCCAGGCTAGGATTATTCAGGGGAGGTGATCAAATCTGAAACATAGCCTACAGTTTTCAGACCTCTACAGAGACCTTTTGACAGGTGCAAAGGAAGAGAAAGGGTCAGTTCACAATATCCTACCTTTCTTTTGTACAACCCCCAGATAAAACTCAATGTCAACTAGATATCTTCATTTTCCCTACCAGTTATGGTGAAGCATAATTAATTGCCCGTCGCCTGACGACTCCTAGCTCCTTCCCTCTCCCAATGGACATCTGGCCACCCACATTGGACCTCGAGATGCTGTGCTGTTTTTAGATTTGACTTGTTTTAATTGTGATAGTTTAATCCTGTTTTAAGAGGTGGCAGGTGGGTATGTGTTGTATAGATAGTAATATTTTAACTGTATATGCTTTTAAATGCTGTACCCCACTTCGACTGCTCACTCAGAGGGGCGGGTTAGAAATAAATATTATTGTTATTATTATTATTATTATTAAGCAAGCTTTTATGTAACACAGATCATGATCTTTCTTTTTCTTAAACACTCACAGATACAACATTTGCAAAATTTTCCTACTAGGGAAAATATTTTCCTACTTGTTCTCTCCTTTTTTTAGGTTAAATACTCATTTAGTTTCACAGTTCCAGAGTTCTAAGAGAAGCATCTAAGACTTTCCACAGTCAGTGTTGTAGGAAATGTATTTCTACACACAACTTCACAAACCAGGTCCTGAGCAAGTCCCTAAATTTATAACTGATATATTTTACTAAGTTATCACCTAATATCCTTTAACACAATCTGGCACTGCAAATCCCATTATCTCAAACCAGCATAGCTAATGCTCAGGAAGGTTAGGAGCTATCATCCAAAACAGAGATGGCACCAGTTGTAGGACCTAACTTTTTAATTCAATTCCTTGTATGCAAGGAAAAAAAGGTTCTCATTTTCTTGAACCAAGGGCATGTAATTACTAAAATGTCTCATCTGATCTTTTTACAACACTCAGTTATTCAATGTATGTTACAAAGAACTGATCAATATTAGTATAGTCCTAGCACGCAAAGAGCTAATTGTACAAACTGACCGACTGAATATTTTCACAAATATATTGTGAACATTTTCACAAATATATTTAAAGGGGAGACTTTTAATACTATAACCACAGCTGAATACAATGGTTAAGCACACTGATTTGAATTAACTGCTGACTTCAGAATTATGATGAATTCCCACTGCACCCATTTAATCCTTTCCTGCCTGCTCTATATATGCTGACAGTGCATTCCATAGAACTATATACAAGACCTTCTAAAAATCATGCAAGTAAGAAGAGCCTGAGACATTTGCACTACACTCAATGAAAACGTGTTTTGTCCCACAGATAAAGACACATCAGGTTAGTTCATCTACAGAATAGATTAGCCATCCCTCCATATGTCTTGACATTTTAAACTAAGGATTACTCAAACACTCACTGCATGTTATCATCTACAAAGATTTCACCTGCCAAGTGCCTCAAGATGATCAAATCTGGAAACATTACCTGCCACTGTAATGCAAAGACCATAGATATTTACGGGCATGTAGGCTAGTAAATTATGCAGACCTGAAATGAAGTTGTTTCATAACATAGTAACGGAGTACTCAGTACTAAATACAAATGGTAAACTTAGTCTAGAAAAGTTTAAACTATTAAACCAAATAAAAATCATTCAAATATAGACTCATATTTAAACATTTTAGAATCTCATGCTCCTACAACTTTGCTACTGAAAATTTTGAAATTGGTATTGGCTTTATAATTAAGCATTCCAACAAACTTTCTAGACTTTACAGATGAAAAGATTAGCTTTGGGCAAAGGCCTATTGATTTTTTTAAGCAACAGTAGCTGATTTAAAAAAAAAAACAAAAAAAACCCCTCATATCTCTCCATTGAACCTGTCAGAACACCAAGATCTTCGGGGGAAGGCCTGCTCTCGGTCCCAACACCATCGCAGGCTCGACAAATGAGGACACAAGAACGACCCTTCTCAGTGGCTACTCCCACCTTCTGGAGCACACTTCCACAGGAGGCTAGGCGCCCCCCACCTGCTTTACTTTTGCCAGCAAGTAAAAACATTTTTGGTCAAGCAGAATTTTAAGGGATAAATAGGGAAGGTTCTTAGAGATGAGTATTTTATTTATTAACTTTTGTTTGGTTTTTAAGTGATTTATATAGTATAAGGTAAAAGTTTTTAGGAATAGCAAGCAATAGAAGTACATTTCTGTACCGCTTATCAGTGCATTTAAGCACTCTCTAAGTGGTTTACAAAGTGTAAGTTAATTGCCCCCAATAATCTGGGAACGCATTTTAGCGGCCTAAGAAGGATGCAAGCCTGAGTCAAACTTGAGCCCCCTGGCTGGTATTGAACTCACAACCTTATGGTTTGTGGGTGATTGACTGCAGCGCAGGCATTTAACCACTGTACCATCACATTAAAACTCATCTTCTTTGGAAGCTGCCTTGGGTCCCACTCTAAAAGAAAAGTGGTGTATTAATTAAATAAACAGATAGATAGATAACTTGCCTGAAAGTAAGGAGCCCTCCCTCCATCCACCATCTTCAGGGAGAGAAAGGCAAGCCAGCTCCAACAGGCCTTGCCTGAAAAGAAGAAGAGCCCTCCCTCCAATCCATCTGCCATGGTCCAGGCCTCTGAGGGAGAGAAGATCTGCTGGACTTTCCCTCTTCCACACCACCTCTCCCTTCTCCTTTTGTGTCGTATCTTTTTAGATTGTAAGCCCAAGGGCAGGGAAATGTCAAATTAACAAATTGTAAGCCGCTCTGATAGCCTTGGCTGAAGAGCGGGGTATAAATAAAAAAGAAGAAGAGGAGGAGGAGGAAGAAGAAGAAGATTCAGTGCATCACATTGCCTCATTATCCCATATGTAAGGAAAATCAGAACAGTAGAACATGCGAAATGGGTATATAAATTTCAGCTTTTCTTACTGAACAAATTGATGTCACATTCACACTAGTTCTTAAAGTGTACAACGCATAGGATCTATAACTATTTTTTGAAATTTTCATGATACAATACACAACAAGCAACATGTCATCTTTCACAGAAACACAAATATATGTAAGTACTTAATGCATGTCTACAGAAACTCCAGATTATCTTTCTCAAATACCAGCGCCTGGTGCCATATAGCATACTGCTCTGGGAAGTTTTAGGGATTTTCAAAAATAGTTCATAATAAGCCAGTCTTCTGCATGCATAAAAGCTTGCACTGGCATACTTTGGACACACCTAAAGTAACATTTTGAATCCCAGTGCTAGATGCATTAAACTGAACTATATACATGGAAGAAAGGCCCATAAAGGACATTTTCAAAAATTAAAAGTATGAGAATAGTACTCTTACTCCACTATTGTTTCTTTAAAACAGGAATTGCACACATTTTTACCGTTTTTATTAAACAAAGGCACAATTTAAACATTTCTGGGGCTTACTTGACATTCCACACATACTTCTGGTAAGGTAGTTCTGGCTGATAGTCAAGCTTTCCACTTATGAAAGCACAGTTCAGTATTTAAAAAACACATATTCCTTCCTTCATAGGACTGTAAAATACTTTAAAATGTTCTTGCTTGCTTCCATGGAAATATGCAGACAAAGGGTGTATGAGCTGATACATGGTACATTATTCACTTTCATAAGAATCAAGCAAACTGAAATTGTAATCTTGACAACACTTCTGATGATATGTAATATATACATCATCTCATTGCTTATCTATACAGTACCATTCATACATATGACAGTTTTGAGGACTACACAAGTGCAATTTAGTTGCAGAAGATGGCATGGAGGACATCAGCACTAGGGTGCAATTGAGCTGACGAGGAGGACATGCAGAATGGATGACATGCTGGGATTGCTCTCATGCCGCCAACTTCTTTCTTTCAGTCATTCTCAAAGGTGCTACTAGATCTCTCTACATACATTACCTTAGAGTTAAGAACATGAGAATGAACAAGTGTATTTCCACTGTCAAGAGGCCAAGGAGATGATAATGCCAGCCCAGGCCACTGACTACTGCTGTCTCCAGATCCCACCCATCATTCTGTTCCAATTACCCACCTGTGTAAAAAAAGCCAGCAACACAAGAGAGAAAGATGAGAGACATTGAACCTTGTAAAGTTAAATACTATATATTATTGCAGTTACAAATCCTAAATAACAGCAGGGTATAAGTACTAGTGGGCTGTGCCAAAGGCTTCACTTAAACAGAAACTTCTAAAGCAAAGGTCTGAGGGAGAAGTAAGCAAGCTGGTATTATGAAAGCATCACGGGGAGATATTTCCATGGCACTTATTTAAGACCAATACTTTTGTTTGGGATCTCAGAGTAGACAGGAAGTACCTTCTTCTCCAAGGAGAAGCAACAGATGGTAAGGACAACAAAGGAGGGGAAGCATTTTAGCAACATTTGACAGACTTAAGCTGATCAAGGTGTGTTAACAGACAGGGCATGGACAAGATTTTTGCCAAGAGGACACACACCTTTCTTTAACACTTCCAGGAGAAGCAACATGATCTGGAGGAGCAGGGAAGAGGAGAAATCAAAGAGAGTGCCAAGGCTTTATATTTCAGCAAAGTAAATGGTGATGTTTCAACAGATTAAGTAAGGCAAACAAAGGGGAGGGCTTGGGAACAATGATGAGAACAAAACTATCTTAAACACGGAGAGGTAGAGGCAAGACAGAAACCTATCCAAGTAAAAACATCAGAAAAACAGTTGGAAATTAGAAATTGAGCAGAGAAAGAAACTGTGGAGTACAGATGCATGTCATTAGCAAGTAGATGATTAAAAAACATAAAATGTGCTGGTTATCACACATGTTGTATGCACAGTGGGGAAGGGAAAATCTTTTTCTTGAAGAGGTCTATATTACCTTGATGAAATCCTATTATAATCAGCAGTGAACATGGCTAGAACCTATAGCGGGTAGGATGAAAGTCAGAACTGGATGGAGTTGCAAGTGTGATTACAGACATGTGAATTTTGGCATTCTTCTGCATCCAAGTTGTGTTATGTTTCCTCCATTAATTTTGTACGGGGGAATGAGTACAAAGGAGTTAATAATATCAGTAATAGGGAGCCAAGCTAGTAGGGGGATGGATCCTAGTTAAAAAACAGCAACCCAGAGGTCCAGTCTGAAGGGCATGGAAATCAACATTTGACCTGTCAGGCAGAGATTTCTCACCCTTGGTGTTGTGCAGAACAAGAAGAAATTTTTGAGGAAGTTCAACACAGAGAGAAAAGCAGACAAAACCCTTCCCTGTACAGAACTATTTAAGGAATGTTCAGGCAGGTAATAAGACTGAGAGAGGCAGGGTCAGAAAGGGAGAGAGCGACTTTAAAAGCAAGGCAATGTGGCTTTCTAGATTGGCAGGAAAGTGTGACATGAAGTTATTATTATTATTATTATTTTATTTTATTATTAATAATAATAATAATAATAATAATAAATAATAAATAATGAAGTTGCCTTTTCCTTAATGCTTAGCAGCTGCACCGCAGCCTTTAGATGGAGCTGCGCTGTTCCGCAGTTTTTAAAAAAGAAGCTGGGAAAACCAGCACCTTTTTAAAGACGCTTCTTCTCCCCTAAAACGCAAAAAAAAAAGCGTTTTCATGGCACACTTTCCCTTTTTCTCATCTAAAGGCTAGACTTTCATGCAGCCATGAACACACTTCTTTTTGCCAATCTAGAATATAGGACAAAAATGCCACTGGCTAAGAGTAGCATATGGTTGAAAAATACCACCAAAGGCTGACTTGAATTTTCACTGTTGCTTGAAGTTAGTTATAGGTGAGTAGCACTTCCGCTTCCTCAGCCCTGCTGTGCTTTGATACATGTCAAGAATTAGGACTGAAAAAATGATGGTGTACAGGACTAGTAGGCATTTTCCCAAAGGCTAATTATAGCAGATGGCCTGGGAAGACTATAAGACCTAAGGGACGCCTCTCTTTCAGACTCGTGAAATGGCAGGATGGCAAAAGAGGAAAGAAATAAAATCCCTCTTCATCACTTCTCTTCATGTTTCAAGGTAAATAAAGGGTGGGATGGAGTACAGTGGCAGGACAGGGCCAAGAGAAATCACAAACACTTCTCCACCCAGGATGTCAATCAAAACCAGAAATGGTTTGGGAAGCAGAATCCTTAACTGATGCTTTTTAACTGATGTTGTTTGTTAGTTGTTAATGGTTGTTTTTCCCCGCCTCAATCTGTGGGGAGAGCCACGTAGGAAATAAATGTATTTGTTGTTGTTGTTTTTGAAATACTCAACTCTTTTAATAACCCTGAAAGTTCACCACCACAACACACTCAGGCAAGTTTCAACAGTATCACCACCCATTGTGCACATCAAAAGGAGGGCAGCGTAATTTGTCATATTTCTCAAACCGATTGCAAAAATGCACTAATCTCCACAGCTGACTTTAAACCAGTCTTACTCTGGTTATTAGCCTATATCTCTTGTCCTTGTTCTAAAGTCCACGAAAGCACATGGAAACAGTCTGCGCAGCTCAGAGGAACCACAGCCTCATTCCTGGCCCACATCCCTTCATACTGCTTGTTTTCTTTTGCTTTTAATGCTCAAGCACAATAGACACAAACAGGATGCAAGTTCTTTAATACAGAACCTATTCCCCCCCCCCCCAAAAAAAAGTCTTTCTTCCTACAAAAATTCACACATGCCTTCTCCGTGTTAAAGCAAACTTCCCAACCATGGCCATGAATGAAAACCTGAACATGTGTTTTTATGGGATTAGTGTCAAAGACTGTAAAAATAAACACTGCATTATTTCACCCACTACAGTTCTCTAATCATGGTGTTTTTACAAGTAATCATTTCTATAGAACTTTACACGTGTAAAGCACCTCAATGCAACCTTATCTCATTCCTCCTCACAACATTCCAGCGGCATGTTTCTATTTCCAGTGTTTAGACATGGGAAACTGAACAATTATCACTCTTCCCAAGTCCACAGCCAAATTGCAGTTTAACCTGTCTCCCAGTTTCAAGTTCAATGCTACAAAGGCTCTTCAGAGGGAAAGGCACATCGCCTTTTGACAACTGAAGTCAAGCCATTAGGTTGACAGCTCCACAGAGAAGGTGTTCACAGTTGTTCTTGTTTCCTTATTACAACTACTAGGTAGGTTTAAATGCCACACTTAAACAATTAAAAGCACAACTGCATGCACGCTCACCGAACAATACATTCCTAGTTTCTAAAGGAACTGCTTTCAAACAATATACACATAGAGTGCAGCCTGAGAAAGAAGTTGCCTTTGAAAAATGGAAATTGTTCAGGGTTTGAAAATGACAAACTTTTTTACTCAGCAAGTATATACTTTATATACACAAAAGATATACACATACATCATTTATCATATTTATCATATAACTTATCATTTATATGTATAACTTCGTGTGCACACATCAGTATATACACCACCAAAGATAATCATCTTCTTTTAAATTCTCAAATAATAAAGCACTGTAAAAACATGCACAAATAAGAATAGTTAAGTCGCAGTTTTAAAGCAGGATGGTAACATTACTTCTTAACACAGGGCTAAAAAAATTACACGCGCGATCCAATAATTTAATGTATATCCCAAAATATATATTTTTAAAGAAGGAAGGAAAATAGGAATGACATTTAACTGGACGGTAGTTTTAAATTTCTCTAAATCTGATCAAGTCTGCCTCTATGCAGGAGAATCAGGGTCACACACAACACAACACAAGTGGTTGAGAGATGCCAGGAAACAAAGGCACCTCTGGCCAGAACAATCATGTTTTTCCCCATCCCCAAATATTAAATATGGAAGGGGGAAAACAATGATGAAAATGAGTCAAAACATGTTGCTAGACAGATACATTTAGAATATGTTAAACATGCAAGGAACTCTAAAAAATGTCAACGAACCGGGTTGCTATTCAGAACGTGCGAGAAGACAGTGAGTCATATATATGTGTGTGTGTGTCTGTGTGTACACACACACTATTGTTTTGACAACAACTTTAAATTGCATGGAACAAAATGGAGTGTGTCAGGAACTGGTGGATATTCATCCTGCAAGGGGAAGTCTTCCAAATGTTTTAGACTTCAACTCCCAGAATTCCTTACTGTTGGCCCAGCTGCCTGGGGTTTCTGGGAACTGAAGTCCAAAACACTTTGAAAGACCAAAGTTTGGGGACTGCTGACCTAGACAAGCCTCTTCCTTTTTGCCCTCAGTCGAACAGGAGTGGGACAGGGAAGAAAAAAAGAGGTTTCGCTTTGTTTTAAATAGGATTCAAAGTCTGGGAAGTTCTTCCAACAAGGAGAAGCAGAGCCATGGCTTCTTCTTGTTTTTCTTTCTCTCAGGGTCAGGAGGGAAGAAAGCTTGGTGGTCCCCAAACTGTGACCTTTATAAGAGATTTTTGGACTTCATCTCCCAGAAGCCTCTGCCATGTTGGCCAATAGTCTGGGATTCTGGGAGCTGAAGTGCCAAGATCCCTTAAAAGGCCACAGTCTGAGGACCACTGATCCAGGCTTTTGACAAGGCTTCCCATCATGTTTTCACAGACAAACTAAAGGCTGGAAAAGTGGTCCCCAAACTGTGCCCTTTCAGGGACTTTGGTCTAGCCCATTGGTTGTCTATGAAAACAGGATGGGAAGCCTTGTCAAAAGCCTGTACCACTGGTCCCCAAACTGTGGTCTTTTAAGGGATTTTGGACTCCAGCTCCCAGAATCCCAGGCTATTGGCCAACATGGCTGAGGCTTCTGGGAGATGAAGTCCCAAAAAATCTCTTATAAGGGGCACAGCTTGTGGAACCACTGATCCAGTCCAAAAAAAAAAAAAAAAAACAATCCCTTAAAGGGCACAGTTTGGGGGGGACCACTGAACTAGCCCTTAAGTGGTCTATGAAAACATGACGGGAAGCCTTGTCAAAAGCCTGGATCAGTGGTTCCCCCCTTTGAGGGATCTTTGGGGACTCCATCTCCCAGAAGCCTCAGCCATGTTGGCCAATGGCATGGAATCCTGGGAGATGGAGTCCACAAAACAAACATCCCTTAAAAAGAGCAGCACAGTTTGCAACCTCCTCCTCCTTTCTCTTTCTTTCTTTCTTTCTTTCTTTCTTTCTTTCCTTCTTCCTCACCTGTCCCTGGGGTCTATCCACGAAGTCTGCCGGGTGTTGTGGTCGATGTAGAAGACCCTCCCGTCGAAATCCCGGGCCTCCTCCCAACCGGAGGGCAGAGGCAGCTCCGAGCTCTCCCTCCCCCGAGACCCGGCCCCAGCAGTGGAGGCAGCAACGGAGGCAGAGGAAGAGGAGGCTGCCCGGGCTTCCCCTTGTTGCCCTCCCTGAGGCTGCTGCTGTTGCTCTTGCTGCTGCTGTGGTTGTTGTTGTTGCTGCTTCCTCCTCCTCCGTCCCCCGCTGAGCCAAGGCATGGCCTCCCCTCCAGAGTCCCCACTAAGAACACCAGGCCTCGGAGGGAAGAAGATGAAGCAGCGACGACGCCCCGGATCCAGGACTAGAGAGGAGGAGGAAGGAGAGGAGAAAGACGAGGAGGAAAAGCCCGGAGGCGGCGGCTAGGGCCTAAACAGCCTCGCCGCCGACCCTGCTGCTGCTGCTGCTGCGGGCTTTCCCTCATCATCTTCCTCCCTCTTCCCTCCCAATCCCAGCCTCTCTCTCTTCCAACAAAATCAAGCCCGCAGCCTCAGTGAGGCCTAGAAATAATAATTCCCGCCCTCCTTTCTTCTCCTCCTCTTCATTAGTCCCTCCCCGCCGCCATTTTCTCTTCTCTCTCCCCGCCTCTTAAGAGCCGCCCTTTTGGGGCTTTAAGAGGAGGGAGACATTAAATATTAATCAGTAATAAATAATTATTATTTGACAGACTTGACGAGTGACTACTGTTTGTTTTATTTGTTTATTATTATTATTTGACTTACTACTACTACTACTACTAGGCCCGAGTGGGGAGAAGGTGGAAGAAATAAACATTGAAGTTTAAAGCGAGATATATAACGATATAGTGCAGCATCCACACTGGATAAATAACCCGGTTTGGCACCGCTTTAAGTGCCCTCTTGGCTCAAGGCTGTGGAATGGATGCAGCATGATTTTAATGGAGATAGTTGAGAAGGGGAGCTCCTCCCCAGTTCTCTCATGTTCAGAGGAAATATATGTGTGTCTTCTTCCTTCTCTTGACCACAAAGGAGGGCCTTCCAGGAAAATGGAGAGGATTTATTAAATAAAAAACAGCAATGTGTCCTGACCACAAAGGATTGCCTTCAGGGAAAATGGAGGGGATTTTATTAAATAAAAATACCATTTTTTTTTTTACCCATTATACCAACGTTTATTAGGCATACTTCACACAGATATCACAGCACACATGCAATACACATAAATAAAAAGTCAACAAGTCAAGAAGGTCAAGCTTAAAATTGATTAACATAAATAAAATAAAAATACTAATATAGGGTGAGGAGATGTGTCCCAACCGCAAACTAGGGCCTTCGAGGAATATTGAGGGGGTTTATTAAATAAAAATACTAGTATAGGGTGAGGAGATGTGTCCCAACTGCAAACAAGGGCCTTCACAGGGAAAATGGAGGAGATTGATCAAAAACACTAAAAGAGTCTGAGGAGAATGTGTCCTCTCCTGACTGCAAAGGAGGACCTTCAGAGGAAATGGAGGACATTTACCAAATAAAAACAGCAATAGCGTGTGAGGGGATGTGTCCTGACCACAAAGGATTGCCTTCAGGGGAAATGGAAGGGGTTTATTAAATAAAAATACTAATATAGGGTGAGGAGACGTGTCCTGACAAAGAAAGGACTTTGAGGAGATGTGGCATAACCACAAAGTAGGGCCTTTAAAGGAAATGGAGGACATTTATCAAATTAAAAAACAAGGGGTGAGCACTCAGATATGTGCTAAATGCAAAGGAGGGCCTTCAAGGGAAATGGAGGACATTTGTTAAATAATACTAATACAGGGTGAGCAGGTGCTTCCCAAGCACAAAGTGGGGCCTGTGAGGAAAATGGAGGGCATTTATCAAATATAAACACTAATACAGGGTGAGCAGGTACTTCCCAACCACAAAGTAGGGACTTTGAGGGAAATGGAGGACATTTATTAAATAAAAACACTAATACGGAGTGAGAAGATCTGTCCTAACTGCAAAGGAGGTCCTTCAAGGAAAATGGAGGAGATTTATTATCAAATAAGAACACTAATATAGGGTGAGCAGATGTGTCATAACCACAAAGTAGGGCCTTTAAGGAAAATGGAATACATTTATCAAATAAAAAACACTAATACAAGATGAGCAGATATGTGCTAAATGCAAAGGAGCTCTTTCAAGGGAAATGGAGGACATTTATTAAGTCAAAATACTAATACAGGATGAGCAGGTACTTCCCAACCACAAAGTAGGGCCTTTAATGAAAATAGAGGACATTTATCAAATATAAACACTAATAATGGGTGAGCAGGTGTGTCCGACTCCTAACTGCAAAGGAAGACATGGCCCCATGGAGAGCTTTCAAGGAAAAATTGAGCACATGACCAAAAAATTGAAATTAATAACACTTAACCGGAGGTGGCCAGATGTGTCCCAAATGCAAAGGAGGGCCTTCAAGGAAAATGGAGGACATTTATCAGATTAAAACACTAATACGGGGTGAGCAGATATGTCCTAACTACAAAGGAGGGCTTTCAGGGGAAATGGAGGACATTTATCAAAAGTGAGCAGATATGTTCTAACTGCAAAGGAGGACAAGGCACTGCCAAACGTAGGGGCTTCAAGGAAAATTGAAGCAGTTTATCAAATAAAAGCTCAAAATGATCATAAAAGTAAATTCATGCTTCTTTGTGATGCTCAAAAGGGAGGATATTTTGGAACCCCTCCTGGACAGAAGACTGACATGTCCTGGAAAAGGTGGCTCTCTTGTCACCCTGACTGTAGGATATCCAAGAAAAATGGAAGATATAACCAAATAAAGCTAAAATCAATATAAATTCATGCTGCTTAGTCAGGCTCAAAATGGAGGACATTTCAGAATTCCTCCTGGGCAGAAAGATGAAATGTAGGACATGTCCTTGAAAAGGAGGCCCTCTGGTCATCCAACCTAGGATGGAGCATCTCCCAAAATGGTTATGCTTTAATAAAACCCAGCTTTGAGGAGTCTCTTAAAGGAGGAGAGGAAGACCTGAATCATTGGACTCTTTCAGACGTGGGAAATTGGAAGTATAATCCAAGGGCAATCCAAACGCAATCCTGGGGTTTCACGTTATTGCGAATTAGAGCTTCTCATGCAATTTCGGGCAAAAGGGAAGTCACTCCAAATGCAATCATAGGCTTCACATTATTGCGAATTAAAGCTTCTCACGCAGTTTCAGGCAAGGAGGGGTCATTTTCGGGTAATGGGAAGTCATTCCGAACGCCTTCCGAATGTAATGGGGATTCATGTAAATTCGCTAAACAAGCGAATTCACATGAATTCGCATTGGCTGCATTCGAAGTTGGGAGAAATTCCTCCCATATGAAAGAGTCCATTGTGAACTGTCTAGGCTTTTTCCTTTGAAGCTAACTCTATACAAAAGAACCATATCCAGGGAAAGCAGTGATAGCCATATGTTGTTGTGTGCCTTCATTCTTTCTGCCTTATGGTGACCTTAAGGCAAATCTATCATGGGGTCTTTGTGACAAGATTTATTTATTTATTTGGAGTTTATCATACGACAGAATTTGGGGGTATAATGCAATGGCAATCCGAACGCACTCATGGGGTTTCACGTTATTGAGAATGAGTGTATATCACGCAATTTCGGGCAAAGAGAAGTCATTCCAAATGCAATCACGGGGTTTCACGTAATTGCGTATTAGAGTATCTCACGCGATTTTGGGCAATGGGGGGGGTCATTTTCGGGAAATGGGAAGTCATTCTGAACGCATTCCGAACGCAATCGGATTTCATGTAAATTCGCTAAACTAGCGAATTTACGTGAATTTGAATTGTCTCCATTCGAAATTGAGAGAAATCCCTCCCATGTGATAAACTCCTTAGAGTATTTATACCCCGCCCTTCAGCCTTAAAGGCTATCGGAGTGGCTTACAATTATTATTTTTAATTAGACGGTTCCCTTCCCTCAGGCTTACAATCTAAGAAAACACGACACAAAAGGAGAAGGGAATGGTGGGGGGGGGAGAGGGGATCAGATTCGGGTTCAAACATTCTTCTCTCCCTCCGAGGCCTGGACCAAGGCAGATGGACTGGAGGGAGAGCTCTTCTTCTTAGTTCAGGCCAGACCTGATGGAGCCGGCAGGACTCTCTCTCCCTCTGACGATGTAGATGGCAGAGATTTGTTCAGAGGAGGTTTGCCATTGCCTTATCCTGAGTCTGAGAAAGTGTGATCTGCCCTAAAGTCACCCACTGGATTGGTGAGAACTGACCCCCAGTCTCCAGAGCGGATGGTCA
Source organism: Urosaurus nigricauda (assembly GCA_034509955.1). Classification (NCBI taxonomy): domain Eukaryota; kingdom Metazoa; phylum Chordata; class Lepidosauria; order Squamata; family Phrynosomatidae; genus Urosaurus; species Urosaurus nigricauda. The sequence continues at coordinate 95,002,136 of JAOEGL010000003.1, forward strand.
TATAACAAGATACAATAACATCCAAACTCCACAACCTAGTGATAGCTGTATTGAACCAATTAAGACATCACTGTCTTATGGGTTTTGGATGTTATTATATCGTGCAAAAGAAGTGGTAGCATAAGCTATTGTAGTGAAAGCAGACTAAGGAATGTGAATGTGGGCATGGATGCAAATTACTTAAATCCCGTGCAGAAACCAGGATTTAAAAGTCGGGGGGGGGGGGGGAACCTACAAAAGCAGGTTGTTTTCAGACATGTTTGTATAAAGGAGAAATAATGTGAAATTAACCTGAATGGAAAGTCGCCAAAACCCACTCCTTTTTACTTTCGGAAGTTCCTGAAAGTAAAAAGGAGCGAGTTTTGGCGACTTTCCATTCAGGTTATTTATTTCATTATTTCTCCATCACACAAACGTCATCTGAAAATCTACCTGCTTTTTCAGGTTTTTTCATTTTTTGTTCATCGTTTAAAAATATACCTGCTTTGGGCTGTTGTTTTTTTCTTCCTAGTTTAAATTCAGTTTCTGCATGGGACTCGTCACATGTGATAAACTCCCAAGTCTACAAAAGCTACAACTTCTTTTGCACACTTGGTCTCAAAAAAAAGTGTGCTATAAGATCCCTTTGCATACTGATATTCCAGACTAACAATCCTATATCTCTGAATTCTAGTTTTTTTCCTGACATGAATCATACACAGTTGTTAACATCTGGGATAAATGCTTGTATCCTTATACATTAAATGTGTGCCTTGGGCTTTCCAAGAAATAAAGCCGTTTGACACCACTTTAACTGCTACGAATCTATCCTACAGAACCCTAGGATTTTGTATTTTCATGGTGCATCAGAGATCTCTGACACAGATCAGTCTGAATACTTTACCAAACTACAGATCCCAGTATTCCAGTAAATAAAGCTATAACTGTTAAAAGTGGTGTCAAACTGTTTTAGTCCCATGTGAATAGTTTCACAACTGTTTTCAGGCATGGTTTGGAGCCTTAAAGGTACTGGGGCCATAGCTTAAAAGAGATCTTCAAGAACAACCTTGGTTAGTACATAATAAAGGCTCATGAGATACCTGTTCCTCCACAAATCCTGACATTGCAGCTGCCTCTGTCAACTACAGCTTGATCCTAAGCATATTTACTCAGAAGTGAGTAAAAATTACTCCCAAGTAAATGTATCAAGGATTGTAGCCCGAGAAAGGAGATTGGAAATTTACAGAGTTGACAAAACAGCTGCTTCCTTTATCTTTCCTGAAAACCCCTTAAACTATTGATTTTAGAAGACGATGGGTAGGTTAATTGTGCAAATGAAACAGAGACTCACACCCCTTTTTTAATGTATAGATAGCAATGCCTTGAAAACATTAGAACATCTTCAGGACTAAGCAAAGAGAAACCGAAGAGGAAATGTAATTCTTTCTAGTCCTGGCACAGTCCTGACAAATTGTTGTTCTGTAGGAAATGTTTTTTCATTTTAAAATAAAGTTAATAAAATAAAGGTGATGGTTCTGATCCTCCTAATGAGTTTCAAAATTATGGACTTAAAATAATCCTCCCCAAAAATTCTGAATATTCTGTAGTTTCTGGAAAATAATAATGTTTGGGTTTCATCAGATTGCCCCCCACCCCCTATTTTACTTTATTTTATTTCTTTTTATTTATAAATTAATTTCTTAAAGTGATGAGCCAGCTTCTCCTAGAAAGGCTTATGCTTAGGATCTTTATTTTACAAAGCTGCTCATAAAACATCTTGGTTTTTTCCCCCGAATCCAGATTTAGTCTTGTCTAGAATCCTGTCATAAGAACATAGGAAGAATCCTGCCAGATCAAATTGGACAACTTGTGTAATCCAGCAAAGGGGCCAAATAGATGATTATGGGAAGCCCATAAGGATAATGTAGGTGGAATAATCCTCTTTTATTGTTGTTTCTCAGCAGCAAATAAGGAGAGGAATGTTTCCTTTGATCCTGAAAGTACCATATAGCCACAATATCTAACAGTCTATTGTAGTCAAGAGGATCTCTTCTCTTATTCCATGACTTCTAGGTAATGTCACACAAGATGATGAAGTTATCTTTGCACAATGAGCAAAGGTACAGGAGCTGTCTCCTTTTTTAAAAAAATAAACTCTGCTACTATGTTTGTTTCAGGAGACTAAGGCTGTGTTCACACTGGAGAAATAAACCGGTTTAAGTGCCATGGCTCAATGCTGTGAAATTCTGGGAATTGTAGTTTGTTGTGGGGTCCAGAGCGGAGCTCCGCTCCGCTCTGGGCCCACAACAAACTACAATTCCCAGAATTTCACAGCATTGAGCCATGGCACTTAAACCGGTTTATTTCTCCAGTGTGAACACAGCCTTAGGCTGCATCTACACTGTAGAATTAATGCAGTTTTTTATTATTTATTTATTTATTCCCCACCCTTCAGCCCTAAAGGCTATCAGAGTGGCTTACAATTATTAACATCACTTTAATTATTTGACATCACTTTAACTGCCATAGCTCAGTGCTATCAAATTCTGGGATTTATGGCATGTTTAGCCTTCTCTGTCAGAGAGCTCTGGTGCCAAAGCAAACTACAAATCCCAGGAATCCATAGGATGGAGCCATAACAAGTGGTGTCAAATTGCCTTGTTTCTACAGTGCAGATTACAGAGTGATTACTGACAATAGCTTTTTTTCTTTTTCTTTTAATTTTTTGGAAAATCTAGTCCTACTGATATTGTTGCATTGCTGCTATTCAAGCTTGATGATACAAGATTGTCGTTGATGGGATAGTAGGAACTAGTAGAGTCTTATCCCTCTTCCAACTTCTCCTTAACCAATTTATTCCAACTACATCAGCCACTGGAAGGGAAATTTTATTTATACTATATACAATTTATTTTCTAATAGTAAGCAAGCTCTACCTCTACCTTTTCTTTACTTCCACCTATGAAAGTCAGTGTAAACCTGATAGAAATGGGCATCAAGTGGGCTATTTCTTTAGGTCACAGTTATTGATTTTAGACAGTACCTTTATCTATAATTAAATTTGTGTACACAAAGGATGCCATTTTGTAGCTGTTAAGCAAAATGCTCCTATGAAAATCACTTAATTAAAAGGGCATGGTTGAAGCACCAACCCACTAATTGCATGAGTTTAAACTAATTACTGCATTTTGAGGATAATCCAGATCAATATACCAGAAAGGAATCATATTGATTTCCATTGTACAGCCATCCTATTGGCTATCTGTGAATAACAGTGAGCTATATTATCCATCTCCCTAACAGTTTTTGTGTTGGGGAGACACATCATCCTTATGATTTTTTCTAGTCGTTATGATACTTTAGAAACCTCAGCTTCAAGAACAAAGAAGAAGATACAATGCAGACTAACTAGGAAGTGTAGTTGACTTACTGACCAGTGAACTGTAACTTAAAATTATCAAGTTAATTCCTTCTCTTTCACAAAAGTATGTGCAGAACGCTCAAGTAAGTAGAACACTGTGTGTCCTCCTGGTAAGTTTGCATAGGGCTAGCTGCCATCTTATTTTGGCTGTAGAGACAACGAAAATTCATCCATCATCTGTGTTGTTCTTTGAGCTGTTTAATAAAGAAAAATATATGTTTATATGGTTGTTTTTTATTAAAGGAGGCTACCCAGGATGATTCAATATGCTGTAGTGTTTAATGTCAGATTAAGACTGAAAGATCTGAGTTCAAAGTTGTTCTGCTTGTGATCAGCTTGGTTTTAGGGGCAAGGACATGAGCAAGCGAGTCTAGCATGATAAGCAAAACCAAAAGTAAAGTCTACAACACCCCACATTCAAATCAGCAAGGAACAAGGAGTAATACAGAGGCAGTACAGAGTCAGGGGCCAAGGCAGTCTGAATTTAGACCAGTAGCGTCTTACCAATAAGCATGGCAAAGTGGCGATCCAAAGTCTGGCAGGAAGCAGTCTGGGCAGGCAGGGTTTACTGTCTAAGCTACTGCTGAGAGTGCATGCTTTCAGAAATCCTCCCTTAGAAAGCTCAGCTCCCCAGGCCCCACAGCTGTCTCATAGGGTTTTTGAGGTAAATGATATTCAGAAGTGGTTTACTAGTACATTATTTTGCACAGTACTAATAAGGTTACTTACTGGCCATATAATATCTCAAAACGTCATTTGCATTGTCTGTAAAAGCTCCTCCATCATCTCTCATTATTACCTAATAGCTTCCCTTCTAGAGTTTTTCCACCATCCTCACTATTGGCACTGTCAATGTGGCTGTTATGTCCCGAAGAAGATGGATGCATCTGGTGACCCTTTTATGAATCTCGACTCTCTAGTCATTATATAATGTAGTCTCCTAACAGTATAGTCTCTGTCTGTCTGAAACACTCAGGCCCTCTCACTTTGTTAAGGTGTGCATCCCAAAGAAAGGGAACCAGATAAGGTCCTCAAGTGAAAGGATATATCACTGAATACCAAAGTTATGGTCATCCATATCATAGTATTTTGAATTACTATTTATGGATGTGAAACATGGACTGTGAAGAAAAAAAGCTGTCCAGAAAACAGATTGATTTGAAATATGGTGCTGGAAGAATGTTTAAAAATATATTCATGGATCATCAGAAAGACCATTCATTGGGTCTGGGAGTAAATCAAGCTGAACTCTAACAAATCTAAAAATGACTAAACTCAGGCTATTATATTTTGGATGCATCATGAGTCACCATGGCTCATTGGAAAATATAAAGCAGAAGGAGAAGAGAACATTGAAATAGACATTGAAATAAAGATTTTCTATGCCTTGGCTTAATCATCAGAATGGCGACTGTAGTCAAGGAATCAGAAGATGACTAGGACTTGGAAGGACAGCTATGAAGGAACCAGACAAGATCTTGAAATGCCAAGATATATCATTGAAAAATAAAGATAGGATTGACCATACCATTGTATTTCCCGTTTCTATATATGGTTGTGAAGAAAGCTGATAGGAAAAAAAAATTAACTCATTTGAAATATGGGGCTAGAGGAGAGTTCTACAGATACCATGGAGTGCTAACAAAGACAAATATGGGTCCTAGAACGAATCAAATATGAACTCTTCTTAAATATGAACTCTTCTTACCTAGAAGTCAAGGAAGAAGAGAAGCATCCTGTGTGTTTGTGAATGTGTGAAAGAGAGATTAATAAACAGAAATGCATACACAGACACATCTATACATATACTCTCTCTCTCTCTCTCTCTTTCTCTCTGTATGTATCATTTAAAAAAAAGAAATAAGACAGTATATAGAATTGAAAGCATCCATGTTCATTGAAAGACAGGATATTGAAAAACTACCAAACTGCACACTATTAAAAGCTGACTACGGGCAATTCCTGAAAGCCTGTTGAAACGGGAAAATTTTCACTTGGTTCAGTAAGCAAAAACACAATAGAAAGGTGAAACAGTGACATGATCATTAAAACTGTTCTTGCAAAACTAGGTATATTTGTATGCAAGTGAGAGAGATGGAGCAAATGAGTTAGGGTGAAATTGATGATGAAGAAAACTCCAAGAAAAGACTTGGAGTCTTTTACTCCAAGTCTCAAGTCTCAGGTCTCCACCATCACAACCACAAGTTGTGTGATACAGCAGCTAAAACGGCCAATGTGATTCTAAGCTGCATCAATAGAAGTATAGTGTCTAGATCAAGGGAAGTAATAGTGCCAGTCTAGTCTGCTTTGGTCAGGCCTCACCTGGAATACTGTGTTCAGTTCTGGGCACCACAATTCAAAAAGGATGTTGACAAGCTGGGGCATGTCCAGAGGAGGACAATCAAAATAGTGAAGGGCCTGGAAACATGCCTTATGAGGAGAAGACATAGGGAGCTGGGTATTTTTAGCCTGGAGAAGAGTTGGTCAAGAGGTGATATGATAGCCCTGTTTAAGTATTTGAAGGGGTGCAATACTGAGGATGCAGTAAGCTTTTTTTCTTTTTCTTTTGCTGCTCCAGAGAATAGGACCCAAAACAATGGATGCAAGCTACAAGAAAAGAGATTCCACCTCAACATTAGGAGCAACTTCCTGACAGTAAGAGCTGTTTGACAGTGGAACACACTCCCTCGGAGGGTGGTGGAGTCTCCTTCTTTGGAGGTTTTTAAACAGAGGCTGGATAGCCATCTGTTGGGGGTACTTTGATTCTGTGTTCCTTGCAGGCAGTTGGGATGGATGACCCTTGTGGTCTCTTCCAAATCTATGATTCAGTGATTCTAAGTTGAGTCTCAAGTCTGGCAACCAACCTTCACAGAAAAAAAAAAGATGAGGTGGTGGTGGTGAGGGGTTGAATTTTAGTAACTAGAAAATCAATAAGACACGCACACAGTTAAGTTAAAAAAATTTAGAAAGGAGCAGCAAACATGCTAGGCAATGGCTTGAGGTCACAGGATCCTTCTAAAGCTATTCAACAGCTTTAGAAGTCTTCTCTGATGAGTGGTGTGGACAGGCTGCTGGGTAGACCTCAACCCCCACCTCAAGCCCATTGCTTAACACATTTGCTATTTCTGTTCTGGATGAAGTTATACCAGCAAGTTGGTTGCTAAAAATATGCAAGTATTGAGTCTAGTCAGTGCATCATTTATTGCTCAGTCAAGTTCGAGTTCAGTCATTGAAGCAACTTGAGTCTGGCTTGATTCCAAGTCAATTGATTCAAGTTCTGCATCACTGTCTCATAACAACACAGAGAAGCAATGTTTGGAGGTACCACCAGGCATCAGCTCAGAGAAAAGGGAAAACTAAAGTGCATGTACTCTAAGATAATGCCTTCAAAGCAGAATTTTAAAAGTGTGGGACAATAATAGCCTCAGACCAACACAGAAAATACTTTCTATTTTTCTTAAATTTACAACAAGCAGCAACTCATACTACCGAAAGAGGAGGCTGAGGCAAAATTAATTCAGAGTTCGTGGCTTCAAGCAATGTGGAGGCAGAATAGGAGATTTCACAGCAAGACAATTTGAACCTACATTTTGAGAAAGGAAAGCACTGCAGGGAAAAGGCAAATTGTTGGTAAGGGCTCTCAACAAATTGGAAAGAGATTGCATAGAGGTGGGCACATTTTTCAGGCTGAGATTTGAAATGCAATTTGAGGAATGTCTTGGGAGATACTTGGGAGTAGACAGGAATGAAAAGCAAAGCTTTATGATATCAATGAGATATCATAATCGCTTTTTTGCATGTTCATAGAGCATTGTCCAAATCAACTCTTTGCTCATCTACTTAAATATTTTAAATATATTTTAAATATATCTACTTAAATATTTTTTTAAATATTTTTTTTAAAAAAAGCAGAAGAGGTCATTTGTGTGTTTATAGTAATGATTTCATTTTCTGAACATGTGTTCATAAAATTATTGTGATTTACAGTATTTGAAAGGGAAGATTTCCCAACAGAAAATGGAGCTGGGAAAAAAGTACCAGTATATTTGTCATGGCTTTCTTGTTTTATCAATGTAACTGAAATGTAAAGAAACATTACTTCACTAATAGATATTTGCCATGAAAATACCTTGAATTTATAAGAATCCATCTTAAAAATTCCCTCCTCCCCAATAATTTGTAACATTAATTCTGGTAACAGAAACATCTGCATCTCTAATGAATCAAGACTTTAGGTTTTCATGTAATATCCATTCTTCTCTTCTTCTTCTAAGAATTGCTTATGATATGTTGCTATTCAGACAATGGATTTTCAGGCCCTGTTTCATTCCTATGGTATAAATAATGTATGTTTTAAATCACATATTATTGAAGGCTAAATCTTGTCATAACATGTCAAGTCACAACATTGCAAAATCTGTTTATTCGGATTCCTAAAACATAACAATACAAAGCTTGCATGTGGATGAACCAGTCTAGTTAGTAAACTTCTGCCGCACTTCTTCAGGAACTTGGGAGTGTAGGAGTTTGGCATTTGTACATTTCTGTTTCTTGTTTCCCCTCCTCCATCTCACAACATTACAAAGGAAATCCTCTGTTTTTCCAAGTGTAGGCTTCTTTTTCATTTTTCTTACTTGAACACAACAAATAGGTCTTGAGAGGGGAACTGTTTCACTGACCAAAATGTGTCTACCCAAATTTCCTTTTTGACAGCTAACATATACAACCTTGCACAAAATGCTGCAATGTCAAATGCTTCTGCTCAAGACTGCTGCCCATTCATGGCCACTATTCTGTATTTTGACAAGTATTGGGGTTTCTTCAAGCACAGTAACACCTCCCTCTTGTACATCCATGGTGATTTGTTGGTTACAAAAGAACCAGCTCTTCATACCCTCCATCTGTCCCAATTTGGCAGGAACAGTACTCATTAATCCTCTGTTGTCCTACCTTTTTTAGCTGTTTTTAAAATGTCCCAGTTTCTCTCTCCGCTTCCCACCTTCCCTCTTCATCCTCTGCTTATTTCAATTGCTGCCAACTGAGTTCAAAGTGCCAAAATAGTTTGCATTCAGTTAACTCAGCTGAGGAGAGGACAGGATGGGGCAGAATGTTGCCATTCCCAGTTGGCTCAGGCAAAAGCAAACTGCTGCTACCTCTTCTTTTTTTTTTCCTGTTCTTTCTCATTAACAATGTTTGCCTTCTTGACCACACTTTGATGTAGCCTGGTCACACACGTCCTAGTTTTCATCTGTAAAATTTTGGAAAGTATGGCTCTTGGGGGGCTGAGTTCACAGTCTGTATGCATGCAGTAAATGAGAGATTGAAAGAAATGGGAGGGGGGCTTTCTGGAAGTAATGCCAAAGGTGTATTGAAGAGATAAACATAGACTTGACAATAATTTAAGTGCATAAAGCCTGCCCATTAGAGCCCTGTATGGACATCTCTTCAATTTAAGAATTATTGAAGATACATAAATTGGTTTTGATTCATTTAATGTAAACTTAACTATGCCCAATCTTACATCCCTGCACCATATTTTAGTTTTAGAAATGTTTTGATACCTCATTCTAGCTATTTTTGAAATCATATAATGTTAAATGTTTATAAAAGTTGCAAGAATCATGGACAGATTTCAGACTGGTATATTAAGAAATTACTGTACTCAATATATCTACTGAGTGCCTTTTAGTCCAGTCAAAACAGGAGAGTCTTTGTTTCCTCTTACATGCTCTACAAATACCACCCAGTGGCCATGAAGGCCCATTACATGCTACTTTTCTCCACATTTGTCCACCCTAGGAAATTTATTATGCAAGTTTTCAAAGTATTTCCTAGATAATCTCAAGTGGTTTTGGGTTTTTTTAAAAAGAAGCAACAGACATTTATATCTCACTGCTCATTTATGGCGCTGTCACAAAACTCATGAAATCTAAAACAGCCATATATCATTCTAAATGTTCACAAAGGCCTTTCCTAAAAGTGTTGAAAACAGGGCACCTTCAAGAGTCTATTACATAGGTTTTCATTACCAGTGTGTTTGTGCAATGTATATTTAATTAAAAGCTGACACAGCTTACCATTTAAAAAAAAAAAAAAAGGATTTCTCTAATGCTTTCCCCCATCACATTCAGAAACACTGTTGCATGTGAATATCACAAAAGCCACATAATACACTTGGCCCTCTGTATCCATGAATTCTGCATCTATGGCTTAAAATAAAAATAAAAATCCCAAAAGCAAACCTTGATTTTTCCATTTTATATAAGGGGCACTATTTTACTATGCAATTGAATATAATATGACATGAGTATCCACATGTTTTCGTATCCGCAGGAGGTCCTGGAACCAAACCCCAGCAGATACTAAGGGTCCACCTTAGCACCATACTAGATTTTTGCATGACAAGTAACTAATGAGAAGACATTAAACAAGTGGAGTGTCCAACTCTCCCATCCAACCACATCACAATCTTGTCAGGGCTCCTCCAGCAGCTACTTAAAAGATAAATTGACAGATGCAAATCAAAAGGTGGATATAACATAATGGGTAATGCTGCCTTCACTTCTGTTGTCCCAGAGCACAGGTGAATGAAGGTATATGTATAGAGCCAGAGAACCAGTGTGGTATGGTGATCTGAGCGTTGAACCCTGGGAGACCAATCCACACATGGCAATGGATACACCCTGGGTGACCCTGTGTAAGTCATACTCTCTCGGCCTTAGAGGAGAGCAAAGACAATCTCCTCTGAACAAACTCTTCCAAGAAAACGCTTAGGGTCACCATAATTCAGAAATTACATGAAGGCACACAACAACAGCCACAGCAACAACAGATATAGGGCCAAGATCAAGGATGGCAAAATTAGAAAGAACCCATTAAATATAGCGTGCGAATGAATAATTCTTTTACAAATAACTTTATTCACTGTAGTCAACATACAAATAAAATAAATTACACAAGAAAAAAGAATCTTCATAACTGTTGAATTTTTTTTTAAAGCACCAATCATCTTATTCATCTAACTCAAGTAGTATTTTATGAGAAAGATGGTGTTATGGGCTACTTTTTCAGAGGTATTTTTCATTTGTTACATGCTTCCTTCAGCTGGGAGGTAGTTTCTCGTCTACATGGGTATAACTCGAATTGGTCTCATTAGACTTTTCTGAAAGATTATACAAAGTCCGCTTATCAACAATAGGATACCTGACATAAATCCTAAATAAATAGCACCTCCATTTCTTTGTTCAACTGGCCTTGAGGGCAGGTTGAAAGCATCAGGAAAAGGAATACTTTGGTTTGTTGAGACTGAATACACATTCCAGCTCACAGGAACAAGGACACAGATGCTAGCGAGAACACACAGGAGTCCTCCAAGTATGAACAAGCATCTAATTTTCATGTAGTTACGTGTATGACAAAAAATGTTCCATGGAGTTAGGTATGAAAAGCTTAACCCAAAAAATGCGAGGAAGGAGGCAATAATCATCAGAATCTGGCAAACTTTCATTTCAACAGGGAAAAATTGTTCATAAAAGGAAAACGCATGACAACAGCGTATGCGATAATCATCAAACCCTTTTAAATTGGGAGGAAAGCAGATCTTCCATATTCCCACGTGAACAATACCAGCAGTATATGTGCTGGTTTTTTCAACCAACCACAACTTCCAATCTGTGTGCTTCATTGTAACCAGCGTTAGAAGGCAGCCTACACATCCTGTAGAAAATCCCACCAGTTGCAAAGTATAAACAGTCTCAGGTGACAGTCGTGACTGTGGGTCAAACAACTTCACCGAAAAGACGAAGAATGCTGAAAAACAGTTGATCAATAATAGTAATAATTGTTAGAATACTTTATTATATTATTCCTAGCTCACAGCTTCCTTATCAACAGCAGTGAAAGAATTTGCTTCTTGTATTAATTAGAATATATTAAATGTGTTAGTTAGTATAACTTAGTACTAACTGATTATTGCAAAGTAGGTTTGTTCTATAAATCTAAGCTCTGCTACCATGTTTCCCCTCAAATAAGACAGTGTCTTATATTAATTTTTGCTCCCAAAGATGTGCTAGGTTTTATTTTCAGGGGATGTCTCATTTTTCCATGAAGAAGAATTCACATTTATTGTTGAACAAAAAAACTGCACCACACACACACACACACACACACACATATACATACATACATACAACTTTGCTAGGTCTTACTTTCGGAGAAGGCCTTATATTTAGCAATTCAGCAAAACCTCTACTAGGTCTTATTTTCAGAGGATGTCTTATTTTCGGGAAAACAGGGTAAATTCTATATTCTATATTCTTGTTCTATAAATCTATGCTCTGCTATAAATTAATCATTGCTGTATTGTGGGATTTTGTTTTGCTTGTTTATTTTATTGGATTTTATAATTTACATTTCTCTTCCCTGGAGAATTAGTCTTGTTGGGTAATTGGATAAATGGAATAAAACATAAATAAATACTGCAGAATTATGAAAGTCTTGATGCTAATGATTTTTGCAGCTTTAGGTCCTTCTTTTAGGACAGTTTTAGACTGACAACTGCTCCTTTTTAGCAATTTCTTTTAGGACAGTTTTAGATGGACAACTTGCTGCTGCAAACAGCAGCCACATTTCTAGTTTCTGTCACTTTTCCATAAGTTTTCATACTACATAACTATGTCCTAAATGACATCATGACTTTATCTACTTCTGTCAGGAACTGTTCGGGTTAGAACTGGAAATCTTAAGTGTTGTGTCCAACTACCTATGACAGTAATCTGTCAGAATCATCACCTTATTGGCAGTGATTTTGCACTCTGGATTGAACCTGGGCATCCAGCCTGCCCTTTGAGCCTTCCTGGACAGGAAAGATTAAGGGCTTCCTGTTTGGGCTGGGAATTGGCTTTCTTCAGGAATTTGCTTCCCAATGTGTAAACACACTGGAATGCACCCTCTCAGTTATTCTCCACATGCAGGTCACATTCCAAAGTGTGGATGGGATAGTCTTATGGAGGGGAGGAGTAGAGGGTTGATCCAAAAGTGTTCCCAACATGTAGTCAGAAACCCTAACAGATCAAAATTCTAGTAATAATCAAAATACTAGTAATAGGATATGAGCAACAAGTGAAATGGATGGAACAAATGGTGGTAGATATTGCCATTTGTATCAATGCCTAAGGAGTTCACAGGCAAGACTTTCCCCATATGGTAGACAAGAGGGTCAACAAATTGCTTTAACTGAGAGTTTAGGAAAGTGACATTAGGAAATTGACATTTTCTCAGTTTCAAAACAAGAAAAAGGCAAATCCCCCTGATCAAATCTTGCCAAGAAAACCCTATGATAGGCTTTCATTAGGGTTGGCATAGGTTGAAAATGACTTAAAAATACACACCAATGTATCTATGGTCCTGTTTTGAGCTATATAAGGATTCATGTTACAATGTAGGATTAGGGAATCTAAATAATAAAACTAACCCATGGAGTATGACTAAATTTTGCTTCCTTTTAGGAAGCATTTGCAAAATATGGTTTGTGATTCAGTTTAAATCACATGATGCTTCTGAGTTCTCCGTCTAGATGAAAATGTCGAAGAAGGACGGCTGGAAAATGTTAGCATATGCTATCACCCTTCCAGCGGGATATGGGGTTTTCATAATTATTATCTAGAGTTGAGCAAGACTGGAAATCACAATGACCTGATAGGTATTTTGGGGGATGACTATGACCAAGGAAGCTAAAATGCATCAGTGTCAGGGTCACTTGGGTTCACTTGACCCAGGACATGACTACATAAGAAGAACAAAAGACTAGCACCACAGATTATGCTGAATATGGCACTTTCCTCCTACCTGCCTATTTTTCATTTCCAGTGGGGAAAAAGGAAGACATTTATCAAACTGACAGAGACCATACACTGTTTTCCTCTTTGAATTCCTTATGTTTCCCCTGATCATCAAAGATTTGTTTCAGATCACATAAATGCATTGACACCTTGGTGCATAAAATCATGAAGTTTTGGTTCTGAAAATAATTAAAATCCTAGTAGGTTACCCACTTCTCCCATGCCTTCTTTTGAGCTAATTATTTCCCCAACATCCAATGGAGATGCTGACAATCCTAATGGGGACTTCAAGTTGCCTTCCACGTCTTTTTGGTAACAAACTGTACCATGAAATCATAAGGGATTATTTGTCTGGAGATGGAACTTCCCTGTAGGCTCCCAGGTAGATCTGGAGCCAGCAGCTCAGCTCCATCTCACAGAAGGGATAAACAAAACAAACAAACAGCTTCATTTATATACCGCTTCATACCCTTAAGGAGTGTCTAAGCGGTTTACAATTGTAAGCTATTTGCCCCCCAACAATCTGGGTATTTTAGCGACCTCGGAAGGATGCAAGCCTGAGTCGAGCTTCAGCCCTTTGCTGGTCTTGAACTCGCCACCTTATGGTTTTGAGTGAGTGGCTGCAGTACAGGCATTTAACCACTGCGCCACCAGGGATGACTTTGGCTGCATCCACACTGGAGAAATAAGCCGCTTTGGCACCACTTTAAGTGCCCTGGCTCAAGGCTATGGAATTCTGGGAGTTGGAGTTTGTTGTGGGGCCTGGAGTCAACTCCCAGAATTCCAGAGCCTTGAGCCAGGGCACTTAAAGCAGTGCCAAACCAGCTTATTTTTCCAGTGTGGACGCAACCTTTGATTACTACATCTCCCTCCCCCTGTTGTCCCAGCTCCCAAGGTCCTTTTGCTTGTTGCAGCACTACATCTTCCTCCACTGTCTACTCTTCTGCTGACCCCTTTCTCTTGACCCTCTGTTAGACAAAACCATACCATTCGCCATTCAGCTTCTCTTCTGTCTTCATTCACAATATGCTTTGTACTACCATGATTCTGACATAGAGTTATCAGATGAAGTCTTGCAATACCTTTATCTGCAATATATGTATAGAGAGAGATTGCATTTTAAAAAGAAGAAATCATATTTAATCACATCTGTTTCAAGCAACCACTGCATAAGTGGTTCATAATAGAGAGAAGATATTCTGGCACCTGGCATATTGTATATGTTGTTAGTGAAAGTGCTTGACTAATAAGCTCCTAACTGGCACCTGAAAGTTATTAATATTTCTGAACAGTTCTTGGAAACTATTGTTAAATATGTCCAAATATAATTTATTGATACTGTACAGCTTTTCAAAAACCTTTTAACAAACTTCCCCACCCAATGTTTCTCAATAAACTTAGTCACACGATAAGAACACAGGTTTTCTTATGGTAGAAAATAACAAGTATACTGCAGTGTTCTTGTGGGGAAAATGTTTATGAAGCCATGTTGTTATAAGAAAGGATTTTTTATTTGTTCAGCTGACACATTTTGGGTGTAAACACTTCTTCACAAGCTGTACAATTGTAAAGGAATATACATTTGTTCCTTTACAGTTTTACAGCTCATGAAGAAGTCTTACACCTTTTTGTAAAACAGTCTTTCTTATAACAACACAGCTTCATACACATTTTCCCCCCTCAAGAACACCGTGGTGTTTTTTCCCCTCCAGCTCTCCCTCCCAGGTCTTCTTATGGATCAACAAGAAATGAGATGTAGGAATAATGGACAGGTTTTGTTTTCACTGGAGGAAGAGTACTGGCAGAGATACTGTTACCAGTGATAAAGTGTTGTGGTCAAATGTGCAAAAGACACCTCATTATTCAGGGCGATGAAAAGAGATGAGTGAGCAACTTCATCCCATCCCTCTTTTTCTGTCTCTGTTATCTTCTTCCTATTTGTGATAGCAATGTTACTCAATAAAACTGATTACCTGTCTCTAATGTAGTTGCTACTGTGGCTCAGGTTGCCTCTTCCTCTGGGGCACTTTTTAAGGAGAAGAGCCAAAGATGAGAAGCCAGTTGGCTGATCTAAAAAACCTCTAGAAGTAAGAACAAGTAAGTTTCAACATATAGAATGTTTAAGCATTCATGGCAAAAGTATTAGAGAAATAAAGCAATGCCAGGTGTCCTCTCCGCTTTTGTTAGAAAACAAGACTATTATCTAAGATGAACCATTCAAGTCACACCCATATATCTCACTCTCTCTGGCAGTTACATATACCATAGCAGTGGTGGAAGACCAAAAAGGGGGCTTCAGATATGAAGAAATAGTTTCCAATCTCTAGTCTAACAACAAAATCTTTGTGTTTTGCTGCCCTCAGTATGTTGACCAGAACATGTTTCTGAGTAAACATGCATGTGATAGCACTGTGCAGCTGGGAGTAAAGAGAGACTGGTCAAAAGAGCAATGAAGAGGCTGAAAAGAGATCACATTGATGGTGTACCTATTTCAGGGACACTCTTCTCCATAATGGTTGCTGGCTCTTGGGCTGTTGCAACTGACTTCACTTGGTCAACTCAGTTATTCAGTTGTGGTTGCTCAGTGGTGGTGAAAAGAAAACTGAGCAGATATCTCAGAACAACCTCCATATAATTCCAGTTCAGAGCGAAGAAACAATCTTTTGAATTCTACAAGATGCTGGAGCCACAGAAGCCAGGTGCTTGGGGAAGGGTTGTCATTATTTTCTATTAAGTTGGCTTCAACTTATGGTGAGTCTATGAATGAAAGGCCTTCAAGAACCATGGTCATCAACAATCCTGCTCAAGCTTTACAAATCCAGGACCATGGCTTCCTTGATTGAATCCACTTATAATCCACTTATGATGTGGTTGTCCTTTTTTCCTACTGCTTTCCACTTTCCCCAACATTATCATCTGCTCCAATGAGTCATGTCATTTCATGATGTGTCTGAAGTAAGATAGCCACAGTTTAGCCATTTTAGCTTTAGAGAGCATTCAGGTATGATTTCCTTTCCAGCCTATTTATTTGTCTACAGACCTGTTATATATGGTGCATGGTTCCTGTGTTTCCATGTAAAGGAAATAGTAAATAGAAAGAGTAAAGGAGGAGAACAGGACATGCACAAATTATTTCAGCTGTGTTCCCCCTATGATTTATTAAGGTAAGTATTTCCCACTTCACAGCTTCAACTCTCTAGCCAGGATATATGCTGCTGCAGCGAAGGTAAGAGGGGGATTAGGTGCATTTGGTCATTTGGCAAAAGACCTGTCATGTAGCATCAGCAACTCCATCCGTTGCAAAGGGAAAGATAGGTAGCAGGGCCACTTCATCTTGCCTGCTAAGAACAGGGGCGACTAGTGGATCAGTTGTCATGAAGGTGAAAAATCCTTGCTCACTTTTATGGCTGCTACTTTCACAGTGACTCCCAGTTGTATGAGAACTCGCTCAGTGCTGAACACTTATCTGAATTTGGGTTCAGCACTCCGATGGCTCCCATCACCACCATCGCAGCTGCAGGAGGCACAGACATAAAATTAAAAATGGATTTGGCACCCCTGTGGCAATTGATCCCACCAGCTGTGCTGACTATTGACATCTTTTTAAAAACATTTGCATTCCAGCTGGTCATTGTCAGAGTTTTATTTAAATTTAAGCTTTGCTATCTTGTATGCTTTTAATTTCCCCTACATTCTCTATCACTCCCCCTCACAACTTTTTGTACTTTTTGGTTGGAACCAACTTAATTTATTGTTTTGAAGTCACTCTTGTTTCAAGGTGCATTGGGAATATTTTCAGATGAAGAACAGGATTTAAAATTTTTAAATGAACAAAAATTGCTGTAGGGTTAGGAACAGGCAACTAGAAACCTGGTTCTTTTGTTCTTGTTTCACCTTACTATCTGATGCAGATTTCCATCCTCCTATAAAGTTCTAATTGATTTCTGTTATACCCTCTTCCCAGCATGAGTAGCAAAATAAGCTTTATTAGAGAACATCTTTATGTAATTCAGCTCCTTGGTTGGCCTGATTACATACACTAAGTAAAAGACAAGAGGAGTGCTATACTGTTAATCTTCCCTGATCTCTCAATGACTTTTGATACCATTGATCATGATATCCTGCTGGACCAGCTCTGTTTGCCACAAGTATGAGGCCCTGTATTGTAGTTCAGGAATCTGGGTAAATGATCTACTAGGTTCAAGAATCAGGTAAGTGATCTACCCTGGACTGAGCTACACTCTCTTGATGGAGCATCTGTGTAGCTTGGGAGTAAGTACTCTGAGATCCATCTTTTGCCATTAGAGGCCCAAGTGGAAATGCCTGGTACCAGCTTCAGCTGATACACCAACTATAGCCTATCCTGGACAGGAATAACCTAACCACTGTAGTCCATGCACTGCTAACTTTGCAGTTTGACTACACAGTGAAGTCTATGTAGGCTGCCCTTGAAGACAACAAAGAAACTGCAGGCCAGCAGTTAATGCAAAATGCCACAACTGCACTGCTCACTGAAACACTGTAAAGAAAATATAAAACTCCAGATTTAAAGGAACGGCACTGGCTGCCAATCCACTTCCAGCCTGAATCAAAAGTGCCAGTGAAGACATTCAAAATCTAAAATTGCTTGTTATATCAGACTTGAAGGAACACCTTTTAAATGATTTCATGGTTAAATATACTTTTAATCTTATTGATTTAAATTCTTTTAAAGTAGTCAGATTGGTTTTATTGCTGCTCTGAAATTTTCCAATATAGAGTGGATAAATTTCATTTATCCATTTCAAACCGGCTTCAGGACAGGACATGGAG
The DNA here is from genome assembly GCA_034509955.1 of Urosaurus nigricauda. Taxonomy (NCBI): domain Eukaryota; kingdom Metazoa; phylum Chordata; class Lepidosauria; order Squamata; family Phrynosomatidae; genus Urosaurus; species Urosaurus nigricauda. The sequence continues at coordinate 95,020,187 of JAOEGL010000003.1, forward strand.
TGGAGACTGCCATGGTCGCTCTGACCGACGACCTCTGCTTGAGCATTGACAGGGGTAGTGTGACCCTGTTAGTGCTCTTGGATCTCTCAGCGGCTTTTGATACGGTAGATCATTCCATCCTTTTGGGTCGGCTGAGGGAGTTGGGAATCGGGGGCACTGCTCTTCAGTGGTTCCAGTCCTTTTTCTCTGACAGATCCCAAAGGGTGAGGCTTGGGGACAGTTGCTCCTCCAAAATCGAGCTTAATTGCGGCGTCCCTCAGGGCACCATCCTGTCCCCGATACTATTTAATATCTACATGAAGCCGCTGGGTGAGATCATTCGGAGGCATGGAAATCAGTGTCTTCAGTACGCTGATGACACTCAGATATATCTCTCCATGACCAGATCGTCGGCTCAGACTTCAGATGGCGTCTCTCCTCTTAATGACTGCCTTGCAGCGGTAATGGACTGGATGAGGGAAAACAGATTGAAGCTTAATCCAGACAAAACGGAACTACTAACAGTTACCAGTCCGAAACCAGGCTTGGGAATACACCTCCCAGTCCTAGGTAGAATCACACTCTCCTCTAAGGACTCTGTTCGCAGTCTGGGGGTACTCCTTGACTCATTGCTTCACATGACCAGTCAGGTGAATGCGGTAGTCAGGAGTGCCTGCTATCAGCTTCGGCTGATACGCCAGCTGCGCCCTTTCCTGGATACGAAAGACCTGGAATCTGTGGTACATGCCCTAGTAACCTCCCATCTGGATTTCTGTAATGCGCTCTACATGGGGCTACTCTTGTGCCTAACCCGGAAACTTCAATTAGTTCAGAACATGGCAGCCAGGCTTATCACAGGAACATCAAGGAGAAATCACATAACATCTGTGCTTAAAGCTCTCCACTGGCTGCCCATTAGTTTCCGGGCACAGTAAAAAAAGTGTTGGTATTAACCTTCAAAGCCCTACATGGCTCAGGCCCGTCTTACCTTAGGGACCGCCTCTTCCCATACGAACCGTCCCGCACACTTCGGTCCTCTGGGAGGAATCTGCTGAAGCCTATGAAAACCAGGCTGTCGCAAACCTCCCAGAGGACTTTCTCAGCTACCGCCCCTAAATTTTGGAATGACCTGCCGGATGAGATGCGTCTCATTACATCTTTGACCAGCTTCAAAAAGGCTTTAACGCATCTCTTCTGGCAGGCCTTCCCCTGAAGAGGGAATAATATATCACCAACCCCCGACCCTAATAATGCAAATGAAATAAATGGCACCGGGGGATTAACTCTAGCTGTCCCTCTGTTCAAACCTTCTGATCCCACCCACTGGGGATTGCACTTGTACTGCCCATCAACTGCACTTTATTTTTATTATTTTAAAATTTTTTAACTGATGTCAATTTTAACTAGTTTTGATTTAATCTAGTCTTAAGGGGGGGAGGTTGGGAAGGGATTTGACTGCTGTTTTATTCTTGTATTTTTTAATTTGCTGTACCCCGCTCCGAGTATTCTATTAGAGGAGCGGGTTATAAATAAACCTTATTATTATAAACCTTATTATTAAAAATATTTTAATAAATAAATAATAAACATAAACCCGAGGCAGAGACAGGAGCAAAGAGCTCTTTCACTGCGTCTCAGTCCTAGGTCCAAGGTATACTTTATCCTATAGCCATCAGTATGCTGGAATGATGTATTTACATAGTAATAATATAATAGAGAAACAAGAAGTGGAGAACAATACCTTTGGGTAGACATTGTAACTAACTGGCTGGTCAAAGTCAGCTACCAAGTAAACTTAAGTTCGGAAGACATTGGTAAATTCAATAGCTAGGGATATCCACTGTCTTTCTTTGGAGGAAATGCATAAATGATTTTGGATATTTTTCAGAGCAGTTATTCCCAAAAGATTGGTTGCCGGAAAATCTAGAGGTGACCACATAACACCAATTCTAAAATCTCTTCACTGGCTGCCTATTAGTTTCCGGGCACAGTACAAGGTGTTGGTAATAACTTTTAAAGCCCTTCATGGCTTGGATCCAGCTTACTTGTGGGAGTACCTCCTTCCATACAATCCACCCAGCGTACTCAGGTCCTCTTTGAAAAACTTACTGCAGCCAATAAAGACTGCAGTTACCCAGAGGACCTTTTCATCTGCCACTCCAAAATTATAGAATGGCTTGCCAGAAAAGATCTGACATATCACCAATCTTGGCGGCTTTAACAAGGCTGTCGAGGTAGATCTCTTCCAACAGGCCTTCCCTGAGTGATCATCCCAGCTCCACTGATATGAATTGCCCATGACTGCCCCAAGATGTCTCACTCTGATTTTGAACTGTTTTTTATAATGTTGTTATAATTATGTAGTTTAAAGGAAGGGGTTAAGGGTTAATGTAATTTTGTATTTAATTATTTATTTTTGTGTATTTTATTGTTGTAACCCACCTCGATCCTATGGAAAAGGCAGGATAAAAATAAAACTACTACTTCTCCTCCTCCTCCTCCTTCTTAAAGATCTCAAGATGTTGCTGGACTATAGCTCCTAGAATCCCTGATTATTTTCATGCTAGGTGAGGCTTAAGGGATTTGATGTCAACACCTGAATACCTAAGTTAAGCAATCATTGTCTTATGGCAGTGCTATTTAACTTTAGGGGGTGTAGGGACCAATTTTCACACAGCCCAGTGTGGATCCATTACAAACTGCAGTGCTGTGGAATCAGCTTAAAATACAGCCAGCACTTTTCAGTTTATTTTAGGAGGGGAGTTGGGAGACCTTTTGGAAGTCAAGCCAGTAGGCTTCAAGAGCAGTGATATCTCCGGGGCATATTTTATCTGCTTAGGGATGGAGATTCAGGGGGCTTTGGGACAGATCTGGGCATTCACAAAAAGCACTTTCCCCACCTATGTCTACTGGAGAGGAAGGCACCCAATGCTTCACTCTGAGGTCTGAAAGGATAGTCTTCCTCTTGGGGGAAGGCAGCAGCAAATCCAACAGGAAGGGTATCTGTTCTTTGGAGAGGTTAACCCAAAACTCCTACTCCGTCCCAAAGTACAGGTTAATCAGATTATTTCCCCCCCAAAGGTCTCAACCTTCTGCATTCCAAGAGCCTTGACAAGGAATTCACTCTGTTTCAAGTTTGTTGTCTGGGGAGGGTCCCAGATTCAGCCTTGAACTCAACATCTGTAGCCAGGAATGCTGTTGCCTCATGCAGATTTGTGTGTCAACTGTACCTGTTTCTGAAAATTCTAGATCTGGCCATGATGACGCAGGCCTTTGTTACATCATGACTTGGTTACCTGTATCATCCCCTTGTTGAAGCAGCTTCAGAGTTTCCCAATTCACATCTGGATTGAATTTAAACTGTTTATTATGACCTTTAATGCCTTACATGCCACCTGGAACTAGAACTAGGACAGGGCTGCCTTGTACTTTATGCATCTGACCATGAAAGTTCATATTTATTTATTTAGGCATGAATGTTTTATATTAGTTGTCCAATAACCTAAGTTCTTTCTGTGATGTACAGGGAAGCAATAGAGTAGAAAGACACAGAGAGAGAGGATACAGCAAAAGTCCCCCCAGATCCAATCCCGAGATGGGATCCGGAAGATGACTGTAATCATAGTCATATAACCTTGTTCACAAGTCACCTATCAACTTATGATGACCCCATAAATTTCATAGGGTTTTCTTAAGCAGGGAGTACTCGAAGGTTGTTTGCCATTGTCTTCTTCTGAATATAGCTTCGAAGACCTTGTGTTCACTAGTAGTCTCCCAAGTGCTAATCAGGCCTACTTAGCTTCTGAGATCAGATAGGATTTGGGTTCATATAAACTAGATGCACAGATAAACATAAGTTTGTAGGGGCAAGCAAGTTGCCAAGCGCAATAAAGATAAGATGTCCAAGTGAGATTAATAATATTTCAAATATATTAATGTATTTAAAAAGTGGTTAAATGATGTTAAATAAACTGTGATTTCTTCTACCATCAATCAGGGTCTAATGTGCATTTGACTCTCTCTCCCCCTAGTATCTCTTCTACAGCACAAGAACAATGTGTACATCATCTGTTCCACGCCTCCTTATAGTTTAAAAAAAAACCACTTAAAAACAGTCTGTCTTTGTTTTTCTTGCTTTGGCAACTTATTATCCTTTCTAGAGTGTTTGGCTAGCTTTTCCACAATCCTAATTGCTTACATCTGAATAATAATAATAATAATAATAGTCAATAACAATGGTGGTGTTATTAGCTGGCCTTGAGTCAACCTCTACTCATGGGGACCCTGTGGATGAGACATCTTCAAGACCTCTTCTGTTCTGCTCAGAACCTGTCATTGCAGGCCCATGGCTTCCCTGACTGAGTCTATCCATCTGGCATGTAGTCTTCCTCTCTTTCTACTGCCCTCCACCTTTCTCAGCATCATTGTCTTTTATAATGATTCATGCTTTCTCATGATGTGGATGGTGTACTAGCATTTATGTTGTAGTTTTGCTATAGTGAAACCATGGGGAATCTCCATCTCAAGAATTGTTGGTATTTATTTTAAGGGTAGTTAATTAGTCAGAAATTATGATCTAATTTCCATTTCTTTTTTTTTTCTTTTCTTTTTTTGCTCTGTATTGTTTTCCCTATTAGAAACCACTTATGTGTTCTTTTTCTGTTAGGTGCCTCAAAGTCCTGTCCTCTGTACAGTGTTGTTCAGTATCTTTATAAATGACTTTGATGGTCAAATAGATGGATGCTCATCAAATCTGCAAATGACCTTAGAGGACAGGATCAGGATTTAAAATTACTTTTAACAGATTGAAGAGCGGAACCAAATGAAATGAACAAAGTGAATTTCAACAGGGATAAATGTATGGTAACTACACTTAGGCAGGAAAAATGAAATGGACAAGTACAGGGTGGGCAACAATATATGGGCAAAAGATCTGGGGTCTTAGTAGACCATAAGCTAATCATGATTCAGTGTGATGCAGAAGCCAAAAAATCCAGTGAAATTCTAGGCTGCATCAACAGATTGAGGGAAGTAATAATCCTACTGTTTTGGTCAGAATTCATTGGAATACTGTATCATCAGGATAAATGCTATGCATGGCCACAGACTGCTAAGGACAGAGCAAATCCTGGAGAAGCCTACAGTCAATTCAATCTAAAGATCTTTAGAAAGTGCAATGTATATGATGGCATCCTTAGGTGTGGATGGAAGTATTAGCTATCCCTTGCTGAGGGCTCCTCCTCCTAGATTGGGGTGAGGAACTCATGGCTCAGGAGCTACGTATGGGCCCTGTCTTCATTTCTAGAAACTCCAGGGATCCTATACTGATAACGATATTGCTGCCCAATTGCATGGCTAGTGAGAAGGAGAAAGTCCTTTAGAAGTGTCATTTTCCCAGTTAAAGAACGCATGAGTGCATTCTAGGGCAAAAACGCACCCTGGGGCAAAAAAACACAAGCAAACAAGATAGCAAGTTCTTGTACTTTGTTTTTATTGGAGTCATAGCATGTGGACGATGAGTTTTCAATGACCACCCTAGTTGCCAATATCCCCTGGATGATTTCTCCTCACTAATGGCTGATCTCCCCTCCCTCAGTGCAATCCATACATTTAATGTACTGTGTCGTTTGGTCACAGTATTAGTCATTGCATCTGAAGAAGTGGGTTAATATTCAAGAAAATTCATGACACAATAATCCAGTCACTTCTACTGGGTTCCTTTATGTCTTGTAAAGTAGAAGTCATTGTATACTGTATTTCCCACTGACCCACATATGCTCTATGAGCCCTCTGGGTTCCTTGGATGTCTACTGGGGATTTGGCAGTTAAACATTAATAACTATATTCCTCGCTTGACAATGGACACCCACTTGGGCAAATCACATACTCTAAGCCCCAGAAAACCCCATGATAGAATGTAGTGTCAAACATAAATATGGCACAGTTTAAGACTCTCATGCTCACTTGGAAACTCCCTGAAACATAGCCAGTTTTAATTTTAAATTTATTTTGTTAAACCATTAATTTTTTTAAAATTTAAAATTATGTTTAACACAAAGTAAAAATAGAAACATCTCAAAGTAATGATTACTGTCAGAACAAAATACAAACAGCCACCCTTTCAAATATTTACACTGCAGCATACATAACCTTTAAATATTTAAAATGTATGCAAAGGTTTAATATGTTTACCATTGCATATATACCCTTTAAATATTTAATTTTTTTGTTCAGCCATGAGTTTGACAAAATCCATAGTTGAGCCACAATGAGGACAACTTTGTGTCTCACTTGCACTTGCACTTGGTGGCGGATCGGCAGGAGGTGTATTTAAAGGATGTACTCTATTGGACCTCCTCCATTTCCCACCAAGAATAAGGATTCCACTCAACTGTTGGAAACCTGAAGCAAAAAAACCCACATATATAGCAAAGCCAACATCCTGCTGTTTTGGAAGATATGGCAAAAGAAAGGGTACAGGGAAATCTATTCCCTGCTCTGTTAGGACAGAATGCAGGTTCCATGAAAGCGGAATAACAATGATGATGCCAGAGATTAAATTTAGAATGCCTCCAATAGTGAAAAAGGTAAACAAAACTTTTTTCTGTTTTGAATTCTTGAAAACATTCCACAAGGCAAAGGACATGAAACTTATAGCCAGGGATTGTACAACAGAAGCTAAAGACATAAGGTCCTGCGCAATGAAAATTTCCTTTGGGAGGTTCGAGTATTGTTCTAGGAATTCCAAGCATTGCTTCCTCATTGGCTCATCATTCTGAGCATCAACCATGAAACAGGTCCTCCAGATACCAATCCAGATCTTGCCAGAGCTGATGCCCTGTACATCTTCTACAACCCACAGTCTCCATTCATCAGCTGCTGTTGAAGTAACACATAAGATCCAACCTACTACAGCAAGGAAAAGGCCACCTAAGTGGATGCAAGACACTTGGTTTAGCCAGGTTGCAACCAAAGAGTTTCCACAACGTAGCAGCAATGCATTTGGAAGCCATTTATCCATGTCGGAAGGTTTGCTGAAAATGAAACAACACAACCTGTATTTATGGAGTTATGCACAGGCATATACCCTAATATAGGAACCTCCCCTCTTTTTAGAAAAAGCAGTCATACATAGCTAAACCCATGTCCTAGTATGAAAGAAGAACCTTCTTCTAGGGCAAATGGCCCCATGCCCCACTTGACCAAGCGTGGTTTGCTGTATCTTCATTCTTCCTCTTGACATATCGCCTATGGCAATAATGGACTGGATGAGGGCAAACTGAGGTTTAATGCAGACAACACAGAAGTGTTCCTGGTTAGTCACAAGGCAGATCAGTGAAAGGGGATTGAAACTGTGATGGATGGGATTACACTCCCTCTGAAAACACAGGCTTGCCATTTGTGGGTACTTCTGGACTCAACCTTGAAGCTCAGGTTTTGGTGGTGGCTGGGATTGCCTATGAACAATTAAAGCTAGTGCACCACCTGCACTTGGAATATCTAACTTGACCATGGTGATAGATACCTTAGTTACATTACTGTAACACACACTAAGTGGGGCTGCTTTAAAGAGTGCTTTAAAGAGTGTTCAGAAACTTCAGTTGGACCCAAACAGCCAGATTGTTAACCAGAGCTGGTTATAGTCAGTATGCAACTCCTTTGTTACATCAGTTCCACTGGATGCTGGCTCCCTCCTTGTTTAATTTCTTTTCTCAAGTGAAGACTTTTCTATTCCAGCAGGGATTTTGGACCTGATTGTTTTTTGTATAATGGGTTCTCTGTGCCAGTGCTGTACTGTTTTTAGTGCATACTTTTAAATTAATGTTTTATATAGTTTTCAAAGAGTTGTTATAACTCAAGGTTGACTTGAGAGAAGTTAACACACACACATATGGTTATTTTATAGGCAATTTAATATTATTTTATTCTCAACTTTCTGTATATTTTAAGTAATATGTGATTTTACTTTATCTCTTTTTATTCTGTAAAGCCAGTTTGAGCCCCACTTTTGGGCAAAAGGAAGGATATAAATAAAAAGTTGGATGGATGGATGGGTGGGTGGGTGGATTTCTTCTTCATCTCTTCCCTATCACGGAATAAAAGATCATGTGAAGATGCTTGACCTTCTCTTCACTTGGTTCCCAGATTATCATTTTTTTTAAAAAAAGTAGAAAAGGTAACGGGTCTGTACATCTTTTTGCCCTGTCCAAACTATTTCTGTCTTCTCTGCTTATGCCACTGTTAGCTTTCTTTGTTCCTGTTGCTTGTTTGTTTGTTGTAATTTAGGGAATTGGGCTCACTAAAACTTCATCAGATTAATGTGAGAACATACTAGTATTATCCATACTAATATTATCTGTTCTCAGTTCCATATTAATGCTGGAAGATGGAGCTGTGAGTCTGAAAGCACAAAAGTCACATTGACTGTCTGATAGATGTGCAGACATTTATGGATTTTTTTCCTCTATCCTAGGCAAATGGGATTGTCAGGGAGAATTCTTCTACAACGTAATGCATGGGGCAAATTATGAACCCTCTCTTGGGGCTGATCTGGATCAAGCATCTCTCATTACAGCCATTTGTAATAATAATAATAATAATAATAATAATAATAATAATTTTATATTCTGCCTTTTCCCAGGGGAATAAAGACGAATTACAACAATGATAAGAATAAAACATCAGAAAAAAATTACAATTAAAAAAGAACAACCCCCATATCCCAACCCTCCCCCATCATAAAAACATTAATCAAAAAAATTAAAAAGAGATTAAACGGCTAAATAAATTTAAAAGATTCCAATTACAAATTAGCTAAAGATTGCAGGTAGGTTTAGGGTTCTATGTGACCTGACAGACCTTCATGAATGCCATATATTCTCACAGCCGCATGGAGGAGGTTGAAACACACAGAAGCTATTTTGGGTGTCAGTCACTGCAGAAGGGTTTGAACTGATTCTTCTAGCTGCATAACACATCTAAATATATAAGTCAACGTTGACTTATGGTGACCCTATAAAAACATATAAAACATTAATTTAAAAACATATTAAAAACAGCACAGTACTAAAACAAAAATGCCATTTCATAAAAAAATCAGGTCCAAAATGCCTGCTGGAACAGAAAAGTCTTCACTTGACAACAGAAACACAAAGATGCATAATGCATCTATGAGACCTGAGCTTTCTCGGATTTGGAAATCTGAGCATGTAGGCAGATGGCTAAATTCCATCTCTTAACCTTTGTTTCTCTAACTTTCAGCTACCTAGCAGTCTTCTATACCCGAAAGAGATTCTGCATATAAAACAAAGGATACCCTCAAAATCTTAAAAACAAAAACCCATTGAATAATTTCAGTGTGTGTATGTGTGTGTGTGTGTGTGTACGCCACATTTTTCTACTGCTCCTTTAACCTGACAGCCCTTCGTTACTTGATTCCTCCTCCTGATCCTTTGACCTGTTTGTTTTCCTCCCTTCTTTTCTCAATCTGTCTTTTGATGGTAGCATGTCCAGAATAATTGTTGTAAGTTCACTGTCTTGCTTCCTGTACATCAACTGGTTTCTGTGGCTGTTGCTTTATGAATGAACAGGTCCTCACAGACTTAACCAGAGGACCTGTGTTATATGGGCAGGGTGACCAGATGCCCTCCTTTTCCAGGACATGTCCTATATTTCAACCTTCTGTCCAGGAGGAATTTCAAAATGTCCTCCATTTTGAGCATGACTAAGAAGCACACATATGAGTGTGTTTAGCTTTTAGTTTGTAATGTCCTACATTTTTCTTGAATTGAGGGATGGTGAGGGTTGTCTCCAACCTAATTTTGATGGCCACAAGTTGTCCAATCCTGGTGGAGAGACTTTTTGTACCCTAGGACACTTAGAAAGCATTTAGCCATCAAATCTGGAGATGGGAGTTATGTACTATGAGAGAGAGCTACAGCAGCAAAGACTTGCAGATTTAACTTTATTATAGCAGCTTTGGGAGTTGTCTAAGCTTTTGCTCTTTCCCATAGGAATCAACAGTTTCCCATAAACCCATCATAGACTTGGAAAGAGGACAAAAATGGCAAAAGGCACATAGGTATCCTTTGAACTTTCACCCTAGGGAAGGAGAAATCCTAAAGCACCACCTCTAGACATCTTGCTCTATTTGAAGAAGTCCCGACTGCTTAGTAGCATATACTTACATGAAGTGAACTCTTCAACCAAGTGATATCACCACACAAGGAAGGGCTTCCCCAGCTCTTTAAAATGAGTTCCTTATCTGAGACACAAGACCTGAATATGGCTTGTGATCTCTGAAGACACAAGACTAGGATCTGGTTTGTGATGTCTGAAGACACAAGTCCTGAATCTGTTTTGTGATCTCTGACACACACAACTTGAATATAGACCTGAACCTGACTTGTGATCTTGTAATCTGTAGACCAGCAACGGTGAACAGGATGCTATGGTAACCACTCATGAAGTTCTGAAGCCATTTAGAATGCTATCAACAAAGATGGAGGAGAAGGAGGAAGCGGAAACCTCTGGTCCTCCAGATGTTTGGGAGTAGTACAGTAAGCACTTGGTATACGCCGGCGTTTGGTTCCAGGACCCTCCGTGGATACCACAATCCGAGAATGCTCAAGTCCCATTATATTCAACATGGTAGTAAAATAGTGTCCCTTACATAAAATGGCAAAATTAGGCTTTGGTTTTTGGAATTTATATATACATATTTATATATTTGCAAACTGTGGAAGGTTGAATCTGTGGATACAGAGGGCCAACTGTAATCCCTTTCCATTGGGCACACTAGATAGTACTAATGGGAATTGTAGCTTAAAGTGGTCTAGTTTGGTGTATTGTTTCATGGCCATTCCAGGAAAGCGTATGCTGCAATGTAAGAGGCATCAGTCTAAGACAACAATGCAAAATCTTTTCCTGTGTTGTTGCTGTTTCTTCTTACCTGCTTCTCCCCATGGATCGAGGCAGGGAACAACATTTAACAGACAAGCAACATCAGTTAGAAAATATATCAGTTTAAAAAGACAAATAAGATGTACACATATTTGAATAGCCCACATTTAAAATTCACAATTCAAATATAATCTGGGTAAGCCTGCTAGGAGAGGCTGGTCTTTAATGCTCTTTTAAATTTGAACAGCATATTCAGTGGTTGTATCTTTTTTCGGCAGGTTATTCCACAGTCTAGGGGTGGCTAAAGAAAAGGTCCTCTGGTTGACAACTAGTTGCCAATCTGGCTGTAGCTATATCTTGACAACCTAGTTGCCAACTTAGTTCTGGCTGCATCTTGGTGATATCAGCCCCTTTAGCTTTTTCAGCTGAAACCTGAAGTGTGTGTGTGTGTGTGTGTGGTGTATAAGGAGGAAAGCAAGCATGATATTGCATAAGCAAATATCACATGCTACATTCACACAGCTAAACATTGTAGTTCAAATTTACCAACACAACTTCAACTCTAGTTCCAATAGTGGACAAAAATCTAAATCCTTTTTTAAAAAATTGGAAGTAAATTTAGCAGTCCCATGTGGCTACTAGTTCTGACAACTGCATTAAAAGCTGAACTAGGGTCACATCATCATACCTGCAGGTTTCTTTTTCTGATCTGTGCAATTCTCCCCCTCCTCAATGAAAAGGTAGGTAGATAATTAGTTCTTAAGGCACCATAAGGAGGTGGTGTGAATTACTCACATATCATTTTTCCAAGCTTCTGAATAACACGGCGAGCACTCGGCTTACAGATGTTACCTGGAAGAATGTAGACAGACAGGAGTCTTCGGTTTCTTCTAATCTTAGAAGAAAGATGCTTCCAGATAACTAGTGAAATTGTCATATGCACAAATTACCACTGGATAAGCAGTGTGGATTTTTCTTGCATGCTTCAGGAGAATTTTTTATATGGTAATCAGTCACATAAACATTTAATCTGAAGAAAGAAAACAAATTATGCAGATTTAAATAAACCTCAAAGGAGTCGTACAAATCTGGTCACAATTTTTTTATTCTATTTCAAATGTAATTTATATACTGCCTTTCTCCCAAGGCAGATTACAGCACAGATAAAAAAAGAATACAGCTAAAATCATACTTAATAGTACACATGTAAAAACAGCATTTCAAATATAATAGAGGAGTTGAAAATACAGCATAACCCCACCCACATTAAAAACCCTTCTGCAAAAAACAGTTAAGACTTCAAATAGAAAGTTATTTGCCTGCCAGTGGAATGAAAGCAGAAAGGGGACCTCCTGTGGTAGAGAGATCCAAAGCATAGAAATTAACCTTCTTAATTTTCCCCCCTCAAAGCTGCATCTGCATTGCAGAAATAATCCAGTTTGACAACAATTTAATTGCCATGGCCCAATGCTATGGAATTCAGGTCTCTGACAGAGCAGCCCAAGGACTCTTTCAGACGTGGGAAAATGGAAGTATAATCCAAGGGCAATCCAAACGCAATCCTGGGGTTTCACGTTATTGCGAATTAATTCTTCTCACGCAAATTCGGGCAAAAGGGAAGCCACTCCGAATGCAATCATGGGTTTAATGTTATTGCGAATTTAAGCTTCTCACGCGATTTCGGGCAAGGGGGGGTTATTTTCGGGTAATGGGAAGTAATTCTGAATGCCTTCCGAACGGAGCAGGGGTTCAGGTAAATTCGCTAAACAAGCGAATTTACATGAATCCGCATTGGCTCCATTCGGAATTGGGAGAAATTCCTCCTGTTTGAAAGAGTCCCAAGATTCTCCATAGAGAATTAAATGAAAGGGAACAATTGGCTGGAATTCCCCCCTCCCCAAATATGGTTTTTGTGTGGTTTTTGTGCATTATGTTGCACACAGCAACATTTTTAGGGTTATGCCCCCTTGGAATTAAGGAAATGCAGAGTCTTACCATTTCATGATGTGGTCCATTAAGTATGGATTTTCATAATATACCTTGCATGAACTCAAAATCATCTCAGAGGTTTCTGCAAGACAACTAAGGAAATCAAGATGTTAAGATTGCTATTAGCCATCTCTTCAACGAATGCTTGTTAAACTATTAGCTAACTTCAACATATATGACAAGAATTGCGGTAATGGGCTCACAAAGCTTTTCAGACTGATATGGAATATTACACATGTATAACACCATTGTGACTTTTAACTAAATTATGCAGCACTGACATATAAAACTACAAGAATAGCTTGTTTTTCAAACAGCTTTGTTCTTTGGTAACCACATTTTATACTAATATTTAAACTGTGAGGCAGCAGTTCAATAACCTATCACTACTGAACACCTGAATTTCATGCAATTTAAGCAGCACTGAAATTAATTTCATTTTGAAAGACATTTTACCATGCTCAGTATTTGCTTTAAGTCTGGAATTAATATTCATATAATTTTAAATTATTTGGTTAATTGTCTCTACATTTATTTATGGCACATATATGATACAGTTGCAATTATTCCACAGCTTCTACTGGCACAAGAACAAAATGGTAGTGTGCTAATCAAATAAGAATTCATTTTAACAGTTCCCAGGATTTTGCAGCTATTAATTTAATGCTGCACTATTCTAATGGAGAAATGGATAGATCCCATTCTTGCAAAATTACTGTTCAAAGCTTTAGTCATTTTAATCATGTTAATGATCAGCTGCCTCATTATATTTTTATTGACATAGTGGAATAGTAACAAACCTGATGTTTACATAGCCTAAATGTACAGGGACTGTAGAGTTTGATTTAGACACATTACTGTTTTCCTTTTCCTACTAGGTCTCTCAGAGGTTTCAGGCTTTCTTCTGTGCACATGCTTTTCCACTCTATGTTCAGTTTCTCTAATCGGTGAGAATCTTCTAATTCCGCCTGAAATTTGCAAGTAACAGATAAATTCATAGGACTAAGTCTCTCCTGCATCCCCATCCCCCACTACTTCTTTCAAACAATAAAAAGAAGCCTTTTTCATGTGAGACTATGTGCACTGCACATGCATTAATTTTCGTTTATGTAGAACCTCCAAAAAACTCATGAGGCATGATTCATGTTCCATCAAATAAAGACCAATATAGTTCATCATACATATCTGTGTTAGATGTGCACCAGGGGAACTGCAACCAGCTGTGGCTGGTTATGTAGGGCTGATGGAAGAAATATTTTTCAGTATTTTGTTACAGGTTCCAGTAGTTTTCCTAATGCATTGTCAAAAGTTGTTTATAATTTTTACACCAGCTCTTCTACTGGGGGTGCGTGGGGGAATGTACCCAAAGTACCTCTGCGTCCCTTTTTCTTTAGTGTGGAAATGTTTTTTTGGTAAGAATTCTATATGAACTGTTAAAAGACCAAGGAGAATCAAAACATAGTCAAAGTAGTATGGAAACATTTACCGGTAGTAGAACAGATGGTCTCCTTTATAAATATTATATACATACAAATTATGCATCATGAATATTATACCGGTGTTGATATGTGAAGTGTGTGGAAATCAACAAATCACTCCAAATGCTGAAACACAATATTCAGTTTATTTCCCTTGGTCAAGCAAAATGGTTTATCAGTATGTAAGTATTTAAGAAACAAATATGAAATTTCTCTATGTATTTTTGACTCAGGGTACCAAACTCAAAAGTACAATGGGAAAATCTGATAATTTTTTTCACTGTACAAAAAAGGTCTAAAAATTGCAATGACCCATAAGGTGAAAAAATAATCCTTCACCTAGAGGTGCCAAAAGTCATTAGCACCAAATTTTCTGCTTTACAAAGTGACAATAGAGCTATTTATAGAATTATATACAGCAGTAGGAAGAAACTCTCTTCTAGCCCCTTCCGGAGAACCTGCCAATGCAAACAAGTTAAAAAACAAAACAAAACGTAAAAGAAATGTGGAAGGCAAGCTGAAGGTGGCAATTAAACATCACATTCCAAAAAGGATTAAATACAATTACACATCAATTTCCATATTGCTATCTTCATAAAAATTACGTGATTTAATTCAAAGGACTGCATACATATTGAAGTTATATTTAGAGCTCAAATACACAAATGTAATCACTATAAGTATGTATGTATGTATGTATGTGAGAAGGATGAATGTTTGCACCTGACCAAAGTAAATATAGTTGTTTATTTTAGCTTGGCTATGTATTTAGGGGAAACAAAAAAAGGAATTCCAAGGCAAAGTGGAAGCTTTTACTTAACAGCGGTTGGACACATCAGGTACTGACAATGTGTGGAAAAAATGTCAGGAATCTTTTGTGAAAGCTATTAGGAGCAGTTAGTTTGATTGTGACTTGACTTTTGACTTATGGAGAACTTATGGAGAACTTATAAATGGCAGCAATCCAAGGTCCTGCTCATGACTTGCAAACTGAGGGCTGTGACTTCCTTTATGAAGTCAATTCACCTGTAGGGTGGTCTCCCTTAAAACTGCAATTTTAACCTTGGGAGTTCCATGGGATTCAAGAAGGACCTGTTTCCAAGTAGATTTGCATAGGATTGCACTTTAAGTCTGCTTGTGAAATACTTGATTATACAGAAAGAATTATGCCTAAAACATGTACAGCTATCATTTAAAAATTGTACAACTAACACTTTAAAACCTTCATTACCCTGTTTACTGACTAATGAGAACAACTGAAGTAAAAGCTTTTGTTTACACTCAAATTCAATGGCGGTGTCAAGAAAAAAGTTCTTTTTTAAAATCCTTTAAGTTAGTTCCACTTCTTAAAGAGGGTAATATGGCAGATGGTTTAAGATTTAAGTGCTGCTTAAATAATTTCTTAGTAAAACTTTTAAAAATAGTCTCTACAAAGAATAAAAGATTACCCTTTATCTATCAGAAATGCACATTAACAAAAGGGAACTTAGCCTATGCCATAGGCCAATTCGCTAGCAGTTGTTATAACATCCTTCTTGTAATTTCAAAAAAAAGTTTTAAAAAACAGGTTTGGTTGGACTTGCAATAAAAAACAGTTTAATAAGACATAGTAGGAGTCTCTGTGTTTGTTTTAAAAGATTTAATCATCTGTGGCTTGGAACAGAAAATCAAAGTCCTTCTATCACAGGGATACCTGTCAGTAGGAAAGTAGAAAAGTCAGTAGGAAAGCCGTGTAGACATACCTACCCACCCACTTCAATGTCAGTTGCATACAACTGTGAATAAGTCTAACCGTAAAGCAAGAACTTTGTCTCTTGCAGAGGCAAAAAAGGGGGTGGCTCCCTTAGAACAGTAGTTGTCATCACCACAAAGGGGGCCACATGCACTATAAAAACAATTTGCTTTGTGCAAAAGAAATAATAGACAGAATGAATAATTCCCCAGAGTACCTATCATAATATGGTATGAATTCTACCCTGTATTACAGATTTGGGCATACCAGAGTCAAGTTTTTCATTACTTCATTCATATCAGAAACATGAGCTGAATGATACTTTGGTCCTTGGTCCTCCCCCTCAATCTGGTGACCCATTAATAAATGGAGGGGAACTTGTCTTGCTAAAAAAAATGTCTCAACTTCAAATCAAGTTACCAGGACTCCCTCAGAGACTTGTCCCTTTGGGGGCTGGCAAGTGTCTCTTATTATAGGGGATATTCCCTATTTGAAAGTCACAAAACCCGACCCCTAACAAGATTGGCAGACATCCCTTATTATCATATGTTTTTGGGTGTAGGCCCTTCATAAAGACCAAAATGTGACATCATGTAATGTGGAACATGAATGAGGACAACATATTAAAATTTTGCAATAAAACACATGGCTAGCTGAACTGAAACCAATACTTTCATTTGATATTTGGTTCATTTGGTAGAACAGAAACTTGTTAAAAGCTGGTTCTTCATAGTTAACCCTGCATGCCATGACTATGGACCCTGACTGCATTTTTGAAAACATGACAATCCTAGCTTCAAATGAAGACTAAGATGGTATCACTCTCCCTTGCTGCTCCACACCTCCCAAAGTCAGCCTTCATTCACTTGATTTCCTCCAGATATGTTAGAATGACCATGCAGGCAGACAGTGATGGGAGATGCAGTTCAGAATATCTGGAGGGTACTGACGGAGGAAGGTCACACCAAAGTATTTATAGAAACCCATATAGCTGCCATGCAAACACACAATTTCCTAGTGTGTTTGGAAGTAGTTTTATTGTAGTTTGTTAAAAGGTCTACTTATCCAAACAGTTTTGATATAATTTCTGAAAAGATAGCTATTATGCAACATTTCGCCAATAAGGATCCAACTGTGCACATTTGAAAATGCCACTGTATCTCACCAACCTGAATACAAGACCATAAAGTCTCTAAAATCAATAGTCCTCAATGCTGTGTTCAAGAGGTTCCATTGCTGGTTGTATAGATCTGAACAGAATTTGCAGATATTTGATTTCTGTAAAAAACAACACTGTACTCATGCAAAACTGCCACATTTTCCTTAATATGCTGAACTGAAGAAAAGAATCTATTGTCTATATGATAAAAGGACATCCAAACAGGATGCTGAATTGTTTCTAGAAATGCAAACAAACTCAAATAGGAACAAACCCTAGCATTATTGCTTTTATTTATGATGTTATTTCTTTAGAGTGGCTCCTCCCAGTGGTCAAAGGAGTGGTGTACATGTCAGTCCTGTCCAAGGCATCCATCTCCTTGTGGGAGTGTCATTTGGGCCTTTCCGGCTGGAGACTGTCGGTCAGACACTTGAGTTGCTCCTCCCCAAGTTTGATTTTGTCCTCCAGCTCCCGCTGCTCAATTATGAGGGCTGACTTCATCTTGACAAAGTGTTCATAATCTGCAAGGCTCTCATCATTCAGATAGTTGGCCAAAATGTCAAAGACGATGCGTTCCCTTCGATCCAGGTTTTCCTTCAGCTCCTTTGCATCTTCATGCTGTTGCGTGAGCAGCTTCTGCTTCTCTACCAGGACACGCTTGTTGAGGAGAGAGGAAAGTAACAACACTCAATCACTCAGTACATTGGCAATTAACCTGCATCCAGATCCCAATTATGATAAAATATGTTTAATAGACCTCTTAATGGGGGGCACACAACTTTATGGAAGTGGGCACCTTCTCAAATGAGAGGACATTCTGCCAACTCAACCCAGACTTTGCTCTGGACAGCACCCTACCCCCTAGAATGCAGATTTGGAGGAGGGTTGTGGGGCTACAGAGCTGCTTCGAAGGGTAAGGTATTCAACCAGTGTATGAAGTTTGGTTGGCAGATGGATATTTTCAGATGAAAACCATTGAGAACAAAGATATTTACAAATGGAGAAAGGGTTTTCTTTTGCAACTTCAGATATGAGTATTTGAAGAAAAAAAAAGAGGAAAGATAGGAATAGAAAAATAATAGGGAATAATTATAAGGAGAAAAGACTGGAAAAGGAAGACACAAATAACAAAAAGGGAAGTGGAGATCAAAAGTGAATCTGGTCTAGAAATGAGACATACATTTCAGTTCCATAAGTCATAGGATAAAATTCTGATTTTTTTGGTTTACAATCCTTCCCACACACTCAGGTCCTCTGGGAAGAACCTACTACAGCCAAAGAAAACCAGGCTGGTGGCGACCTCCCAGAGGACCTTTTCAGCTGCTGCTCCAAAAATATGGAATGACTTGCCAGAGGAGATCCACCATATTACATATTTGGAGGCCTTTAAAAAGGCGATAAAGACGAATCTCTTCCGACAGCTCTTCCCTGGCTGACCTCCTTGTATTTGAGCTCTCCTATTGTCTAGCTGCTGTTGTCTAGTTGTTCCCACCGGTTATGATGGATTATATTGGGAACTTCGCTGGGAATTGTTATTTTAATGCCATTATAGGGTGGGAGGGGGATGGGAAATCAGAAACTATTACATTTTGCTATGTTTTAATGTTTTACTATGTCAGATTTTTACTGCTTTTAACTGTTGTTACCCACCTTGATCCAATATAGGGAGAGGCAGGATACTACTACTACTACTACTACTACTACTACTTCTTCTTCTTCTTCTTCTTCTTCTTCTTCTTCTTATTATTATTATTATTATTATTATTATTATAAACAAGGAAGCAATGCTACAGAATTATTAAGTGCATCTCACATAGACTGCACAGGAGCTTCCAGAACTGCAAAATATTCACGATGCTGATGGGAAATTTTAAAAGATGTGATGATGAATGAAAATATTCTGACATTTGCTGTTCTGCATGCCATTCAAGATTTTGGACTCTCCACCTCTTTCCTGTCAAGTTCAACCTTTTACTGTTATTGTCTGAGTGTAATTTTATATTTGAGAGGCTCTCATATTTCTAAAGCCTCAGAACGAGCTATATCAATGAGGAAATTTACTTTACAATCAAGTGGGCAAAAATCGGACACCCTCTTTCTTGAAATACAGCAGTAACATAGTACACCATCTTACCCGCTCTTCTTGAGAGGCATTTTCATCCAGGTTGTTTAATGCATTTTCTACCCGGGCTAGTCGACCAGAGAGGGACAGCAAAAGGTTGACTACTTTGTCTAGATCCCCAATAAACATCCGGAACTTGTCAAACTCATTGGGTTTGCAGACCTCTTTTACAAGAGCCTCCACTTCATCTCCAAGTAGACTGTTGGCCTGAATGTCTTCCAGGAGTGTCTCTCGAGCCTCTCGCAGAACCTGCAGCTTTCGACTTATGCTATCTATAAGTTCTTGCTGAGAAAGGAAGGGGGAAAAAGAGGTAAAGCAAATTCGATATATTAGGCACAACTGATGCAACCTAACAGGTTCTAGACAGGGAAGCTGCCAATTCAGAAAAAGAAGAGAAAGTGGGTCTTCTGACTGGTCCACAAAAGGACACTGACTCTTAGTTGTGGAATTATTTATAATACTTGGAAATATTGGATTGGGTACAGATTTAGCTATGTACAGATTTAATAATGGGCTAGCAGAAGCAGACTTCTCTACTTCTTCCCTCGCAGCCCTTCAGGTCCCTGAAAATACTAGAGCTGGGACCCTGGGAACTTTAATCCCAAAAATGTAACTTTTCCAACCTCTGAGAAGTGCTGCACAGAGTCAAAACATCCTTACTAACTGTGGTGAATTGTGTGGCATGGGGATGGCATGGGAGGAATCCCTGAATAATGAGTGGCAGCACCTTTTGTGTGCAAAATCTTTCTGTCCATGGAAGGCAGATCCTACAACCAATCCATTTATTAAAATAACAAGTTCAAAACAGTAGGTATGTTGTGACAAAACCAAAATAATATAGTGGGCCCTTGTTATCCACTGGGGTTTGGTTCCAGGACCTCCTGTGGATAACAAAATCTGTGGATGCTCAAGTCCCATTCGATACAATGGCATAGCAAAATAGTGTCCCTTATATAAAATGGCAAAATCAAGGTTTGCTATTTGAAATTTATACTTTTTTTGAATATTTTCAAGCCGTGGATGCATGAATCTGTGAATAAAAAAATCCGTGGATCAGGAGGGCCAACTGTAATATTAAAAAAAAACCAAAAACCTTTGGTAACATGACCATCTGATGCAGCATTAGTGACTCTTTGTTACACAATTTGCCAATGAACTCAATAAGAAATTCAGACTGTATAATTATACTTGGAGGTTTCTCTTTTGATATATTCCACTCAGATTCATTGGGACTGGGAGTTATTATGTGTCCAAAAGATTAATGTGGTAAGCATTTTCACTGATGTATGCCCTACTGACTGATTAATCTGGAAAATGTCATTTTTTTAAAAAAAAGTTAAATATGGGTAATGTTTGATTTGGAGTAACTCAATCAAACCACAGTTTTGTTTCTCTAGCATCCAATGCAACTCACTGGCCATCATTATAAATGATTTGTTACTGCAAAGAAGAAGGAACTGCCAAAACCACCTCTGAATATTCCTTGCATAAGAAAACCCTTTGAGGTTCATGGGGTTGCCATAAAGTGACAGATGAGCCCATACACACAAACATGTAGTTAATGTATACAAGTCATTCATTCTAGAACAATAACAATACTTGAACTCTCTTCAATTTCTCATTTAGTTGATATGCCCAAATAAGTTACAAAATCATACTGTTTATCATTCAGCCATACTATTTTCTACTCTGATTGGCAGTGGCTTTTCCTAGGTCTTGGGCAAGGGTCTTTCACATTGTCCTACTCAACCTGATCCTTTCAGCTAGAGAAGACAGGCCTTCTAAATGGAAGGCATTTGCTATGTTTACTTCCCTATATAGGCTCCTTACTGAGTTCTGTGTGTTTCCTAGTATATACAGGAATCCTGACAACCTATTTACATGATAGCTACTACTTACATGATTTCTTATTCTAGGCCGGAGTGATCTCTGGATGATTTGCAGTGGACCTGCAAGACTTTTTAGTTCCCTATTTTGTAAGAATAACAGCAACAATACTCCCTCACCTTCCAGTTTATACTGATGAAATTAAGACAGATTTGGGTAATCAAGAAATGATTCTTGTATGGACGACTATTTTGTTCTGGTTATGCTGTTGTGCCTTCAATCACTTGCTGATTTAGGGCAACTCCAAGGTGAATCTATCATGGGGGTTTCTTGGTAATATTTCTTTAGAGGGTGTTTGCTATTGTCTTCCTCTGAGGCTGAGAGTGGGTGACTTGCCCAAGGCCATTCAATTGGTTTCTATGGTTTAACAGGGACTCAAACCCTGGTTTTCCAGACTCCTAGTCCAACACTCAAACCACTACACTACACTGATTCGCCACACTTTGTCCTAGTATTCAAACAAAAACAAAACAAACAACTTCATTTATATACCGCTTCATACCCTTAAGGAGTGTCTAAGCGGTTTACAATTGTAAGCTATTTGCCCCCCAACAATCTGGGTACTCATTTTAGCGACCTCGGAAGGATGCAAGCCTGAGTCGAGCTTCAGCCCTTTGCTGGTCTTGAACTCGCCACCTTATGGTTTTGAGTGAGTGGCTGCAGTACAAGCATTTAACCACTGCGCCACCAGGGCTGATTCCAAAGAAATTCCTGGGATTTGAACTCTTTAGATCTAAATGTGTGTCGTTTGCACAAGGGTCTGATTGGGGGATTTCAAGGCTCTAGTAAAAAAAGATCATGCAAGTCTAGGTTATGAGAGGGGTATCATCCATTAAAATAGCTGTTCCTTCTGGTAAGAAGAAAGGGCATGCCCTTTGCTTTGCAGCCAGCATTCCTGTGGTGGCTTGCCTCCTTATATAGCTTAAGATAAGCTTTCCTCTTCTGTTTAGTGTATGCTGGGCCTGTGGTGTCCAATGTGTCCAACAGGCAAGGAAGGGAATTGTTACCTCCTCCTACTGTTACTACTTCTGCTGCCCTTTATGTGGGAAGAGGGCAAATTTCTAAATAGGAGGGTTTTCTCTGTCCACAGTTTGATACTCAGATTTGGATCCTTGGAGAATCAGACAGAGAAGCCCTTCCTTGAAGAGATCACTCACCATGTGAAGAGAGCAACAGACAGAGAAAGTGACAGTAGTCTGCTTTGCAACCTTGTGCTTTTTCTAAGTTCAGTTTGAAAACACTTCAATAGGGCTCATGGGTCCCAACAGCAGGTGTGTGTGTGTGTGTGTGTGTCTGTGTCTGTGTGTGTGTGTGTATATATATATATATATTAAAAAAGCAAGCCCACCTTTTTCTCAGACAAATCATGGTCTAGCTCATCCTCAGAATCCTCCTCTTTTTTCTGTTGCTGCTGTTGCTGCTGCATGTCCTTCATTTTATTCAAGAGTTCTGCTTTTGGGGCAGATGTGCTATAGTAGGTGGAGTTGGTTGTTAAGGGGATGGCCAAAGGCAGAGATTGTTCCTCTTTCCTAAGCAAAGAAAAAAAAACACCAACTTTTAATCCACTTTCTAGCATTCTGTACACTGAAGAGAATACAATGGGTCCATGGTATACACTGGGATTTGGTGCCATGACCTCCCGGGGATACCAAAATCCGTGGATGCTCAAGTTCCATTAAATACAATGACACAGTAAAATGGTGTCCTTATATAAAATGATAAATAGCAATAGCATTTACATTTTTATACTACTTATGAATGAACTCAACATTTACTAAGAGGTTTCCAATCTGTAAGCCAATTTCCCCCAACAACCTGGGTATTCATTTTATTGATCTATGAAAGGCTGGCAGGCTTAGTCAACCTTGGAGCTCTGGGATCAAACTCACAACCATGTGGCTGCAGTACAGGCATTTAACCACTGTGCCAGCAGGATTCCTTAAAATAAAATCAACCATTGCTATTTGGAATATATAATTTTTTAAAAAAATATATGTTCAACCCATAGATGGTTGAATCTGTGGACAAAAAAAAATTGTACTATACTGAAAGTATAAGCAGTTGCTTTGCAGTACTGAATGACACAAGTAAACTGTTAGATTAAGAGAAAGATCCTCACACATGGCAGCACTGCAGGTCTAATGGCCTCCCTAATATAATGGTACCATTTTGGCACCCTTAGAACCTAACTTTGAGACAGGTAATTTAGAGATAGGAATTAGTCAAAATTATTGCCTGAAAGTGCTGATTTCTATTTTACCTCCTAATTGATGTTCTCTGTCAGTACTTAAATTTCCATGCCCCATCCTTGATTATATGGATAGCAGAAGGCAGACAACATTTATAACTCTTTGGGGCTTTCATTAGCCTTGACTCTATAATCCCATAAGCACACCTTTCAGTGAAATACACAGCTGTTTGTGTTTCAATATCCACAGTTCTAATGCTCAAAAGATCCTGCTACTAAATACAACCTTCTCTTAAATTCTATAACAGTTATCTTGCTGACATTTTAAGAAAATAGAATGAGAGGATATGGAATAAAAACAGAAATGGTACTACTTATTCGACATTAAAGAGAATTATACCATTGGCTTCTTTACAATCTGATCATATGCATGTTTGCTTGGTAGAAGAAACTTAGAAGCTGTCTTGTATTGAGTCAGACCACTGGTCCCATCCAGCCCTGTATTTTGAAATTTTGTAAGCCTGCGGGCAGGGAACCCTCTAATTATAAAATTGTATGTACAGCACTGTGTAAATTTACAGCACTATATAGAAAGGTTAACAACAACAACAACTATCAGTAGCTCTCCTTGGTTTCAGTAGGATTATTCCATAATACTTGGAAGTCCCTAGATTATCAGACAGTTATGTCACCAAGCTTTTCAACAATTGGTTCACTGTCACAGAAACGCTGTCTTCAACCATACAAATATTTACCTTCAACTGCACACACATACACAGACATTAGTTATGTTAATTTGTCTATAGTCTGACTACCTCTGAGCTTGTTTACAAGCTTACTGGGGCATTTTGATTAGAAAACTGAACCCAAATAAGTCCATCTGTACTTATTAAGGTTCTTTTAACCTTAAAGTTGCTTAGATTAAAAGATTACTACTGCTAATGTTGAGTGTTATGGTATTGATTCTGCAGACAAAGTTTGTTTTAAGCATTAAAGCCAGTTGTAGTTTTATCCAAGCATTGCAGCTCTTGAAGCAGGGTCCAGGATAACTTAACTGAATTGCTTCAGGATTAAGACCTTGAGTGGCCGTATTAATATTTCAACAAAGGCTAAGAGCCCAATTTCCACCCACAATATATCTACATGAATGGATGTGTGTTTGGACTGATTGTCACAGGATAGGTGTACACATGAAAAAAAAATGTTTGTATGAGAAATGAGTACCCATGTAGATTTTTCAGCAAGGATGAAAGGAGCTCTATATCTTGGTTGTGGTGCAGTATGACCAAACTTTGGCAGATCACATTTTTGCTTTTGCTTTTCATATGCTAATGCCATTATTACTACTACTGGTTTTGTTTACTTTTCTGCATCTATTTTATACCAGACATCAGGTTGAACTGCATTCATTATGCCTGCCAGCAGGTAACAAAGATGTCAAGCAGGAAGTAACATTCCACTGTCTTGGTTGGAACAAGCTGCCATTTGGCTTCTTCCCTTCAAGGAATGTTTCCCTCCATGGCTGTCCCACCTTATTAAACTAGGATTATGCAAGCCTATCTTCCTCTCCTTTCCACCCCTTTTAGGTGCACTTTGGACAAAGCAATGGGAAACACTATCTATTTTCAGTTAAAAAACAAGAATGCAAAACTACTCACTTGTCCTCCGACACTTTAGGTGAAACCTTTAAAAGAAGCTTCCTGCGTTGCTGAGCTTCTTCCAAAAGATGTTCATCTTTTGGAAAAATTCCCACCATCAGGTCCATTGTGGTTTTTATTTTCATATTTGGATCTAAGATATCTGCTAGTGATTTATCCTTGCCCACTATCTCTCTGGCTAATTCTTCTGATTTCCAGTCTTCGATTGTCTTTTCTTTGGCTCTGACATAGCTAACCGTGTGGCCAGAAACATCAGTGTCCTTTGTGGTGACCCCAAGTGCTTCAGCAGGTTGCAAATAAGGCAGTCTGGTGGTTTTGTTTTCGGGCTCTGGCTCTACACCTTGCCTTGTGTAAGCACAGAAACGTGAGTAGGATTGTTCAGAAGTGCTAAGTGTTTTGATCTGGTCTTTCTCCAGGCCACTTGGTAAAGCAGGAGGCTCTATGTCACTCACAAGATTCTGTCTGCTTTCCTTCTCGGCATGGCTCTCAGAATGTACAATCTTGATAGGAACCATTTTTACTGTTGTGTTATTATCCATCACTCGTTCAATTCTTGAGAAAAGAGAGCATTAATTGTTAAAATGAAACACTATATTTGAAAACAGTACTGTATTTTTAAATTAAAAAACCTGCATGTTAATTAACAAAAATCTATTTCTGCAGTTTTATATTTAATAAGGAAGGAAACAGAAAGTACCATTCTATTGACTAATTCCAGCTATATTTACTTTGAAGTGATTTCCACTTTAATTCATTAAACATATTTACCAAGTTAATGTGCACAGTAAGATTTTAATTTTTTACAAGCACTCAGCGCTTCTGACAATTTAAACCAGGTATATTACCATGTATTATGACACAACTGATGTATTGTAGCAACATTATACAGATGGATTTTCAAATTGCAAACAAGAGTACACATGGACATATTACATTTGGCATATGTTGAACATTGTTAGCTGCACTAGTGCAGACTATATATTGCACCATGTTAACAGTGTAAATATTTAGGACCAGAAAGCTCATGAAAGCTTGTACATTGCTGGCTCTGCATGGTAGTGATTCATGGGATGGGCTTGTGATCAAGCTGTGTTACTATTATCCCTTGACTTTTAGCTGTTATCCTTGGCCAGTAATAATGTACAATATGCATAGGGATCTTGCAGCACCTTTAAGACTAACTGTGTGAAAGAAGTTGTAGAATAAGCTTTCGTAGACTTGGTAGAACAAGTACAGTGGTCCCCCGGGTTACGAAGGTAATCCGTTCCGGATTACCTTTCGTAACCTGGAAATCTTCGTTTCCCAGGGGACCGCATTCTCTGATGGACCGCGCGGCAAATTTAAAGGGGCTGCGCAGTTTTTTGTCTTCGTATCCTGGGTTTTTTTTCGGATCTCGGGGGCTTTTTTGCGGCCCCGGCAGTTTCGGGTCCCGGGGATTTCGTTCCCCGGGGGGTTCGTAACCCGGGGGACCACTGTATATGAAAGATCATGCTATAACTTCTCTTGCACAGTTAGTCTAAAAGGTGCTGCAAGATCCCTTTGCATATTGATATTCCAGACTAACACAATTATGTCACTGAATGTACAGTATTTAAAGTGCATGTTATTAGAGTAGTTACACAAGAAGAAGGTATAGAAATCAGAAGTTTGTATTTTAAAAAGGTTTTTTCTCCTCGTATCATATTTTTTGGGCTTGCCTCTATGCAAACATGCATTGAATGGAGCTGGTATGCCTGAAAGCTGCTGTGCTGGGGCTTGCTTTCAAGTAGATATGTATAAATGTTGAGCTTTGCTTTGTACATTTAGGATGAAAACACTGAAAATTGTATTTCTGTTTATGAGTCACTTTTCAACATACCCTGGATGTGGGCCTTGGACCAAAGAAGATGGTTCAACTTCACTTAAAAGGCAACATACACATCAACTCTTAATCATGAAAATTACAATATAATGGATGAAGTGGGGGGAAAAACTAGATTTGTGTGTACATTTTGAATGAGATAAAAAGCTAGCTATGCACACACACAAGGCTGCTTTTAGGTACAAGAGGATACAAAACTGTATTACAGGTAGCTACTAAGGGGAGAAGGAGGAGAAGACTGCTTCCAGTGTAGCTGCCATAACTATGATACTTTATAGCTGTGATCCTTTATAGTTTTTTATAGTTCCAAACTATAGGAGGCTCAGATATTTGAATTATGTTTCAATATGCATATAAATGCCCTGTGCAATCACCCAAAAATATTTCATATTTCTGAACTAAACCTCCAGACTCTATCACTATTAAAGGTGCTGGGTATTCCTTGTAATCAAATCTCCTCATATCATTCATGAATATGTAAAGCCTCCTGCATTTCCCCCTTACTTCTTTTTTTTAAAAAGCTAAACACCATAATCTTTTCTTACAGGAAAGGCACCTGAATCCCCATGATGAGTTTGCTTGGTCATTTCTGCATGTTTCCCAAGGAATGTTATATACTTTTTGACATGGGCAAGTTGGACAGTTGAGAGTTTTTTAAACAACCACATCACTGACCTCAACAAACAACTTTTAAAACATAGTTTTAAAAAGTAAAGAGTAACGTTGCAGAGGAGTAGACTAAAAGTAGTAATGTATAAAGTTTTATCCAATATTTTTGCTTTCTGAATAACACCTGCCTCTTCCATTATACTAGCATTACATTACATTATACTAGCATCAGTGGTTTAAGTTAATGTATAATCACCAGAAAGCAGGCATATATGTTAAATATATGTTAAATAAATAAATAGTGGCAGAGTCCAATTAATTCTGGAATGCTAAATATTAAGAATACTTGTCTCAAGATGATCAAGTATTTAACTAAAACATTAAGACAAGTTGTTAATAGTTTAAAAAATGCCAGATTACCTAGTGGGATTCTCATCCTGAACAGCCACGGGAGGTTTATCTGTCAGCTTCTGGGGAGCAAACTGTGGTGAAGGGGACCTTGATGTCTCCATTCCAGGTTTTAGATGGTAGCAATACGTTGAATTGAGTGCAGGTTCAGATCTGAGATGTGCTTTTTCTTCTAAGTGCTGGCAAACATTCTCTAGGGATGCTGGCTGTGGAGTATCTGGCAGTTTGATGCTGGTTAATTTTCCAGATATCTTCCCAGAAGTCTGAGAAGAAGGTGAGCTAACTGCAACCACACTGGCAGCAGGAGGAGAGATGGACTGAAGAGACCTGTTGGGAACTGTCAGTGAAGATTCCGAGGAAGTGGCAAGTGATGCTGAAAAATTGTCCTGTCGCCTGGAGTTATTAACTTGTTTGGGAGGAGAAGGCTTCTGATGCACAGGCTCATGTTTTATATTCAGCAATGCTGGATCTCTCTGAAGACTTTCCTCTCTTTTACTTTGTGTGGGGGATAAGTAGTTCTTATCTGATATATGTAACTCAGAAATGGCAAGTGGCAGCACGCTGCAGTCTTTGCTTTTTTCACTCACATTGTCCTGCAAATATCTGTAATCACTAGGCAATGTCCCCGATCTACCTCGGCTCCCCTGAGATGCAACTGGGGTATGGCCTGTATATGAAGGCCTACCAGATACCTTCCATTTGTTTCCTATACTGTAATCCTGTGGAATTCTTGGTTCTCCAGGATGTCCTTCTGAGTACACTGTGTCACCTGGCCTAGAAAAAGGGGACCGGGGGGGGGGATGGTGGTTTCAGAATCAACATTGTTTTGTTATTAGAGTGTCACTACAGTCATATTAGCAATATTCATTCAACTACCTAGAAATAAAATTTAACTACTTATACCATTCTTACCCAAACTTTTACCTTCCAATGGTGCAGCTGTCTACAATTGACGGAAACTGCAGTCCAAACTATCTGGCCAGCAACCGGTTGGAGAAAGCAGACTTACGCAACAGCCACAAGAAATCTATGCTGTACAGTCGTCCCCCGGGTTACGAAGGTAATCCGTTCCGGATTACCTTTCGTAACCCGGAAGCTTTCGTTTCCTGGGGGACCGCTTTAGCAAACGGACCGCGCGGCCGATTTAAAGGGGCCGCGCGGTTTTTTTTCTTCGTATCCTGGGGGATCTTTCGGATCCCGGGGGATACGTTAGCGGTCCCGCCGGTTTCGTACCCCGGGGTTTTCGCACCCCGGGGGATTCATAAGCCGGGGGACCACTGTATTTCTAACAAAATGGGATGACTCAACCACAGTCAGGGCTGATTAAGGTTATAGTTCCTTGCAACATTTATCTGTGAATTAACCTGAAGCACTATACATGGAACAAAAAGGATTACTGGATCTTCTGCATGCAAATTGAAGGAATCGTTACATCGGATAAAATTCTGCACAAGCTTTCTGCCTATCATTAAATAACAGATTCTGAATCCAATAATACAATTATGATCCAAATAAATATTGTCATCCCAATGCCATTTCCACACACTCACACCCGTCAGACCATCTAGAAAGAATTCAGACAGAAAGGTTAGATTACAGATTGTGACATAAAGTAACTTCCATGTTATATATACAAAATCCAGACTTGCTGATGCCCAGATAGGGTAGCAGAAATGAAAACATTTTGCAGAAGCTAAGAAATAGCAACATTTGGTAATAAATCCCATTGACTTAAACTGACTCTTCCTGTGGTTTCAAAAGAAATTAGGTCTCTGGGAATTTTTAGAAAAGAGGTTAGAAATTGAGGTTTTTAGAAAGAGGGCCTTAACTACTCATAGAATATTTCCTAATTATAATTATTTTAGGATAATTATTAAGGATTTATGTGAGGATCTTTGGACAGTGGTATTTGTTCTCATTTCACAGTTTATATTTTATTATTTTTTTTTAAAGTAGACCACCTTTAATGATGGAACTCTCTCCAAATTTTCCCTTAATTATTCCCATCTACCTAGATTTTTTAAAGTCCTCCAGGAAGTAGATTATAGAATGCCATCTATTTCTAACTATATGTAAACCTAAGTGAGCTTTGGTTTAAATAAACAAATTACTATGCAAAAAGATATTTGCACAACTGTACTTGCTTTTTGCTAGTAACAAGCCACGTGTTTTTTGCTAGTAACAAGCCACGTGTAAAGAGGAATGAAACTAATGCCAGAATCTCAGTGAGTCATCTCCGTAGCCTTTGAGAAATGTCCTGAACTGAAACATTGCCATTGCACTTGAAAGAATATACAATGTGTAGTCTTATATCTCTTTCATACTCTGCAATTATACAACTTAGATCGCACTTTAACTGCCATGGTTCTGTCCTATGGAATCGTGAGTTTTGTAGTTTTATGAGGTATTAAGAACTCTCTGCTACTAGAGAGCTTTAATACCTTTCCATACAACAAATCTCAGGATTCCATAACATGCAACAACCATGGCAGATTTAATGGTATCAACTGTGAAGTGCCAAGAAGGTGTTAGGGGCTAGCTTTATTAAAATTACAGATTACAAATAAAAGCTCAAATTCCCAGGAAACTGAATTCTGAATGCTGTGTTCCTGCAAATACTACAGCAGGAGAGCAATGAGCAGTCACTTGGTCAGTATCAGTACCGGTAAGAGATAAGGCAGGCTTCCCAAAGCAGCCACTCACTTGATGTCCTGGTCTGAGGACTACTCCCAAAGTAGGACAGAACTGAAGAATGGTGCAGGATGCAAAAATGGCTTGGGGAATCCTAATATAGAGCCCTGTGGGCATCCTCAGAGTAAGAAAGTGTAGGTGGCAAGCAGGAGTGAGTAAGACACTGATGGTAAATTAAATATTCTCCTTCCTCAAGCAATGAAACATCTTGCATCACTACTGCCTATCAGTTCACTCTATTAGTGGAACAATGTCCTTCTGTATAGGCTTTCAGAAAGAAATAGGTAGGAAACCCCCCAAGGACAGGTTTATAATGGTTTTACTTAAGGAGCATGATAAGTGCTTTGATTCCTTTGGTTAAAACTTTAATGCTTATACTAGATGAACAAAAATCTGTAAGAAGAACTGGACATTTAAAAGAAAAACAAGCTGATATAGCTGATTTTTCAAACGCAGAACAAACAGAACTTAAGATGAAAACAATACAAAGAGTGAACAGATATTTAAGAATAATCATAGATTTATAAAGTGAAGAAAAACATTCAGTGATTTACGGTAAATTTTTAAATCCTTGGGGACTTCAAAATAGGTGTGTATGTGTGTATATGCATCTATGTACACATGCACACATGTGCATATTTTCCTTAAAATAATTTGTTGAGCATTTGAGAGTGTTTCTCTCTTTTTAAAAAAATCTAATTCAAGGATTCAGAAAGACAAGTCTTAAATTTAAAGGACTGAATTGATAATTTTTAAAAAAAGCACAAAACACTTCAGCTGTGTTTGGACAATTAAATTTCAGCTTAATAAACTGGATGCAAGTTTCTTAAAACCTGCATACAGTCTATTCACTCCTCCTCCACCTCTCTTTTTGCCCAAGTAGAGAAACCCCACAATATAAACTGAAACCTATGGTTTCTAAGTAAGCCAGATTATAAAGCTGCAGTTTAACATTGGCTACCTATTCTGGCTTCTTTGGCAGCTACTAACCATGGTTTCCATCTTGCACATAACTATAACTGCAGTTTCCTGGCTTGTTGCTCATACAAAGGGACGAAAAAAGCTGGAGCATAGAAAGAATAGTCACATGAAACTTATTCTTAGTTTATCAAGCCAGGTTTTCATAATCCAAACGCACCCAGAATCCAAACGCATCCCAAAAAGTAGTTTTGGAAGAATGAAGAGTGAGTAAAAGTACCTCTGAGACCCAGAAAGTAGGGATGTTTGCTCTCTGCTTAAAGGAGGCTGGAAAGACACTGTGAGCTTAGAAAAGTAGCTGAAACATAAAAGCAGAAATCTTAGATATTTGTTTGTTTCAGATTTAACAACAGAACAACTGCAAAAGTTAGGTATTTTCTAAAGTTAGGTCCACTTAAAACATTAACACAGATGTTAAAATCTCAGCCTGTAGAACGTAATCACTGTCTTCCTAGGATACTCAATCTTCCAGCAATCCTGATTTGGTAGGGACAGTCCCAATTAATCCTCTCTCTTCCCATTTTTTCGGATGCTTGCAAAATGCCTCACTTGCTCTCTTTCCTCCTCCTCCTTTCTCTCTTTGTCCTCAGTTTCCTTCCATTGCTACAAACTGAGGTCCAAAACACACTGCAGAAATAATCCAGTTTGAGACTGGTTTAACTGCCTTGACTTAGTGCTAAGGAATCCTGGGCATTGTAGTTTATTGTGCCACCAGAGCTCTCTAATGGAGAAGGCTAAATATCTCACAAACTTCAGGTCCCAGAATTCCCTAGCATTGAGCCAGGGCAGTTAAAGCAGTCTCAAACTGGATTATTTCTGCAGTGTGTTAGTAGTTTGCACTCAATTAACTCAGGGACAAGAGAGGAGGAGACGTGGAACTCAGGCAAAAGGCAAAAGCAAACTGCTTCAGCTTAACTTATGTGTTGTCATTAACAATTTTTGCCATCTTGTTCACATTCTGATATGCTGCTTGGCCACATGTGTCCCGGTTTTCATCTGTGAAATGATGGAGGGTATGACATGAGTAACACAATCCTATATTAGTGCTCCAAGGCCTGAAACCATATCATTGTACTATCCTTCCTTTTCTTCTATTCTCTCTCTCTCTTGAGTGTAAATTTTTCTTAAAAGTATCTTCCTCACATTGTCAGGGCTAGTATAACCTTTTTCTTGTGTTGGGACTGTTATCCAAGACTGGGTGGGTCTGGATGCTGTGGAGTCCAAATCCTCCATGATGACTCTTTACATGTACTTTCCCTATTCTCTGAAGCCACAGCTCTGACACTGTAAAGGAAAGAGCCAGGGATCCTTCTTACAGAAGAAAGGCAGATCTGAGTTTAGAGTGCTCTCTTCAATCTGGGAAGTGCAAGATCCATTCTTTCCTATGTCTTCAGGATATTCTCCCAGAGATGACAGGATTTTATGGTTTCATTTCCAAACACTTGGTTATCATAGGGACTTTCTAGATTGGCAGGAAAGTGTGACATGAAGTTGCCTTTTCCTTAATGCTTAGCAGCTGCACCACAGCCTTTAGATGGAGCTGCGCTGTTCTGCAGGTTTTAAAAAAGAAGCTGGGAAAACCAGCACCTTTTTAAAGGCGCTTCTTCTCCCCTAAAATGCAAAAAAAGCGTTTTCATGGCACACTTTCCCTTTTTCTCATCTAAAGGCTAGAGTTTCATGCAGCCATGAACACACTTCTTTTTGCCAATCTAGAAAGCCCCATAGTGTTTTACTTTAAAAACTCAATTCTTTTTCCTCTCAAAATCACTGTCACTAGTAATGAAATTTTATATAGTGCCTTCATTCTGTTTCTGAGTTTTATCACTTGCCTCAAAATTACATTCTATGCAATTAATTACATTCATGAATCAATAAAAATTTGATTACATTAGTTTTTCAGAGTGACGTTAGTGTAGAACAGCAGGAAAGTCCAAGCAAGGAGGGGGAGATTCCTCATTTTGGTCAAGTACTGCAGACACAGTGACTCAGGTTCTAAGGTGCTCTTGTAAAAACAGTTTTCTTCCATTTGTCTGTTCCTGGTACAGCCATTTTTGTGCAGAATGCCATTATGTTAGGGAAAGGGCACAGAACTGTAGAGCTGAAAGGCCAAATCATGGAGTTCGCAGTTTGGAAGTACTCCTGGACTCATAGTTACAGTTATCATCTCAAATAGATGCGACAGCCAGGACTGCTTGGTACCAACTTTGGTTGATATGCCAACTGCATCCCTACCTGGACCAAAAGGACCTTGAAGCAGTGGTACATACACTGGTAATCTCTCACTTAGACTTCTGTAATGCACTCTACATGGGGCTACCCTTATACCAAGATCGGAAGCTGCAACTGGTACAATATGCAGCAGCTAGGTTGGTCACCAATACACCTAGGTTTGACACCTGTATCTTTACAATGGCTGCTGATTAGCTTCCAGACCCAGTATAAGGTGTTGGTTATTACCTTTAAAGCCCTACATGGCTTGGGCCTGAGTTACTTGCGGGAACACCTCTTCCTACATATGGTAATCCGCCCCGCACTCTCAGAACATCTGGAAAGAAGTTGCTAGATGTACAAACAATTAGATTAGTTTCAACTTCCCAGAGAACTTTTACCACAATGGCCTCAAAACTGTGGAATAGTCTCCTGGAAGAGATCCGTCTTATTGCTTCCTTAGATGCTTTTAGGAGGGCGGTTAAGATGGATCTCTTCCAGGAAGCTTACCCACCAGATATGGTATAGGAAACATCATCCCTTCTTCTGAATTGGCTTAATCCTATTCCACTATCACTTTTTGAATTTGTTTTATTGGAATTATTGCAATTTAATGTATTGCATGGTAATCTACTGTATATTATCGAGATGTTTTGTATATTGTTATGTTGTAATCCCACTTCGATCCACCTGGAAGAAGTGGGAAAATACGAATAAAACTATATTATTATTATTATTATTATTATTATTATTTATAGAGGTGGCAGGATCCTCAGGACCGATGGGTTTCCAAAGGCAAAGGAGAGAAGGAAAAGCCCCAGTCCATAAATGGAACATTATTCTATTCATACAAAGGAATGTTATGATCCAAAGCCACTGTTTAATATAGCTGACAAAATAAATCTAGACCTCAGAAGCAAAAAGCTTATCTGCCCATTAATTTAGAAAATGCCAGGATTTCACTTAAATCTGCCATAAATTATGTAGCTGTAGTATATTTTATAGGAGAAAAATTAATCTGCTGGAAAGGAGATGAGCTGAAAATCTGACTTACATTAAACAGTTGATGCACAGTTATTATGTATGAGAAAATGCCTGTAATAATGATACAGAGTGGTGTGTGAGGGCATGCATGCATGCACACACACAGTTTATATATAATTTTGCATTTCATGTTACTGTGTTTCTTTAAAAGGCCCTAAACAGACAAATTCTGAAAAATTCAGATGCATTTGGAATATATGCTCATGCAAGGAAGATAAAAATAGCAAATTGGAGAGACATTTCCATGCGGAAAGACCTTTTGCATCTTGGCATGCAAATCTGAGAAGGATCTGCAAGTAAGTCAGATGGACAACGTGTACTTTCAACATGGCATGCTTGATCAAGAAGTTCAGCGAATCTCCAAAATACCTCTTTAAACATCTTTTTCTTTCTATCATTTATTTAAAAAGCAGAAAGATGCATATAACCATGTAGTAGAGCCAGGACTTGCAGTATTCAAGGAACAGCACTTTTTGATTAACCTGGATGATGACATTATATGTCATTCCTCACAGGATTCCCTATTTTCTGGGAGTTTAACTGCAATATCCCTAGTAGGACGTCAGGAGGAGAGGGAGATGAATTCTCCCAGCTACAGTATACTTACCTTCTGAACTAACCTTGCAGTTATGCAAAGTATTTGGAACTTCTTGTTTTTCAACAGGTAATTATATAAAAGACCTGCTCTTAGTGAAGATGAAAATAATTTCGACTGACTTGTTATTACAGATCAATACAGCTGCCTGAATTACTCAATTCTCCTTGAGGGCCTGGTTATGGGAGCTACTGTAATAAGTATAATCACATCCAAAATCCACAAAATTGTGATACCTTTATAGGACCAACCAAAATGCAACAAAATATATGTCACAAGCTTTCAAAGCTCCACTGGCTTCTTCATCAGGTAAAAATGTTAAAAATAATACAGGAGGAAAAAATGACAATGTTGGTCCCAGGCCTGTATTCTGTCAAGAGGGTGTTGGTTCTTCTGAGTACAGGTGGACTAACACCAACAATATCTTGACAAAGCACAGCAAAAAACATTGTGACTAACATCATAAACCCTTCCTCCCCTGTATGTTTTTTAACACCTTTGCCTGGGGTAGAAAGTGGTCGAAAGCTTGTGACATGTATTTTGTGCATTTTGGTATCACTGCTTTGCGGGTCTTTTATGGGTTGGCTATATGTCCAACATTGCTACCCCTGGAGATGTTTCCTGTTGTAATGAGTCCCTGCATTTCAAAAATTTACTACAATACGGTTAGTTACAGTACAGATTATATTCGAAATCTTCTGCTTGATATCGCAAGGATACTGTTCAGGAAATATAATTGTATCAAGGATTTTCTGGAAGAGTTAGTGACTGAGAAACATACAAGATGATTATGAGGAAATGGCTGCATTCAACATAGAGGGTGTGTATATTATGCATGGAGCTCATGCAACACATGCCAGACATATTACCCCTGAAGAGACTGGAGCTTACTGTTCAGAAAGGAGAAAAGAAAGCAAGCTTCAAGTACCAGAAGAGCCCAGAGGGAAAACCTGTAAAGTGTTACAGCAGTATTGAGTTCAAGAAGTCTGTCCTGGGAAGTACTACTGTTAAATTTTTAAAGACTTTGCAAAACAAACACGCCTAGGAAAAGTAGTTTACAAAGCTTGTTTGAGGTCACCTTCCACATCCCTGACAAAAGAAGACATTGCAGAATTCCCCTGTAAAAATACCTTCTATAAAAACTAAAAAGCAATCTCATTATATAAAACAAGTCAAATAAGCTCAGATGTATGTGGCATTTTTATGTTGGTAGTATGACAACTCAAAACTTCGACATTTTCAAGCACAAATCATGAAACATTTTAGTGATAATTTAAGCACACACTTGCTTAAGAAGAAAGTCATCAGGAGCATCTCTATTTTCATAATAAATATGATTATCTCTAATAAAGAGGTCACACATTGAAACATTCGAAACATTCCTTTGGTTACTGATAGTTTGCTTTCCATGCCAAAGAATTTCAGGTCTAAGAGACATAAAAGTAATATCAAGTCTGAGAGACATAAAAGTAATAAAAGTAATAGCTGGGTATGTTTAGTCTGGAGAAGAGAAGGTTAAGAGTTGATATAATAGCCCTGTTTAAATACTTGAAGGGATGCCATATTGAGGAGGGAGCAAGCTTGTTTTCTGCTGCTCCAGAGACTAGGACCTGGAACAATGGATGCAAGCTCCAGGAAAAGAGATTCCACCTCAACATTAGGAGGAACCTCCTGACAGTAAGGGCTGTTCGACAGTGGAACACACTCCCTCAGAGTGTAGTGGAGTCTCCTTCCCTAGAGGTCTTTAAAAAGAGGCTGGCTGGCCATCTGTTGGGGAGGCTTTGTGATTTCCTGCATGATAGGGGATTGGACTGGATGGCCCTTGTGGTCTCTTCCAATTCTATGATTCTATGAATGTAATGACTGATGCCTAAATCAGGGCTCCCAATCTTGTTTTTCCCTTGAGTACTGCTTAGCAAAGGGGACCTAAATACTCTAAAAACTCCAGATCCTGCCTGAACTTGGACGCTAAGCAGAGTTAGCCCTGGTTAGTACTTAAACAGCAGATAGCCAATTCATACCAGGTGCTGTAAGCTGTATTTCATAGGAAGGCAAAACCAGCTGAGTTTTCCTTGCCTAAGAAGCCCCTATGAAATTTATGGGGTTGCCAGTAGTGTAGAATCTGAAGGTGTGTGCACACACAACACACACACACACACACAATAATAAGCAATACAAATCATGTTGTAAGACACAGTTATCACACTTGATTTTTCCACCCCTACCATGCTGTTTGCATGTTCAGGGAAAATGTTAACAAATAACAAGGCCCACTGGGTGATCCTCCAAAACTATTTTCCACTCCCACTTCTTCTAGTTCACCTATTTAATCAAAAAAATGAGCAAATTCCTGAAGCACAGCAAATTTTCAGGTATAACAGTCACTAGCCTTTTGAATCATCTTGCAGTATGATTAAAACAAACAAAAAATCCCCCACCCTTGCATTGTATTTCCTGACACAGAGCTTCCATGATCATGGTATGCAAAAAGAAGAATCTTTCCTTTCCCTAGCAGCCTGCTGGATGGGGAGGAAGAAGAAATGAGAGAGAAAATAAAATGAGTATGGCAGATTGAAAGAGAAATGTTGATAACCCCACCTAGCTTTGGCTCTGGCCTCACCTACTATTGGCATGCAGTGCCTGAGAGATTAGCTTGGAGAAAAAGCAGAGAGAGGGAGGGAGAAGAGCTGGTTCTCTACTTTGGGCCTAAAGTCTTGGAGATGACCAGTTGCAGCTAATAGGCTCAAATACACTTGAACAAAAACTGCTGGTTGCCTACATTAGATGTCTCAGAAGCACTAAACTATATGACCATATTTCTTATGCTACTGATATATCACCTGTAAATGCCAGAACCCATTTACAACTAAATTTAGGAGATAGGAAATGTCAGCATTTGATATGGAGGCAACCTCATGCCTGGATTTGGCACAGAACATAAGCCCTGGTTGATGTTCTCATCCTAGGACTCTAGAACTGAAGGTTCAGATATTACTACCCTCTCTTCCCCACCCATATTGACATTCTCAATGACATGGTAAATACATAACACCCATTGATTCAATCTCTAGTGATTACAATGGATGGACCGCTGATAGTCTGGAAAAAGACTCCTGCCTAAGGCATTGGAGATCTGCTGTAGACCAGACTAACCTTGCTAGGCTAGACAAACCAATGGTCTGACTCAATATAACATGGGATAAGCGAATATTTTGCTCTGCACAGTATAAAAAACCCAGATTTGTGCAATATTCCCTTTCTTTATTCCTCTCATACAGATAACAGAGGGCCACAGCAAATGAGACCCTTCTCTGTTATTGTTACTAAATACACAACACCCATGGCTTGATATGTATGTTCAATTGAATGCAGACACAAACTGGGCTGGAGTTAGAGGGCATGCCAGCTCTATTCTCAATTTCCCTGTCACGGCCTCAGACCTCCACGTCCAATCTCTGTCCATTCCACATTGCAAAATGGATCTAAGCACATTTAGCTGCAACTGCTTAAAATATTCCCTGCAATTTGGAATGTGCAAATCCCTGTCAATCCTTTGTACTAGATGCATCTAAACAGGAAACAGGGGTATATATTGTTATGCTTGTAATGGATGCCTATGCACTTTATTGTAAAAAATGCTCTTAATATTTAACTATACTCAAGCTGAGCGGCAACAGTGAGGAAGGAGAGCCGAGGCAGCCCAGGAGGACGTGGCCCTTTAACATCCTAGGCCTCTCACAGCCCCCAGGTGCCCAGCGTGGGTGTTGGGGGCATAAAACCACTGGCCTCTTCCCTACATCTCCTGAAAGGCGACAGCGAGGAGAGAGAGCTCAGGCAATCCAAGAGGACAAGGTCCTTTAACATCCCAGGCCTCCCACAGCCTCCTGCAGCAGCAGCAGCAGAGGGAAGCTGGTGGACTCACACACCCACCATCTTCGAATCACAGAATCATAGAGTTGGAAGAGACCACAAGAGCCATCCAGTCCAACCCCCTGCCATGCAACATCTTCCCCGGCCCCAACACGGGAGCGTGGCTAAGAGGGAGTATAAAGACCACCCCCTTCTCCACCACCCTCTTGGCAGCAGTGCAGATGCTAAGATGGTGGTATTAACCAGAAGGGGTTATAAAACTTTAGGTTTTCTGCCACTGACTCCAAAGTCTTTTGTAAGACAGAAGCGAGTACAAAGGAAAATTACCCAGTTTTTTCCAGGAGAAACTAATGAACAAGGAGTGGAAAATAAGGAGCAATGCCCATTTGGATTGGTCCCTGGATCTCAAAGGAAATCTTAAAAACTATAAGGAAGTGTCTGGAACTACTAATTTGGCAGCTGGACTGTCTTCTGCTGAGACCTTGACAACAACATTTTCATTTCACCTCTCAATAAAAATAATCTGGGAGAATTTGAGGTGAAATTTTATTTATTTATTTATTTATTTATTTCATTTTATACCCTGGTCTTCAGCCCTAAAGGCTATCAGAGCGGCTTACAATTATTGTTTTAATTAGACGGTTCCCTACCCTCAGGCTTACAATCTAAGAAGACACGACACAAAAGGAGAAGGGAATGGTGGTGCAGAGGCGATCAGGTCCAAAAGGTCTTCTCTCCCTCTGAGGCCTGGACCAAGGCAGATGGCATGGAGGGAGGGCCCTGCTTCATAATCAAGGAAAGGCCTGATGGAGTTGTGCCTGTCCTTTCACTCTCTCCTGGGTAAGATGGTGTAGCATGGACAGAGGGCACTTTCCCTTGAGGACAGGCCTGATGGTGTTGCTAGGCCTTATTAAAGCAGTCCCCAGATAAGGATGATGATGTAACAAAGATAGAAACAGACACCAGATAGTGATTACTTGTAGATTAGTAGTTGGCTTCTTAGTTTAAAAGAGGAAATCCAGATAATGAGAACTTTTTTGAGTGATTCTAATAAACTTTTAACAATTCTTTTAACTTTTAACAATATAAAAATATTGGCTGAATCAAGACAAAGAGAGTACTGTTAGCAAGCCATGTTTAAACAGAACTAATAATACTTCCATGGTCTCTAACAAAGCTTGTGACAAAAAAGTTTCCAAAAGGAAAGCTACATCTAAAAAGAAGATTAAAAAGAATAAGAATGTAAGAGTACCTAGAGTGAGATGGTCGACCAAGGTAGAAAGTATGATAAAGGCGTTGCTTAACACACAAAACAATCTTAGTTTGCAGGAGTCTCTCATGTTAGCAAAAGCTCCTGAAGAGATCCTAAAATTATACCAGGAAATAGTTGCAAACATACAAAGGTGTCTGATATGTAATAACGCCCTAAAACAGAATTTAGCTATTCATAGATCTAAACCATGGTTTGACCAAGAGTGTCTGGATATGAAGAATTTATTAATAAGTGAATATAAAGATATAGGGAACAGATCCTGCCATCTTTACCATTACCTTTACTGGTTTTTGTTTTAAAAAACGGATATAAAAATTAATTAAAGTAGAAAAGGACTTGATGATGAGAACAAATTGGGAGAAACTAATCAATGCAGCAAGGTCACATGATTCAGTCACCTTCTGGCAGATTGTGTCCAGGGGGTTAGATAATAAAGTAGGGTTAACAGACTCATATATTCCCATTAAAACCTGGGAATCTTATTTTATTAGTTTGTATATGGGAAAACATACTGAACATGGGAATCCCCAAATATCATCGCAGAGTCTCCCTGATTGGCCTCTTGTTACCATTCCTGAAATTAATAGACTTGTTTCTCAGATCAAAGAGGGCAAAGCACCAGGGTCAGATAGCATCTCTCCAGAAATGCTAAAAACAAACAGGAATTGGTGGGCCTGAATCTTTGCAACACTTTTTACATGCATACACCTGTTTGGATTAATACTGAAAGACTGGAGACTAGCTATTATTAATCCAATATATAAAAAGGTACAAGATTAGATTCAGCAAATTAAAGGCCAATCAGTCTGTTAAGTGTAATTAGTAAATTGTATGCACACCACTTACTTGAAAAAACTATTAACTTCGATGGAAGATGAAAACCTTTTGAAAGATGAGCAAGCAGGTTTTAGACCATGTCGCTCTACAGGAGATAATGGCATAATATTACAACACCTTGTTGACAAATACTCAACCAAGACCAAGGGGGCTCTTTACACAACCTTCATTGACTTTAAGTCTGCCTTTGACATGATTCTCCAAAACAAACTGTGGCAGAAACTAGAAACAACCAAGATTGATAAACATCTGTTGTTTCTGATTAAGAGTCTTTATACAGATACATGTCTGAAAGATAGATGTAATAGGCTAGGACATCTCACTAAGGCCACGCCATCATCTACACGTCTCAGACAGGGTTGTGTACTAGCCCTCTCTTTGTTTAATATCTATATTAAGTCTTTGGTTGAAAGATTGTCTGGCGTAAATTTTCATCCACCTAATCTAGCAGGTAGACCCCTGTCAACTCTCATTTACAATGATGATGTAGTACTTCTTTCTCTAACTCTTATAGGTATGCGGCGATTACTAAAAGCGCTGGGTAATTGCTGCCAAGCCGAAGAGCTAGTGATCAATTATAACAAATCTAAAGTCTTAGTGTTTACTAAAAAATGGAGCAATTGGCAAATAAATGATCAATCAATTGAACAAGAAGATCCTAGAAGTGGTTCTTGGAAAGCTCAGTCTATAAATGCCATAGCAAGTGCAGAAAGAAGTATTAAATCACTTACATCCTTTTTTTTCACCAAAGGAGGCCAGCATATCCCCTCAGCCATCCAGGTTTTTAATATGAAGGCCCTTGTACAGATGTTATATGGGGCGCAGTGGTGTGCTTATACTAAATTTGATTCAATGGAAACTTTGCAGACAAATTTTTTGAGATCCAATCTTGTACTTCCCAGAAGTCACCAATGCAATCCTATATTTGGGGACAATTGAATCACGGGCATGGGTTCTTAAGTTCACTAAGGTGACATCGATGATGGGACCTCAGACCGAATCCAAAATTAGCTGACAAGTGGCAAGGATCCTCAATACCTCAGTTTTACAAGATGGGATGAGAAAACCATGGCCTATTTGAATAGGTCAATGATCAATGATACTTGGGTACAGCAAACTGCAGGAGGCTCCTTCATTAATGGGTTGCATTGCTGTCTCCCCATGAATTTCATGAGTGGTGCCAAATCTTTTCTTCTCACCTACCCAAAAAACTCTGTTGTTGCAAAGCCAGGGAATATTTTGGTTGCAAAATCAGGAAATGGGTTCTTTAGCCACACCGCACTATGCTGTACCACACCCACGCAATACCTGGGTCTGGCAGAAGAAACTCCAAACAAGTTTGAACAAAGAAAATCCTCATGGACCTAGTTAATACTTAGCTATATTCATGAGTGAATTGTGTACACTGTAATCTCTAAAGCAGGTGTGATTACAAACCTGCTTGAGAGAACACAGTGGACTTCTAAATACTGTAAAAGTCTGAGAAAGAAAATTATGTCTAGGCACAAAAATGAATTTCTAAGTCTTGCTGGTGACCTCATGATT
Source organism: Urosaurus nigricauda (assembly GCA_034509955.1). Lineage (NCBI taxonomy): Eukaryota > Metazoa > Chordata > Lepidosauria > Squamata > Phrynosomatidae > Urosaurus > Urosaurus nigricauda. The sequence continues at coordinate 95,063,200 of JAOEGL010000003.1, forward strand.
GTTTATTTGAACTGACAAAAGTCATCTCAACAGATGTAGCAAGTGTTTTCTTCCTTCCATAAGAAACCACCTTGAAGTTAGGTGCTGCAAACATTTTAAAATGTAGAGAGTACAGCATGTATTCACAAAAAAAGCAAACAAGCACCTTTGGCTATACAACTGGTGTGTGAAGAAATTTCAGAGCACTTTCTTGGACAGATATATAAAATAAAGGGCAATGCAGCCAAATTATGTGAAAATATGCTATATATTACATTTATTGCTTTCCAGCAGCATGAAAAATGCCTTGCAAAAAATTCCAAGCAAAAGATGGCTTTCATTTAAAAGTATAGTTTAAATAGCCAAAGTCAGATGTGCCACTCAAATTTAGTGAGGGCAATATATTTATTTAGTGTGCTGTCCTACAACACAAGCTCCAAATATATCAAATTGTTAATTTATAAAATTCAGTGGTGAAATAATGTCAGACCCTGTCCTGCACATAAAGAAATAATATGTGACAAGAGGTTTTAACTAATTTTCCAAAACCTCAAGGATTTTTATTTGGAAGTCTGACCAAGTTCAAAGGGGATTCAGTGAGTGGAAGTGAAGCTATTTTTGAATAGACAGCCTTGGTTGCCTTGGTGAATGACTTATAATGGGAGATGGACAGGAAAAGTGTGTCCCGTTTGGTCTTCCTGAATCTTTCAGTGGCATTTGATACCACCGACCACAGTATCTTTCTGGGTTGTTTGACTAATATGGGACTTGGGGGCACTTTTCTGCAGGGGTTCCAGTCTTTCTTGTCTGAACATTCCCATAGGTTGATGCTGATAAGACTGTTGCTCAGCCTTTTGGCCATTAGCCAGTGCGGTTTCACAGGGCCTTATATTGTCCCCTATGCTTTTCAACATGTAGATGAAACCACTGAGAGAAATCATTAAGAGTTTGGAGGCTGGATATCATCAATATGTTGCTGATGCCCAACTCTCTCTCTTTTTTAGAACTGATGCCAAGGAGGCTGTGGAAGTCTTGAATCATTGTCTGGAAACAGGAAGGGCTGGATGTGAGCGAATAACCAGACACAATCCAGACAGTGGAACTGTTGTTAGAAGGAAACCCTACCTATGATTAGGATCACATCCTGTTCCTGATGAGATTGAACTCCCTCTGAAAGATCAAATTCATAGCTTGGGCCAGCTGTTGGACCCAGTGCTGTTCCTGGAAGGCCAGGCTATAGTGGTAACTGGGATTATCTTTGCCTGGTTTCAGCTGGTGTACCAGCTGCACTCTTTCCTGGGGAAGGCAGATTTGGCCACAGTGGTTCATGCATTAGTTACCTCGCGATTAGATTCATGAAATGTACTCTACAAGGAGCTGCCCTTGAAAAGCATTTGGAAGCTCCAGCTAAAGAAAAATGCAGCAGCCAAACTGGTGTCTGCTATGCAATTTAGGGACCATATAACACTGATTTTATAAGACCTTCACTGGCTTCCAATTTACTTGCAGGCTCAATTCATGGTGTTGGTTTTGACCTATAAAGTCTTAAATGGCTTGGGGCCAGGATATTTGAAAGACTGCCTTCTCCCATATAAGCCTGCTTGAATTAGAGGAGATCCTGTTGTGTCTCAACACTGCATGAAGTTAGGTTGTCATGTACATGTAACAGGACTTTTTCTGTGGTAGCACCCTGACTCTGGAAAGCAGCCAAAACTGTGCTGCTCTGCAGATCTTCAGTACTTGAAATTGCTCTGTAAATTTTTTAAAATTATATTTTAGGACTGTTTTTAGAGAACATTTTAATGTATTTTGAAAATATTTTTCTCTTTCTACTCTTTTAATTCCTTTCATTTGTCATTAATGCAGGAGCCCTTGTGGTCTGGAAGGCGATATAGAGATATCTTAAATATCTGTGTTTTCTCAAAAATAACGACAGTGTCTTATATTATTTTTTGCTCCCAAAGATGCGCTAGGTCTTATTTTCAAGGGATATCTTATTTCTTCATGAAGAAGAATTCACATTTATTGTTGAACCAAAAATTTGAACATTTGTAATATACTGTATAGATATTTATACTGTATACAAAAACTTTGCTAGGTCTTACTTTCGGGGGGAGGCCTTATATTTAGCAATCCAGCAAAACCTCTACTAAGTCTTATTTTCTGGGGATGTCTTATTTTCAGGGAAACAGGGTAAACAGTCAATTAAGTCTATTTCATTAGAATGTCTTATCAATGTGCATTTCTGCTTTCATTGTTATTATATTAACAACCTGAATGTAAGCATAATTAAACAGAACTTTTTTGTGGGATTAAGGAACGGGGGTTTCAATTTTTAATTAAAACCCAAACACCATCAAATATTGTTAGACTACACAGTCATCTTATCTGCTGTGTTTTATTCAGTAACATAAAGGCTATATTAATGGCAAATCCTTGGCTAGTCCATAGTGATGCCTTTGTGTTTAAAGTTACAATCAGCAAGAACTACCTATGAGAATATTCTTGCAGCAGATTCCAAACCAGCTGTGAAATGACAACCCACCTACAGGGCTCAAATCATAGTCTATAAATGGCAGCTGCTATAAGGATAAAAGAAAAGACTACTTAGTGTTGTTGACAATGAAATATCACAGGAAAAGGCTCATCAGAAGGGAAAAATCACATTCTTTCTACCCATACATTTAAAAAGAGGCAAACAGAGAACACAAACACACACACTCAGTTTATTCCTATTGGATCCAAAGGCAGACAAGGGTCAATTTAACATTAAAAATGTCTACAATAATTTAAGACAATCTACAATAAAAACACGCATCTAAATAATACCAGTGAGGGGATAACTACATTTATTGACAGTTCCCCCTAAGACTAATGAACAGCAACCAAAAATATCTCCATTCACATCTCCCCCACCACTTGACCTATTTTCATCAGCTAACAGAACAACCACACCTTTCAATGTTGGTTTTTCATTCAGACTTTGGTCTTTTACTCACCAGCTGCATTCTGAAATCCAAGACCCTGTTCCTGTGTATTAAACGACAGACCTCCAGGTAAACAAGCAAGCAAAAAAACAAACACCAATTTCCATCTGAACATGTATCACAAGGAAAATTCTGCTTAGAAAACTGTAAGCATAGAAATCACACATCACTGAACAGCTGAAAGAAATGCTTGCAGCTACAGCAATGAAGGATAAACATATTACCAACCTCAAGCGGGGAAACAAATGATTTGGAAAGCAGTGCCTTTTAATTCCAGTGTGCATTGTGCTAGCTGTGCAACAAAAGCAGATACAGGCAGCATACACAGATGAATGCATTTTGTTGGAATGAAAGAGTTTGCCATTCACTGCACTTGTCAACAAAGAAAGACCCCCAAGGAAGAAGATTAATAAAATGGGAGTGCTGTATCACATAAAGCCTCACCCTCTGTTATATTTTCTAGCTCTTTTGACAGGCAGGGATAGACAAACATCTTGCACGTAAAGACATGAGCTGCAATCCTGCTCACTGTTATACGATGAAAACCTTCCTAGATTTCAGTGGGATTGAAGGGCATATAACTGTGGTCAGAATTGCCTTTTGGGTGAACAAAAGGAATATTCCCTGCGTACTTCACTAAACACAAAAACACAAAACCAAATCATCAATGAGCTTACTGACATTATGTCATGTATGCCTCTTCGACCACAAAACTAAATTGTATTAACTTACCAGAATGACAAACATTAGCCGCTATTCTTCTGGATTCATGAAGGCGGCATCCTTGCAAATGCATCCTACAGAGAGCCAGAGAGAACTGAATCTGCTGCAGCCTCTGTCTCACTGACTGTCATACAGATGGTTTTCAAAGCCATGCCTCACAACAGCTGGCTTGTCTTTGCTTTTGCATGTAACTGACAAGCTCATACAAGCACCGTTAACTTTAACCTCAATGACAGAAGGCTCCACTTGTATTATATGTTACATCATCTGAAATTCTTGACCTCGGGAAGAAAAGGTTGCAGACTTCAAAGCTTCATCATCTTTTCTTAGCCCCCCTCCACCAAAAAAAGAATTCTGTAAATGCACTATTCTGTGCTTCAAAAGAAGCATCTTTTGTTCACTGTCAGAAACAGTTATATTTCATAGATTTTATAAACCTGAAGAAAATATATTGCTATGTGCCTACATCTGTACAGAGTCACACATTAATGGACACAGAAAGTATCTTTGATAGTTACCTTAAAGCTCTAACACACTGCCACGCAAACTCCACCCACACACTTCTTGAGCTTTGTTCCAAAAGAACGATGAAGGCTACCTTGTACACAAATAAAACCTGTTTGACCAGATATGACAGCATGACAGAAAAACAAACATGTAACGTGGGAAACAATGGCTATATAGAACTTTCTTCATGTCTCTTGGATGGGTGGGTGGGGGGAAGAATGTCTTTATACACTAGATATTTATTGTCAGTGCCCCACTTTCAAGATTTCATGGCATCACCATCTTTACAAATTTGCTCATGATTGTTGCATATATAACATGGCTGTATCTTTGAATACAAGCCAAGAAAATATATTCTATGTTTAAAACTTCTGCTGCTTTTTTGCTCTGCAAAAACACTTTCATTCATATACACTGGAGAAAAAAGAATTGTTTAGTTTGTTAAAGAGATACCATGCAATACTGGATCAAAGTAGAATTTGAGAACAATGATGCAGTAAAGCAGACAGGGGACAAAAGGCAGCCAACTGGCTGCATGCACCCTCCAAGAGTACCCCTATCCTCAAAATTGGGGGACTTTTTCTTTCTCCCTAAATGACCAATAGTAGGAAGTTTCTTGGAGGTCCTATTAGCCATTTTGCCACAATGTTAGGTTCCCCTCACCCCTCCTTTAGCTGTTCAATAAACCAGGAAATGACTGGAGTTTCTGCTCCAGTCATTCCCTCTCATGATGATGAAATGTAGGAGTTGGCCAAAGAAAGGTAAGGGGGACCCAAAACTATGCAAAATGGCCAATAGCACATCCCTTCACCCTAGATTAAAGGGTACAACTGACTGATCTGGTGTAAAATAATTGTCTCCCAAATTTAGAGGGAGTTGGTAAGGGGCCCAGGGAGTGACAATGGGGGTACATTCTTCTATGATCCTGGGAGGGGGCAATATTGCAATTGCCTGTCCATCCCCTAAAGAATTCTTGATTGGCTATTCAGGAGCCCTGGTGGTGCAAGGGTTCAATGCTGGTACTGCAGCCAGTGTTGTGAGTTCTATTACATGGCTCCAAGGTTGACTCAGCCTTCCATCCTTTCATAGATCAGTAAAATGAGTACCCAGCTGGTTGTGAGCAATTGGTTTACAGACTGCAAACCGCTTAGAGAGTGCTAAGCTCACTATTAAGTGGTCTAGAAATGTAAATGCTTGCTATTGCTATTCAGGCTTGATTTTTAGAGCTGAACCTTAGCCATCAACTGTGAATAGCATTTTTGTGCTATAAAGATGTCTCATTTAAAGTAGTGTTAAGTTGAATTAATGTGTCTATAAGCAGTTAATAAATGTCTACATAATAATTAAGTTTTATTAATGAGGCAAAGGATTGGATTCAGACTTTGAACTCAGCTGCACTGCAGAAATAATGCAGTTTGACACCGCTTTAATTGCCATGGCTCAATGCTATGGAATTCTTGGGTTTGTAGTTGTGATATATTTAGCCTTTCCTATCAGAGAGTGCTTATGCCATAACAAACTACCAATCCCAGTATTCTCTAGCATTAAACCATGGCAGTTAAAGTGGTGTCAAACTACATTATTTCTGCAGTGCAAATGAGGGCATAGTCATATCTAGAGCAGGCCAACTGTAATCAGGTAATTAGTACACAAAAGTATTTTGGCCAACATGTTTAGCCCACATTCTGACATTGTGAAGAAACTCAGAGGTATTAAATGCAAAATGTATGTTTCTAGGTGCTCACTTCACACATCATCAATAGCATCTGTATTACAAAGTGTAGGACACTGGCATAGCAGACAGATAAGTGACCCATTCTACTTATTTATTTGGCAGTTTAAAAATCCATATCAATCTTAGTACATGAAATGTTGATGTTAAACAATCAACCCATTTATTTATACAGTACCCTGCCTTTTCCCCAAGAATGGGACTCAAAGTGAATGAATTTGAATGAAGTCCCACTGTGGTGAGATTTATTAAGGTTTCTTTTCATTTGACTTATGTATTATTTGATATCTCTCTGTGTTGTGTGCCTTCAAATCATTTCTGACTTAAGATAACCAATACTGTATTAATACTAACATCTGAACCTATTATGGGGGTCTCTTGGCAAGATTTGTTTGTTCAAAGGGGGGTTTGTCTTTGCCTTCTTCTGAGGCTAAGAGAGTGTGACTTTCCCAAGGTCACCCATGGAAAGTTGATTTCCATGGCTGAGCAGGGATTTGAACCCTGGTTTCCAGAGTCATAGTCCAATGCACTACCACAGTGCTGGCTCATATGAATCACTAGGTGATATTATTTAAATTATCAGTTTGTGGCAATAAAAAATTACACTGGATTAACCAATGCTTCTAATCCTGTATTACAAATAAATACTTGGTTCCTATCTTCTTATTCCTTTTTCTTCTGTGCCATGTCTTTCTGATATCTGCTAATAAGGATGGTTTAATGTCTGATATATGGAGGCTGATCTGGGCAGAGATGATGGTAAAAGCATATTTTCAAAAAAGAATAAAAAGTTCTTCACACCTCGGATTCTGTAAACCTGAAGAAGCAAACTGTGACCTAGGCTAGTGATTTATAAGCTTTATGATGTGGAAGGATCAGCAATGGTTTTTCAATGTGTCAAGACCCAGTATAGGTTGAGTCTCCCTTATACAAAATGCTTGTGACCAGCAGTGTTTAGGATTTTGGATTTTTTGAGATTTTGGAATATTTGCATATACATAAGGAAGTATCTTGGAAACGGGACCCAAGTCTAAACAGAAATTACATTTATGTTTTCTATACATTTTATAAACAAAGCCTGAATGTAATACATAATACATAATATTTTTAATAATTTTGTGTGCAAAACAACTTGTGTACACTGAACAATCAGCAAGCAAAAGTGTCACTATCTCAGCCATCTATGTGAGCAATGTTGGATTTTGGAGTATTTCAAATTTCAGAATTCTGGATAAGGGATACTTAACCTGTATCAAACTATTGTTTCTTTCCTTCGTGGAAAACTTCCAAGGGACGAGCATATGATTCTTTGGACCACCATTTTAAGTAGCACTGACCAAGGCCATTTCTTCATGGACACAACTGCTTAGTAACAATTAGCACAACCATAATGGTTTATCAAAACATGAGTGTAAATGCAGAAATTACCACCAGATCACTATAGTTGTAGGAGTGGATCAAGCAGGACATACATCTACCACATGACTATGGCCACAAGCATGCCCTCAACTGTGAATACCTCTATCATATAGCATGGAGAGAGGCTTCACAACAGGAAGGATATTCATGTTACAGACAAGCTACATTTTTATCTTGGCTTCCACTGCACTCCTCTCCAAGAATGCTCCCTCCTCACATAGACACCAAAAGAACACCCAGATATGGCCCTCCCTTGTAGCTTAACTGACAGCATTAACCAGACTGCACAGCAAACTATTTTTTTCTTCAGAACCAAAGAGATTACTACACTCTAAAATCAGCCATAGTGTAAATATAATAAAATGAACAATATCCTGGAGCCAACTGCTCAGTGGCAGGTAACAATTTATATCTTACTGATAAGTTACTTTTTTAGACTATAGCTCCAAACATTCACCAGCCACCAGGGACATTCTGATATAAAAATCAAAAGGAATTACTTTTATGTGTTGTACAAGTTACTATTTTATATAGCAATACCACCTCTCTAATAAAAAATGCAAATTAGAATCAAATTAATAAATAAACAAGTGTTGTCCTATGAAATGAATTGCACACACTTTCATTTTCTGTAACTGTAGAGACTACATGAGAGTGTGATGGCTTCAGTCTTGTACGAGGGGGTATCCAAAAGTTTTAATGATCACCTTTCAAAAAAATTGGCAGAAAGTTTGTTTTGATTTGTAGTTGTTAACTTATCTCTATGTAGTCACTATCTAGTTTTATACATTTTTCCCAGCGTATCTTGACTCTCCGAATACCTGATATTGTAGAAGTCTGCAGATTGCGCCTAACGAGGGGGTATCGTAAAGTAATAATTATCACCCAGAAGTTATTATGGCATATTGATGAAATATTGTCAGTGTCATCATTGGTCCCTAAGTGCACGTTGCTGAGAAAATCAGCTCATTGCATCCCTTATTTTTGTGACTGGCTCTGCCAAAAGTGACTAAAGTGTAAAATCCTTGTCAGGCACAATCTGCAGACTTCTACAATATCAGGTATTCAAAGGGTCAAGATACGCTGGGAGAAATGTGTAAATCTAGATAGTGACTACATAGAGATAAGTTAACAACTACAAATCAAAACAAACTTTCTGTCAATGTTTTTAAAAAGGTGATCACTAAAACTTTTGGATACCCCTCATATATTATCAACTCCAGGCAGGGATGAGTGGGAATTGCAACAAAACCTATTATACTTTATCCACTAGGGTGAACATTAAATAGTTATAGACATTTACTAAAATTGAAAGGAGGGAGTAGTGTGAGGTGGGTAGTTCAGGTCAGTCTGATCAATAGCAAAACCCAACTAAGGGATATTGCCAAAAAAAAAAAAAAAATCGGACAATTGGCATCTAACCAGAAATTGATTTTATAAGAGGTATTATCTTCCTTTCAGGTACATGGGAGAAGAGGAATAATTTAAAATGTAGTAAAAGCAGTACTGTAATAAGCAGCTGAGAACAGCATTGCTTTACAGTGGATAAAACTGCTAGAGTATTATTGTTTAGTGATTATTTAGAGATAACTGAAAAATAACTTGATTTCTACTATTTCCCACATTTCTTCTGTACAGATTTCTCAATCTGCTTGCATTGTAATTAGCAAGATGCCATAAAGATCCGAACTGTATTATGGGGAGAGAGAATCTGTGTTTGGCATTAGAAGCAGGGGATTCTTTCATTTTTCAGTTAGGGTAAATGTATCTTCTATCACCTGTACACAATTCCATTCTTTAACAGCATTTCATTCATCATACTAAAATCACTTGTGCTTTTATAATGAAGTCTTCATCAACAAACTTGCCATCTGCAGTGGAATGGACTTCAGGCAACACACACACACTCTCCCTTGCAACCTCCGTAAATGTGTTCCAAGGAGTTGGGAGACCCTCACAAGCAGAACTGGGATGTGTCCAGTGGATTTTGGGAGGCTGACATTGGTAATGCTCACATGACTTGGGATGGTGGCTCTATGCTAGCTATAATGAACACTGTTCTAAAATGGCTCTCCTCTTTTTACATCTTTGGTTAATAATAAGGTTCAAACACATTTAGGGTTTGTGTGGATGTAACACTCCATTATAGCTTATCATTATGCAAATACACCTTGACCTTATACATTCATCTCTCCACTTCTTCAGTGTAGCAACAAGGAGGGAACAGAATGCTTCTGCTTACATTCTGAGCTAGCTACAGTTTAACACTAACCAAAATTCAGAAAACTGTGCTTAGCCTTAGTTGTGATTAACTGAAATAAGGCAACTGCAAACCATGTTTTATTAACTTCAGCTGAATATCTCAATGTTGCACGAAACTTTTGTTTAAAAAATGAAAGTAAAGGATTCTGCTCCCCTCCTCACTGGCATACAGTACTAGAGGAACAAAGGAGCCACAAGCTTTCTATTGTAATGCTAGACCAGAGTCTAACAGACTGCCCTATATCTTTTAACAACAGCTTCCATCATCCAGCCATGCCTACTGTCATTGCTGCCTGGTTCTTAAGAGTCATTGTCCAAAAATGATACAGTGCATTACAACAGGGAGGGCTGCTTTAGTTTTAAATTAAAACTATAATCACTCTAATACACAATGTTCAAAAGGTTTGACAACATTTAGCAAATGTTCAACCTTCCAAACACTATTGATGCAATGGGGTGTGGGGTAAGTGTTTATATATTTAAGTGTGCAAATGCTGAATAGTTACACTGGGAATGACTGAAGCAGGGATGGGTACTGTGCAGCCCTCCAGTCATTGTGGGCTGCAACACCAAGCAGCCCTAGCCAGCATAGCCAATTGAGATGCTGTTGTTTAACATCTGGAAGGCTGCAAAATTGCCCCTGGTGTTAAGATGTACAAAGCAATTCAATATGTAGAAAGGAAAGGAGAAAAGTGGATACAGTTATACACTTAGCAGCCAGGCATAGAAAATCAGGTTTTCTGCAGAGAAGTGGTTCATGATGGAGTAAACTGTTCTTAAGAATGTACCACTTTAGCTAGTTTCAGATTAGTACAATTAGGGAGAAGGCTATGTAAATAATTTCTCCTTCACATTTAGTTGCACAGAGACAGGGAACTCATGCATCTATTCTAAATACAGAGAAGGAGCTGACCACATAATTTGACACATATAATCAGAACATCCAGTTCAGAAATAGTTTCACTTCAGGCTAAGCCCAGTGAGCTTTAAAAGTGTTCACTTAAAATGCCCCTCTTCTTTTTCTATACCATACCAGCTAAAACTGAATTATGTTTATATGAATGAAATCTCAGGGCACCTGCCTTTTATATCAACAGCCCTTATTTTCACCATGTCAAGAATTTCTAGGTACTCCATCATGCCCTTGCTTTTTGGAATGGCCACAAAGAGAGATTAAACACTTTTGATTTTATTTTTAGCCAACAGTAATTTAGCCTTTACCAAACCTAGACATAATTCTCTGGCTTCTTCAAAGAAGCCTCCACACCACACAGTAATGGTAACTATTTTGTAGCATACAGCGGTCTCCCGGGTTACGAAAGTAATCCGTTCCGGATTACCTTTCGTAACCCGGAAATGTTCGTAACCCGGGGGGCCCCTTTGTTTGCTGCGCCGCGCGGCAAATTTAAAGGGACTGCGCTTTTTTTCCGTACCCCGGGGTTTTTTTTCACAAGCCGGGGCCGTTTTTCTGGCCCCGGCTCTTTCGTACCCCGGGGGATTCGTAACCCGGGGTACCACTGTATTATAAATAAGGATAGCATGTGTTCCTCCACAGGATTTAAGCATTATAAATGCTATATTCTCAACCACATGCTTAACTCTAATTAAATAAGACTTGAGAGTGACAAACAAAAATCTTTGGCATAAATCTAGACAAATGTTCAAAAGTGAAAACAAAACTTTATATTAGACATAATATACTATGTATTATACAGAATTCAGAAACATAGCCATGTTAGTCTAGACTATCAGTATGCTAAGGGATCTTGTGGCACCTTTGAGACTAACTAAAGTTATATCATAAGCTTTTGTAGACTTATTCTACTTCTTCAGATACAGCTGAGGTAGACCAAGTCTACATAAGCTTATGTTATAACTTCTTCTACACAGTTAGTCTCAAAGGTGCTACAAGATCCGTTTGCATATGCATTACACACACACAACACACACACACACTCTTTCAAACACTATAAAATATTTCCTTGTATCATACAAAACCTAATTTCTGAAGGGTCTCTGAAAACAAAAATTACAAATGATATACTGAATACATTACAGTCCTCCCTCCTTTCTCGTGGTCTTTGGACCTGCGTCCCTGGCTTATGCGTGAGGGATGAACAGAGAGAGAATGAATGGGACATGAATATAGGTGAAACTCCGTTTTTGCAAGGGGTCTGGAGCAGATCCCCGTGAAAAAGGAGGGGCAACTATATTTTCTTTGAGGGAAAAAAAAGATATTCCACAGACTGAAGAATATTAGAAGCAAACTATTTGCTAGGCAAAATGGTTCACTAATCACCTTCTGCAGTATATGTTTCTAAGACTTAGACAAATACACACAACAATTGTTTACCTCAAATTGCAACTGCTTTCATCAGATCTTGCTGCTGAGGAAATGCACCCATCATCCTTCCTTGAATTTTCTGTTTGTCTCCTTGCTTCAGCTGATTCTTCCTGAGGGGGAAATGGTTTTATAACATGGTAAAGCACCAAATCATCAAGTTTCAGTCCCCAGAAAAATATATCATTACACACCCCGTCATTTGTGGATTTGCTTCAAGTATATAATAGATCTTGCCTTATGCTGATTTGGCTTAAAGCATAATAATAATCCATGGAACCTCTTAGTTGGTTTTGCAATCCTTGTACTCAAGTTACTAATTCATCTGACCAGCCCAGAAGGAAACAACTGTACACATTTGCAATTTTGTATGGCAAAAGTTCCTTGGAAACATTTCAGGATACACAAAAACTCTGTGTGTGCGTATAATCATACACTAGGCAATCTCACCTCAGCTCATGGGGAAAAATAAATTAAAAACAGCTACTAAGCAGCAATAGCAGGTCATATAACAGAGTCACAAAGAGGAATCATTTCCTACTACAAAGCAAATGTAGAAGCCAATTTTATCTCTGTATCCACCTTGACAAGACTTACAGATCCTGATACAGACACAGCATCAAGGGCTCATTCTCCTGCCCAGTTCCCAACAAGATATATACTGCCACGTGCTAACAATACCCTCCTAGTTTCTATCATGAGGCAGTCAGGTCAGTCTCTATTCAAAAGAATGAATGGACACACATTTGTCATCAGAAATGGTGATGTTCTCCTACTGATAAATTTCAAACAGAGACTACAGCATGAAACTAGGGTTTAGAGGTTATCAAAAACATGATGACCTCCCCTACTCATCCCTATTCAATACTCTTTCTTTTCAGAGATGCTGAAGACAGGGACTAAAAGTGCTTCTTACCTTTTTGTAGAAATCAGTAGAAGGAGATGACCTGGAGCGTTCATGTGTATATTGAGATTTCTCAAGCTGTTCATGGCCAGCATCAAGAATATTGTCAGCCGAATGGTATCTTCCAGAACTCCGTGTCTCTAAAGGTTTCTTCTGTTCTTTCCAAGATGCCTGATATTCTGCAAAAGTTTCTAATCTCTGAGGTTGTCCAGATTTTCCTTTGTGGCTACTATAATGGACGTTTTCTTTGGGTCTATCATACATACAAAGCATATTCTCAACTCCAAAAGAAGCAGATCGCATCCTCCTTTCATACCAGGAACCCTCACCTTCTTGAGAATTTCTATGTGGATTAGGAGGCTGTGCTTCTGGTTGACCATATGGTGTGTGTCTGTGGGAAGATTTTTGATAGGCAGGCTTGCTAGTTTCTTCAAAGAACTTCCACCTATCTGCAAAAGAACCCAAGGCTTCCTCAGAAGTAGTTGGCCGATGGCGGGGACGGTAGTCATCTTCTGACACACCCAACTCATTTATCTTCTCAGGCTCAGAATAAGATTTCAGTTTTTGTTCTGCTGTGAATCTCTTTCTAGCTCCAATGCGAGGAACATGGTAAGCATGACTGCCAGATGGATTCTGTTTAGAAGACTTCCTAGCGCCAAGAGAGCTTGACTCAGCCTCAGAAACGTAAGTCAATGGGGAAGAGTTACAATTATTTGTCTTCTGGTCTGGAAGATAATCTGCAGAACTGGGTTCCAAGTCTCGGCGTTGAAACGAGGTGGCCTTCAACACTCTGGCCTGGGCTTCTTTCAGATTATCCTTGTACATGTTAGTGAAAGAACTTTCTGATGAGCAGTTAACGTTTTCTGCATTATTCGGTTTCCAATTGTCAGCATACTCTTCTGTTTCAGCTGACCCTGCTAAGGCAGCAGTGCTTTTGCTTTTCTGCAGCTTTGCTCTTTTCATTTGGATCTCATTTCTCAATGTGGTTGCAAAACGATCACTCCTCCGTGCATTTTTGCTCAAGTGAGCATCAAATCCAGGCTGTTTATTCATCCCAGCTTCAATGGCAATGTCCGGCTGGGTTTTTCCTTCCTGAGCTAAAGAGTGTAACATTGGAGTCTTCTGAGGAGAAATTTTGTAGCTCTCTTCTTGGCTCCATTTGAAATCTTTTTGGACAGACTTACTATCAGTTACTGGGACACACTCCTGTCCATATTCTTGCTCATGGTAACTCCTGTGATTCTCCTCAAAGTTTTTACTCTTCACTGTTTTTTCAGGGTAACCTGTCCTTCTGGGATCTTCCATTACAACAGTTCTAAGATCTTCTCCTTTATTCACTACATAACGACCTCTCTTTTCACATGCATCCAGAGAAGACTCAACAGCTTGGTGAGGTAGGTAGTATTGGGAACTTTGGCTCATTCTGGCTACAGCAGGATGTTCAAGTTGTCCAGAGGAGATGTTACCTATTCCAGGATTCCAGGATTCATCCTTGAGCTGCAGTGGTCTTGAGGTTTTTTCCTGATGTGGCTGTTTCACGGTCACACAGTAATAGCGACTTAGCCCAGCACGATCCATTTTCTCCTCAGAACTCATGTTAGAAAGAGAGGGAACAGTACCATCAAATATCCTGGCCTGGTTTGGCTGACAACTGTAATTGTCAGTTGACCTTTCCTGAATGCCAGTGCAAGTGGAGAGGTGTCGCTGCTCTTTAGGTGATGCAGAGACTTTTGAACTGTGAAAGAAAGTGCTTTCATCACTGTATTGGCGCTGATGGTGATGGCGATGTTGTCCGTAAGGGGACTGGGCAAACCGAACATCAGTACTGGACAGAGATGAATGTAGCCTGTTGATATTTCCCACATTATTGTTGACCCTGTCACCTGAAGAGGACAAACTGTAATCCAGACTGAAATCAGATCTATAAACTGGATTGTCACCCTGACTTCCATCGGAAGCCTTCTCAACTGCCTTAGCACCTAGCTTTTGTTGCTCTGTAGTTTCAGCACTCCAGTCATTTCTGGCCTGAGGTCTGTGCAGGACTTCAAAGTGCTGGGTGCTCTGAATACCCTCTGCAAACAGAGGTGGATGAGCTCTCTCATGACCTTTGGTGGCAGCAAAGCTATCACTACGGAGAGGGGGAGGAGGAGGGGGAGGAGAGGGGGACTTTTTCTTCTCTGGCACATACCAGACAGGCACAAAGTTTGATCTTCCAGACCCAGAACAAGTTGAATCAGCATTTTCTTCTAGTCGGGGACTCCTGTTGTTTTCATATTGTAATGCAGGTGGCAAACAGCTAGATTTCTCCTCTAATCTCACACTGTCGCTTAGGAATGAGGCACCCTTGATATTCCCCTGTTTTGGGGGTTCCCACTGACTCACTTTGTACACCATATTCTCCGTTGAGGCAGCATCAACGTTGGACAGTGTGTGGTCTGGAGTACTAGAGCTGGCAGAAAAAGAGCTATAGGCCGAATCCCTTTTGCTGGGATTTCCCAAGTGGTCAATGCTGCTGTTGGACTTTGACGAGGAGATCTGTCCATACTGATATGTTTGGGGTGTGTGGTCCCAGCTATCCATGCTTCCAGCAGAACTGAACTGGTCTGAGGTACGGTGCAGATTTGACTGATCCCATGAGCTTGAGAGGTCATGGGAAGAGGAGCTATTGGGAAATAAAGGGGACATTTGTCAATGGAGCTGTTTGTGTAAGCAATTAGTTTAAGCTGAAATCTTAACATTTCAACATTTTTAAAAAATCAAATTACATTTAAAATTTGTTGGGCAACCAAGGGTGATTTTTGTGCTCTTGGGACCCTCAGATATCAGTACCAACTCACTAAAATATTCCCCAATTCCCCAAAACAGGAGTAGCCAGAAGTCTACTTCTCATTTTGAGAAACAACTGTTTTTTTCAATGCTAAAAGAGTAAAATAAGGAGTTCCCCATAAAGACAAGGCCTCTAAGCTGCAAAAACAAACAAATGAAAGAAAGGATAAAGGATTTGAATCAATAAAGCTTAATTTTTCAAGTTCAGTAGCCCATGTCTGAGATACATTTATTTCTCTATGTGTATGTGTGTTTACAACAATAGTACAAAGCAACCATGATATTGAATCAGTGTGTTGTAGTGGTTTCATTGCCAGACTAGGACTCTGGGAGGCCAGAGTTGAAATCCCACTCAGCCATGAAAACTCACTGGATGACCTTTGGTAAGTCATACTCTCTCAGAGGAAGGCAACTCCTCTCTGAACAAATCTTGCAAAGAAACTCCTGTGATAGGTTGACCTTAGGTTCACCACAAATCAGAATCAACTTGAAGGCACACAAAAACAACAACAAGTCAAACATACACACATACCTGAATTTAATCTCACTGCAATTCCTGAGTAGTAAATATTTTCCCAAGTAATTTGTAAGATGGAAGTTTACATACAATATTTGAGACATATTGTTACATGCAACAGAAACCAAGAAACAGAGAGAGTTCCAAAAGAACTGCTACTAAAGAAGTATTTGTGAGAGCTTGTAATCAAATCATGGTATGCCTTTGTGACAGGGAAAACCTTAACCTCTTGAACTAACATGGAACATCTTCTTTACCCTCCAAGAAGTTCTCACACAAGTAATAATTACTGAGGAATTTTCAATGATGGAAGAGGCAATAATGTGCCCTGCCCATTTCTGTGAATTGCTACACAATAAGAACAGATGCAATTAGAAAAGGTCATTGTGTAACATTCTTTTAAATATATACAGGAAGAGACTGTATGTTACTTTTAAAGACCTGTCTTGGAACAGCAGATTCAGTTTTTCTGTCTTGATATTAAAGGATTTGAGTTTGATACAAATATAAACTTAATTATTAAAAGGACCTAAACCTCTTCAATACTCATGTCTGAAGAAATACCTCGAGAAGGGGCAAGCAGTTCAGCAGAAACGGTAGCTATCACTCTTTGTTCTATTTACACACCAGCATAATTGAAAACAATGCAATACATGTTAGGCACATAATATTCTGACATTTCTCATGAAGCCAATCAATTTGCACTCTAAGATCAGCTTGAAAATAAAATCACACATTGCTGGAAGGTTAAAGATAAGAACAAAGCAAGTCATGCATTTTATATTCTTACCATTGGAGCGTCAGTTTAACAGGAACTCACCTTGCATGGTACCCGGAGTGCCATGAAGTACAGACATTGGTTGAGGGGAGCCGTGACGTGGCTGTCTCAGGCTGATTCTCTGTGAATTTGGTTGCATGCCAGGAATGAGGCCTGCTGGCTAGATCATTTTTTCTGGAACAAGAAAAGTAAAATGTGTGCCTTTATTACACAATATTTTAAATCGCACTATACGGAGAGAAAAACAACAAACCTCTGACCTGATTAACAAATGCAGTAAGAAAGGGCTTGCCTTCTTGTTTTGCTTTGTTTTAAAAAGGCATTCAGAATGCAGACAATGAGTCAACTATGGCAGAAAAGACCTGAAGTGCATTTTTTTTTTAAAAAAGGCAGATATATCAAATATTTATCTACTTATTGAAAATATCTGCAGTGCTTCAAACAATTTAAACTTGAAAGCATGCATGGCAACACAGGAAGGAGGAATGTTGTGTTCTATTAGGCATTAGCCATTTACTCTTTTAAAACCAAAACAGCAATAAGTATGATTGGTTCAGTAGCTGCAGTATAGATTTTTCATTCAGATTCAAGTGGTGGGCCTTCATGTCATTTCTGACTTAAGGAAAAGCTATCATGGGGTTTCTTGGCAAGATTTGTTCAGAGTGGGGCTTCTCTTACCATCCTCTGATGCTGAGAGAGTGTGACTTGCCCAATGTTACCCAGCAGGTTTCCATATCTGAGCATACCTGGTCTTGTTGTATCCTAGTCCAAAGCTCAAAACTCTCCCAGAATCAAATACCTACACCTAAATCCAACTGCTAAAGCCAATTTAAGTATGCCTATTGAATCAATGGAATTTAAACAAGTAGTAATCAGTAATAATAAGTAGTATTTAAATAAGTAGTAATATACAATTCAACTACTGATTAATGTGTTCCTACCTTAGATGACACTAGCAACTGAATTTATTACTCAGCCCACACTATCTGTTGTGCTACAATGAATTGACATACAAGTTTACTAACCCATCAAAGCCTTATCCAAGCCTAGCTGATAGCAGAGTAGAAGAGAAAAATGAGAGAAAATAGCTCCACATTATGGGTTGATTTCCAGAATAGTAATATAATTCAGGATGACTGAGCAATCCTCCATGCATTGGCAAATGGATGAGTTGATAATGAGGCCTTCAAATTTTCCTACTGCTTTTGACAGATCAGTCCAAATCCAAGAGGTAACTGGATAATGAAGAAATGTTGTTAGATACTTCTTTTCTTTGATGGTCTCCTATTCCATTTTTAGAACATGAAATAAAATTCATTGCAAGTCTGCCTGCACACTAATTACAAGCTAAAGGTTGCAATAAAAGTAGCCGAGAACTTCGTATCTGTACATATTGCACCTATGCAAGTCAGACGGGTTCCCAGTGGAATCAATGTGCTTATTCCCAGGTAACTGTGCATAGTAGTGCAGTCATGTCACAAATAAAAGATTGGTCTAGGAGGTGCCAGAAGTCTCCTTGGAAAACGTCATTTTTCTCATAAAGTTTCTCAGGCAGAAAATTTAAGTTTTCTTACTGGCCCAAATGTGATATACCAATAGGATCAATTTTTCAATGCCATCAGTTTTGGATTTTTACTTGACGCATAAGAATCCAAATAAAAAACCTGCTTTTTTCTTTTTTGGATTCTCATTGGGGCATAGTTATCAAGGTTGTTGTGCTGAAATGTGACACTCCAAAACTGACCAGTACACTACTGGTATTAGCATTTCATGTCCACCCTTTAATTTGCCACTGCCATCTGCTCATCCAGAAAGTTAACAAAATGCCTTTTGCCTGGCTGCTTGAAATGAAAGCAATGTATTATTATTATTATTATTATTATTATTTATATATCACTATAAATTTACACAGTGCTGTACATACAATCTTATAATTAGATGGTTCCCTGCCCTCAGGCTTACATTCTAAAAGACACAACACAAAAAGAGAAGGAAAGGTGGTGGGAAAAGGGATGAGGTCCATTGGTTCTTCTCTCCCTCTGGGGCTTGGACCAAGGGAGATGGACTGGAGGGAGGGCTCAGCTACTTAATACATAATTAAAACTAGGCAGATGGCACAATCCTGGGAACGCTTCCCTAAACAATATAGTATTTAACTCAATTTTGAAAATGGTTAGAAGAGACGCACATGTGGGGGAAGAAGGTTCCAGGAGTGAGGGGCAGGAAGTGAGAAGGGACGAATCCGGGACAGGGCAGTGGAAATCCTAGACTGGGACAGGATACCATGACTACCAGAACAGAGGGTACGAGAAGGAGTGTGAGGAGAAATAAGTTCAGACAAGTAAGGAGGGGCCAGTCCATGGAGGGCTTTGAAAGTCAACAACAAGAGCTTGTACTGGATGCAGAAGGGGAAGGGGAGCCAATGAAGGGAGGATAAAAGAAGGGAGGATAAAATCAGCCCTGGTGGCGCAGTGGTTAAATGCCTGTACTGCAGCCACTCACTCAAAACCATAAGGTGGCGAGTTCAAGACCAGCAAAGGGCTGAAGCTCGACTCAGGCTTGCATCCTCCCGAGGTCGCTAAAATGAGTACCCAGATTGTTGGGGGGCAAATAGCTTACAATTGTAAACCGCTTAGACACTCCTTAAGGGTATGAAGCAGTATATAAATGAAGCTGTTTGTTTTGTTTGTTTGTAAAAGAGGAGAAAAATGGTCAAAGCAGCAAGCGGACGTGATAATTTTGAAACTGATTAGAGAAGTGATGAGGCACACATGTGGGGGAAGATGGTTCTATTCAGGGTGGTCAAAGATTTAATTTGGCCCCCTCCCACCCCGAATCCTTTATTAGAACCAACAGTTGCCTGCTGGGATGCTTTCAACGACTTTTTTGCCGATAAGATCTCTCAGATAATGGCCGATCTGGACACTGGCATTAATGCAGAATACATAACAGAGGCGTCCAGTGACTCCGTGGACTTGATTAGACTGGATCATTTTGAGTTTGTGAGTATTGATAACGTGGACAAGCTCCTTGGAAGTGTTAGGAAGACGACTTGCTCACTCGATCCCTGCCCATCTTGGTTGACCATTCAAGGAGGGGACAAGGTAACAACATTACTCCAACTTGTCATCAATGCGTCCCTCAGGAAGGGCAAATTTCCACAGGCACTGAAACAGGCCATGGTTAAACCACTCTTTAAAATACCCTCCCTGGACCCCTTGATCAGAAATAATTATAGGCCGGTCTCATTGTTACCATTTTTGGGCAAGGTGATTGAGAGAGCAGTCGCCTTCCAATTCCAAGCTGCCTTGGATGAAGCTGATCTAGACCCATTTCAAACCGGCTTCAGGAGGGGATATGGAGTCGAGACAGCCATGGTTGCCTTGGTCGATGATCTCCGTCTGGCCACCGAGAGGGGAAGTGTGACCCTGTTGGTGCTCTTGGACATCTCAGTGGCATTCGATACCGTCGACCACGGTATCCTTCTGGAACGCCTGAAGAGGATGGGAATCGGAGGCACTGTCCTGCAGTGGTTTTGTTCCTACCTCTCAGGCAGGTTCCAGATGGTAAAGCTGGGAGACAGCTGCTCTCGTAAAAGAGAGCTGACATCTGGTGTTCCTCAGGGCGCCATTCTGTCTCTCATGCTATTTAACATTTACGTGAAGCCGCTGGGAGAGATCATCCGGAGACATGGGGCGCAGTGTCATCAATATGGTGATGACACTCAAATATATCTCTGCTGCAGTGACCAAGGATGGCATCTCTTCTCTAAATGCCTGCCTGGAGACGGTAATGGGCTGGATGAGAGAAAACAAACTTAAGTTGAATCCAGAGAAAATGGAGGTACTTTTGATAGGCTCTCCCAACCCAGGGGTGGAGATCCTCCAACCTGTCCTGAATGGGGTCACACTTCCCCTAAAGGACAATGTACGCAGTTTGGGTGTGCTCCTGGACTCGTCGCTCCAGCTGACACCTCAGGTGGAGGTGACAGCCAAGAGCGCATGGCATCACCTACGGGTGATACGCCAACTGCGTCCCTACATGGGCAGAGAGGACCTTGAAACATTGATACATGCACTGGTAACCTCTCGTTTGGATTTCTGCAATGCGCTTTACATGGGGCTACCTTTGTACCAAGTCCGGAAGCTTCAACCAGTCCAAAATGCTGCTGCCAGATTGCTGACCGGGGCATTAAGAACAGATCATATCACCCCGATATTAAAATCCTTACACTGGCTACCAATCAGCTTCCAGGCGCAATACAAAGTGTTGGTCGTTACCTTTAAAGCCCTATATGGCTTAGGCCTGAGTTACCTCTCCCTACATAATCCGACCCGCACCCTCAGAACATCAGGGAAAAATCTACTGAAAGCCACCAATACAAGATTGGTAACATCTAAGAGAGCATTCTCAGCCATGGCTCCGAAACTCTGGAATGACTTGCCGGAGGAGATCCGTCTTATCACTACTCTGGGTGCTTTTTAAAAAGCACTAAAGACAGATCTCTTCCAGCAGGCCTACCCATCTGACTTGATATGACAGTTTGAATGGTCAAGAAACGACAGTAGCTAATTAGGTAGAAAGTGATAATAGTATGGATAATTATTAAAGTTATATGCCCCTTAGATTTTAACTGTATGTAATAATGTATGTATATTTTTATGATGATTTTGTACTGTTTTTAATCTGTTGGAATCCCGCCTCGATCCATGGGGAGAGGCGGGAAATATAAATAAATATTATTATTATACGTGCAGCTGAGTTCTGGACAGAAATTAAAGGATGGAGGTGAGAGAGATGAAGCCCGGTTAGAAGAAGGTTACAATAATACCACTAGGGCATCGACCTAGGGCATCGATGCGATACCACTAGGGCATCGACCAGAGTCTTGGCAGTGGAGGCTGAGAGGAAAGGATGGATTTTAGAAATGTTGTAAAGAGAGAATCTACAGGTCTTGGCGGTGGCCTGAATCTGGGGAATAAACGACAGAGAGGAATAAAAAATGAAACCAAGACTGCAGGCTTGCTGAACCGGTTGAATAGAAGTGCCATCAACAGAAACAGAAAAGGAGTACTGAAGGGTGGGCTTAGATGGGAAGATAAGAAGTTCAGTCTTAGACATTGTAATCCCCAGAAGAAGCCGATAGACCATGTGCACAGCTGCACCCTCCCTTGAGTCCCCTGCCCCTTTCTCTTCCTTCCTGCTGTTGCCTATTTACCTCCTTTACAAAAATACAAAGACTGGCAAGAGCATGAATAAGAGCCACCACTCACTTCTTTCTGGAAAGCAGCAAGACAAATTTGGTTCAGTCAGAATCATCAAATAAATAGGTTATGCTGACAATGACAAAGATATGATCTGCCTAAAGCTTCCCAAAATCCAGGTTTCAAGGCCATTTGGCTACCTAAGATGAAGAACAAAACGACGTCCCTTCCTTTGGCATAGGTAGAAATGGAGTGGTCTCAGGTGGGATATATTCTCCACTACACCAGGGAGCAGTAGACTGCCTCAAGAGTTCTGGCAGGTTGGAAAGCATATGTTTCACCTCCAACACCTTGCCACTGCCACAAAACTCTGAGCATCTTCACCTTTAGGCAGCTGCCTCACTTTGCTGAATGGTAAGGCTGGCTCTGCTGGAGCTGACATTTTTGCACTTGTTTTGGGCACTTGGATGCATCATCATCACCATCATCAGTAGTAATAATAATAATAATAATAATAATAATAATAATTTATATCCCGCCTCTCTTCAATCAGGCAACCAGGGCGGCTTACAACAATTAAAATATACATATCATATCCCCCAACCCTCCCTCCATTAAAATAGAATTAAACAATTTGCAATGTAAAACATATTAATATAAAAGACAATTTAAAACAGTTAATAAATATACAGACAAACAACAATAAATAAACTAATAGGACAGGAAATAGGATCAGTTTTCTCTAGCTGGAAACAGCAGCAGAGGTAGTGGCAATAAAATGTAAGTATGCAGGTATGAAAGGCTGCTCCTGCCACCTGACAATTTTGTTGTGTTCCTATAAGTATGTCTTTAGACTAACTCACCTGTGACTATCTCAGTCCATGGCTAAAATCCAACACCCCCACAACATAGCATAAATACACAGAAATACACTATACCAGTGCTACACGACGTCCATGTGAAATTACAACACAGTGCAAGACAAATCAATGACTGGGTGCCATTGTGTAAATGTGAAATCACATTGCTGTATACACAACTCTGCTTCTGTCACTATCAGCAGCAGTTGTTGTGCTATAGTGCACAATTTGCCCCATATTCATAGCTTGACTGACACATGCATGTGTCACTAACAGGTATCTGCTACTGTTTGTTAGGTAGATAGTATCACAACTACCCTGTTTCCCCAAAAATAAGACATCCCCAGAAAAGAAGACCTAGTAGAGGTTTTGCTGAATTGCTAAATATAAGGCCTTCCCCGAAAGTAAGACCTAGCAAAGTTTTTGTATATAAATATATGTACAGTATATAATAAATGGAAAAATAAGACATCCCCTGAAAATAAGACCTAGTGCATCTTTGGGAGCAAAAATTAATATAAGACACTGTTTCATTTTCGTGGAAACACGGTAGATATGCTAAAAATAGCATTTATTTGCTTATTAGAATACAGGGAGAGAAAGAGAGAAAGAGAGAGAGAGACCATCAAGAGATCTCAGGGCATGGTACAGACAACAGAAGAACTTAAATCAATTTAAAACCATGTAATAATTTAAAACTATTTGAAGCAACTGAAACGGGCTGACTGCTTCAAAGTTTGGGTTAGCTATATATGGACAAGTACAATATAGTAGCAGCCAGAAAAAGAAGGAATATTTGAAGACTCAAGAAAGATGAACTTCTCAACTGTAAAAACCCATGACAAGCAGAATACTTCTCAAGGCCTTTTCTTGTCCTCAACCCCCCACACCTCCAGTCCTATTTCAGGCTCACCCTTTTTCCTAACACCCCCCCCCCCCCCAATATGGTATTATAGTGACTGGGAAAATAGCAGGAGTGGACAAAGGGGATCACTGCCAATGTAGTCTACAATTACATAATTGTGCAAGACATCTAGAAGTCCCAAAGAGTGCTTGCGTCAGGGTGCACTGGCTGCAAAATGCAATCCTGCTCCTCATTTCATCCTGCCTGCACAGTTACTACATGGCTGTGCAAGTGGGGAAAGGGTGGCGGAGAACAGTTTGTTGGACAAGGTTCCTTGCTCTGATGCCCACCTCATCCCTCCACCTGGTCATGTGGCTTTGTGGGTGGGAGGGAGCAGGTGAGCTGAACATGGAGAATCACCCATCAGGGAGACTCTGTCTTCCTTCTCTGCAAGATATCTTAAAACTGCATAAATTGCACAAGCATTCAAACAGCAGGGAGGAAACTGGTTTAAATTAATCATTTCCCCCCTGTGTAGGGTTGCCATACTCCAGTCAGTTAGAGGCCTGAGTGCTGTATGATGGGGTGAGCTCCTGTCAATAGTCCCAGTGTCTGCCAACCTAGCAGTTTGAAATGCAAGTTGATGGAAAGGTAACAGCGTCTGGTGCAATCATGCCAGCCACATGACCACAAGAGTAGTCTTCGGACAATGCTGGCTCTTCAGCTTAGTAACGGAGATGAGCACTGCCCCCTACAGTTGGTTATGACTAGACATTCATATCAAGCGACTACCTTTACCTTTAGTATAAAGAGGAGGAGGACTCCCTTTACTCTCTCAAGGCTGTTTGGAAGCAAAGTTCCACCATGCTGCCTAGATCTAGGCTCAAGCTGCCAACACAATCACCACACAACACAAGGCCATCTCTGGTTGCCGCATTTCCTTTCCCACTTTCTGGGTCTGTGGAGGAAGTGGGGAAGGAATGTAAAGATAAGGTAGCAATGTTACTCCTGGATGAAAGAGAGATCCAGGATTTACCACTTCAACTGTCCTAGCCAGATGGGACATTGTTTTAGTCTCTTCAATCTGGAATTTTCCAGGGACAAATGGCAACTCTACCCCTGTGGGGAAAAAAATTAAACCAGCACGCCTCTAAAAGTTGGATGAGGCTGAACAGCATGGGTAGTCTTTAAACCTTTACAAGAGCATCGTCCTCTAAAATATTCCCAAATCTTGTGGGACACAGACTTCCCTTGATTGTAGTCCCCAAGTTGATGCTGACCCACTGCACATGCAAACCTGATCCCATAAATCCAAGAACAAATGTGCCATCTTTCACAATCAACCGATGAACATGTGACTGTTTAGCATAAAAAGGTATACCATCTAAATGCTAGTACTCAACATGTCTGTGTAGAAGCAAATACCACTAAGCTCACTGACTTCCTGATCAATAAGAACCGCTGGATTGCAGCCTTAGTCCAGTTCCACTAAGATCTGTACACATTTTAGGGTAGAGTGTGATAGTTACCTGAAACACTGAATATGTATGGTATATACAGACTATATGCAATGGCTAGTGAAATAAAAAGCTACAGAACAACTACACAACACGATGCTCATTATGGGAAAATGAGGATGGGAAGGGAGAATTTCAGAAGAGTTTTGGAGTTTGCCATCAAGAAAAGGAAAAGAAAAAACTCTTTTGTGAAACCAACAGCATACCTCATGGAGCTTCTCAAGATCTTCATAAGATAGCTCCTAGCCATATGAACATCGGTTTCAGATGGCACTTTCTGGGTTACAATATCCACCACCATATTCATCTTCCTAAGCAGCCAGGCAAGCAGAGAGACACAGCAGACAAGAGGTTCTCAAACTTTTCCACAGTGAGTCCCACCCATGTTAGGAAAAAAATTAATAATACTGGCATATATGAGTTCACTGACACTACTTGCTTTCATCCTGCAATTGTGGGGAAAAGTTCCAAAAGGACAGACAGAGAAAATGATCATTTTCCCACACCCTAAGTCTTTCCTAGGCAGGTATTATCCAGATGAGATGGACTACAGCTGGCAGTATCCTTTGCAAGCATGGAAACTGGAAGGCTGCCATGAAAAAAACTGGTATAACTTAAAGCCCACTAAGGAGAAGAATTTGCCTGAACATATTTGAAAAGCAAAGATTAGAAACAAAATAAAGTAGAAGAAAGAGATATGGGCTTTTGTTTTGTTTTTGTTTTTTGGGGGGGGGGGTTGCTTCTTTCTGTGGATGTATACCATTCTTTCAAAAAACTATATATTTATAATGTAATTTGTAAATGCATCCAAGTGGAGTATTGGACTGGTTTATGTTTATTGTGTCATGTCAGTAATGAACACAATTTGTCGTTCACTATGACTAACCCAAATAATGAGTGCATTTATTTTTTTTTAAATAAATAAATGAGATTCCTTTTCGCTCATTATTTCTTACTTTTTTTAAATAATTTCTTTTTATTATTCCTTACTTCTCACTTAGGAGGCTTGGATAGATAAACCTTCCAATACAGAAATTAATCCCAACTCTCTTGGGGCTAATAGAAAGAAGTCTGAAAAGAGAAAACAGCAAGATATTAGCACATCAGAAATATTTTGCAGGCAACCAGAGCTGTTAGTTATCTCATGCTATTCTGTTATATTAACTGTAAGTGACAGAATGAGAACACTTGAACCAACAAGCCAGAAGACATCTCTATCATACAAAGTCTTCTTTTTAGTGGTCCTAATAAGGCAAACTGGGCTGTATCTTTTAAATATGTTTAGAACAGGAAAATGTTATGTTAAGATCTCAAAAGATAGGGCAACTAAGGGAGATGATACTTCTTTGTACTTTTCACTCTGGATGGCTCACACCTCCTGCAGAATTTCGCTGCAGGAGGTTACTGTTGCTAACCTTTCTTTTTGTCTCCTGGGTAAAGGACAGGCTTTTTAGACAAACAAGCAAGTAAATGAACTAGGAACAGGACCTAATATAACCGGGAGGGGGTGACACAAAAACATGTGAAATTTTCCCCCCAGGTCACTTATAGGAATGGGATGGGGAGATTTCCTAAAAAGCTTTCCAAGGTCCCATGGAAGACATTGTGGGTCCCCAACCAGTGATAATTGGCTAAAGTGTACTAGCAATTCCATACAGGTGTTCAATGTTTATGTAAGACCATCATCTGACATGATCCCTCATCCCAACCAGAAAAACCTCATTGTAATTTGCAAATCTCCAAAGTATTTACAAAACAGCATTACCAAATAATAAATGTTTCCCCTTTGAAATCTAACAATTCTATTCTGGGCTGAATCTGCACTGCAGAAATAATGCAGTTTAACACCACTTTAACTGCCATGGCTCAATGTTATGGAATCCTTGGATTTGTAGTTTGTTGTGACCTCAGAGTACTCTGACAGATAATTCTCACAAAATGATAAATCCCAGAATTCCACAGTATCAAGCCATGGCAGTTAAAGCAGTGTCAAACTGCATTATTTCTGCAGATTTAGCCTAGGCAGTCCAGAGTTACCTGGAATACTTCTGCTTACATTTACCTATTTGGAAAACTAAAAATGAGAACTGCTTGCCCAAACTTGTCACATTTGAAGACAGTGAGCAGAGCAGCCATGGTAGTCTTGCAGATATTGCTGAACTGCAAATTCCAGCATTCTTAACCACAGGCTATGCTGTTCTGGGGTGATGGGGGTGACAGTCCAAAAATATCTGGAGGGTTTCACTTTGCCCACTCCTGCCTAAAGGCTAAACTCAATTGCTAGTCCAAATTAGAGCACATCCATTCAACCAATGCAGAATGATAGGATAACATTTATATAAATTCCACTCATTTACTGAGTTTACTCTACTTAAGTCCTAAGAGTGCCATCAGCAGTATCAAAGGACCAACTAATAAATGGAAAAGATTAATTCACCTGTGGTTCGCAACACACTATAAAAACCTTTAGTCCTTTGGGGAAACATTATCTTCAGGATTGCTCGTCACCTCATCACAACAACCAATGTAAATAGAAGCACATAGATATTATTTGACCGAGATGGAAGAAAGTATTAAAATTTAAAAACTGACAAAAAAGAAATCACAGTATCCTCACTAGCTGGAGAAAACGTCACAGACCTCCCCAAAACAAGTCACTATGACGGATGAGAGCACTCAGATAAAGGGGTACATTAAATGTTGAGGCTTTTTTTCCCAGCCAAAATATAACTTTTAGAACTGAAATTATTTTTGGGAGGTGCCAAGTGCTATAATGGACATTCCAACCCCCAATTTAAATCACCCATTTAAATTTAAATCACCAGAGAAAACTTTGGTTCAAGTAACTGATTTCAGTGACATTTTCTCAACACTTCATCAAATATTGTTTACATAAAGGTACAAACCTAATCACTATAATGTTAATTTTCAACTCAGTAAAGCACATTATAACATCTAGGAAGATACTGTTTAAATTCTAGGATAACTTCCTCATCATTCATTAGGATATGGTAAGATATTTAACATGCTCATTTTCCAACTCAAGGTGGGAATGCAGCATCAGTAGATTAGAAATGCTGAGAAGGAAATCACTCAGAGAAACATAACAGCTCCTACGCCTAAATCCAATTGTTAGCCTAAAGCAGCTCCAATTCAAAAACAGAGATGTAAACATTTTTCTGTACTGTGATGCAATTTCTCATAAAGATTTCTTTTTTATAAGCAACATTTATGAACAAAGTCCAGTCTATGCTTCCAACAAAAAAAAATCACTAAAACCTAGTATTGAACAAGTAAGCATAACATGTGATCTTGAGTATCACAAGCAGAAGCAAATTCAGAGGCACCTGTCAGCATTTCCCCAACATATGTACAGATTTCAAGTGAATTTAGTAACAAGACTGATCAAATTAATTTTAATCTGACAGAACCGTCAGATACTATATTATACATGCAATCATCAGTGCAAAAAGAAGGTGATAAACTGGACTACAAAGCCCAAAAGGAAGCCAGAGCAGTAAAAGTGGAAGAGCAGTGCTATAAGAGTGTAGTGGAGTAATGTGGCACGTGTAGACAAAGAGGACACAGGGAAATGACAACATTATCCTTCCTTTACAAAAGAAAACAGTCTTACTACACTTCCCTACCCACCGCATTGTCAGTATATGCTGTCTACATTTAAGGTGAATTTTCTCCCTCTACTGGCCAGCAGAAACTTTTTTTATTTTAATTTCCACAAAACTACCAATGTACAAGGCAGATAGGGGAGAATGGATGAATTAAGAAAGGGGGGAAAACAAACAAATAAATTGGATGTTTTCATTAAAAAAGGAGAAACGGTAATCAGCAATTAATTTAGGTAATAAATGAGGGAAATATATTAAATATTTCAAAAATAAGTAACTGAAACCTAACTTATATATTGTTCTTTGGATGAAAATAAAATAAAATAAAAATCCACCACACCATCAATTTTAAAAACTCATGAAATTCTCGGTGTGTACATAATGTAAGTGAAAAATTAATTTCTATATAATGTCCGAAGTCATGTATGCATGCATACTCAGCCTACTGTAGGCTACCTATACTGGGTACTATTTGCTCCACTCAGCACTTGTTTCTGGTTATGTTGGTTGGAAAGGATTAGTATTCCTGGCTCTGATTTATGCATTAATGGTAAATAATATCAGCCAATCTGAGTAATAGCTGTTATTATCTATTTTTAATGAATTTAAAATGTTAGGCAGGTATTTATGAAATTGCTTTATTTGTTGTTGCTATTTTATTGCAACTTCATTCCAATATGCATTACTGGTTTTGTGTTACTGTTCTTGTGTTGTGTATTACGGTTCTTGTGCTGTGAGCTTCTTCATTGTAGTATTGCCTAGACATGTTTGATTACAGTTTTTATGTACTAAGACAAATAAAGTTTCTTTTGAAGTTTAAAATTCTAATATAGATCTAATTCATACTTGTAAACAAACAAACAAAACAAACAGCTTCATTTATATACCGCTTCATACCCTTAAGGAGTGTCTAAGCGGTTTACAATTGTAAGCTATTTGCCCCCAACAATCTGGGTACTCATTTTAGCGACCTCGGAAGGATGCAAGCCTGAGTCGAGCTTCAGCCCTTTGCTGGTCTTGAACTTGCCACCTTATGGTTTTGAGTGAGTGGCTGCAGTACAGGCATTTAACCACTGCGCCACCAGGGCTGTACATACCAATTTGGGTGCATCTCTGAAATGAAAAGTTGGGGGGGTTGCCTGAGGAGTTACTATAAAAATAGGGAGGAGCGTACGGAAAAGGAGAATGTGTAATTTGAGAGAGTCTGACTCAGTTAAGAGTTTTGAAGATCCAGATCAGGGTGGCTCATACCTGTCTTGTTCTGCGCAAATGTTAATTGGGTTTTGAGAAAAACCTTCACAGGATTCATAGTCCTGATGAAATGTGTATTATTAATAACTTTTTTAAAATAAGAAATAGAAAACAAGTTGAATTGAAATAAAGTCAGTCAGGGGACTGACAGGGAAAACAGATTATAACTAGTGAAGAGCTGTATATAAAGCAACCACATGATTTGCCTTTCACCTGTCAAAAGATACAAACTTAAGATCTGAATGTAAATAAAGCTGTTTTTCCTTTTGTTCACTGAGAGTGGTTTGGATTAATGTATAACCAAAAACATGATAAGCACACTACCAAAATAATAAAATACATATAATATCAGGATACTGGGAGCCCATTCCTAGTCACTTAAGTGGAAAGGTGTATTAGGGAAGGAGTTGGGACCAGTTTTAGGACAAAGGGTTAAAGGGATGCTTCTGGGTTAAAAGAAAACCTTAAAGCATCATTAGGAAGGAAGAACCATGTGGTCAGTGTAGCAGGAGTCATTGGGTTTGTACAATCAAAAGAAAAACATCACTGGATAAGGACAGCTCCTCCAGCAGCTGCAGTTTTGTATGTAGATAACATATGTAAATAATATGCAAACTGGACTAGCTGCTTGCACCTAAAATAAACAAGACAGCTCCAAACCTGAGCCCTGGGAAAGGGTTGCTTTTATGAACCTCACAGTTGCATTAGAAGAATGCCACCATTGTATTATTGTTATTTTAAACCCTTGAGAAGCTTGGTCTCTCTCTAGATTGGTTACTTTGTTTTGGCTATTAAAGAAGCCATAGAGACATCTGAAACCAATTACTGGGGTATGTTTAAAATGCACCTTGCTCATACTTGAAATTCATAAGCCTCTTGATATGGGAATCTTCTCTGTCGCCTAGATTTACGAAATTTTATCATGCTATGGTAAACAATTTGGTTCTACAAGAACTTACATGCATCCTTATAATATCTTCAAGAAACGTTTCTTCTATTCCAAGAGTATTTGCATTTGTAATCATACTCACACCAAAGACCACCACATATATTCCATAAAACTTCTCTCAACTGTTCAAGATGCTTTATGAGCATTCTCTCAAAGATTCGTAAATCAAAGGCCAATAGTTTATCTTCTCATTCAGATAGGCAGGACTCTCAACTGATGCATGGCATGTTGCTCATGCTCACCCACTAAGTTCATAGCTGTGCTGAGTTGAACCAGAGATGTCCAGCTCAAATGTCATTGACAAAGGATTAAAGGACAAAGGGTTAAAGGGATGCTTCTGGGTTAAAAGAAAACCTTAAAGCATCATTAGAAAGGAAGAACCGTGTGATCAGTGTGCCAGGTGTCATCACATTGGGTTTGTAAAATCAAAAGAAAAACATCACTGGATAAGGACAGCTTCTCCAGCAGCTGCAGTTTTGTCCAGGGATGGGGAACATACATATACTGTCCAACTGCAACTATGACCAGCTCCAGCCAGCTCAGCAGGTGGTGAGTGATGATGACAGTTGCAGCTCAACAACATCTAGAGAGCAACAGTTTCCCCTTCCTGTCTTCAAGACTTACTAAACCAGCAAGGGCAGAAAAACTTATTTCTGACTTAACCAAATCTACCATCTTCAGTCATTTGGAATTTGAGCAGGTTTAATTATTCTACCTAAGAGATGTTACTTCCTGGAAATTAGGCCATACACTTTTAGACCTTCTGTTATGCTTTGCTGTATAGAAAAGTTCTCTGCCCACTGAAAAATAAAGAAATTTTGTACGCAAAGGGTCCTAGAGTCGCCCCTCCATTTTTGCAGGGGATCCATTCTGGACCCCTCTGTGAAAATGAAAAATCACAAATATTCAAGCTCCACTGGCTTGAATGGTGGTGGGCGCCCGTGGGCGTGCGCTATGGGCAGATGCCTCATTTTGTCCCCCTCTGGGTGAGGGATAAAGACTCCAAGTCTGTGAAAATGGAGGGGCAAGTGTAATTTGATTTCTAATACAGGAAGAAAGGACATCCATTCAGTCCTAAGTATTTACTCTTACTTGTTCTCTATCTCCACAACACCTCCAGTGCTAGAGAAAATGCATCATTTTCAGTCGGTTGCCAGGTATATCAACAGGGACTCAGCCTATGCTGAATGGGGTTACGTTCCCCCTGAAACCTCAAGCTCACAGTTTGGGCACACTCCTGGACTCAGAAATGAACTTGAATGCCCAGGTTTCAGCTATGGCTAGGAGCACATTTGCACACTTCAAAATAATGAGATAGATACACTTATTCCTTGAGAAGTTATATCTGGCTATGGTGACATATGCCTTAATTGAATCCTGTTGAATTTATATCATTGGTTTTCTATATAGGACTTTGAAACTTCAGCAAGTCTAAACTGTGGTAGTCAAGACTATTTACCTGGGCAGGTTACAGTGATCATGTAACCCATCACTTTAAAGAATTTAATTGGCTGCTGGTCTGTTTCCAGGCATAATTCAAAGTGCTGGTTTTGACCTTTAAAGACTTATATAGCTTGGGTCCAGACTATCTGAAAGACCATATATTCTGATATAAATCAAGTCAAGTTTAAGATCTACAGGGGAGGGCTTCCTCTCAGTGTCACTACATTCCCAGGCATGCTTGGTGAGGACATAGGAGAGCCTTCTCTATGGCTGCTCCTAGGCTGTGAGACTCACCTCCAAGTCTAGTTGTCCCCCTCCCTCCTCTCTTCCTATTGACAGGTAAAGACCTTTTTATTCAGACAGCTCCTTGAGATTTAAATTATTGTAGCAGTAGCACGCACGAAGTGGTATTCTGTATTTGTTATTAATAATGTTTTAAATTATGTTTTAAATGTGTTCTTAACCATGGTTTTAAAAAATAATGTTGTTGTTATTGTTGTTCTTATGTGCCTTCAAGTTGTTTCCATCTTATGGCAAACTTAAGGTAAACCTATCACGAGGTTTTCTTGGCAAGTTTCTTCAGAGGGGGCTTGCCACTGCCATCTCCTGAGGGTGAGAGAGTGTGATATGCCCAAGATCACCCAGCGTCACCATTGGTTTACATGGCTAAGCTGGTTTTCAAAGCCTTGTCTTCAGAGACCTTGCTCTCAGAATTATTTAAAAATATTATTGTTTTGGATGTCTGATCTGGATGTTGTTAGAAGGCTGTATGCATGCTCTGCTCCTTAAAAAGGCAATGCAAAACATCTTTTCCTTAAGTGACATAATTTGGTAGATTCAAACAATTTCCTAAAGCTCAGCCGAAAGTTAGTTTAAATTAATCTATCACTAGATACTTGATCTGAAGGTGCTCACAATTTCTTTCTTTCTCTGTTTAACTGCATGGAAGGGCAAAATGTTATTGGTCTCAAAAGCACTGTGTTGATATTTCTTAAACAGTGACAGAGCTATAGCCTTACTGCACAATGAATTTAAATGGTAATAAAACACCTTGACAGATGTGCAACCTCCTAATGGCTCTTTTAGGTTTATTTTCATATGATGATGAAAGGAGATTCAATGCTACCTCCAAAGCATCAGGTTTACCCCTTAAATGAATGCCACTAAGAAGGAAAAACCACAGTGCTCTATCTTTTAGTGCCTTAAACCCAAGCATTAAGCAATTTAAATATATTTCTTGAAGCTTATGTTGGAGTATACAGCTATAAGTTTCACTTTTCATTTATTGCAGTTCTTACCACAAAAGTAGAGAAGTCAAGCAACATGGCTGGGTTACTCTCCTGTCCAAACTGCTGCTTTTCCCTAACAGTTCAATCTCTCTGTATGGACCAAATGAGTTCAATGGGAATTATTTCTAGTCTAAATGTCTTAAAGGCACCAGATCCTGGTTAGTATATAAATAGGAGATGGCTAATAAATACCAAGTGCAGTAGGATGTATTTGAGAGGAAGGAACTGGCAAATCACCTCTGAGTAAACCTTGTCTAAGAAAACCCTGTGAAATTCATGGGGTTGCAATAAGTTGAAGGTGACTTGATGATGATGATGATGATGATGATGGATATGTGTGTGTGTGAACATGTGTGTGTGTAAAACATTGGACCCATAAAGCTTATCACTCTTTAATGAAGTATTAATTTTTCATGACATAACAGAAGGCTGGACAACTGTATCTTCTAATGCTATTTATCTAGTAGAATAAGCTGAAGAAATAAAAAAGTGTATACCCTTCAGTGTGTTAAAGTGGCATCACACTTTACAGTGATGGAATGAATCAAACTGCACTTTCTCACAGCCTTTTCTAGTCCAGAAAAAGAGCATAGTTTTCCTCCCTCTTCTAATTAGGCAAATGTGGTTAATAATGTTAAGCTGAAAAGGGCGAGACAGGAGAATGATTTCAACACAAAAACATTAAGCTGTGATCCAACCTAGGGAAAACAAAGCAAAACAACCACCTGAGATAGGGATGGATGGAGATGGGGAATATTCAAAAGCCTGATTCATAGTTCAAATAAAGAAGAACAGAATAGCAATGTGAGTCTAGCAAAGGAAAGGGCAAAGAAAAAAAGGGGAGGCTGCAAAGGGGATCTACTTTTGCCAACAGATAGCCAGGACAAATAGTATACCATTTCTGGGTGCAGTGCTAGCAATAAGCAGATTACCTACTTGAAAATGAGGTCATGTACCACATTGTTAAATGTGATTATTTACATGGTTTTATGTTACTGTGTGACCTCTTACCAGGAGACTGTGGAATCGTAGCACTTTGATACCACTTTAACTGTCATGGCTCTGTCCTAGGGATTCCTTGGTTTTATATCTTGGCATTCAGAAGCACTAGAAGAGCTCTCTGGTTGAGGATTCAAAGTTTGAATCTGCACTGAAGAAATAATCCAGTTTGATACCACTTTAACTGGCATGGCTCAATGCTATGGAGTTCTGGGAATGATAAGGTTTTTTGGAAACATTTAGCCTTCTCTGTCAGAGTGCCCTGGTGCTGCAACAAATTACAGTTCCCAGAATTCCATAGCATTGAGCCATGGCAGCTAAAGTGGTGTCCAAGTGGATTATTTTTGAAATGAGGATGCCTCCTAAAGATGTCAACCCCGAATTAGATGAGATGGAGCCATAGTAGTTAAAATGCAATAATAGTGCTACAATTGTTTGCTGTGAATGGGCCCCATGACTTTCCAGAATGTGACCCGCAATTTTTTTCTTACTCTTTGACTTCTCCTAACATAAGGAACATTTGAAGTGGCCCACACACATTTATTTTGCCCAAAATATACTCAAAGAGTAATGAGACACAGTATCCACAGTGATTTCAGAGGAGTTCATATATAATCTTAGCCCTTAAACAAGGGAAGAGGCCAATTATAGTTGTAATTTCAGCTACTCCACACAAATGTTGAAAGAGGTTTCCCTGGGTTTTAGGTAAGAATATTTTGAAGCAACAAATTGTTTATTTCCTTGATCAAAACACTGGCAGTACAGCAATTAAAAGCAGCCTCCTGATAGCTTCCCAGTGTATTGTTTTGCTTTAATCCCTTGAGTCACTGTATATGAGACTGAGAAGACCAAGGAACAGATAATCATAAAACCAGCCTCTTTCCTGAGTACCCTTGTATCAAGATAACAGGGAGAATGCCATGCTTTGGGACTTTAGTATTCTGATTTCATAACATCATCTTTCTTCTGTTCTTCACAGGAAGCAGCTGGAACATTACATACTAACACAGTATGTGAAGAGAATAACAGGGATCCTAGCAAACTAACTACAGGGAGTTTCTTCTGAACTCAACAGGCTTCAAACAAGGCAACATACCATTCATTCCCCTTTGCTACCAAGAGTTACATCAGCTCACGTGTCAGTGAGATGAAAGACATTTTTGCACTGATAGTTTGCCATAAAAGCAGCTTCTTCCCCACATGACCTTATATCAAGCAAGCAGGGAGGTTGACCAGCTTCAGGGACTTCCTCCTTCCTTTTGTCCTTAACCTGTTGATTCAAGGCATTTTGGGGGAGGGGAGAATAAACTTGCATCAGCCCAGACATTTCCGCACATCAAACACGAGTCGCAGGCAGAAAAGGTAACTCCAAAAACTAGTTTTTATAAAGGAACGTTGCACAAACATGCAACAAAACCATCACCTGCTCCCTACACATTTTACATATATTTCACAATCATGGAAAGCACTCTTCAGTCTGAAATCTCTCCCACCATGAGATCTGCCATAGGAATTACAAGTGCAAGTACATACCCCTCTGCCACAACCTGGGTCAGCCCTTTTAAGATTGCCTAGGAGAAAATGCATGCCACACTAGAAGGCCTTTCCCTCAATGCTCTCTCAAGGACCAAATCCTTTGACTAAAGGTTTAAAACAGAGCTGCCAGGAACAGCTGCGCTAATCGGGTGCTGCTGCCTTTGGGAATACCTTGTCAACGGAATATTCCAAAAGAGCAAGCCTTGGAGGGGAGTGACTACAGACACAGCTGTCCTTTGGTTACACAAAGGACCCCACTTAGAACCAAGAGTGATGTTTAAAATGGTTGTTATAAACCCACATTCTTAATTATACTAGCCACAGGAATATTGAGAAAGGAGAAACTAATGCTAAAAAAAAGGGGGGGGGCTTGCACTCCAGGGTAAAAGCATGAAATCCCCAGCGCCTTCCAAACAAAGCTTGTCCCTCTCCTGTTTAATCTGTGTGCTGCCTGTGAGTGGGCTTAGTGGATATAATTAGTGTCACAAAGAAGTCTTATTAGTGCATGGCAGAAGGGGAAGGAATGATTTTTTTGATTAGTCAGAAAAACAATTCTGCTGAGCAATCTCAGCATAAATAATAGTTTCTCAATTCAGCAGCAGAAGAGATGGCTTGGAGAGGCACTTCCAGGCTTCTTCTTCTAAAAAAAATGTGTACATCCTAAACTGAGAAGGCTATCTTTTAAACCTAAAATGACACCTGCAAAGCATGTTTTCAGGAAATTCCATGTTTTTTTCCTCTTATTTTAAAGGCCACTAGCCTAAAGCGCATCTGAGTGCATCTGTTTGAAAAAACAACTGATATGGCTATTGTTAGAAATAGGCCTCTCCTGCCTCATTCCTCTGTCTTTCTGGACCACTGACCTAGACAAAATAGTCTATCGCGCCAGATGGGAAATCCGTATTTCATAAGGGTTGATTGTTCAGGAACAGCTGCAATCTTAGTTGTTTGCTTCAAAATTGCAATGCAGCATCTCTGGCTGATCAGAAACAGTTTTGACATGCTCTAGAGGACCCATTAAGGTCAGGTAGTTCAAAACCTTTTTTAAAAAAAATAACAGTTTGTTCTTGGGCTCTTTCAGTCGCTTTGTGTGTATATATTTCTGCCTTTATGTCTTAGTCTCTACTGCAAAATTCTTACATTTATTTTGTTACACAGTTCAATCCTTACACAACAACCATGCCAACTTAGAGCACATCAGTGCAACTACTATACTGTAACGGTACTCTCTCTTATAGTGACTTGGAGGGTATAGAGACCAGCACTTTGTGCTGGCCTGGACCTGAACTAGCATTCTGCGAGGGCTGAGCATTTACATGCTTGAAGCCCTTGTGGCAGCACATGGGCGCCATCTTAGCGCACACACATCCATATGGCGTATGCCATGATGATGTCACTTGTGTGCAGCATCCAAATGGCACTGTGCACAAGGAGCCTCATAAAGACATGCTTTGCTGCTTATGGCGTCCCTATAGCAGCGGAAATAGGAGCTGCATTTTGCAGCTCCTTTTTGTACTGGGTTGGGGGTGTGGTGTGTGGTTGCCGTGTCCCGAACCCAGCACTTCCAGGGTTGGCATAGAGCTGCCCCTTGCAAGCTGTTTGTACAGTCCCTCAGTTACAGGTAACTAATCTAGCCTCTTCAATGAAGGGGAAACCATTGAAGGACCACCTATCAAACCTAAAAGGAGGCTAGAGAAGACATCCTCTTTCAGTAGTGATAAGCTTGCATCCTCCCCCCATTCCCTAGGAATCATTTCACATAAATTGCTACTAATGCAGAAATGGAATGGCAAACTTTGCTATGTGCCAGAAAATGGAAAAGGGCATCACCTTGTCTGGTGGTCACAGTACATTTTATCCCTGCAGATTAGTGCAATAGTAAAAAAAAGATCCAAGATGTAAAATATGCTTTTGCTCTATTAGCTGAACATTTCTGAATGCTGCACCAAAGCCCTGCCTGATTTTATGTAATATTTCCCACCCTTTCTCCTTCCCACACATTTAGCTAACTATGGGTAATGCACAGTTAGTATGCTGTACAGAACTACTTGGGGAAAGCAGTCAGGGCACATCGGGGACATACTGAAGGCCAGGACATCTGACTGTGGTTATCATATACCAACGCAGGTAGCTGCATCCACTTAGAGCCATGTGTCCTTTCTAATGGGAAGAACCCTGTTTGTGTAGAGATGTGTCTAATGAGAACCCTCAAACCTATTCCCTGTCTGACTCCATAATATAAAAGAAGCAACTGCAACTTTGCACATACTGTGCCAGAAAAGAAGTCTTAAGAGCCCACACAAGGGGAGAAGAACCAATAACATATTTTTCCCTTTTGCTATCTCAAATTAGTCCATGCATTTCCCCTTTACTCTTTGAGGTAGAAAGTATCAATATCTTTGCCCCTGGACAAAGGTCTAACAGTACAGCCTTTTGAAAATTTAGGGCAACGGACATGATTTGCATTTCTTCGGATCCAATTCTACCCTATTTCCACAACTCTATAGTTATGCTGTACCTAAGGCCTTAATACCACTCAGTACTGCACCCAAAGAAGTGGGTCAATACTCATGAAAGCTCATGAAAGATAAAAACCAGCTAATCTTAAAGATGCTGACCCATTTCTTTTTTCTCCTGCTCCCTTCCTTCTTTTTATACAGCTCAGAAACTAATGGACAATAAAGCAGAATCATTATTCAGATATTCCTCACATTCCTTGGTCTATTCCAGCAAGAACAAGTGTAATGAAATATTTTTGTTACCTACATTACTACATGTAGACAACAGTGAACACATGGTTTGGACCTGGTTTTATTTCCTTATCTAGGACAACATGCAATTTATTACATTTGTGGAACTCAAATCATTTGAGTCAAGAAAAACAATATCCACCAGGGGTCACCTCTAAGCAAAGAACTGAATGGTTCAGAAGCAGGGTTTACAATAGAAACAGATGTTTGATAATCAAAAGGCATTTTAGTAAGTGAGTAGGTTGAAAATACTTTTTTTACTCTAAATCTGCAACACATGACTTTGGCGATATTGGTAAATATGGCAAACAAAGGAGGGACTAAGTACCCCTCCCAAAAGGAAAATCAAAATAAAACACAACAACAGGCAAGCATTCCATCATGTCTGCAGAAACAAGCAAACTACATTTTTAGCATGTATTGATCAAAGAAAATATAGGTCTCAAACATTAGTATTATTTTAACAAAAATAGTTACTTGAGGGATTGCTCCAGTAAAACTGTAACGCAAAATGAGCACTCTACACTAAGGCCAGGTGGGCATATACAGGGCTGGAGGGACATTTTTTAGCTCTTCCTGATGCCATTTTATCTGCCCTGTCACTATTTTATTAAAGGTAAGATGATGGATTTTTAGTTGTGTATGTATTATGTAATTGTTTGTGTAATTGTTTAAGCATTTTTGTAAACTGTCTTGATCCTTTGGAAAGGTGCTATATAAAATAATAATAATAATAATAATAATAATAATTTGGGGGGGAAATCTATGAAATGTTCCACTCAAAAAAGCTAAAACGGGGATTAGAGTCAAATCCATGCCCTCTAGCATTGTTATTTATAAAATATACAAACTGGGGCACCTGATAGGTTCTCAAAATAGAGAACCTGTATCTCTCACCAAACTACAGGATGCAACCATGACCATTAAAGTGATATTTTGGTTAAGATAGGTTAAGTGGTAGGTCAGGATGTATAATATCTAAGAAAGTTAAATATTTGGGGATTTGGTTAACCAATAATAATCTGAATTTGTATGCAAACAATTATGTGGAGAAATGGAGGGAAATACAGAAAGACCTGGTAAAGTGGAACACCTTAAATCTGTCAATTTTAGGCAGGATTGCTCTTGTTAAAATGTCGGTACTCCCTAAGTTAATCTTTCTCTTTCACAATTTGCCAATTGTCACAAAAGAAGAAGTAATAGGGCAATGGGAAAAAGAACTCGGAAAATACATTTGGAAAGGAGGGAAATCTAGAATTAAATGGGAAGTGTTAAAAGACAGAAAGGAGAGAGGAGGATGCGCGGCTCCAGATTTAAGATTGTACATGCGGGCATGTAAACTGAGCTGGATCCAAGATTGGATTAAACTAGAAAACTGGGATCTCTTGAATTTAGAAGGGGTAGACCTAAAATTTGGATGGCATGCTTATTTAGTATATAAAGATCAGATACCATCTAAAGACTTTTCAAATCACCTTATTAGGAAATCTTTATTGATTATGTGGGAGAAAGTAAAGAAAAGTTTCTACAATAAAATCCTGCTCTGGACCTCTGTTCAAGAGGCCTTCCACCTCGGATGGAGGAAAGAGCTGAAATGGCAGAAATACAAAGATATAACAAAAATTGATAAAAAAGAAGGAATTGTAATAAAAGACAAAGATGAATTAGAAAATGAGGGATGTAATCTTAACTGGTTTGAATATACACAGACTAAGATGAAGTTTAAAGAGGATAAAAAAAGAGAGGAATAGAATCTGTAATCAATGAACTAGATGTATTATGGTGGCAAAAAGAAAGAAAGAAAATATCGAAAATATACAATGTTTTACTTAATAGATCTCTGGAGAAAGAAACAATAAAAGAAAATATGATTCGCTGAGCACAGGATCTAGGCCATCCAATCACTTATGAAAATTGGCAAAAAGCTTGGAAAAAAACTAACAGCTTTACTGCTGCTCAAGCTTTAAAATAAAACTTTTTAAAAAGTGCAAATAGATGGTATCTTACACCAGTCAAATTAAAGAAAATTTATAAGACCCCAGATGAGAAAATGTTGGAGATGTAAACAAGACAAGGGAACGTTATTACATATGTGGTGGACATGTAGGGAAATCTGGTAAATTCTGGTATGAAATCCATGAGATAATACAAAAAATATTTGGTTGCAAAATTTAAAAAGATCCTGAAATACATCTACTTAATATGTTACTGCCTACAAATTCAGCAGTTGTCAAAAATATTGGAGGATATTTCTTCATTTAATAACAACAGCAAGGTTGGTTATTGCTCAAAATTGGAAAAATTGTAACATACCAATTATAGAAGAATGGATATCGAAATCTCAGGAATTGAAAGAGATGGATAGACTCACAAAGATTATAAATAACAGATCAGAAGAGTGGAAAGAAAAATGGTATCAGGTGATAAAATTATGGGGAGAACTATTCGACATCAGTGCTTATTAATTTAGCTCAAAGATGATGTTAAATTCTAGAATGTTTTAAGAAAAGGTTTAAGAATCTTTACTTGCATATTTATGTATATGTAGAAATTTAGCATGAAAAAAATTGTATAATATGTAAACACAGCAATAAAGAGATTAAAAAAATAAAGTGATATTAAACTGCAGTGACGCATTCCAAGGAAAACCTGTGGTCTTCCAGATGTTTTTAGACTCTAACTCCCATAAATTCTAGTTATCATGGCCAAGGATGAGAAGAATTACAGTCCAAGGATGTCTGGCTTGGATTTTCCAAGCCAAGTTTAGAGAACTGGGAACATTCCTTTTCTCATTGCACAACATATGATAGGTTTCTGTTTTGAAAATTGTGATATGTTTTTATAATACCTGAAATGAGGAGAATGTTTTTAAAGGCAGTTCCTACCAAACAATTCCTTACCATAAATTCTGGGCAAGTGAAAAGAGAGAGAAGTCCAGAAATTTATTAGCACACAGATGTTATCTATTTCTGCAACTGTTTTGTCTTCTTTTAAAACACTTAAAACAAGTGGTACTCTGAATTTCCAGGAAAAAAAGCTTGTTAAAACGAATTGGCTAAAATTCTCCAAGCACTTGTCTACTTTTGGTCCCAGAACTGGGAGGTCCATGTTTCCATCTCCACTGAGCACAAGAGGTCTCCAAACAAATTGTTTATGCCTGTGTCTGTGGCTTTAAGTCTCTTAAGAGGAGAGGAAAATTTACTAAAATTGCATTTTAAAATTTTCCAATTTCCAGTGCCAAGAAAACAGAACAACATCTCTAGCAGCACTCCTCCTAGTTATTCTGATATCCCAAGACCTACCATTCATCGCCCCTAAAGTATTGCCTAGAATCAACTCCAGTTGGCTCATGCACAGCAGATCCTTGATAATGGCAAATGCTGGACAAATGCAGGGTTAGTGTCAAATGGAAGTAAGAGACAGAGAGCTAAGTGACACTAGCATAGAGATTATGATGATGATGATGATGATGATGATGATGATGATGATAATAATAATATTTTTTATTTATACCCCGCTCTTCAGCCAAGGCTATCAAAGCGGCTTACAATTTGTTAATTAAGACATTTACCTGCCCTAGGCTTACAATCTAAAATAGACATGAAACAAAAGGAAAAGGGAGAGGTGGTGGGGAAGGGGGAAAGTCCAGCAGATCTTCTCTCCCTCAGAGGCCTGGACCATGGCAGATGGATTGGAGGGAGGGCTCTTCTTCTTTTTAGGCAAGGCTAAAAAGCTGGAGCTGGCTTGCCTTTCTCTCCCTCAAGATGGTGGAGGGAGGGAGGGCTCTTCTTGCTGGCCACCTTTCTATGATTCTGTGATTGCCTAGTGACTTCATTTACTCACTAAATAGGGAATGGGAGCCAAAAACAAAAAATGGGTAGAATTACACAAAGAAATCGCTGTCATCCTTCAATGGCCCTTTTGGGGAATGAAGCTTCCCACAAGCAGACTGAGTATTGCTCTGTATTTTATTCACTCCAGTTATACCCCATTTCTTCTCAGAGAAGTTCAAGGAGGGATATATCACAGGGATATTCAATCCATTTTATTGAAACAATAATCCTTAAGTTTGATAGATGTTTGACAAAAGGACAAATTGGCGGAAGAGCATCCAATAAAGTTTGCTGCCAAGAAGGTTTTGGTCTTTGCTATCCTAGGTTCTAGCCTGAGACTTTAAGCATCACAGCAGACCTACAGTAATGTTATCAATGCTCTCCAATGTGCAGTTCTGCAAACCCACCAATTACTGGTATTCTTGACCTGGTAGATATTCAAGTACATGATGAATAAAACAAGGTGATGGTTGAGGAGTCTGCATCAAGAGCCAAATGACACCACATTTGATTATCATCAAACACTCTGTACTCCCTGATTGATGATGTTAAGCCAGATATGGGTTAGTATATCCCCGAGATATATGGGATATACTTTCCTTGTGATCACCCAAACATATTTTCTGAACTGGAAGGTAAGCTTAAATAAAACAGATTAAAACCAAAAGGGCAAGACTGGGATACAAGAGAATGTGATACATGTCAGGGTCCTTTCAAATTACACAGTTACAACATCTTAACTGCTGTGCTGAATCATGGGGTTCATGGTTTGGTGAGGCTCTAGAGCTTTCTGACTGAGAATTTCAAGTTTCTCTTCCTAATCTGGAAATCCCAGAATTCCATAGAATGGAACCATAGCAGTTAAAGTGGAATTATAGTGCTATAATTGTATAGTGTGAAACAAATTGTATCACACCAGGGAATTTCAAAAGAAAATCAGCATGTGCTTTATAGACTATAGCAAAACGTTCAACTAAATAGATCATGAAAGGCTATGAAACACCTTTAAAGACATGGGAGTGCCAACACATCTGATAGTCCTGATGATGAATCTGTACTTGGGACAAAAGGTTACAGTCAGAACAGAACATGGAGAAACAGAATGGTTCCCAAAGGGATCAGACAAGGCTGCATCTTATCACCCTACCTGTTCAACTTGTTTGCAGAACATATTGTAAGAAAAGCAGTCTTGGACACAGAAGAAGGAGGAGTGAAAATAGGAGGAAGGCATATCAACAATCTGATATGCAGACTGGGATGCAGTGGCTAGTGGTTAAGATGCCAACTCTGTTGATTGCAAGATCGGGAAGTTGGCAGTTCGAGGCCCGGGTGCCACATGATGGGGGTGAGCTGCCATCACAAGTCCCAGCCTCTGCCAACCTAGCAGTTCGAAAGCATGCAAATCCAAGTAGATAAATAGGAGCCATTCCAGTGGGAAGATATACAGTGTTCTGTGCAATCATGCTGGCCATATGATCACAGAATAGTCTCTGAAAACACTGGCTCTTTGGCTTAGTAATGGAGATGAGCACCGCCCCCTGTGGTTGGACACGA
Organism: Urosaurus nigricauda; assembly: GCA_034509955.1. NCBI lineage: Eukaryota > Metazoa > Chordata > Lepidosauria > Squamata > Phrynosomatidae > Urosaurus > Urosaurus nigricauda. The sequence goes on from JAOEGL010000003.1 coordinate 95,107,830, forward strand.
CTTGACAACCTTGTCAACAGGAAATACCTTTAAGTTTTTAAGATACAGTGGTCCCTCGGGTTACGAAGGTAATCCGTTCCGGATTACCTTTCGTAACCCGGAAGCTCTCGTTTCCCGGGGGACCGCTATTTTCAATGGACCGTGCGGCCGATTTAAAGGGGCCGCACGGTTTTTTTTTCCGTATCCCGGGGATCTTTCGGATCCCGGGGGATACGATAGCGGTCCTGCGGCTTTCGGATCCCGGGGTTTTCGCAAGCCGGGGGACCACTGTATGTAGATGACACCATAGTACTAGCAGAAAACCTCCCAGACCTGCAACAACTACTAAGACAAATCAAGGAAGGAAGTGCTACAGCAAGCCTATTGCTAAACACAAAGATAGCAAAAATAATGACAATGGAGAATCTTCAGCCTAGACAATAAAGAAACAGAAGTGCTAAAAGAGTTCTCATACCTTGGATCAAGCATTGATAGAAATGGGGACTGCGGCCAGGAAATCAGAAGAAGGTTAAGAATGGAAAGAGTAGCTATGAAAGAACTAGAAAAGATTCCAAAATGCAAAGACATATAAAAGTCAGAATCGCACAAGCCACTGTATTCCCTGTTACCATGTATAGATGTGAGAGCTGGACAGTGAAGATAGCCCTGTTTAAATATTTGAAGGGATGTCATATTGAGGAGGGAGAAGGCTTGTTTTCTGCTGCTCCAGAGACTAGGACCAGAAACAATGGATGCAAGCTCCAGGAAAAGAGATTCCATTTCAACATTAGGAGAAACTTCCTGACAGTAAGGGCTTTTCAACAGTGGAACACACTCCCTCGGAGTGTAGTGGAGTCTCTTTCCTTAGAGGTCTTTAAACAGAGGCTGGATGGCCATCTGTCGGGGATGCTTTGATTGAGAGTTCCTGCATGGTAGAGGGTTGGACTGGATGGCCCTTGTGGTCTCTTCCAACTCTATGACTCTATGATTCCAGGAAGAAAATCAAAGCAGAGTGCTGAGGATCCCATGGACAGCCAAAAAGACAAACAAATGGGTCCTGGAGCAGATCAAGCCAGAGATCTCCCTGGAAGCCAAGATGACAAAATTGAAGCTGTCATACTTCAGGCACATCATGAGAATGGAGAACTCACTGGAAAGAACAACAATGCTAGGAAAGGTGGAGGTAAGTAGAAAGAGAGGAAGGCCACATGCTACATGGATCGACTCTATTAAAGAGAACATGTGTATGAGTTTACAGGACCTAAGCAGAGAAGTGGAGGACAGGGAGTCTTGGAGATGTCTCATCGCCATGGTTGCCATGGGTTGAGATCAACTTGAGGGCAGTTAACAACATCAACAAATTGTTCAGATGCTACCGGATTGAAACTTCCAGGAGCCATTGCCAGTACAGCCAAGGATGATTCTGGAGGGCTGCACAACTTGCATTGTATTGCATAATAGTGATATATTGACATATGCTCTTTATTAGGGTAGTAAACCAAAGTTTCAATAAAAAGCCATACCCATAAGTCATTTCTCATCAAAAGAATGATTACTTGAAAAATATTGAATACCAAATATTCAGAAAAATAAAATTACTCAGTGATTCAATGTTCCAAGAACATCAGAAACTAAGCAGAGTGTTGACAACAAATACAATGTATTCTGAAATTATAATGTTGAGCCCACAAAAAGTAACAGATACAAACACTGAAACAAACACTGTCACATTAACAAAGTGCACACTACATTATGCCAAAATTATTCTTAGCACTCAATGAGAAGAGATCACTGTATAATTAACCTATGCAAGAAGGAGAAAGCCGAGTACTGTGTTAAATGTCCCTCGTTTTTGTGGTGGCTGTCTTCTAGATTTGGCATGCTTCCTTTCCTTGGTGAGATCTAGCCCAAAGATGCTAGATTACTCCTTAATATGTCCTCCTCCTCCTCCTGTCTCCTCTACTCAAAACAGTTTTTAAAATTTCAGACTATTTCTTTATTCTGTAGCTAATTCCAGTGTTGGGAGGAATGGAATAGAATGACACAGTTCATAGTTATGGAATACCTTCTGCTGAAGAATTTTCTAAAAACTGAAGCAGCCTTTAGTTTTTCACTTGTGTCTGTGGAATGGCTATATTTTTTTGCTTTAAAAACCCTTATTCTTAGAGAACTGAAATACATTATCTTATAAAAGATGATTTTTAAATAAGTAAAGAAAGAAATTGTCTGGGCAATCTGCCACTTTTGCAGGTTGCTTTCCATTACAAAATTCCTGTCTCTGCTTTCTTGACATGGCTATGTATACTTACACAGACACACACCTGCATCCTGATAACCTGTATAGATGAAGAGAATAATCAAGAACAAGGTCGATTTCATGATTGCTAACCTTGACTCTCCTTCTTAATCACCTCTGGGTAAACCTGTCTTAACCAATTTTAATACAAGGTTAATAAAAGTAGTATCCTTTCCAGCATGATTCACTTTCAGGTTTAATACAATTATGATCCTCTATGAACACAACTCACACAATGTGTCACAAGTGTGTGTTTTCTCATCTACTGTCTAAGGATAAGCAGTCTTACTTACAACCATTGCTTCTTGCAGCCCATAAATATTTCAGAGGTAAGGGCCCTAAAGGCACCAGATCCTGTCTGATCTTTGAAGCTAAGCAGGGTCAACCTTAGTTAGTACTTGATGGGAGACCACCAATGGATACCAGGGGCTGTAGGCCAGTGACATCACTAGGTTTGGTATCAACCAGTCTGCTAACACATGGTGTCACCCCCTTTGAACTCCTCCCATCCCACACTATACAGGATCTGTTTTAACTGCCATGGCTCAATAGCAATAGCAATGGCTCAATGCTGTGGAATTCTGGGATTTGTACTCTTCTGAGATATTCTCTGTCAGAGAGCTCAGATACCACAACAAATTACAAGTCCCAGGATTCCACAGCATTATTTTTGCAGTGGAGACACAGCCTGAGTTAGCATGTGTGTACTGAGTATGCAGTCATACTATGGAGAAGAAGAACCTTCCAGAGTGCAGGTATGCATTCCTATTATAGCGAAGAAGAAGCTTCCAGACTTCATGCTCTCAAAAATGAATGTATTTTATTTCAAACAAACAAAACAAACAAACAGCTTCATTTATATACCGCTTCATACCCTTAAGGAGTGTCTAAGCGGTTTACAATTGTAAGCTATTTGCCCCCAAACAATCTGGGTACTCATTTTAGCGACCTCGGAAGGATGCAAGCCTGAGTCGAGCTTCAGCCCTTTGCTGGTCTTGAACTCGCCACCTTCTGGTTTTGAGTGAGTGGCTGCAGTACAGGCATTTAACCACTGCGCCACCAGGCGATTAGAATATTTATATATTCACCAAAAGTTTGTCAGAGGGCTTTATACAGTATGGGGTTTTTAAAATAAATATGTTTAAATCAAGTAGCTTATAGTCAACTAGGGTTTTCCTGTATCTTGTACATCTTCTACCACAATGCAAAGAAACACGTGCCTCACCCTGCACCTGATGTTTACGCTGGTTCTGATCCTTTGCAGAAGGCAAAGAGGAACACAGTTACATAGAGAATTGCTTTGTACTGAGTCAGACTATTGTTCAAATACTGTCTATTCTTAGGACTTGTTCTACCATTAATCAGAGTAAGGCTGACACCTCTGGCAACAAAGTTTTGGTGTTTTCAAAAGGCAGAAAATTGGGTCTGCTGCTGAAGTAGTGTATATGGCAAGTTCCTAACTGGTTAATTGCATTTACTCTTGGGTCAACTGTACTGATTTGGACCAGGATATAAAGGGAGCCTCAGAGAAAAGTAATGGCAAACCTTCTCTGAACAAATCTTGTCAAGAAAACTCCATGGTTGCCATAAGTCAGAAACAACTTGAAGGTACACCACACACAAAAAGGAGCAACAGGACGAGGAGGATTGGTGACCTAGCTATACAATGTGCTGTTATCATGGTGGCAGTGGCAGGAGGCTAATCACCCATTTCCACCTGCTGCCATTTGGTAAGTGCTGTATGATGGACATTATGGTAGTAGAAGCCAAGTAATTTAGGGGGAGAAAGACTGACAATGTTTGCAAGGCAAGTATGTGTGTTCCAATTTTTGAAATGGAGGATTTCAAAAATTGACTTAACCTGTGACTAAGTTGGCCAATTTTTTGGGGTTGCCTGCCATCGACTTGCTTTTTCAAAACAGGATTTGGCTTACTTTGCTTGCTTATCTGCTTATCCTGGATTTTCAGGATACAGACTACCAGCCTCTATATTCTACCTGTACAATAGGTAAATGGTTTATAGAATGTCTTCTAAAAGTTATTTAACAACACACTACATGTGTGTGTATTATACACAATGCTGGCATTTTCACACACCTGTCTGAATTATGCACTTTTAGTTCTTCCTTTGCACTTGCAATTCAATAGGAGTCTGGACTGTGTTAGGCTGCTCCCTGTAGAAATAAATGATTGAACACAGTCCCAGATCTGTTTTCCATTATCTAGTTTCAAACAGAAAAGCAGAGGAACAGCTGAGGAGATGGTTAAAAAGGCAGGGTTATTTTCAAACGGGAACTCCAAACATAGGGAGTGCAAAACAGGGTTAACAGTCTTCTGGGCCTCAATGTACTATGGATCCTGTTGTACCACAGGGCACCATGCATAGTGCCCCAATGAATGTTGTCGCAATTCAATGGAAGGTTTCTGGATTGTGTAAGAGACATAGCTAAATCATCATAAAGGTGCTCATCATAAACTCTGACGCAGGCTCTCAACCAGTATCTGGTGATTTTTGAAGGATGAGCAAATATTACGATGTTATGGGTAAAGAGAATGGCCTGGTATATAACAATTACTAATTTCTAACCTAATGGCTAATTTTTAATAATGGTATGAATATGTGAAATTTGTACTCCTTATCCAAGACGTCTGGTACAACTTTTGACAAAATAAAAATTTACATGAAGAAAAGTAGTCCAGTGCATTTTCTTACTGCAGTTAGGTTTGAGTGAAAATCTTTTTTAGGAAAATGCCTTGAAGTTACCAAAAGGAAGGAAGAAGAAACAAAAAAGAAAACGTGTTCTATGAGGATGGATCAATTGTTAATCATATTGTCTCAACTGCAAATAAATATGTTGGTACAATCCCATTGTTTTCCAATAATGAAAAAATGAAGTGATGTTACTATTAATGGAACATATTCTAAGATATCTAAATGAGAACTTCATCATTTCAAATCTCCTCCATATTATACTGAAATACCTGCAAGCCCTTCCAAGTAGTAACTATTGCACGCATGGGTAAATCAAAATTTTCTCTCTCAGGTTGTCACACAATTCCCTCTTCATGACTCAGAAAACAAGCAGTAAACTACAGTTGGCCCTCCACATTTGTGGGGGTTAGGGGTGCAAGATCCCTGCAAATGTGGAAAAACCACACACACACACACAAAAAAAACAACAACCATAAGGTAGCCAGTTAAAAGGATGAGTGAGCGCAGGCAAGAGGAGCAGACATGTGCTCCTTTTCCTCCCCTGTCCTCCCATCCCTTTAACTGGCTCCCTGCCCCTTTCCTGCTGGGAAAAGCTGCCTTCCCAAGGTAGCTATCTCACAGAGAAAAGAATGAGGAGGATCTATTCCCCCACCCCATCCCTTTCCCAGTGGGGTAGCTGCCTTGAGAAGACAGCTATCCCACTGGGAAACCGGAAGGATTGGTGTGAGTACCCTTCCTGGATGCTCCATCCCTTCAATAAAATATCTGCTCAGAATAATTGAATTTTAATACCATATAAGCAAATGGCAAAACCACGTCTGAGTATTCCTTGCCTTAGAAAACCATATCAATTCATGGGGATGCCATACGTCAACAAGTGACTTGAAGGCACATATATACACACACATAAACTAGGCACTGTGTTAATGATTAATAGAAAACTTCTCTTCCTTCTGAATCTACTCCTCATTAATTTCACTGGGTACTGTATCTTCTCATTTAAGTACAAGGGAAGAGAAAGGTGTTTTTCTGTCCATTCCCACTGTACTAAGGACAGATGTTTCCATATGTTTTAGACTTCAATACCCAGCAGCTCCAAAGAGTGTGGTCAATGATAAAGGATCACAAGAACTGTAATCCAAAACATCTGGCAGTCCAAAGATTCTCCTAGCCTATGTTGTGCAAAACAACTATCACAACCCCATTATCCTCAAACTGGGACTTTTAAAAATAGTTAAAAATAATAAAAATCAGTGTTAAAAGACAGTATAATTTAAAAAGTACAGTACTTTCTTAAGTTTTCTTTTTAAAAATACTTTAGTTTTGAAATGAAAGCTAATGTGGTGTAGTGGTTTGAGCTTTGGACTATGACTCTGGAGAGCAGGCTCTGAATCCATGTAAACCCACTATGTGACCCTGGGCAAGTCACATAGGATGGCAATGGCAAACTTCCTCTGAAGAAACTTGCCAAGAAAACCCTATGTTCGGTTCGCCTTAGGGTCACCATAACTTGGAAACAACTTGAAGGAAGACAACACACACAGTTCTGAAAGTCCTGTTAAAATAAAAATGTCTTTTCCTGCTGAAGGTCAGCAAAGAGGAAGCTATTCTAGTCTTTTCTGAAAGGATATTTCAGAGCTTGGGGCAGCCATCTCACATCTTCCCCAGCCATGGCTGTGAAACTAACAGACTGAAGAGATAGGCTTCTCCTCAGGATTTTGTGGCCCAAACAGGCCATACAAGATATAGTCTGACCAAAGTTATGTAGGGCTGCTGCTTCTGCTGCTATTATTGTTGTTGTTAGTAGTAGTAGTAGTAGTAGTAGCAGTATTAGCAGCAGCAGCTGTTGTTGTTGTTGTCATCGCACTTTCCCCCCAAAACTGAGACTTAAAGCAGCTCACTATTTATAAAAAAAACACAATACAATTAAAAGGGCCTCTCCTGATGGTCTCAGAGCCCAGGCTGATTCATACAGAGATATATGGTCTGTCAAATAGCCATATAGGACTTAATAGACCGTAATCCCACATAGCAATAGCAAGTACAATAGCAAGTTCATTTCTATGCCACTTATCAGTGCACTGAAGCACTCCCTAGGTGGTTTACAAAGTATAAGCTAATTGCCCCCAACAAGCTGGGTTCTCATTTTAGCAACCTCAGAAGGATGCAAGCTTGAGTTAAGATTGAGCCCCCTGGCTTGGATTGAACTCGCAACCTTATGGTTTGTGAGCAAATGGCTGCAGTACAGGCATTTAACCACTGTGCCACCAGCACACATCTTGTGTGTTATGTGACACAAAGGCCCTTTAAATAGTATATAAAGTTCAAGCAGTTTAATCTTCCCTCAATGAATTATGATCTAGAATCTAGCCCACAGGGTGATCAGCATTGGAGAGTGTACTATAGAGATAGCTGAACACCACAGATTCATATAAGGATTTTCTAGATCCATTTCAAACCGGTTTTCGGGTGGGTTACGGGGTTGAGACTGCCATGGTCGCCCTGGTCGATGATCTCCGTCTGGGCATCGACAGGGGTAGCGTGTCCCTGTTGGTGCTCTTGGACATCTCAGCGGCTTTCGATACCATCGACCATGGTATCCTTCTGGAGCGCCTGGCAGAGGTGGGAATCGGGGGCACTGCGCTCCAGTGGTTCCGGTCCTACCTCTCTGGGAGGTTCCAGATGGTGCAGCTGGGGGACGTGTGCTCCGATAAGAGGGCCCTCACCTCTGGGGTCCCTCAAGGAGCCATTCTGTCCCCCATGCTCTTTAACATCTACATGAAACCGCTGGGAGAGATCATCCGGAGGCATGGGGCGCGGGGTTATCAGTACGCTGATGACACCCAAATAGTCTTCTCTATGTCTCCGACTGATGCAGTGACCAGGGATGGCGTCACTCCTCTCGTGGCCTGTTTGGAATCGGTAATGGACTGGATGAGGGAAAATAGACTCAGCCTGAATCCAGAGAAAACGGAAGTACTCGTTATAGGTTCCCCCGGCCCAGGGTTGGAGGTGGTTCCACCAGTCCTGAACGGGGTCACGCTCCCCGTGAAGGACACTGTACGCAGTCTGGGGGTGCTCCTTGATTCGTCGCTCCATCTTACTTCCCAGGTGGATGCGACGGTCAGGAGCACCTGCTTTCAGCTTCGGCTGATACGCCAGCTGCGTCCCTACCTGAACCGGAGGGACCTTGAAACAGTAGTACACGCTCTCGTAACCTCTCGGTTGGACTTCTGCAATGCGCTCTACATGGGGCAGCCTTTGTATCACACTCGGAAGCTACAACTAGTGCAAAATATGGCAGCTCGGGTGGTCACTGGTGCTCCCAGGACCGCCCATATAACACCAATATTGAAAGATCTTCATTGGCTGCCTATTCGCTTCCGGGCTCAGTACAAAGTGCTGGTTATCACCTATAAAGCCCTAAATGGCTTGGGCCCAGAGTACCTCAAGGACCGTCTCTCCCCACACAATCCGCCCCGCACACTTAGATCTACTGGACATCAACTTTTAAGAGTTCCAGAGGCTAGACTGACAACCACAACGAAGAGGGCGTTCTCGGTCTCTGCCCCAAGCCTCTGGAACTCTTTACCCATTGAGCTTCGCTTGGCTGCCTCCCTTAATGTATTCAAAAAAGGGTTAAAAACTTACCTGTTTGAGCAGGCTTATCCCTGACTCATTCCCCCTGTTGTTACCCTATCCCTCCCTCATCATGTTTGGAATGGTGCTTTGTTATGGTACTGTTGTCTTGGCTGATATCATTGCTACTGTATTATTGAATGTTTTTAACTTTTATATATGTTTTTATGTAATTGTACACCGCCCTGATCACTGGAAGGGCGGTATAGAAATAAAGTTTTTATTATTTTATTATTTAAGGCCATCATTATACATGCCATTTTTCCAGTAGCTTTCGTAATAATTCCTGCATGGAAACTAACACCTTCACTATCAGCACACATTCAGCTGATGACAAAAATTGTCCATGGAAAATGAAGACAGGACCAACTTGCTAATAAGAATCTCCTACCACTATCCAGATAAAGATTTAGGTAAATATCAAAAAAAGATGACCATCATTCATAGTAGAAATTCTGCGGATGCCTAAAAGGAAGCTACTTTAAAGCTGAGAGGTCACAAAACAATTAATTATACTCTGGAATGTCTGCAGCTTTAAAGGGCAGCAGATTCCGAAGATTACTCCATTACGGTAGATGCATTAAATGTGTGTTTTTCCAAACTATAAGCCAGTGCAGGACCAAATATTTGTGAATTATAATACAACCCAGATGGGATTTTGTTATAATTTATTGGTTCCTGGGATATATTACTTTACTAGAATGCCCTGAAACTATTCACACTATGTCCTACAGTGTCATCTGTTGTTATGAATTGTGTTCTTCATTTGTTGCTCCCATCAACAATAAGACAAATTTAAATCACTATTCAATGTCATACACCCAACAACTCATGAACTTAAGTTGGTGGGTACGCGCAACAGGGCTTACTCTGTATAAGTGCCTCAACCATATAACTCCCTACCCAAGAAAGTTAGGCTTACCCCATCTCTTTAAAACTCCCAATGGGAATCCAAAAGAGTGCTGTTCTCCATAGCATTCAGCTGTTTAAAATTGCTGCTTTAACTGTTTTAAAACTGGATTCTAAGGTTGTTTTAGACTGATTTCAAGAGTTTTTAAAACATATTTTAAAAATGTTTTTATTTGTGCATTGTTTTAATTGGTTTTTATTTGTTCATCACATTGGAAGCCCTTGAGGGCTGGGAGGTGATACAGAAATACTATAAATACAGACACACTTACTAGACCCACTGAATGAAAGGAATTTATGTATGTTGACATTGACTCAGTGAGTCTACTTTACTTGGGATTAACAATAGGACTTTGGCCATTAAATTCAATGACAGTTTTATTTCTGTTATGTTTTTTCCCTTAAATTATGGAACTTATTAATGCATAATCTATGCATGTATTAATACAGGCACTGGAGAATTTGTTATTTGTTTAGTGGCATCAGGTTACAGACAGGTGGCTTTCCCAATCTGTGTTATCTAACAATGCTGACAAAAAATGTTGTTTCAAGGGTGGTAGAAGAAAATGCATGGAATAACACAATACACTTTCATTATGGTCCAGTGGCAAACTTTGGATGTGGAAGACCTAGGACCTAATGATTCCCTGTCGTGGGCACTTTATAACTCTTAATTTAAATTCCAAGGATATATCTTGAGAGATTGCTCTCAGTTGGAAAAAAAAAATTAAGATTCTAGAACTTACACAAGGAAAAGGAGCAGCAGTGATGGGATACAGCCAAAGTATACAAAAGGGGTAAAATACATGTTGGGTTGAGATTGCTACGTATGTGCTGTAGACCTCCTTAGGTATCCTTAGCAAGTAGCAAGAGTTTTTCCATTCTATACAGGGTCTTTTCATACCAGATCTCAGAAATTTAGTTATTTGGGCTACTGCCACCAGAATCCCCCATCAGTGCTGGCTGGGGGATTATGTGGTCCAAAAATTAACTTTTCCACATTTTTACAGCCATTTCAACCTGTGGCACGGGAGGGCTATTTGGCTCCTCTAGATGCTAGGCTTTAACTCCAATCAGCCTTAGCCAACTCAACCACAGCTGCAACTGAAGAACATTGAGAAGGCCAAAATTACCTCACCCCTAATTTATGGCAATGTACAGCTGGACCTTCATATCCATCAGAGATCGGTTCTGGGCACACACACCCTGACGGATATGAAAAAAACATGTGACCGCAATTTCTGTTGTACTTAATGGCAGCATTACATGCATGCAGCCACTAGTGCAGCCATATGAACGCAGTGACATTGGGGAGAATGGGGCTTGCCATCTGCAGATACTGCACTTAAATCCATGGGTGGCAAGCTCATGGGTAGTGAGACCCCACTATATTTATGATAAGGCTACACAGCACTTAAGCAGGTATGGCTATTTAGATATTGGGACAAGGGGTTAGGTTGAACAGTACAGCTAAACCTAAGGAGTTCTCAAGGCTCCCTTGAAGTGATGTGTGTCTGCTCCAGCTTTTTATTTTACAGCTTTTTTTGACTGAAAAGTGCTACAGAAAAACTCTGAAAAATATTTGTTTTTGCAACCTCCAGGAAAATAAAACAAAATTACTAGAAATGTTTTAATAAACAAATCAGAACATAGCTCTTTGTCCACAGGAATCAGCCATGTGATAAGGTATTCATAAAGGAATGCAGATGCTATTTTCAAAAAGAGTTTAAAATAAATAAATCAATAAAATTAATAAATTGTCATGAACCCAGTTTATCTAGCTGAGAAAGTTTAGATTTTGGGCAGTTTCAAGGCCACAGTTATAAATACATGAAGTTAAGAGTAACAGAATCGTTCAACAGCATCAAGCAAAACTAGAACTTTGTTCTTGTCATTGTGAATTATGATCTTACCTTTTCACCACGAGTTTTAGAGTCTTGTGCGAGCCTTTCACCAGGCAGATTGCCTCTTGCCGGAACCCAGAGAGGCCTACATCATTGATACTGATAATTTCATCTCCAGCCAGCAACTTGTCAACAGCTGCAGCTTTACTGCCTTCTTCAATCTGAAAAATAAAAATAAGTAAGAAATTATGAAGAGGGACCAAAGTAGCTTACTTTGCAAGTTAACAGTAACAAAACATGGAAAGAAAAAAAGACAAGAGGGAGCCAAAACATCCCATGTACCAATAACCTCAATTTGACTCTCAAGGCTTGGAAATCAGAGTTGGGAAATGCTATCTTAAATCCTAATAATGAGGAAATCAAGTAGGTCTTCCTCAAAAGAAGGGAAAGATCTACTGAATATTAGGTGACAGCTGAACATCAAGCTGAACTTCATGTGATAAGCTAAGCAAGAAGATAACTTTATATGGGAACAAGTCAATATCTAAGAAATCCTGATCACAGCCCATTTAGGCTTTAAAGATCACAGAAACGTTTTGGTTTAATGGAAGTTATCAAAAGTTATGTATAAATAAATAACGTATTTCCTGATGTAGTCAATCTAATTAAATACATGAATAATTTCTATTTTGTAACTATTATTTGATCAGAGTGATATTTTCAATAGTATGTAAGAATGCAAGATAGGAAAAGTATGAAAAAATAAGAAGAAAACATAGAGAGACAGAGAGAGAATTAAAGAGAAATTTAATCTAATGTATTGCCAGGAAATATCTATCTTAGACCAGATATGAAATATCATATTTCATTTGAATAAGAGCAGTTAGATTTTGTGTAGGTAATGTGGTGTCAAATGTATTGTATATAAATTTTTGTTTAGGATAGGGTATTAGTTTATATGATTTTGTAATTTTTAAGAGATATAATAAATTTTATTTTTAAAAAGTTATGCATAAATAGAAATATATAATCTGTACAGTATCTCAAGTTGGTAACCTAGAAGGTATTCCATATTAAAACCAGTATTACATAGATACATAACAATAATCTAGTTTGGATATGATCAAGGCATATGGAATGGTGGCTGGATTCTTCTTGTCCAGAGAATAGCCCAGATAGTAAATCAGTCTAAAATGAAGAAAAGGCACTCCTGATTACTAGCAGCACCAGATCCAAGAGTACCACAAAGCTCAGATCTAATGTTACATCCACCAACCCAAAGCTTAAATTATTTCCTTCACCCAACACCACCAGTAGCTTGCCTGGATTAAACTTTTGTTTGTACACTGACACTTAGTCCATCACTTATCTCTCTAACCAAGCTGGGTTTTGTTGAAAAGACAGATATCTTATCTCCATACTAAATATACCACATCCTAAGTGGCACTGGCAACAAGTAAAATGACAGGTGGAACAGGAAAGTATCTCAGTAAAAATTGGTCCCCAGCACTATATAATGCAGTGGTTCTTAATCTGTGGGTCAAGACCCCTTTGGGGGGTCAAACGACTTTCACAGAGCTCACTTGAGACCATCGGAAAACATGTATTTCTGATGGTCTTAGGAACCGAGACAGCACAATTTTATGGTTAGCGGGTCAACGTGAGGAACTGTATTAAAGGGCCGTGGCATTAGGAAGGTTGAGAACCACTAATAGAATGCAATATATATATAATGAAAACTTAAAATTAATGTCTAAAGCAATATGTACAAACCTCTTCCAATCTCAAATTAAAAAGAATAAATGTCAATATAAACTCTTATAGCAAAACAGCTATTTCCCAGCTGCACATTCAGATTCCACAACATGTTGCTTTCTAGTCTGTCCATCACATAGTGATCTAGCATAAATTATAACTATTGTATAAGTGTGTCAATATCAATGTCAATATGTAAGTAGGATATTAAGGGCATCTGATTTGAAGTGTAGCCTGGTTCTATTTTGATCTTGACCCAGATTTAACCAGCGAAGGGGCCAAAGTGCTAATGATAAAACATTTTCCGAGTTAGTGCAAAGTAGGATTGTTTTTAGTTTTTATTGCACAATTAGTTTACGAGTGGCTGAACAATTTTTTGTGCAACTGATTACACAATCTCTTGTGTAACTTGTTGCTTTGTGCAACTGCATCTTCAAAAATCTAATCCAGTGCAACTGAGCCAGTGGGAATTTTCATTTTGCCAGTGTTAAATCTGATGTATTCCTTTGTCTTCAGAAAACTAAACTCATGCAGAACAAATCTTTGAAAAATATGGCATATTTTCTTCTCTGAGGTTTTTGTTCAACATCTGGAACACTGTTCTGGATTCCTTTTCTTAATGAAATATGAAGGAAAGGAAAAAAAACTTTTTTGCTTTTACAAAATTATTTGGAACATCTTTCTTAAGAGCCCTGCATAACCCTCATGCTGAAGTTGTACAGCAAATCCTTCAGCATGGTCTGAGGCCTACTTAAGTTGTTTTTTTAAAATCTTCTCACTTCAGTTTTGAAGTATGCAAGATAGGGGTACCCTTTCTATAGTTCCCCCACGAATATATGTAAATAAAAGGCTGAAAACTCTGATAACCTGAAGTTGGAAAGGTACCTTGAGGATCCTGGATCCTGACTCTCCCAAGGGTAATTATTTTTTATTATTTGAATGCATTTCTGTATGAGCTCTAAAGAGTGCTAACATAGGTAACTAGTCCAACTATTGCCTGAGGATAAGGAATAAAGAATGGCTGGGAGTCAGTGCTGAACTAAAGAACCATAAAGTTATTTTGACAGGCGATACAAAAAAACCAACAAACATCCCCCCCCCCCCCCCCAATCTCTGGCAGTAAAAACAAGATCTTACCACAGTATATTAATAAATGAAGAGATTTGCTGTTCTGTCATAACATCTCAACCCTCATTCTGCCTAATGACAGAACTGGTTTCTAAAGCACAAAAGCTGTGATCTGGGATCTAATGGGATCAAACAACATCATGAAGGGGATCAAACAACATCATGAAGTACTGAGAAAGTGTAAATAAGGAACAACTTCCAGAGATAGGGGAAAACTGAAGGAGAGTATGTATTTTTACTAGTATATAACCTATTTCTTCCAAGGCATTATGAGGATCAGAGGCCCAGCACTGAGCATACATAGTTAACAAGCAAATCAGTTGCAAGGCTCAAGAGTTTAAAATTTACCAGCCTAACTGGGCCATAGCTATGTTAGGAATCAAAACTGAAGAGACTTTGTGCTATGCTGCTTTAAAGAGAATCCATCTCCAAGACTGCAAGGAATGTTCATTGTTCCCTGGGAGGCTGTTTATTTTGTTTTTTAAGGTTGGCAATACACTAAGTTCAGAGCAGGGAGCATGTTGTTACCCCCCTCTAAGCATCATACTTCAGCAGGGGGTGGGAACACGGATACACTGGCAGCCCACAGGCATCCATCTGCAGAAGTACTCAGCGCAACCGGAGGTCACAAGTAAGCCTGGTTTTTAAAGATGGGCTGATGATTTCTTGAGGAATACCATTTTAACATAATTCTTAAAATATGGTTGCATGTTAAAGCTGTTGGGAAAGTCTGCATGTATTTTGTGGAGAGAAATACAAATTCTTTCAATTATACTAGAAGAGCATTTAGGTTATCAGATCTCAGATCTCAAAAGAAATCTTCATTAGAAGGAATGAGTGCAATGCAAATTCACTCATTGCCTAGTAGTTTTTGTGCTATTTAACATTAGAATGCTTCTGATTATTTTTTATTCCATGCATACACACTCCTTGCCATATCAAATTACTATGTATAATATACATTTTGCCCAAAAGAAGCAGAGGAGATCATACTATTGTCAGTCGTCTTGAGCTATTTATTTACTACTCAGTTCCTCTGGAGGGGTTTAGCAGAATATGCAAATATATCAGAAGAGGGAAAATCTCTTCCTCCATATTAATATTTACAAAACACAGATAGATAACATCTGAAGGCAATACAGAAAACAAGGAAGACAGAACTTTTTTAGATTTACCTAGAATGGTGTATAAGTCAATTTACTTGAAAACACAAAGAATTGTAATTACACCATGGTTTGATCAAACTCATCACACATAAATCAGTTCCTGTTTCTCTTATTTGTCTGGTTCCAGAATGTTTTCTTATTATCTATCAACTCAGTGCATTGAGGTCCAAATCAATGTTTATAGCACTGTTCCCGCAGCTAGTCTATGCATGCAGCATCCAAAAGAGCTCACGGGAGACCAGAGAGGCATCAAAATTACCAATCACATTGTCAAAGCTAAACAAGTTGTAACCTCATCATTACTCAGTTGAGACTGCTACCGAGCCAACTCCAAACTGTTCCAACTTTCACAAAGTAGCACAGAAGGATATAAATGAAATACAAAGTAAATCAAACCCAGTGGAAACTTTCAGGAGGAGGTTATGATAAAATATCTGTATCACATTATTCTGACTATTGTGTGAATTAAGTGGGAGAAGAAAGTTCACTTCTCTTATAACCATCTTAATAAAAATACAAAGAAAATAAACCATTTGTTAAATGTTATTTAACAAAATCTTTCACTTTTTACTTTTCATTTCACCATCTGCTATAAATTTGCATCCAAGGGCACACATACCAATGCATCACCAAGTTTATAGTTTATGAGGCGACCAATTCTGTAGTTTTTTTTTTTTAGAATACACCAAAATGGGATTGCAAAAGGTTTGTTTTATCTGTATCAATATTATAACACATTTGAAGGAAAACTCAATGCTTATTCAGCAGTTTACTGATACATCTTAGGATGATATGTTGATATAATACTTTTAATTTTATTAGTTATTTTATTAGTTTATGTTAAGTCTGGCTTTTCTTCTAGCAATAACACTAAATTAACAACTAAAAAGAATAGGCTCTGTCACCTGTTGCAAGAGTAACATATAATACCTCTAACGGCCCTCTATATCCATGGATTTTTTTATCCACAGATTCCACCATCCACAACTTGAAAATATTTTTAAAATACTGTATATATATTCCAAAAAGAAAATTCTGATTTTGCCATTTTATATAATGGATACCATTTTACTATGCCACTGTATATAATGGGATTTGAGCATCCACACATTTTGGTATCCATGTAGGGGTCCTAGAACCAAACCTCAGCGGATACCAAGGGCCCACTGTATAATATGCATTATATAAATTACTACAGTACACTACTTCCAGGACTGAAAAGCTTAATAGTGCAAATATATGAAATCATCCATTGTTGTTAACTATGGCAGTCACTTTCATTCCTCTAACCTCCAACTTTGAGAAAGGATTTCTATTTTTTTTTAAATAAATAAATAAATGTCTGTTTTCAAATAACAGTGGAACTAATGATTCAGGGTGGTCCTTGGATATCTGTTTGGTAGCACAACAACTTTACTCATCCAGTCTAACACTCCTGCTTTATTCCAGACAGTTCTTCAAAAGCAAAATGCTTCAACTGAGGTCTAATGGTTAAGCCTAACTACAGCAGAGCCACTGAATCAATGGGTTACATACATGTGCCTTACCAAATTCCTGTTTATTCAATGGGTCATCTTTGGTTTGAAGTAACAATCAAATTTAAGCCTGTATATCTAGAAAAGCATATGCAACCTTACAAACATTTCCGTTCAAAGATCCAGGTGGATTGAAGGATGCATATATGTGCACACACATACACACACTCTTCCCACCCAGCCTCATAAGCATGAAGGAATGGGAAAGTTTAAAGCTCCCTTTCCCAGCCACTGAGATCTAGGAATCACTATGACTGCAAGTGACAGCCTCTCGTATCTACCAGAGTTCTCCATAGAAAAATGACAATCACTGAAGCCATGAAACAGCTATCCATTTGATGAGCTGCGGGGGTAATTTGGTGGGATTGTGTCGGTGACACAGGGAACTCTAGGGGCTGGATCAAGACCCAGAGTCTCATACTGTGCACCACAACACTCATAATCTCATAAACACCTACTTGCCTCCCAACAGACAATTCCACTCAACATTTGTTTCAGTGCCCAACTGCTCCAGATGATCAATTCCTCCTAATGTTTAACAAACTAATTTTCTTTAATATAATGATACACATGAGTGCACTCACACATATTACAAAAAGATAGATTTAGATTAACAGCAGACAGTATCATCTTCCTGGCCCCAGTGGTTTGTTGTTGTTGGTGGTGGTGGTGGTGTGTGCCTTCAAGTTGTTTCTAACGTACAGAAACCCTACGGCAAACTATAATAATGGGGGTTTTCTTCGCAAGATTTGTTCAGAGGAAGCCTGCCACTGAGGCTGACAGCATACAAGTTGCCCAAGGTCAGGGTTAACCACTATTGCCCATCTGCCAAAGTGCCTTAAAGACACGAGATGATTTCTAATCTTGGAAGTTAAGTTGGTTCAGCCCTGGTTAGTACTTGGATGAAGACCTCCAACAAATAACAGGTGCTGTGGGCTACATTTCAGAGGAAGACAAGTATTCTTTGCCTTTAAAAACCCTACAAAATTAATGGGGTTTCCATTAATTCACAGACAACTTGACGGCACAGACACACAAAATCTGTCAGCTTATGTCCCATAATCATCTTCCAAGAGTTCATATCCCTACTGCCTTTGATATATCAGGGTACAACTGCCTTCTGACTTGTTTATATGTTTCATAACTCCTTCCCAAATCCTGCCTATATCCTGTCTTGCATTGTTGTTCTCAATGAAGGCCGAATTCACTAAGGCAGTTCCATATGCATACCCGCCATAGTTACACCACTAGGTAGTGTCTCCTGGCCTGACCCTGCCATTTTCCACTTACCAGGAATAATCTGTGGGAAACCCACAATAGGTCCACCTGTCAGTCAGAAAGCAGCTGACTGATGGAACACCCACCCAGCCCGTCCCTTGAGTCCTTTGTGATGGGCAAAATGTGGGTCGCTGTTGTAATTACCCCTTGTAATGGAGATCACTCATACAAGGAGAGTGAGAACGTCAGTCAGCTACTTTCTGAGCAATAGGGAAGCAGATTCCCCTGCCCCGTACTTACTGCAGAAGCTACTACACAGTAAGTGGGGACTGAAGGACCTTCGTGTTCTCTATATATTCCCTAAATTAGGGGATACGTCGGGATTGTGAATATGAACCAGTCACAAATGCATAGCTCTAGTCAAATGGTCTGGTTAGAGGAGAAAAGACCTCCTCAGATATGGCAACCAATGTCTATTTGTGATATTGAATACAACACATGACCATTTAGAAAAAAAAAGGGGGGGGTAATATGTGATCCTGATGCTGCATGCAGCTCCCCAGGGCTATTTGTGTGTCCTTGAACCCCTGCAGGCATCCAACATGAGTGGACTTATCCATGGGTCAATGTAAGTATTGTGCTATACTTTAATTCTTATTTTTTTTTAAAAAAGGAACCATCTCCTGGTGAAAGACAAGAGTGTCATCTGTTCTGAAAGCACTCTCACCCCTTTTATATTTTCTCATCCATGAAACCTTTAGTATGAGCACAAACAGTTATGCCTGCTGGAATTTTGTAAATTTTCTGGCACTGTTTTCCTTTGCATCCTTTGTTACATACCCCTAAGTGTCACTCTGGACTTATTCATGAGTCACATCTAAATCCATAACTTTGGCTCCAAAACCTGCCCTTGACTTACACATTAAGTTGACTTTAGTCAAGTATATACAGTAGTCTTTTGGACATTTCTGTTTTTTTCTTGACCTTTTTGGCAGTCAGTGCAACCCCAGAGGGTTCTGGGTTTTTTAAAAAAAGGTCTCTGAATCTGACACTCTGCTTTAAAGTAAAAAGTAAACATCACTTCTCTACTAGTATACTTATAAAAGAACTGTACTGCAAGTAAATACTAACTTTTCATAGGCTGCTTCTGAATGTAGGGGAAGGACAAATGTCAGTATTAGTGGTGTTAATACACAAGCCAATGATACGTTGACAACACTGATTGATTTATTATATAAACAAATAAAATAAATAACAAAAATATTAACATTTCTAGATGGCCACACACTAAGTAAGCAAACAGAATAAAAGACATGCTTATGTTTACTTTTTTTAGAAACACAAAAAAAATTGTTTGGCACATTGCAATGGAGAGCTTTGATGGAGAAAGAAACAATGTTTTTGAACAGGGAAAGGCTGCTCAGTTTGGGCTTTACCAACAGGCATTAGGACATACAACCTGTAAGCTGTCTAAGGAGTTTATCAGATGATGGAAACTGGAAGTATAATACAATGGCAATCCGAATGCAACCATGGGTTTTACGTTATTGCGTATTAAAGCATCTCACGCAATTTTGGGCAATGGGCGGGTCATTTTTGAGTAATGGGAAGTCATTCTGAATGCATTCCGAATGCAATTGGAATTCATGTAAATTCACTAAACTAGCGAATTCACGTGAATTCAAATTGACTCCAATTCGCTCCATTCGAAATAAAGAGAAATTCCTCCCATCTGATAAACTCCTATGAAAATGATCAGTAACTGTCAATTATGATAAATTTATGATATCTTACTTAAACAAAATAGGTTTAGTACACACACTTCCCAACACCTGCTGCCATACTGTCTATTACGCTATTTACGTATGTGGGTAGGATTATCTCAGACAACCATAATTTCTGAACTCACCATTGACTCAAAGTTGTTGTGTGCCTTTCAATAGACTCTGACTTAATGTCAACCCTATCACAGGGCTTCTTAGAAAGCTTTATTCAGAAGAGGCTTGCCACTGCCATTCTGTGCATATAGTATGTATCACCTGCTACTCCCTGACAGTCTCCCTTCCAAGTACTAACCTCTACATCAGTGGTTCTCAGCCTGTGGTCCTCCATTTGTTTTGGACTTCAGCTCCCAGAAGCCCCAGCCAATTGGCCAACATTCAGGAACTATGGGAGCCCAAATCATCTGGAGGACCAAAGGTTGGGAACCACTGCTCTAGATAAAGAGTCTGGAACAGTGTTTTCCAATATATTTTCTATTCAGTCTCTAATGTTGTCACTAGAAGAGATACAAAGAGAATCAAAGCTGCCTTATTAGAAAGATTTGCCCTGACATAAAGCTTTCAACTGTTAGTTAAATACAGCATGCTACTTACCTCTGAAGTTTTTTTTGGGAAATGAGCATTAGATAAGCTCTGTCAACAACTGCATGTTGTACAATGGTGTGTGTATATGTTTGGCAAAAGGAGAAAAACAGCTCCCCATAAAAGGGTGAACAGTCTACGGTAATTCAGAGGCGACATTCCAAGAATAGTTGCAACCCAATTTTCTAGAGCTAACAGCAGTTGAGGCATTGGTGAAAGGGGATTGTGTCTGCAGACCTAAATAGATAAAGGCTGCTAGAGATGCTGCTGTCTCAAGAGTCCTAGCAAGGCCTATTAGCTTATCAGCTTTCATTGGTTAAGCTAAAATGCCCACATTCCTCTATAGACACCTGTATAAACAAGCATGAGGCTGGGTGCGGAAACACAGCGTCACACACTATCTGGTTTCATGTGGAAGGATGACTTTGTATCAGGTTATTGTCCTTGGAGATTTTACCTTTTTTTGTTTGTTTCTTTTTCATAATCTCTAACACAGGGAAAAAATACTTTCAGCTATCAGAAGTTCTTTGTTATCAGCCATGACCTCACAAAAAATAAAATCTCCCACCAGCCAAAAATAGATTTGAGGACATTGGGCCTGAACTTTTGTTTTTCGTGGAAAAAAAATAAAAGGGGAAAAAAGATATTACACAGGCTTTGTCTAAATGTATGACTTAGTCTCCTTTAATATCTCTTTAAGTAACATTTCATATTTATCTTAAACAAACTGTACTATGTGGAATCACACTAGTTTTTTTTCTTAGTATTTTAAGGTCAGATAAGTAGTAAACAAGAAACTGTGGGGGCATATAAATAGAATTCCAATGTCATGGTTGATGTTTGCTGGAAAATGCTTGGTGGCACTGACAGCAAGAGCTGAAATGCCTTGTTTATACGGTTCAGTGGTAGCTTACTTTTCAACCCAGCCTATGTTTTTAAACTCCCCAGTTAGGAGAAACACAATCACTGTCAGAATCAAAGATTACGCTTCCCTGTACCAGGCTTTTTTTGCTGCTGTTGTATGCCTTCCAGTAATTTCTGACTTATGGAAACCATAAGGTGAACTTTAGGTTTTCAAGTGCTGAGAGTGTGTGGCTTGCCGAAAGGTCACCCAGTGGATTTCCTTGGCTGAGCAGGAAGTGGAATCCTGCTCTCCAGAGTCATATTCCAATGCTCAAACCATTACAGTACACTGGCTCTCGGCTCTCTTATGGAGATCTCCATATTCCAAAAAGTAATAATAATAATAATAATAATAATAATAATAATAATAAGCTAAGCCTATGAACAACAGATTGACACATTTCTCATATTGATATATTCTGCATTTCCTTTCTTATCTTCATTTCAAGCCTCTGTTCCTCTAACTCTATACTCTGTGGATTGTTGGTCACTGAACACCTGCTATATGACATTTCCAGCAGCAATGATAGAAACTATAAAAAAACATTGCCAGGTGACATATACTAATAAAAAAGCCACATTATAAGACACTGACATGCTATCAATAGAAATACCTTCAATATGTTCCTTCATTCAGCCTTTCTAAATTGGCCCTTATTCATTACTGTTACATTACCTTTAGTTTGCAACCACTTTACTTATCAAAAGTACACATCAAAAGCACCTTTATCCAAACCCAGCCATCAGTTAACAATCTTCTTTTCTGTTAGACTTTCCATGACCTTCCCTATATAATTAGAATACAGACTCCTGTATACAAATGTACCCTGTAACTCTAATGACAGATGCTTCCTGATAGTGTGTGTATTTTGGGGGGTATTTTGAAAACATTTGTGTCAGTTTTCTACAATTCTCTTTTCCAGGTAATTGTGTAAATTGCCATAAGGTGTTTCAACTCTTTGGAAAAGATCAGTTTTAAAATTACTGTACTGGCTTGAGCAGAACAACTGAAAATCTATCCACGAACTATGTTTCAAAATAACACAGAGAATATTGTTCTAATTTAATTAGTTACCTGCCATGTGAGATCTAGACAAGATCCTTAAGCGCAAAGATATATCACTCAATACTAAAGTTAGGATTGTCCATCCCATTTATATCCAATATGCATGTATGCCTGGAAAACATAGAAGAAAGCTATTGGGAAGAAAATCGACTCATTGAGATGTGCTGCTGGAGAAGATTTCTACAGAAACCATGGAATACTACAAAGTCAAATAAATAGTTTCTAAAGCAAATCAAGCCTGAACTCTCTCAAGAAGCCAAGATGACTAAACTGAGACTGTCATGAGAAAGCATGACTGACTAGAAAAGACCATAATACTTGGCAAGGTTGAAGGCACTAGGAAAAGAGAAAGACCACATTTCTAATGGATAGACTCAGTCGAGGAAGCCACAGCCCTGAGTCTCAAAACCTGAGCACGGCTGCTGCTGATAGAGTGACTTGGAGGTCTCTCATTCATAGGGTCACAGTAAGTCAAAGTCAACTTGATTCCAGTTAACAGCATGTGAGGTCTAGAGATGCTTACCCTAGGACCCATTTGTTTTTGTTTTTTTATTGTAAAGGACTATGGAGGATGGTCTCATAACAGACAAATTATTTGTTTTCCTTAATATTGCTACTACTAGCATGAGGTATCAATACGATCAGTTACAAAATCCCTTTACAAACCTGATTTTAAAAACATTTTTATGTTTATACTTCCTTGTGATCTAATAAATTCCTTGTGATCTTACAACTTTTCTTCATAGTTATTATTAACTATTATTTTGGAGGAGGAAACGTTCTTACTTTGGGAGGGTCTCTAAGACCCAAAGGCACCAGTGAATAATTTTCAAGCAACTTTCACCTTCTTCTCAGCATAGTTAACACTAACATCCTTAAGGCATCTACTTTGCCTTTAATAAATCTTTAATAAATCTTTATTTATTAAAATAGTTGTTGGGGGTTGCCCTTAATACTTCCTAGACACAATGTCACTGACTTCCTTCACAAGAACCAACAATGCATTGTTTTCCTGGACAAAGGTTTTTTTTTTAATTTTTTGTTTTTTTTTTTTACTTAGGGCGCTATATTTAATAACTCCCTAAAATGTGTTCTTCCCCCCAACTCATATTTTTCATGGGGTCTATTGGACCGATACAGTCAGTATCAATGGAAGGTCTAAGAAGGGAAGGAAGCATATATTTTAAGTAACAGGTTTGTTTTTTTAAAAAAAAAATATGTAACTTGAATAATTAGATTGCTTGGGGAGTATGGTTTTGCACACAGATCATCATCTTTCTTTCTATTACAACTTTCTGATTCTCATGTTTGTTTATCATTTTTATAAAAACCTCCCTTTCCTTCCAGAATTTCTCAAACCATTTACACATGTTTTAAGGGTGGGAACTATGTTAATGTGAAGCAAGCAAATACACCAACACTTTATTTTCTCAATCAATACTAAGAGACTCAAATTCTGAAATGTGACTTCTATATTTTTGTCAAGGGTTTGCACTAACCAAAAATTATATTAATAATAAAAGTGCTTGGAAAATTTTAAATATCAGAGGAATAGTGCAGGACTTTCTGGTTTTCAGTTTATCTTAACTCATGAATTAGGCTTCCTTTATGAATCTGGCTACTGAAGGTGCAACTTGGAAAACAAGCTTGATAAAAATACGATTTTATATTTGTTACATTTCTCCATCTGGAATATTACCTTTCTGACCTTTACTATAACAAAATGCTCATGTTCATTCTGAAAGTATTTATTGTTTGATAGCACTTCTGGGAAGCTATCCTTGCCCCTTCTGAACTGCCTAGTTTTCTGATCCTCCAAGGTTTTAAAGAATGCTCACTAACTGCCTTTCCAACAAACAATAAAATATTTCAAATAAAGTTCAAGTTTGCCACCCAGGTTGTGAAAATCTATACTTTCTGAAAATCATTTATGAAATCCCATGTTTAATTTCTTTTCCAACTCTTACTCTTAGTCTTTAATCTTGAAAAAACTGGGCCAAACATAGTTTATTATTGTGGTTAATGTCTGTGATTTGAACAAGCAGGTATTTTAACCACAGCATTTTCACTTGTGCTAGTTCATAAATCATTCAGATTTGTGTTCCTTTTGAGTCACCTCAGGAAAACCACTGTTACCATACTATGACAATTAAATGAAGCAGAAACATATTATTGAGAAAAATATTACAAATATATGAAGTGACTTAGGGTGCATTACTTGTAAACCAGGGGGAGAAAAGAAAAGAAAGAAAGCCACTTTTATAAAGGCAAGTGGTATGCTTCTTCCAATTTTAGTTACAGAGTCTTAAATTTTCATTTGTATTATTTTCTCCATTCTAAAGAGGGAGGGGAGGGTGCTGTGTTTTTATCTTCATTGTTATTTTTAAATAGTTTTCTCCTTTTAAAAATGCATGGTGTGTTGATATGGTATCTTTTTTACCTCTATCTTGTTTTAACTCCATTCTAAGCATTCCTAGATCCCATGTCAGGAGAAATGGAGGATATCAATACAACAGAAAAACAAACAGACCAAGATCCTGAACAGTCTGTAAACCAAGTCCCTGGAGTAACAGCGGAAAGAGTTGGGTATGCTTAACCTGGAGAAGGGAATATTAATGGTGGAGACATGATAGCAGCCTTCAAACACCTAAAGTATGACAGGAGAAGATAGAACATGTCTGGCACCTGAATCCCTCTGTTATCTGAGAGAATAGGACTAGAAAAAATTGGCAGAAATTGCAGAGAAGACAGTAGATGAGCCTACTACATGAACTGCTATTATTTAAGCAAAGAGGGGACAGACAGCCCCTATTGGAGATATAGTCACATCTTATACTGCATTAGGCAGTGGGTTAGATTTCACACCCTTCAAGGCACGTTCCAACTATTTGATTTTGTTTTATCTAATAACATTATTTCATTTTTATCCTGCCTGTTGTTCAAGCAAATCTGGGAACATACAAAAAGCCCTTGGAATCTCTTTGAGCTTTATGATTCTACATACTGTTGAAATCCAGGCTTAACCAGGGAGGTAACTAGCTTTCATTGCCAATTAAGCTACCTGGAAACATTAATACTTTAATTCACTATTCCCACACTATGAGGAAATATTAAGTAATATTAAGTAAGTAAAAAGTTCTGAGTGAGCTTCAGATACCCATCAACAGAGAACAGTATCTACAGCATCTCTGCATGAATCACTAAAGGAATGCAAACCAAGAGTCTCAAAGAGAAGAAATGACATGGTGGAACACAAATAGGGGAGGATAGCTTTTGAGAGCAAGCATTTTCATTCGCTCATTCTAGAAGTACAGCATTTGGCATGGTGTGTATCTCATGTAAAATATGAAGGAATAAAACACGTGCCACAGTGACTACGTGTTCAACAAATAACAAGGTTTTAATCAGGAGTATATATGGGAACTAGATAAGAATGAAACTGCATAGACTCATAGCAAATCAAATTCCAGAAACATTACATGTTTCTTCAACAATGATGAAAATATATTTTGATTGCTTTTTTATTTAATCTAAAAAAAATTCCATGTTTGTGGAGTAATGTGGCACTAGTTGTGATGTAAAACTGGCACTGTAAAACTATTATTTTTCAATATAAAGTAACCCAGGAAAACTGGACAAATATTTGTACTTTTTACAAATATTTAAATGTTCAATTAAAAACATAAAATTAGTTACATTTGTTTTGTAGTTTTAACTTGTTGTGCATCTCCATCTTTTATGCAGTTGGGAGATCTTAAGGAATTCCTCTGGCAAAAGAATAGAAGCTTTGAATTCAATATGTGAAGTCCAACTGGAATTACTTGTGTCAGCCTCCATAGAATTGCATCAGTAGTCATTATGCCATGAAAATTTATAGAGTTTGCAAAATCACTATAAATTTTAGTTGTCAAGGTGGCCCACTTGGTTCATCAGCAATTAAAGGATTCTGAAAATATTTGGTCCTGTTCTTTGGAATTGCTGTAGCAGCAAGCAATATATAAAGCAACTCGACATACTACTCATGTCTTTTTCTTTCAATACAGGTGGAATAGGCTGTATTTTGATGTTGCTGTTTAACTCTGTGGAAGGTAGATTGCTGGTGCTTGTTACAATTTCAAGATGCTCTGATTTAAGGGCCAGGCTCCAACTGTGTCCTATACAGGGACAAATTCCCTTACACATGTACTGTATATCTTTGGCTATTGTGCAACAGACAAAAGCAGTTTGTGTTTGAGTTAAACAGAGTTCCAATTCCAATTCCAATTGTTTGTCCCAACTTAAATCAGAACCACATAACGATTCTGATTCAATGGGTCTATTCTAGTTTGGACTAACTAAAACGATTCCTGTCATGGAGTTGCAAATTCTTATATGGTGCATGACAGTGCCTTCAAATACTCCATTTTATTCACTGTGATTGCAGCAACAGACACTCTGCATTCTTCATTGCATAATGGGACAAAAAACTGGAACACTGGCAGATATACAATTGGCTACACAATGTCAGTATTCCAAAGAGGAGTGGTGTAACATAGTCACTATGTGACTTTATGATTGTAGATTGAAAATATGATGTAAGAATTCAGTCAAGATCATTGTTCTGGTGAGTCCAGTAACACATAATTCTATTTATGTGCATTTTATGTTCAGTTGCTTTGTATGTTGCCCCAAGAATGTTAGTTATTGGTCAACCGATGCAATACAAAGAAACATATCATATCTAACAGGCAAATCATCTTCCAAGTTGTTCCAATGATTTCATCACACTGACAATATATAATATGGGAACATGCCAGGAAAGGAAAGGAATACTATATTTCAAAAACGATTTCACACTTTTTTTCCTGATACTCTAGCAACAAATGTATAGACTTAGAAAAGACTATGTATGTCTCTGCAATTCCTGGTCTTGGTTTCCTTTTCTTACGTTCTTTTTGTAAGGATGAATGTTTTATGTCTGCCTAGCACTATAAAAGACTAAAGAAGACAAATAATTTTATTTGCTTTATTTACTAATATTGAAGGTTTCTTCTACATTCTTTACAATTCAGGTATTCCTTACAGACTTTGTAGCTCCATTTTAACAACAAATAACATTTTAAAGAGTAAATTCAATCTTTAATTACAGTTGGCTCTTGGTATCTGCAGACTTGCCATCTGTGGATTCAAGCATCTGCAGACGGCAAGCCCATGTTGTCTCCAGAGGCACCTGGCTGTGCCACCATTAGGGACATTGATGTCATGGGCACACAGCCACTGAGGACTATCCCTAATGGTGGTGTTGCCACATGCATGTGCTGCCATTAAGTCCCATTTTCCTGAACGGCAGTGCAGCCAAATGCATGCGCTGCCATTGCGGACAATAGAACATGAGCATTCACAGATTTTGGTATGTGCAGGGGGGAATCTGGAATGGATCCCGTGTGGATATCAAGGGCCCACTATATTTTCTGAATAAGCAGTATTTAATATATCAAACTATAATTTCATGCCAATTCAAGTTCTAAATAACGTATTATATGATCAAAATAACAAAGTGAGTTTGAATCTGTAAAGTGTGCTAATATTGCATTTATTTCAACCACCATTCCCTAAAATGCATTTATTGCAGCAAAACACACATACTCCACCACCTCAAAATTTCCAGAAATTTCACATCTGTATGTAGAACTATAGTTTTTAAGAGATTGGGAAAGACTACCATTGTGCATGACATTTTATTCATATAGCAACCGCACACTGTTAGTTTATGTGTGGGAATATTCTTATCTCTCTTTCATTTCAATACAGACTATGGAGGAAATCACTCAACGCTTTTATCTTGTCTTCTTAATGCATGACTTCTTCATTTTGGTCATCCAGTTTTATTCCTTCATATTTTACATTTGCTACTTACTAAGTAGACTTTGCCTGTGCAATCAAGGTTTTTAAAACCAATTTAAACATGAACTTCTAATTTTTTCCAATGTACAGGAATAACCATGATTGCTCTGCCCTCTTGCTATACCAGAAATTACAGAATCTCTTGAATCCAGCTGACAAAGGAACAACAATAACAGTTCTGTTATTTTGGGAGGAAGTATGTATCCAAGCAAAAATTGCTGGATGAAAGATGTCAAAGCTCATTTTCTTTCCCGTTCCCATGAATTAATTTATAATTCTATTATATTTTATCCATTAAATTTATAATCTGTCCTTTTGATGAGGGAACCTTATGGATCTTCTATTTGATAGTAAGGATTGTTCTTGTTCATACTGTCAGAACAGAGCATTTTCTGATGACTTCATCTCTTGATCAAGTAGATTTTGCCTATCTGGCTCTTACTCAATACCAACGTTTTTCAAGAGATGGCAAGCCTGCCCCTGGAGACGGCAACCTTGCCTAGTAGAATATGTGTATGATCCAGACACCCAGTTACAGTCCTTTGTATGAATACAACCTTCTTTCCAACACTCATTACTTGGTAACTCTAATCCTCTATTGCTAACATAGTGTTGCATTTCAGCCTTATATTCTTTTCTGACGGGAAATAGGATACCTTCCTTTTCTTTGTCTTCAGGAAAATTAATTAGATCAGAAACTAATAGATGAAGCTCTTCAATTATACATGAGGTCAAGAGCCCATTAATTTGGTTTGCTGGGGGATTTATCTGACACCAAGTGATTTAACTAACCAAAGGTGTCTCCCAGAGCAACAGTAGAAGAAAATAGCTCCACCTTACTTGTAGAAAACAAACCCTGACCGTATTTCGTTAGCAGAGCTACTCAGACATGTGCAACTTCTTTCAAAACTATGTAACTAAGAACAGTACATTGAGACTTGAATTTATTATTCTTTATTATTCTATTCTCTCTCCTAAAAAGAGCATGTTTCTGCTAGTACATTTCAAATATGGATAGCACTTGCTTCTGCTTTCAGGCTATGCACTACAGTTGATTAATAAAGACAATCTTTTTGAGGATGATAATTATTTAAACTCAGAGTCGGGAATTTTGTTGAGGCATTACACTAGGGTAGAAAATCCAGTGCATGCAGCTGTGTTTTCTCAAGAGTTTTTGTAAGTGCTGTAGTGCAGCTGATAATTTTGCAAGCATAGACACAGCCCCCTTCCTGTTTTTAATTAAATAGCTAGAAATTTACTGGTAGTTGATTTTTTACAAAGTGCGAGCTCAAGGCTGTGGCATCCACTGAAAAATCAGCTGCACAACTGAAGGATCTAATTTAACTATGCTGGTGTATATTTGTGTGTGTATGTTCCTTCAAATCTCCTTATTCCTTCAAGTCACCTCAACCCCATAAATTTCATAGGATTTTCTTAGACAAGGAATCCTCAGAGGTGATTTTTGCAGTTGCTTCCTCTGAAATTTAGCTTACAGCACTTGGTATTCATTGGTAGTCTCCCACCCAGTAATAACCATTAATACAGCACCCATAATCGTTTAGCTTTTGTTGCTGTTGTATGCTTTCATGTCGTTTCTGGCTAAGGGCAATCCTATCACATAGTTTTCTTGGTAAGATTTGTTCAGAGGGGGTTTGCCATTGCCTTCCTCTGAGGATGAGTTAATGTGACTGGTCCAAAGTCACCCAGTGGCTTTCCATGACAGAGCAGAGATTCAAAGACATGTCTCTAGAGTCATAGTCCAACGCTCAAACCACTGCACCACTCTGGCTCTCACATCCTTCAGCCTACTTGGCCATTAGCATGCTGGTTAGAGCAATTATGCTAAAAGTGTACCAGATTTTGGTGATACACTTAGAATGTCACTGTATGCAATGTATGGTTGTTCTTACCATGTATTAACATGTATTATCAGAATTGCTTTTTATTGACAGCTTGTCTGAAGTACGAGAATTGTGGTTAGTTCTCAAAGAAAACACAAAGCCTTTGATCTTATCCTCTCACTTATGAAAAGTGGGGAAGGAGCATGCAGACCTGTTCAGTCTTGCTCTCATAATGACAAACAATGGTCTCTTTTTTATGTCTGAACTGCGTCTGAGTCTGACTCAGTCCCTAAAAATTTCAACAAAATTCTTTGAGTGTTATCTTTTGAAGTTTGTTTTGCTCAAAACATCCTTAGGTACTGAGATATGAAGTCTCCCCCCACTCTGCCAACTTCAGAAGATGAAGCATATTGATTAACTGATGTTTTTCAGAATGAGAAAAATTTAATCTGTTTACAACTCCCAAAATCTCCAGCCAGAATGGCAAATGGACATGCCACAGTCCAAAGTAGGTGGTTGTACAAATGACACATGGTGGTTGTATGAACGACAAGTGATCTGGATCTAGAGGTAACTTTTGCAATGGGGTATGACTGCAGAGAGATGATACAACTACATGTAGGGTCAAGTGTAATACAATTCACACTATTAATAGGAAAAACCTTATCAGGAACCGTGCAAATACATCTATTTGCTTTAGAAATATGAACCCTGGCTGTTTGATGTCACTTTAGAGCATTATTCCTGTAGCAATCTAAACATGGAGAAAAAATATTTATAGCATTGATCTAAAGAAGTGTTTGGAGCAGGAAAATATTATTAGTTAGATGTCTACAAAAGAACAGGATTAACACTCTAACAGGGAAGTGCTATAGTGAAGAATTTTATACTAAAGGCTAATATAATGTAAATATTTGGTTTGTCACCAGCCTTAAACATTGTCTTATTTAATGCATAAACAGTAAAGCCCCATCTATGACTACACAAAAACAAACCCCAATGAGTTCAACTGGGGCTTACTCTCAGGAAAATGTGTACAACATTGCATACTAAAGCACTATTTTTTCTGTACCGGCTTGAAAACAAATAGTTTCACAAAATATAAAAACACAAGCTGTTTTATTTCCCCCCACTAAGAGCAGCTGAAAGTTAATTACACTTAAGGCATCTCCTTATAAAAACAATCTGTCAAACCGTAGGAGCAGCCATGTCAAATTAGCTCTCTTGACAGAAATGACCTTTTGCAATAGCCATACAATTTGAAAGTGGTTGTTAAGGAAAGTCTGGGCAGCATTTTGAGTGGAGAAAGTCACTACCATGCATCATTACATTGGTGAACTTTCAAGCTGTGATGGGACTATCAGCCCAATAAAGTTGTCCTTATTCTTGTTAACATTGGTTAAAAATCATCTGGAGGTCATGTAGCTACTGCATAGTGGGTCTTATCATGTTACCTCTGGTAAGAACACAAGGAGACCCCCCTGCTGAGTCAGATTAGTATGTAGCCAAATTGTGGCCAACAAAGTCCAACCAGATGTTTCTGGATAGCCCACAAACAAGGCATGAAAGTAATCCTACCTTATTGTTTCTTTTTCCAACAACTGACATTCCAAATCATATCGCTTCTCGGTCTGGATCTTCCATTTAGCCTATGTTGTCAACAGAAGTTGACTTTTCTAAGTGATCAAAGCTTTCCAAAACCATCAAAATCAGAGGCCACTGCTACATTTAATTACAGCAAAATTTAGCAAGGCAATTGTAGACAGTAAAAATATCAATCTGGTTAAAAAACACATCTAGACTATTCATGCTTGGCCAAAAGCAATGTGTTTTAGAGGTTAAAATCCAAAAAGCTAATATATTCAGCTGGGCACTTCCCAAAGTAAGCAGAAAACAAACCCCTAGATAAGGGGTCGAAAATTATGCTAACCTACCAGTTGTTGAGGAACTGCAATTTCCAACAGTCCTAACCAGTTCAGGCAATGGTGAGGAATGCTGGAGATTGCAGTTCAGCAACATCTGGAGGGCTGCATAATTCCTTCCCCTGTCCTACATACTTAAAGCTTGAACACCAAATAATGTTCCACTTACCATTTTGAGGCTCTGGTGTTTTCCCACCTACAGAAAAGCCAGTGTGGTGTTGTGGTTTGAATGTTGGATTAGGTCTCTGGGGGACAAGAATTCAAATTCCCACTCAGAGAAGGAAACTGGGTGATATTGGGCAAGTTATACTCTCTGAGCTATAGAGGCAAACCTCTTCCACTTTAATCTTAAGAGATTTCTTGGGCATTCCAGATACTTTGGGGAATTTATGAAATATTACAAAATATTACTGAATTTTTGCTTCCACTTTATAACCCATCTTCCTCCTCTCACACTCATCTACCATACTCCTCCATGCTTCCGTTGCCCTTTTCCATCTCTCCCCCCCCCCCCACCCTGAAAACAAAGGAAGGAAAATAACAACAAAAAAGACATCTTGTTGCCACCATCACACAACACCCTCTATAACACAGGCTACTTCCTGCATGAGGTCCAGTATGGGGTGACTTGGGAAATCACCTAGAGTTCCTTCATCTTTTCCTCATCTTAACTGGAAATTTTCAGGTATGCTAGATCCTTGTTCTTCCTGACTTATCAAGAGGCCAAAGGAGAACTGGCTGGATGACTAATGGGTGTGTAATGTCTCTCTCCCAGCCTGCCTAAAGGAGGCAGTTGTAAGGCCTTGTTTTGTTTTGTTTAAAAAGGGCCTGCCTGGATCCCACTCTGGGATAATTATCAGACTCCAATGTCCCACTTTTGGCCACCTTCTGGAATGTGTGGTGGCCTCCCAGCTCCTGGGGTTTCTGGATGAGACTGATTATCTGGATTCATTTCAATCTGGCTTCAGACCTGGCTCTGGGATGAAGACAATTTTGGTTGCCTTGATGGATGACCTTCAATGGAAGCTAGTCAGGAAAGTGTGTCCCTGTTGCTTCTGCCACACCTCTTACTACCATCTGATACCTTCAACCATGGTAACATTCTGGGCCACCTGACTAGGATAAGACTTGGAAAAATTGTTTGGCAGTGACTCCATTCCTTCTGAGAGAGGCAAACCCAGAAAGTGGTGACCGGGGGGGGGGGTGTCTGTTTGATTCCTTGGCCAATGGCCTGTGATCCCTACAGGGCTTACCCCTCATCCTGTTTAATATATACATGAGGCTGCTAGGAAATTATGTCAAGGGTTTGGAAGTCCACTGTCACCAATATGCAGATGACTGTCACCAATATGCAGATGACATCTCTAGTTCTCCTTTCCACCTCAATCCAAGGAAATTCTATTTGCATCACTGATGATGGAATGCTGGAAACAAACAAGTTGCAACTCAATCCAGACAAAACAGAAGAGCTTCTGGTCAGTCAAACAGGAATTCACCTTGTGCTGGATAGGGTTACACTCCACCTGACACATGTCCACAGCTTGGATGTACTCCTGATTTCAGCCCTGTTCCTAGATGCTCAGATTCTACAGTAGCCAGGGGTGCATTTATACATCCCAAGGAACAGGGATAACACACTAACTTTAAAGTTAAAGTTAGTGTGTCATCCCTGTTCCTTGGGATGTCTTACTTGGCCATGATGAAACATACATTAGTTACATGGACTTCTGTAATGCACGCTACATGGGACTGCCTTTGAAGAGTATTCAGAAATTACAGCTGGTCCAAAGAGCTGCATCCAGATCACTAATGGGTGCTGGTTAGCGGGAGCATACAACTCCCTTGTTTCAACAGCAACACTGGCTCCTGGTCTATTTCCAAATACAATTCGAAGTGGTTTTAATCTTCAGTCCTATATGGCTCCAGCCAAGGTTACTTGAAGGACCATAGCTTTCCATATGAGCCTGCCCAAGCTTTAAGATCTGCAGAGGCACATTTCTTCATAGGCACATGGTTATTGGGAATGCGGGAGAAGGCCTTCTCTGGGATTGCTCCCACACTTTGCAACTCTCTTCCTAGGGAAGCTAGGATGGCTCCTTCATTCTCGATGTTTCGACAACAGATTCAGATCTTTTTTTTCCCCAAGCAACCTTTTGCAAATGAATTTTTAACAAAAGGGATTTTTACGGTGCTGTGTTGTTTTTAATCTTTGTTTTAAAGTAAGATTTTACATAGTTTTAATTCTGTTGTCATTTAATACTGTTTTAATTTTAATTTGTATGTTTTAACTATAGGTGTTTTATTGTATTTTAAGCTTTTCTGTAAGCCACCTTGGGTCCCAGGCTGGGAGAAAGGAAATAAATAAAAGGAAGGAAGGAAGGAAGGAAGGAGGGAGGGAGGAATCTTGCATTGAATGACACAATGAATATACTTTGTTTAACAATGTTAAAGCGGGAGAAAATGAAAAAACTCACTTAATAAAATATTCTTCCGTGTTTTTCATAAAAAAAATTTACAATACAATGATAAATATGCCCTTTGCAAAAGAAGCCTAAATCAGTCTTAAAACCATTTAGGCTTTAGGGATAATACTAAAGTTACCTTTTAATAAGTATACAAAGCTCTACACCTATTTCCCCCCCTTCACCACAACAGAGGCAAAAAACAGAAGCATATTACATATCTCTATGCAGATTGCAGAAGAATTCATGATAATTTACAGACATCCTGGGTTTCACAACAAATGACAAGACTTTATCAGACAGCCTGAGAAATGTGGATGGGCTTTTTTGACTGGGTTGTACATGCCCAAGTATGTGAATCAAGAAAACTACCTGTAATTTATCTGGGAGTCTACCTTAAAGTCAAGGTTACTGTGTGCAATGGCTCCAAGTGGAGTCATTCAAATACACAGAAGGAATGATTCATAAGCTATCGAGTTTCATGCTCCAAGGAGAATACTTTTTTTTACATAATTCATGACCTTTATTTCACTTCAAAAACTCCAAAAAGGTATGCATAATTTGATTACAGACATTACAGATTAAGGGAATCAAGAAAAACAAAGTTATAGTCAGCTATTTTTATAAAGGCATTTGTTGTGCTTGTGTGCACACAAATGTGCATACATGCACACAGACATGTGCACACACAGATCATTACACATTATAGAAAAAAATACACTTTTCACAAAGTTTCATTTATCTCATCTATTTTAAGATAATCTACGACACACTTTTCTCTTTTTGCTAACTGGTATCTATGATAAAAGTATTTCCCAGAAAACAAGAAACATGTTCATAAAAT
Source organism: Urosaurus nigricauda (assembly GCA_034509955.1). Classification (NCBI taxonomy): domain Eukaryota; kingdom Metazoa; phylum Chordata; class Lepidosauria; order Squamata; family Phrynosomatidae; genus Urosaurus; species Urosaurus nigricauda. Next base: position 95,143,296 of record JAOEGL010000003.1, read on the forward strand.
GGCTTACAAAATGTCTGATTTTCTATCTTTTTCTGGCTATGAATATTCCCCATTTTTATTTAGAATTATATTGAAACCTGTGGTATTCCCCACTTTAATATGCAACTATAATACATCCTGGAAATTTATTCAACGGTAACTATGTTGGCCATTTAGCAAAATACAACAAAATCCAAAATTCACAAAAAGAGTGATACATTAATAGGTCAACCAACATTCAAGAAACTTTCAAAGCTTCACTGGCTTCTCCATCAGGCAAAATGAAAAAAATCATAGAAGAAACGGAAAGTAATGATGTTAAGAGTTCCAGGCTTATAGTTTGTATATGTTGCTTGTGCTGTAGTTTAATTGTTCTGGAAGGACATCAATGAAAGCAGGGGCCACTTCCCTTCTTAGTCATGTGAGGACTGAGAGAAAGGATTTTAAAATTTAAATGTCATTAGCAGCAGTAAAGTAACTTCTCTCAGGATCCAGGCTGTCTCCATCTTTAGTGAATCCACAGGCCCCACTCTTAGCATCCTGTTTATGAGAGGTACCACATTCTGTTTATCCTCAAACAATTCATTTCTAAGGACTAAGTTTTGAGGCAAGTCATGATATCAGTTGCAATCTTACCATCTTGGCAAAGAAACAACAGAAGATTCCTGTGGTTCATTCATAGTGTTCACACACAGCTGTTGTATTTTTCTTGGTTAAAAAAAAGGGCCCATGGTATCAAGGGGAAAATGTTTTTGTGAATGAGGCAGTACAGGCATATCTCAGTTAACAAAGCTGCCGCCATCATCATCATCATCATCATCATCATCATCATCATGCTCTTTTTCCAGAATTGAGATTCAATATTTAAAAAAAAAATACAATTAACAACATAGAAAAGAGGTGCATTAAAAAGGAATTAAATTATTACAGTGTTAAAATAGCTATTAAAAGAATAACATACATTTTTAAAAGATAAAACTGTATAACACATTTTAAAATGAAACAATATGCCCAGTTGGTCCTTTACAAACATCCCATTTTAAAAGCCTGTCTGAACAGGTAGGTCTTAGCCTGATGGCAGAAGGCCAACAAGGAGGGAGCCATTCTGGCCTCCCTGGAAAGGGAGTTCCAGAGTCCAGGGGCAGCCACTGAGAAGGCCCTCTCTCGCATCCCCACCAACCGTGCTTGTGATGGTGGTGGGACAGACAGAAAGACCTCTCCAGAGGATCTCAGAGCCCAGACCGGTTCACACTGGGAGATACGGTCTGCCAAGTAGCGTGGACCTGAGCCATATAGGGCTTTATATGTCATAACCAGCACTTTGAATTGTGCCTGGAAATAAACTGGCCGCCAATGGAGCTGTTTCAACAGGGGCATTGTGTGGTCTCTGTAACCTGCCTCAGTTAACAGCCTGGCTGCAGCTCTTTGGACCAGCTGAAGTTTCCAAATACTCTGCAAAGGAAGCCCAAAAAGAGACCATTACAGTAGTCTGAATGGGATGTAATCATGGCATATACCACTGAGGCCAAATCTGACGTCTCAAGGAATGGGTGCAGCTGGTGCACAAGCTTTAACTGTGCAAAAGCACTCCTGGTCACTGCAGAGACCCGGGTCTCCAGGTTCAAAGCTGAGTCCAGGAGTACCTAATTAAAGAAACTCCTTTTTACAAAGTCTTTTTATACCTTCCTAGTCTCATTTTTTTTTCTTTTTTGTCCCAATTTGCCCCCAAATATCCCCCAAGATGTGGACATTTGGAGGGGAGAATCTTCTTAGGCCATTTTAGGAGGTAAGAGGTCCTTTTAAATAATAATAATAATAATAATAATAATAATATTGTAAAAAACACGGCAGGAAATGTTCTCCACACCTCTTAGGAAATGTTCCCCTTTGGGAGCAAAAAGGCATGTGTGGTGAGGTTGCAGGTGAAGAGTGTGGCATGGGATGTGGGGAATGTGTTCTGGTAGTTTCTTGACAGGGGCTCTAGTCTAAATAGTACTTGTGGAAAACAGAAGCATAAGGGTGCTACTGCATTTCATGATTTGTTACAGGACTTCCATAGTTGCCCACTGTGGAAACTGCAATGCAAAAAAAGGGAGAAAAAGAGTTTTTAGTCCTGGAGGCTTTTATCTTAATTGCATATATCCTCACAGTACTTCCCAATGCAGAAATTAAGTACTCATTTCTTTAGAATAAAAGAGTCAAACAGTGCTGTCTCAAAAACATATATAGCACTCAAAGCACACCATGGTATAATGATTTATCTGCGGGGGAGGATTGTCTATTTAAAAAGGCTCCAACCAACCTCCTCTACTCTAGTTCTATTTCTTCTGTTCTCAAGCCAACCCCATGTGTACCTTAGGGATGTCCTCCCGTTATGAAAACACACATCTTTGCCAATGTTCTCAGTTTTTTTTTCTGGATAGCATAATTTATCATTTATGTCTCAGCCAATATTTTAGTTAAGTCCTAAGTAGTAAATTTATTTACTTAGCACCATTTTCCCTTTAAAGTCTGAAGAGGATGACTTTATCTTATGTGTAAAGGCTCTCCACGGAATGCAGGGATTATCAAAACCCAGGATTCACAATTACTTGGAGGGTCTCCATCCAGAGAGGATGCTGTTCTTTGCTGGAGTAACAACAGAGAGGGAGGACCTCAGTACATCAGTACAGTGATCCTGCAAACACTAAAGCTGTGTAAAATGTTAATGCCTATAAAATGGATTTCAAGTATTCCCATATTTTTTTCACAGCTGTTATTAATAATATTTGTATCTAGATGTAATCCTGAAAGTGTGATGGTTTCATGCTATCCTCGGAGAAGGATTAGTTAGCACAAGAAGTATCATTTTGTCCCAAATGAGGAACACTTCAAAAGTATAAAAAGCAAAACTGGTATTGCCGCTAATTCTGTAATAGTTGCCTTTTCAAAGCAGAAAGATCAGAAGCCTACATACATTTAGCATGAGTCTATGCAAGACCCAAGGTCTTTAGCAGCCAACCGAAGATCTTCAGAGTAAGAGGGTAAATAACAAGAATAGTGTGACCTACTTTAATGAGGACTGCACTTAGCTGAAGGCATTCTCTATTGGTAGTGGGTAGTGCAGCATTCTAGACTACATGTGATCTCCCAAGATCTTTTCTCTAGGTCCCTGTTTCTCACTGAGTCCTCCAAAGGCTCCAAGTCCCCATGCTTCCAAAATTAGGAAGGTATTAGATAAGCCAAAAAGTTCCTAAAATGTTACATCATAGGTTAACACTTTTATTTTTAAGAGCTAAAACTTGGCTGAAAGTGAAGAAAGTGAAAACCAGAAGTATCTTTTTGTCAGTTCCAAGATATATTATCCCATCATGGCCTGCCTGGGGTTGGAATTGGTTCCCAATCTTACATGGCCTCTTCTCTACATCATTTGAAGATATGTTCAGCAGTTTCCATATAAAAAAAGCAGTAAGAAGGGAGTTCAGGGTACTTGGAGTTGCTCACCAGCTTGTAGCACTAGATCAGCAGCCTATAAAACAGGTCATCTGGTAACAGCCTCCCATTATTAACCATTGTGATGACATGTGTTCCATTTCTATTTCAACTGCAGACTTTATTTCTAAATTTCTGTTCATTCATACATAGAAGTTAGCATAAGTACACTTTATACCAATCTCTGTATAATTTTTTGGGTGATGCATTTCCTTTTTTTTTTTTTTTTTTTTTTTGACCATGTGCAAGCAGCCACCCTAAACGCATGAGTCCTAATCATCACTTTGAAAGAACAAACTGAACAGTCATTTCCTAAACAGTGCACAAAGACACAAACTCACACTGTGAGAAATGATGTCAATGTGCAACTAAAATACACTCAGTTCTGACAAGTGTAGGAAACACCAAAAGAAACAGAGAAAGACTAAGAAAATGGCTATTGAAAGATCTTATGAGAGGTAAACTTTAATGTTCTAATTTTAAGCAAAAAATAAAAGGTCCCATTTTACACACTTCAACATTCAGCATATCTTAGACTACATATGTGTATATGAGAGATAGCCAAACTTTTTCATGGATGGCTGAGATAGTGACACCTTTGCTTTCTGAGGGTTCAATGTACACCAATTGTTTCATGCACAAAATTAATAAACATATTGTAAAAAAATCCCATCAGGCTATATGTATAGAAAGTATATGAAACATAAATGAGATTTGTATTTAAACTTGAGTCCCACCCTCCAAGGTATTTCATAATGTATGTATATGCAAATACAGGTATTTCAAAATCCAGATGTTTTAGACTACAATTCCCATCAGCCCTTAATGAATGATAGGAACTGTAGTCCCAATTATTTATACAGAGCCACTCCTCCACTCCTGTTCACAGGGATTTGAGTAGCTAATAAATGTAAATAAAATAATATTTTAATGGTTCCTTTAATTACCAGACAAGTAGAGGCAGAAACTCATGTACCTCTTTACGCTTCATTTGTATTAACCTTTGTATGCACCACAGAATGCTTCATCCACAAACCAGGATCAAGCAGAGGTTGATGGCAAAAATTAGACGTTTTCATCAAGAAAACAATAGCACAAAACCTCTATTAGCTTTATTATAAAAGTTTATGTGTATGCATACACTCACTCACACTTCATTCTCATATTGAACACACACAGAATTTTCAAAGACATATGAAGAATAAAATTGCCTATAACAATAAAAAAAGAAAGCTAACTGTATTTGCTAATATTATCCAGGGTATCTGCAAAACTCTCCTCCAACACCACATCTCAATGAGTTGATTCTTTTCCTATTAGACTTCTTCACTGTCCAGCTTTTAGAACTATGCACAGAAACTGAGAACACGACAGCATAGACAATCTTGACTTTTGTATTCAATGTTGTTTGTCTTTCATAGCTGCCTTTCCAAGTCCTAGTCTTCTGATTTCTTGACTACAATCTCCATTCCAATTAATGAATAGCCAAGGTGTAGAAAATCTTTATGTCAATTTCTTCATTGTCTGCTTTAAAGATATTTAAATAATCTGTGTCCATTATTTTTGTTTTCTTAATATTCAACTGTAAACCTTGTTTTGCATTTTCTTCCTTGAATTTCTTCAGTCATTCCAAGTCTTTGACATTTTGTGCTAATAATATGGTATCATCTGCATATCATAAATTATTGATGTCCAATTTTTTCACCTCCCTCCTCTGAGTCTAATCCTGGTTTACATATGGTATATTCAGGACATAAGTTAAACAGTTAGGGTGATAAAATGTAGCCTTGCCTGGCCCCCTTGCCAATAGTACACCATTCCATTGCTCTGTATTCTGTCCTGATGGTAGCCTCCTGTCCTGAGCACAGGTTATGCATCAGAACAATCAAATATTGTTGTACTCTCATTTCTTTAAGAGCCATCCATAGTTTTTTTTTAATGATGTATGCAATGAAAGGTTTTGCTATAATACACAGGCTGGTTTTTGTATACTTGCTATAAGATCCCCCATGCCTCTTCCACTTCTTGAAATCTGGCATTTGTTACTTCACATAGGATAAAAGTCTCTGTAGTAGAATTCTGAGCATCGCTTTGCTCGTGTGGGAGATCTCTGGTGTCCGCTTTCTAGGGGAATGTGTATTGAGTGCTTCCAATCTGAGGATCAGTGTTTTGTTTTCTATATTCGCTGAAAGATTTTAATAAGAATTTGAGTTGATTCTTGAAACTGCTCAATTAGTATGTCTTCTGTTCCTGATTTTTTTCTTCCAAGTACTCTGAGTGTAGCACAGCATCCACATCACTTTCTCAAATTGTCAGTTCATCTTCAAATGGTTCTTCCTTTAATGAATCTTCCATCCTTATATCTTTTTTATATATTTCTTCTGTGCATTATTGGTATCGGCTTTTTATTTCTTCTTGATCATGCAGTGTTCACCTACCTGCTATGGTTTAAATTTCCCTTTGATTTTTCATATCTTGTGGAAGAGTACACTTGTTCTACCTTTTTTGTTGTCGTCCTCTATTTCTCTGCACTGATTGTTAGAGTACAGTGGTCCCCCGGGTTACAAAGGTAATCCGTTCCGGATTACCTTTAGTAACCCGGAAATCTTCGTTTCCCGGGGGACTGCATTCTCTGACGGACCGCGCAGCAAATTTAAAGGGGCCGCGCGGTTTTTCTTCTTCGTATCCCGGGGTTTTGTTCGGATCCCGGGGGCTTTTTTGCGGCCCCGGCGATTTCGGGTCCCGGGGATTTCGTTCCCCGGGGGGTTCGTATCCCGGGGGACTACTGTATTTCTCTTTGTCACTGCACACAAGCTGTGGAACAGTTGTATTCAGGGTTCTTTCCCATTTCTTTTCACCTTTACTTTTGCTTCTCATCTATCCTTAACTGCTTGAATTTTCATCTCTCATCCAGGGAGCCTTCTCTTTCTTTTTGGTTGCAGGTAGTTTTGTTTTGCATTCTACCTTGACAATGTCCCTGGCTTCAGTCTCATGTTCTTCTGACTCCTGATCCATTACGCTTAATAGTGGAAAACTTTTTATATTATCTTTAAATTCTATAGGGATGTCCTTCAGGTTGTATTTTGGGACAATGGTTGGTGTAGTGTTCTTCTTTAGCTTTATTCTAATTTTTGATATTAGCAGTTCATGCTCTGTGACACAACCTACTTCTGATCTTGTTTTGGCAGAAAGAATGGTGCTTCTCTGTTTTCTGCTTCCAATTATGTAGCCTGTCTGATTTCTACGTTGGCCATCTGATGATGTCTATATTCACAGTTGCTTTTTTGGTTGCCTGAAGAATGTGTTTGCGATGAAGAAACTGTTGGCTTTACAATAAGTTGCTTTCCTGCTTCATGTTATATCATGGTTATTATGATGTTACCATGTATATTTACCATTTCCTGATTATTTACATGAACAATATACAGCCTGCCCATCCCAACTGTGGGCTTATAATATGTGAATTTGAGCATCCATGGATAGCTCGCCCCATTGATCCTAATGATGGTATGTACATCTGGACCTCTATTAAAAATCACAGGACTTGAGGTCCCAAAGTTGTTGACATCAGTGGGAGGGGCTGGTACAGAACCCCGACAGATACTAAGGGCTGACTGTACAATAGGACAAGGATGGGCAATTTGTGTACCCTGAAGTTGTTGGATTGCGGCTTCCATAAACCCAACCCAGCAGAGGCAATTATTGTTGTTGCAGTCCAACAATTATCTGCCCTAGCTGTAGCAGAAAATGAAGTTATCTAATACCAGTTTCTCTGTAGTGCTGGATCTTAGGTAAATAAGGAACTACCAAGAATATGCTGAACCTATATATTAATATTCAAGCTATTACTGATATTATCTATTTGGCACTATGAAATAGGAAGGTCTACCTAGTATATTATGGTTCAGTGGGCAAACAGATTAATAAATTCCATTAGAATTAAACAGCATGCTCTCCCATTTAGGAATATACAATGTATAATATATTTAGTTCTAGAATGTATATACAACAGAAGATAGTGTTATAAATTTGCCTCTAACAAACCCACTCATATTTTTAAGTATTCCAATTAGCACGAAATCTGTCGAGACAATTACAAGCAAGAATGGTATGACAAACTAATTTAGTAAAAGTTTGCCTCCCACATTACATTTGCAGTGAGTGCGCTGAAACAGGTTGGACGTTTTCCTTATTTCAACTAACAATACACCTCTTTCTGATGACATCAGCTAGCTGGATGGAAGCTAACACTGCCTACCACAGTATTTAATAGATGGACACTTACAGATGTAAAAGTCCAAATGCAATGAACAGGTATTTAAAAATACAGTCATCGCTTAACATTCATGGCTTTGACATTTGTGAGGTCAAGGTCACTACTCACGCACCCTTCCACCCTTCCTCCTCCCTCCTGGACTTTTCCCTGAGGAAGGAAAAAGCCCAGGAGGGAGAAGCCAGGAAGGCTGTGTGTGCTAATCACACCCCTTCAAAAGACAGATGGCTGTCTTTGCCCAGGCAGCTATCTGCCTTGGAAAGAGGATCGACCCCTCCCCCTTTTACGCCCCTTTCCAGGACAGATAGCAGCTATCTGTCCTGGAAAGGGGCAGGGAGCCAGTAAAGGGACAGGAGGGCAGGGGTAGAAGGGGACAATGTGTATGCTCTTGCTGCTCTTGCCTCACCCATCTCTCCCTTTAACTGTCTTCTGGGAGGTGGGTGGGTGGGTGGGAGTTATTGCACCCCTAACCCTCACGAAATCAGAGAGTGAGGATTTATGGCATATCTCTCTTGAGTGTCCATTTGATGGTAAATCTTAGTGCCTTGTTCAATTAAACATGAAGCAGCTAAAGGAGGATAGAAATTTGCCAACTTTCTGACCAGACAGGGTCAGGCTCTTATCAGTTCATGTAGCTAAGCTATTGGACTATGTAAATATATTTAATGTAGTCTAATGTAACAAATACTTTGGTAGTGGGCCATCATGATTTAGAATTACAGAGATGTATTAATTAATTAATTAATTAATTAATTTTACAGCTATATCCTGTGTATAAATTATTGCAAAGGTAACTGTGAGAGAAATAATCCAACAGTATCCCTGAATGAGCATGTAGATAGCCAAGTGGGGATTTGGACCTTGGTTTCAAAAGTCACAGTATAATGCTGTAGATGGTTTCTACAGTGTGCCCACAATGTACGTGGGCTCGCCATACGTGGACATGAGGGGTCACGTGGATGGCAAGCCCTAATAAGGTGAAGGGGGGGTGTGCCCATGGAGTGTGCCATGCTGCACATTGCGGGTGACTTCAGAACACACAGGATTTGCTTTACGCTGGGGGGGGGGCAGCACAGATCCCTGTGTGACGCAAAGGAGCACTGTATATGAGAATATGAAGCTACCACACACCCTATCAGGCAACTGGTTCTCCTGGTCTAAGGCCAGGCAATCTCTGGTAGTCAAGGGGCGACACTGAACAGGTTTAAGCATCCCCACCTCAGTTTGAAACGATGAAAAGTAATGTAACAAAAAACAGATAAACAAAGGAACTAATGACATAATAAACAGAAAATCCCAGGCAAATAGGACTAAGCTCCCCACCCCCACCCCCCAAAAAAAGAACAAGAAGAATTAATTATCCTGTTAGGAGGTTTACTCCTATAATCATTTTTGTGGCAGTAAACTCAATGTGGCATACTACAAAGTAGACTAATAGAAGATGGGATGGGTAAGAACAGAGGTGGTGTGTGTAATGGTTTGTGCATTGGACTGTGACTCTAGAGACTAAGGTCAAAAACCCCACTTGACTATGAAAACCCTTGGATGACCTTGAGTAAGTCACATGCTCTCAGCCCCAGAGGAAGGCTGTAGCAAATCCCCTCTGAACAAACTGTGCCAGGAAAACCCCATGAGAACTAGAAGAACCAGCTTTCTGAACTGATATGTAAGTCAGAAACAACAACAAAAAGAAAAAGAACAAATAAGTACCTAAGGTTATGGCTACATGGGCCCCTTAAGGCTTTGTGTGTGTGTGTGTGTGTGTGGCCTGCGGCCCTTCCAGAACCCCAGACTTTTCTCTTTCTGACAAAAAGAGTATTGTGGAAGCATCCATGTGTAACAATTCAACCTTTAAACAGGTTGCCCAGCGCCTTTATGCTGTTTAACATTTTTAAAATACCAGATTTTGAAAATCAGAAATAAATTCCTGGCCACTTCTCTTATTTCTGATGTTTTAACAAAACAGTTGAAGATCTCTTAAAGCAGGGTGGATGGAACTTCCAACACTCAGATCCCAGGGGTTCACAACCAGACAGAAACCAACTGAGACTCCTTTTAAAAACAGGGACATTCATTCCAATTAAGTTCAAACAAAGTCATAGAGAAGAGGCTGCTAAACGAATTCCATTGTGTCACAAGATGTTCTGCTTCGGTATCATCCAGGAATTGCTAACACCATTGCTTCAACAACAACAAAAACAAAAATCACAGAATTATATCCCCTTTCCCTCTCCCAAGACATTAAAAAATGTTAAAGAAAGCACATTCCTGACCCCCTGTGCTAAAAGTGACTCAGCATGTGGAATGCAGGAGAACATTCCTGTATAAATTCAAAGGCTTCATTTACTATGGTGCCTACAGCTTGTTTAGGGTTGGGGGAAGAGGGAGAGACCTTGAATGCTGCATTGGTCTTTGCCTCAGACCCACCATGTATGCAGTTCCCCATTCCCTATCATTGTCTGCTGTAGGGGGAGAAATAGCAGCTTCTTTAAGGGAAGGCACAAAACCAGGATTCATCACAGAACTCTGGGGAAAGTGACCAAATGCTGAAAATACATCTTGCTTGTTTCTGAAAGCCCCCTATTCATTAGAATGAAACTAAGTTTTCTAAACAAGCAGGGTTATTTATTTGCAGTTCATTTAATTTTCTCAGTTTCACTGCCAAAATTAAAAAGTCTAAACAACATGTTTTCATACAAAGATGAAGTTTTTATCATTTTAAAATCTGTTATCTACCTCTGAAGATATCTGGGACAACCTTATTGGTTAAGTGTGGTAGAAGATGATATGCATAAGCCTTCTTGTCCTGTCTTCAGGCTCATGGCTGTTCATACATGGACATCCTGTTCGTTGATGGTCTACATTTGAAAAGTTAAATGTTTGAAACATTCAACGATCTGAGGATACTGTGGACAGCCAAAAAAGGCAAACAAATGGGTCCTTGAACAGATCAAGCCTGAAATCTTCTTGAAAGCCAAGATAATCAAATTGAGACTGTTGTTCTTTGTTGTTCTTTGGCCACATAATGAGAAGGCACAGATCACTAAAAAAGTCAATAATGCTAGGGAAAATTGAGGGTAGGAGAAAGAGAGGAACATTGTGTGCCAGATAGATAGACTCAGTCAGGGAAGCCATGGGTCTGAGTTTGCAGGACCTAAGCAAAGCAGTGGAGTATAGGGAATATTGGAGATGTCTCGTCCACAGGGTCACCATGAGTTGGGGTCAACACGAGGACAATTTAAAACAATAGCTATAACCTTAGAAGCCTATTTTGAATTTCAGTGACCTGGGTTTTCAGGGGCCAGGAATATCATTTGAATGTCCAAGTCTTCAGCATTTGTGGAACTAGCATCTTTTAAAACAAGTTAGTACAAACATTTCCACTGTAACTCTGCAACAGCAACCTATGAAAACTAATCTTTACTTCAACATTTATTCCCCCATAAGCAATATGCTTAGGCTTCCCATTTCCTATCTTTCACACTGTTGTTATTTGCCATCAAGAATGCTGACTTATGGGGAGCCCATGAATGAGAGACCTTCAACAACTGATCATCAACCACTCGCTCTACTTCAGTTCACCTGTAGTGTTTTTTTCCTTCTTTTCCTACCCCCCTTCACCTGACTTAGCACTGTCATATGTACCAATAAGATCTAAAAATACCCCAATAGAGCACACCACTTCTTCCACCATGTTAGCATCATTCCAATTTACACGTTGTATGATGTACAAACAATATATGCCCCCCACACACACACACACGGTAGAATGGATAAAAAAGCATCATGAACAATGGAAATACAGAACAGCTACTGTTGTTTGGCTCATTTTACCCACCACCTGCATCTAATCTGCATTTACCCAAATATTTACTGCTACCAATAGCTGACCTGACCTGAGCCAGCACTGGAGAGTTGAACACACTTTGAATACAAAGCATTATCACTGTCAGGAAATGATCACAGGAAGTGTTTTGTGCCATACCTAGAAATAATCAGTAGTACTATTAAAAAATTAAGGGCAGATATATTATTTAAAATATACCACCTCCATTTTATAGAGCAGCTTAAGTAAATTTGCAGTGTAAAGCAGAACAAAATAGAAACTATACCTTGCTAACTTCTCTACAACTTGTAACAAGGCAAATTACAGTGAACTGGAATTAAGTATGGACACTGAATTAAGTGTGCACACACTTAGCCCACTAGCCATAATAGCATATAACATTGAATTGTTAAATATTAATCAAAGTTTACCACTCCGTAGTGGACCTTCTTTATTTTGAGATATCATGCAATTCAATCCAAGGAAGAATCTATATGAACTCACTAAATCCAAGAGGTTCCCCCAAAAATGTAAAACACTCATAATACCAAAAGCTGAACATGTATGGATATAATGTTCTGGCTTCAAATAATGTCTCCTTTTCTCTGTTGAAACAGAATACACATTTCCTCAATACAGAATATTCTGAGATACACCCTAACTGATGAGTTTCTGAATCTCCAAAATGAAGCTCAAAACCATCTACTGAAAGGTGTAAATGGTTTCACGCACACTTAACAACCTCAGCAAACATTATCCTGGTTACTTTAAGCTCCATTAATCTTAATGTAGTCCTGCAAAACAAAACAGGTTCTCTTAACAGCCAGATTCTTGACCTTCTGCTATTTCAGTCTCAGAATGGGGGTTGGGGTGCAAATCATACTGGCCAATCACTTCCAAGAGCTGCACTATTTTGCACTACAAAATAGCCAGGAGAAAAGACACCACCATGGCAACAGGGCCGGTTTGCACTCCTGTTTCATGCTCTCAGAACATTAATTCAAATTCACAGAAAGTGTTCTGTTTATAGTATTTGGCTGCAACAGAGGATACCCAAACTATACACACATTATTTGCTAACAGAGGTATCATTTTATACAGAACCCCACAGAGCAAGAAAATGCAAAACTAAATGCAAACAGATTTCAGAGGGTACAAGTGAAAAGAGACAGTTTCTGCCAATTTACTCCCTCCTCCAGTAATTCTATCTTTTGTTCTCAGATGTGCTTTTTACAAAATTCCCCCTTTCGCACATACATACTTAACAGTTTGTTCTATTTGGGGAAAAGATGAAGACCAGGCATGCATTTTTAGCTACATGTAACAATTTGCAAAATTGTGTTAGCTGTAGCTCAAAAACACAAATGAAATTTGAAACCAGAAAGCTTTCTTAGAAAAAAGAATCACTATTACTCAAAAGCAACACTCTTCTCTGTTATAATTGACCACAAAAATTAAGTTAACCTCTCTTTCTAAGAGTTAATTATTTGGGTCTTATGCAATCCTCAATTTTATTATTATAAATTGTTGAAAGCAAAGAGGAGGACCTACAAAAACAGCATACTATTTAATTTGTGGGATAAAATATTTCTGAATAATTTAAGATTGCTACAGAGGATAATAAAACTGCTTACTTTCTTGGTCTGTTTGTGGTAACAAAAGTGCCACTGTAAACAAATAGATGGAGGTATCTAAGAAGAAAACACAAGGAAGTCATATTCTAATACATACTTCATTATAATTTAGTCCTCCATAATTTCATTTGCCTTTTAAAAAAAATAAAAGGAATAAACCTATACCTTCATTTGCAAAAAATGTTCTAATTTCAGACTACTTTGTGCAAGGTTTCTTACTGATTATGTATTTAGGGAGTTGGTGTTTGGAAGCCTGACTCCAGATTGTGATTGTGAACCGCGTATTAGAATTCTAGGGAAAGAACGTGTTGCAGTTCTTAATTCTGGAGATAAGTTCTTTGGTGCAAAATGCTATGTCTACATGCAAAGTTCCTTTTCTTGCTGTTTGCCTCATGTTAACCTAAAGTATTTTGGTTTAATTGCATTTGTAAAATTATTGTTTATTTGCTCTCCCAGTCAAACAAGCAAAACACAGACAGTATTGAGCCTTCACTCTAATCATTGCAGCCATATAAATTGTTGTTATTGCCTTTGAATAGAATTTGGCCCATGGTGGAAGAGACACCTCCAAACTCCCTTATCCTCAACTGCTCAGGTCCTGCAGGCTCAGATCTGTGGCTTCACTGATTGTGTCTATCCAGTATGCGGCCTTTCTTTTTCTACTGCCCTCCAACTTTCCCAACATTATGGTCTTCTAATGAGTCTTGCCTTCTCAAGATGTGGCCAAAGTACAACAGCCTCCATTTAATCATCTTCGCTTTCAGGGAGAGTTCAGCCTCAATCTGTTCTATGACCCATTTGTCTTTTTGGCCATTTACAATATCTTCAGCACTCTTCTTGAGCACCAAATCTCAAATGAGTTGATTTTCATTTTATCAGGTTTTTCACTGTGCAGCTCTCACATACCTACATGGTGATGGCAAATACAATGGTCTGGACAAACCTTACTTTAATGTTCAGTGTTATATCTTTTCATTTTATGGTCTTATCTTGCTCTTTCTTAGCTGTCCTAGTCTTCTTCTCATTTCTTTACAGCAATCTCCATTCTGATCAATGATGGGGAATCTTTAACTACAGTAGGTCCTTGGTATCCACTGGGATTTGGTTCCAGGACCACCACAGCTCCATGGATACCAAAATCTATGGATGCTCAAGTCTCATTACATACAGTGGCATGGTAAAACTGTGGCCTTGATGTAAAATGACAAAATTAAAATTTGCTGTTTGAAATTAATGAAAATTTTCAAGCCATGGACGGCTGAAGCCAAGGATAAAGAATTCGTTGATACAGAGGGCTGACTATTTTAATTTCCTCATCTTCTTAAACATAACATTATTTTAAAACTTAAAAAAGTGTTTTCCTCACTGTATGAAACAGAAAATGAGGTGTGGTAAGTCCCTTCCTACAACACACACAATTACTCCAAACAGTTCTATTCAGGCCTCAGATACTTTCAGCAGTTTTATAAACCCCTCGTCTTATTAAGCCCTTGTAATATAATTGTGGTAATATGTAATTCAACAGTATACATGATATAATTGAGGAAATTTATTATGGTTTTTCCGTTTTTTTCAAAAAACCAAATGTTTATGATTTTGACATTTCAATATTTACAATAAATAATCCACTGGAAAATTTCTATTGCTCAAGAACAGCAACAGTGGAAAATACTCAAAATAGAACCGAACTCAGAAACAACCTCAAAGGTCAATGCAAACCATTCAGAAATAAAACTGGTAACAAGCACACAGTAGATGTATTAACTGATGTGTTCTAGTTAACATAATTTATATCTTGTGTTATTTTACAATGCAACCAATTGGCTTCCTAAGCACATTTGGTACCAATTTACCTTAGTCCCAAGAGATCTTAGCTGATTTACCTTAGTCCCAAGAGATCTCTCTTTTTTCTACCACTCTTGGATATATTCACTTGGGGACACACAGCATCTGCCACCTGCTCCAAAAGCAGCTATTTTCCTGTTATCTTGTGAAAGAGAGAAGCCTCCTTGCAGCTCATATCTAAATTGTAATATAACTCCAAATCTTATACTAGGGCTCGCGAATTGGTTCAAATTTCCCCATCATACACATTCTCACATCACTGAAAACTGACGGGTGTTCCTTAGATTTCCAACAGATACAGGAAAAATCTATAGTTGACTTCTTTGATATCAAAATTGCCCCAATGTCTACTCAATTAGAAATCCATGTGTCCTGCTCCTCTGGGATCTTCCTTAATATTCCATAAAATGTACGCAAAGGGATCTTGTAGCACCTCTGAGATTAACAAAAAGAAGCTGACAGCATGACTTTTTCTAAACTTGAGTCTACCTCCTCAGATGCTCAAGCTCCCAGCTTCTTTCTTGCAGTTAGTTTCAAAGGTGCAATAAGAGACTTTCGTATACTAATTTTCCAGATTAACATGGCTGTTTCTTTGAATTCCGTAACCTTTCTGTCTCCCATAATCTGAAGTGGAGGAGTAGTCATTTGTTGTCATAAGATTTTTGTCCCCCCCAACAGGATTCTGAAGAACTAATATATGAAATAGGCTTTAAACACCTTTTTTGTACAAAACAGAACAATGAACGTGATCCCAAGGGGTCATTCTCCTGACAATTGCTTCCCTCTGTGAAATCTTAAAAACCATGGGGGGGGGGATCCTGAGGAGCAAGTTTCTGTGGAGTGTGGAGGGCTGGAGGGTGAAAAGAATTGGAAGAAACTCCTTCTTTATTAGGAGGCATCCACTTTCTTGAAGATGAATTTAGGTCAATATTTCTATTTCACCTTCGCTGGCCTAAATGGATTTAGGCCAACATTTCTAATTCACAGTTTATTTCAAAATCATCCTTTTCCTTCCTAAACCAATTAACACATCAACATTGCCAGCATAGTATAATGGTCTGAGAGTTGGACTAGGACTCAGCACTAAGCCAGGGAAACCCACTGGATAAACCTTGGGAAAGTCACACTCTCTCAGCCTCAGAGGAAGGCAAGGACAAACACATTCTGAACAAATTAAGTCAAGAAAACCCCATGACAGATTCATTTAAGGGTTGGAGTAAGTCAGAAATGACTTGTACACACAGAACAACAAACTGATCAGCACATCTATTAGATGTTGTTGTTGTTGCTGTTGTTGTTGTTATGTACCTTCAAATCACTTCCAACTTATGGCAGCCTAAGGCACCCCAAAGATATCCTAAAGGGAGTATCATGGAGTTTTCTTGACAAGATTTCTTCAGAGGTTTGCCACTATCTTGCCCTGAGGCTGAGAGTGTGTGATTCACCCAAAGTCACCCAGTGTGTGATCTTTATCCAGCAGAAATCAATAGTTGAATCATTTATCTTCAGGCATTATTTTCCTTGAAAACAGTTTCAGTCATCTGAGACCCCTTGTCTACATTTTTTGTAAATTCTATGCACTCCTGGCTAGGATATCTAAAAAATTCAGGTCTGAGAGAAAGCTCTGCAGATCTCCAGATTAGAAATGCCTGTTTTCACTAGGCTGAATTCACCAAGCGGAATTTCACACAGTAATGATTAACTGCTGCTATGTACTGTTAAGCTTTCTTTCAAATACTATTGCATGGAATTGCTGCTGGCTCACACACTCTTCCTACATTGACACTTTTCCTCCTTAAAGCCACTTCCAGAAAGTTTGTCAGGGCCAAAGGAAGCCGACAATCACAAGTAAGAGATAACAGGAAATGAAGAGAGGGTGTTATTTATTTTTAAAGCAAATAAATACTAATGTCGGACCCAGTTCCCCTTCCCAAGAGCAAACAGGATTTCCAGATGATAGTTTTATTAAATTCAAAACAAAGTTTGATAAAAAATTTGACTTTCTTCTTCTTTCTCTATACAATATCCAGATTTGGAAAAGTGGTTATTCTGTACTACAGCTCCCAGTCTCTCCAGCCAGCATGGTCAAAAAAATTTCTCTAGCTTTGCCAAAGGTCCAACCTGTCATTTGCTTTCTGGTGTAAGGTGAACAGTAACTGAGCCATGCAAATACAATGTAAGTATAAGTGCATCTCTCAGATTATACTGTCTAGCTGTTTTACTAAGGCCACTATGACTTATAGCAGTTAGAAATAGTAGAGTTGACAGTGAGAAGAAGAGTGAGAGTGAGAATGAAGAAGAGATGGAAAGCAAAGAGAAGCAGAGCTGAGAAGAGGAAGACAGCAGCACAATTATTATTATTATTATTATTATTATTAAACTTTATTTCTAAAGCGCTGTAAATATACTCAGCGCTATGATGCTGCTGATGTAGTTCTTCTGCCTTGGAAAGGAAGAGTCGCTCCAGACTATCTCAACTGTCTGTCTGATCTTTTTGTGTGTGGCCAAAAGCTGAAGCTGCAGCACCACTATGCCTCTTAAGAGATGGGGGTGAGACACTGGAAGTAAACAGGAACATTAAGATAGAAAAGAAAATACTACGCTGGGGAATATGTTCAGAATGGCGGTCAGAGGTCAAAGCAGGCAGGACTGAGCAGTGAAGCTTCAAAAATTTCAGGTCAGGTTGGCTATGAAGGTGGGAAAAGAGAAGAGGAATGGGGATGTGACCTTTTAAAAAATGTTGATAACTGAATTAGCTCTTAAGTGAATTTCTAGCAAATAAACAAATCTACTGATGGCAAAACCAGTGCCCTCAAACTACAGTGCCTCCATTTATGCTTCTCACATGCCATCAGCTATTTCTTTTCTGCTGGTAAAATGATAAAATGGAATTATATTTATCTAAATTAGATTTACTGTATGAAGATATTTCTGTTTGTCAAACCAAATTAACGCTTTAGCAAGGTTTTAAAAGGCATACTGTTTTCTAAATGAACACAAATTCAATAAAACATAAATTGTCTTGTTTAGCAATTTTCTGGTGTGTTATGGGGAACATCAACAGTGCAATCATTTAAGCGTCTATTCATAAGTAAGTTCCATTTAGCTTGATAGGAAAATACATATGTAAAACATGTAGCCCAAAAGTCTCCATTGATTCTAACTGATTACAAACAGTAATTATGCTTAAAGAGTCATACAAATGCACAGAAACAGTGGACCAGAAGAGCCAGAAGTACTTTGGTAACATTAAATAAATAAGGGCCACACCTATAACTTTTGTTCTAACTCAGCCTCTGCCCATATAACATAGGGGTGCACATCTGTGGAAAACTAGCACTGTGTTAATCTCCACAAAATCATGCCCAGCACATCTTCCCCCAAAGTACCATCTGGGTACATTTTAGGTTTTTCTGGGCCATTTTATGCCCAAGCAAGGCCATTTTAAACAACAGGATATGAGCAAAAGTTGTTGGATTTTTGTTTCTTGTTTTATTTAAAGACATTTGTTTTGGCCCAGGGCAGCACCAAAACCAGGCTATCTAGACTCCTAGAATGAAACCCACTGGATTACCTTGGGCAAGTCACATGCTCTCAGCCTCCGGGGAAGGCAATGACAGATAAATCTGAACAAATCTTGACAAGAAAATCTCATGATAGGTTTCCTTAGAGTCTCCATAAGTCAGAAGTAACTTGAAGGCACA
Organism: Urosaurus nigricauda; assembly: GCA_034509955.1. NCBI lineage: Eukaryota > Metazoa > Chordata > Lepidosauria > Squamata > Phrynosomatidae > Urosaurus > Urosaurus nigricauda. Next base: position 95,162,028 of record JAOEGL010000003.1, read on the forward strand.
CAACAACAATGCCCAAACCCTCCATCTACTCAAAATATGTTTGAACTGCCTTCTACACTCCACAGAGAGATAGGGAGGGGCATTTGGGGCAAAATGATTTTTGATTCTTGGGGCACACTGGGGGTTACACAAAGCCCACAAACCACTCTATTTGCCCACATATTAAAGTGGCATATAACATATGTCATCCTATACATGTTAAAATATTTATATTCTGCCCTTCTGGTTTAAAACCCCTATTCACACTGGCTTAACCATTTAGAACTTACTGCTTTGTGTAAGTGTAGCAATATAAACTAATCAACTGAGGAGTTAGGATCAGCAGTTAAAACCAAAACATTTAAAAAGATTATCTTCTGCATTCAAGTACCTGCTAGAATAATATGGTCCTTGTTATCTGATGAAAAACAGTGCCCATCTCACCAGGCAACGTCAGTCTAGGTGTGTTTCCATGGACAGGTCTGACCGCTTTAGCAAAATGTGCAGATAGCAAATCACTCTCTTGTAACTGGCTCCTGACCCCTTCTGTCACCTGGGCATCTAGGTGTAAACTGAACGCAGGAGCACTCCCTATGAACTACTTCTTCAACAGTCGTACCAACTCATTTCAAATAGGTTTCATCTCTGTTACAGTCAGAGTCCATTTCCTTCCAGACCAGGTGCATCTCTGTTTTTTCTGGATTAAGCCTTAACTTGTTAGCTCTGATCTACACCACTGCTGCCTCCAGGCACTGATTCAGAATGTCAGCTCTTCCCTTGGTATTCAGTGAAAAAACAAATTTCTGTGACCAACATACTGAAGATAATGATCCCAGATCCCAGGAAGTTATTCCCCAGAAGCTTCTGTTAATACACTCAGCCCTCCATATCCCCCGATTCTTTATCCACAGATTCCAGCAGCCAAGGCTTGAAAATATTCCAAATATCTGTCTTCACTGTATACTAGTTAACATTACATGATTAAAACATCTCTAAAATAATAGTATTGTTTTAGATTGTATACTGCTTGGCAGGTTTTTATTCTTTATATTTTATTTGTCCCCTACTATGGAAAGCACTGTGCAAACTTTACAGCGCTCTATAAATAAATGTTACTAAATATATATATATATATATTCCAAAATCAAACCTTTATTTTTCCATTTTATTTAAGAGACACCATTTCACTACATCATTATATTTAATGAGACTTGAGCATCCAAGGACTTTGGTATCCATGGGAGATTCTGGAACCAAACTCCAGCAGATACCAAAGGTCCACTGTACTCAATAACATGAGGGACATGATACATGTCAAACTGTTAAACTTCTGCATGGTTTTTAATTGATTTTATGGTGTTTAATGTTGAGATTTTGATTTTATTTTATTTTTTAATGTAAACCTTTTTAATTTGCTATTTTTGGAAGCAACCTTGGCTACCACTTTGGGAGAAAGACAGTATATAAATGAAATAAAATAATAAGACTAATTGAAGATGAATCTCACAGCACCACCCTTGCAGAGCAGTTTTTTCTAAAACTACACCCAGAGGTCCAAAAGGATACTGTCAATGGTAGTGAATTCTACTAAAACATTCTAACAGAACCAAAAGCTTACATATTCCCTGCAGGAAAAACTGTCCATTGTTCAGTCTCCAAGAAAGATTTCTCTACACAGAGAAAGTTGTCTTAGCCCCAAATCAGGCCTAAAGCCATAGGAGTGATTCTAGATAATCTGTTCCATTAATAAAAAACCCAACTCTGTGGAACCTGAGAAACCACTTGACATACACATAAATACACCCCTTATTGAAACTGGAGGAAAAAAGGTGACTCAGACTCATCCCTCTAAAAGCATTGCATGTTGATAGTTATAACTCCCATAAAAATTAGGCGTCTGACTTCACTAAGGCATACCTTGGATACACTATTAATTTAATTCCTTTGTATAGAAGGACAATGTAATGTAGAAAAATCATGTACAAAATCATTTTTGTCCACATAAACACAGACCAATGGGGTATTCCCAAAACATCTGTCATTTGTTATGAGTGAAGCAAGGTACCCTGCGTTCATTTCCTCATCTGAGGACTTAGGAACCCATAGAAAATAGCCATCTATGACTAGAATCCTGTTGGCTAGTCCTGAGTACAACAGACTTATTGAATCCATTGGTGAATAGGGAATCAACACTTAGGCAAATCCAGTTGATTCAACAGGTTTACTTTAGTCAGGAGTAACAATAGGATTCTTGCCTATATGTACATCAAAAATATACGATGCACTCTGTGCAAAGAAAGGTGTCCCTGGGTCTCTTCCCACAATTACCGAATATAAAGACTGTGGGAGGCACGGCCATTGAACAACTCAGTGGATAGCAGAACTAACTGGTTTAGGGCATGGAAAGGCCATTGAGACTCTCTTATTACATACATTAGATTAGAAAGTAAACCTGCATGTTAAATGTGCAACTTCTAAATGCTGGCTCACATGCACTGTGTCAAAGAGCATCCTTAAACATTTAGAAGAAATTAATTAAAGTATCATCTCACAAACCTGAACTAAGGAAGTTATGTTTTAGAAATGCTTGTCTAGTGTGGCTGGATGGATGTATCACTTTATTTAGAATTGTATGAGTGAGAGGTATTGTTATGTTCTATGGTGCGTTATGTTCTATGGTGTGTGAACTCAATAAGAATGGGGGGGGGGGGGAGAGCATCCTTAAAGAGTGAAAACCAAGGGGAAGGCTCCAGCTAGAACTGTGGTGCCTGATCATCTTCTATGTACATGTAGGTAGGAGGAATTTCACAGAAGACCATTCAACTCTGTGTGATTTCACCACCTGGAGTCTGAAGCTCACAGTTTTGCCATATCATCCACTGTTTTTAGAATCATAGAGTTGGAATAGACCACAAGGGCCATCCAGTCCAACCCCCCCTGCCATGCAGGAACTCACATTCAAAGCATCTCCAACAGATGGCTATCCAGCGACTGTCTAAAAACCTCCAAAGGAGGAGACTCCACCACACTCCAAAGGAGTGTGTTCCATTGTTGAACAGCTCTTACTGTCAGGAAGTTCCTCCTAATGGAATCTCTTTTCCTGCAGCTTGCATCCATTGCTCCAGGTTTTATTCTCTGGAGCAGCAGAAGAGAAACATTTTAAGAACTAATGTGCAGTTAAAGGCAGTACATTAAGACAGATAACCCAAAGTTATTTTTAAAAACATAGCCATGTTACTTTGCGAAATCAATATGCACTTTATAGCACCTTTGAGACTAGCTGAAAGAAAGAAGCTGGTAGGATGAGCTTTTGTAGACTTGAGCCTCCTTCCTCAGATGCATGAGGTGGAGTGGAGAGTCCAGAGACACAGCTATATAAGCCACCTGTGTGTGAGAATGTCAACTGAAATTCATAACCTTGAGAGTATGGAGATGAGGTGACAGGTTCAGTTTTAACTATGGTCATTGAGGAATAAAGGCAGGCCGTATCCAGGTTTTAAATTTCATTTGACATCCGCACACACAACTGGCTTACATAGGTCTGTTTCTGGACTCCCACTTAGTCTTATATATTTCCACCTCATGTATCTGAGGAAGTAAGCTCGAGTCTAAGAAAGCTCATGCTACCAGTTTCTTTCCTTCAGTTAGTCTCAAGGTGCTACAAAATGTATTTTGGTCTTACTTAAGATCTACAGACATATTGTCTGTTCTACAGACACACAAAGCTCTGTCAAAGCTGTGATCCTTTCAATATTTGGATCAACGTCTGTGGAATGGCTTTCCTTTGGACTTCTGGCTGGAGGAGGATCTCATCCATTTTCACAAGGAGTTGAAGGTTTTTTTCTTTAATTCACCAGATTAAGCTGCTAAATTGTGCCTAAGGTTGTTGAGATGGGTAGAGGCTGAGGCATTGTTGGGGATTTTATGTATATTTATAGTGTTATATCGTCTTTGTCTTATTATATGTGTTTGATGTTCTGACCTGTGATAGAAAGGGTGTTATAAACAAACACTGTTGTTGTTTGATTACTGGAATATCCTTATGCTTCCCCAAATCATGCCCTTTCAATTATTACAGATATGTAATATATCCTTATTTGGAAAAGCAGTTAAATTACCTGGCATTTGTTGTGCACTTTATTTAAGTGCTTAATAAAGGGATCTAGAGGCTAAACCTTTTAGACTATCTAATTAGTATAGGTACATGTGAACTATAAAGACTGCATTAACTTGTGGACAACAGTCCCACCTTCCTTTTCAGATGGAAGAACTTCAGATTTTTATCAGTTTCAAAAGATATATGCACAAAGAAACAAATTGTAATGTTTATACAAAGCAGCTAGAGTTTCAGGACAATTAAACAGTATAAGTAAGTACTCAAGACATTTGAGATTCTCAGATATATAAAGAACATTCACAAATGAAGAGCACTGATTATGTGGTTAAGATTATGATGGGTCCTTGACTCAAATCTTTCCAAAAACTCTAAAGGACACAAGATGAGTGAAACTTACAAAAGAGCTGGAACAGTGTTTGAAAACTGCCAGAAAAAAGAACATTAAACAACTCTCAATATATACACAAACATACTGCCTCGGTTATGATTATCAAAACAGACATCTGAAGTCAGGCATTTCACGAAGCAAAGAGAAAGTGAGACTATATTAAAGCAAAATTGAAGGACAGCTTCTTGAAATATAATCTTCCAGACAGAATAGAGCAGGCGTTCCATAATACATAATCAAATATGAAGGATGCACAAGTATATTTCAATGACATTTGTATGGATTTTACATGCAACAGTATCTTATGAGGGCCTCTATTTCTTTCTACTTTAACTTACTTCAAGTAACCAGAATGGGACTAGCTCATCCCTCACTATCCCACACACTTGTTAAATTCTTCTTGGTTTCTGTACAGAGCATAAAAATAGTGTTTGTATTTTGTGTCTTGTATTTGTAAAACAGTGCTTCATTCTTTCAAGGAATTAGTTTACTTTGGATAAGATCGTGGTTAAATTATCCTACATGCACTCCTCATATAGGCTAAAATAACAAAATATTAAATTGTACCAAATGTTTTCAAACATTTGTTGCCTTCAGCGCTATGTACTGAACTCCATTTCTGTATGAATCTTTGAAATATGAAAAGCAAAGCTATAGATTGTAGTTTCTATAGTAAGTGACCACGAAAATGATCAAATCATGTTTATAGTATTTTGCTGCAAGGTTGAAAGGGTCTTGTCACTACAACAAATGTGCAAAATATTGAGATCCAACTGAGAATATAGAAAAGACAAGGACATAATGGCCAGAATTTTGTTGGTGGCACTTCACCAGCTTAACTCCACTGACATAGGCAGCATCAACAGGAGGGAAAAAACCACCAGGTGAAAAGTTCATAAAGAAAGTAAGACATTAGGGAATTAAGTCTGCCTTCATTTGCAACCACTGAATGACCCTGGAAAATTGGCAACCTCTAGTCTGGAGCACCAACAGATTTCCAGTCAAACACTGCAATCTATACATGTTTACTCCACAGTATATGATTTAAATGAGACATTCTCAGGCAATTTTGTGTAGAATTGTTGCCTCCCTCAGATACTGTACTGAATCCTCAAGATTCAAACATTTGCTGCTTATCTGGCTGAAGGTCAACATGTTACATCATCTTATGTCACATACTTAGTAACCTCTGTCAGCATCCTACACCCTGATCCTCCCCCCTAAACATTCCTTTTATAAAGATGACTGAGCATGAGTACACATTAAAGTAGTACCTTATGCCCTGTGGGAAGAGCTTTTTATTGCTCAATCAGTGGTTGAAAGCTAACTTTTAATATAGCACAAAGAAGTAATTTAAAAAGCCAAGCAAAACAGGGCAAACGTCTGACCAGCAGCACTGTTTATTACAAGTTCTGTTCTGGTAGAATTCAAAGATACAGCTATGTTAGCATCTGAGGAAGTAGACTTAAGTCTACGAAAGCTCATGCTGCTGACTTCTTTCTTTCTTTTTTCTTTTTTTCAGTAAGTCTCAAAGGCACTTCAAGATCTCTCTACATACAAGTTCTGTTCATTTGTATATTGTCCTGGTATAAGTAACAATGTAAACATGGACTGTACTGAAGAGACAGGCAATCGTGGTCAGTTTGTGGCCCTCTATATGTTGTTAGACTACAACTCCTATCAGCCCTTTATGGGATAGCTAAAGATGGTGGATGATGGAAGTGTAGAGAAAGAAGATGAGAAGGTGACAAGTTGCCCACCCTGGTCTAGGGGCTCCATCTCTTGTGCAGCCAAGAGATGAAGGATTTGTAGTTTGGCACCCATAGAACACTAGAGCTAACAGAAAACTTTTAAGTGCCTCCTCAAACTACAAATCCCAAGATTCCTGAGGATGGAACCATGACTGCTGTAACCGCACAGTGCATATATACCCAAACTTTGCACTTTTCTCTTTTTACAAGATCAAAAACTTCAAACATACTGCAATAAGCAGTAAACAAACGCCACAATTGACAGAAAGTTGAGAGCACACAGTACATATTATGTAAAACAAGAGATGCCTACTAAATTCCCTTTATAATTCAGCCTAACATACTCTGCTGAACATTTGCCATCACCTTCTGACATCACCACCTCTGTCCCAATTTCTCTCTGCCATCTTCCTTGAGAAGCTCTGTCAGATTCGTTTCTTCAATAATTTCCATGCTATGTCTACAAGTCTGAAGCAACTAAAACACATCCACCCGCACCTTTTCCGATGCCACCCAAGAGAAGATGGAGCAACAGATGAAAGAAAATTAAGTTATGACATGACAAATCAATTATTTCTATTTATTTCCTGTAAATAAAATTGTTGTGTTCCTTCAAGCCTTTTCTGACTTATGGCAACCCTAAGGCAAATGTATAATAGGGTCCACTTGGCAAGATTTGTTCAGAGGGATTTGCCTTTGCCCTCCTCTCAGGCTGAGAAAGTATGATTTCCCAAGGCCAGCCAGTGGGTTTCCATAGCTGAGCAGGGAATCATACCCTGGTTTCCAGAGTTGTAATCCAATGTTCAAACCACTACACCACACTGGCTCCCAGGCATAAAATACATATCTCTATAATTCATAGCAAGACATCGCCATCACATTTATGTGAAATTTGTTGACTACAGAGTATGTTATTTCAGAGACAGGCAGCACACATTTAGTCACACATGCTCACATTTTAGACCACAGACACAGATCAAATGAAAATTCAGAAGAATACTGCTCCACTTGGCCTACTGCCTTCTCTGCAAATTAGTATCTGAGTGTTCATCTACTACTTTGAAAACATGTCGAGATACTGTAGTGACTAGAAACATTTCTTAATTTAACATTATTAGCAGCAAAGGAGCTGATCCTAGCCTTCAATTTTCTATGTGTATTGTTTCTCTACAGTTGACATCATATCTGCTATAAACAGAAGAAATCTAGGTATGGGCATAATACAGATAACATGCCTAGCATTTAGAGTTTTGTGCAGGCCATACCAAAGGCAGATGCTCTTTTCATCAGTACTCCTTAAAAAGCCATGCGTGTGCTTGAAAATGTAGCTTTAGAAATGTTTTGAGCATTTTAATCACCTTTGTTAGAAGTAGCTAGCCACAAGTGTTTTTCACAGACAAGATACAAGCATACTTGTTCACACCGCCATTTCTACAAGAAAATTAAAGGAACAGCAACAGTAAAGGAAGTAAAGTGAATCTACTTGTTATCTCAGAAGTACACTTCACTGCATTCAGTTGGACTTATTTCTGGGTATATGTATTCTGCAGAATAAATTTCTAATATTCTGCTGCCCTGATGGTATGGGAGAGTTGCCAAAATATTTGCTATGATGGGCAGATTGTCACACATAGATGAGTACACAAAAGCACTTGTGAATTTAAAATAATATAAGAATATTTTATTTCCTCCAGAACAGAAAATTGTGTTATAATAAATAACTAGATTCCAACAAAGATATAGACAAAAGGGCCAAGAAATATGAAGAGTAAAAACAGAGAAAGAAAATTATGGAAATTTTTTTTAAGCCTTGGAAAGAAACATTTCCTTTCTTCCCCCTGGAAACCACAGATGCCACAAGAAAAAAAAGGTATACCATTTGGAAAGAAACCATCTCATACAGTCACAATCTTAAGGACTAGCCTAGTGGAATATTTCAATATAAATTTTAACTCCACAATGAAAATACTGAATGCTTCAACAATGTATTATAAAAGCAAAGAAATCTCCCTGTAAGCTTCTCTCATGAAGACGGTAGCACTCACTAGACATGGAAATGCATCTTGGATTTTAGAGTTGGAGATGTTCAAAATATGCACAGATCATATCATTCTCTAATTCTTTAGCTATCTTTCTTACACAAATCTTTATACTGTGCAGTTCCACACATTTGTCTTAAATGTTAAGCCTTGTCTTAAAAAGCATTTTGGTCTCATGTCTAAAATAAAATATTTTGTCTGATAATTGTTAAAGTTTTTTTATTGTATTTATTTTATTTTGGTATATTAGCCTACAATTCCTTTTTTCCCCCCACTGGAAAATTTTTATACAAGCCCTTGGAAAACAATTTCCCTCAGTTTTCCAGGTCTTCCATCTATAGATGCATCTAAGAACAAAATGTTTCATTGTTTCCACTTCCCATTCATAGAATAGTTGCCCTAAACCTAGTTAAATAAAATATGATTTCATGACACAAGCAACCCCAGATGCTGGAGACAGTAAAATGTAAGAATTAGGTTTTGGAATGAGTCATGCCTTCAATTTTAAATACTGTACTGAGTTTAGCTATCTAATAGTATGATCAATATGTTCTTGAACCATCCCACCCCCCCGGAGAAATTATGACAATAATTCAGCAAGGCCAGTCCTATCATTAGGCAGAGTGAAGTGTCATGAAAGGGCAGCAAATTAATTTATTACTATATTTTAGAAATGGGTAGAAATGGTTGCAGAATGTTGTACACCAAAATAACATGGCTGGCATTGGATGCTTGGCTTTTTCAAATTTTTCACACTGTGCTGTGGGTTGTCATTTCTTGTTTTACCTGGTCTTATCTCTTGTATTCTAGGACCCTCTTTCCTGCTTTGTCTGAAAGGACTGGTGCAGATTAAACAAATCAGGAGCTAGTCTCAGAAATAAATGCTTCCTCCTCTTGACCTGCCTCACCCACAGTCAACTCAAGCCACTTGTTGGGCACTGATGTAACTGAGGTTGACCAAGCTTCTGGCTTAACCACGTCCCATAACCATGTTTCTCTCATCTTAAGACTTTAGTGCACTGCTTGGAAAGAAATGGGCTACAGAGAGAGTTCTGAACCTCACTCATGACTTAATATAGTTAAAGGACAGCAGCATTATTTCTGAACAGGTAACAGCATGGTAATTCTCACTATAAAAAATTATAAAGACAGAATTCCAGAATGCTGAATTCCAGAATTTCCTGCTAAGATCTGCTATACTTACAAATGTTTGTAAAGGCTTCTTTCAGCTTTTGCCAGATAACTCATTCTCTATTTGCCTACCCACTATCAGTTATAAACTAACTGTTTATAACAGTTATAAACTGTGTGGCTTTCCTCTCAGAGCCCTGTGAGCTCCCCACTTTATGGTACCATCTCTACCAGTGAATTGATTAGTTGCCCGCAGATAAAGATCTAATCCTGAATAGAACGTCAACTTCACAAACTGTGGTCCCTAAGAAACAAGGAGTATCAGACCTAATGTAAAGAACAGATAAAACTTCATTATTAATGTATCTCTGGCAGGGTAGTGGTGTGGAATATGTGACCCTTCCAGGTGTTGCTGGACTGCAAATATCATAAACAGTCTCTAGCACAGCCAATGAGAGGCGATTATGGGAGCCACAGTCCAGTAACATACAGAGCTCCACAAGCTACAAATCCCTAACTGTATTATGTTTTCATCATCACACATCCTACTAGAAATACATTAGAATTTTTCAGTTATCATAATTCGGTAAACACTCACAGATATGAGATACGTTTTCCAATATACAGATTTGTGTGCCAAAAACATACAGCTGTCAAGTAATTGCCAATAAAATTAAGAAATGGTATGAAGTAAACTAGGGTAATTTACAAGAATGTTTTTCCCTTTAACATATTATACAAGTCATGCACTAAAATGAATGCCTTAGGAAAATGGTTGTTATGTGGATTTTGTTGTATCCTGTTTGTTTTTGGCCCAGTTTTTAAGCTTAAACAGGTTTGCCTATGGCCATACCTGGAAACCTCCACGTACTTCATCTTGAGCTTTTGGGAGAAAGGGTGAAGAAAATCTATACAATTTATTCCATTTATCTTTTCTTTTATCCTCCTATCATGTCACTACATTGCACACAGAACTGAAATGGAGGCTCTGCACATCATATAACCAAATTCAAACAAGAATTTCTCATAAATGTAATTTCAATACACAGTTCATATTTAAATATATAGATATGTGTGTGAAAGTCAGCACTCTGCTGTATAGTACTACATCTAAGATGTTGTGCTTACATGTAGTATGTACCCCATAGAAACACACCTAGCAACTTCAGTTGGAAAATAAGAAGACACAGGAGGTACAAGCAGAGAGCAGAAATAACAAACTTGGAGATTGTCAGCCTTGGTTAATGGTCAGCACTCCTGCCCCAAAATCAATTTCATGGCAGCGGCAAATAAATAACAGCTTCGTTTACACATATAATCAGTATAAATGATTGAAATTACCATCATTTCTCTAATACCTGTTCCAGCCAACAGCCACCCTATTCACATTGTCCTTATGAAAATGAGACTACATTTTCTAGCCCACTCTGAAATATCCAGATGGTTTATTTTCAATTAATCTTTTTTGATGAGATGAAGGGAAGAAGACTGAAAGCTCTCAAGTTCATATTAAGAGGTTAGTAATAATCTTTATTTTCTACTCCACCCCAAAACAACAAAACATCCTGTGTGTAATGTCTTCGTATTACTCACACAACAATTACAAAATTAGATGTCAACTAGTTCAGGGACACAACTACTCAGTAACCTGGGAAGGGAGGAATTTTCCTTGGAAGTGACTTTCATAACAGCATTTGCTTATAACACTGACCACCCTGTTAGACTCTTTGTGCAGGCCAAAGATTTATAGTGCATATAATTATACATTCCTCCATTTGCTATCATCATATTTTCATTAGATCTGTGATGCCAAACACCAGAATGTTTGTTTCCAGTTGTAAAGCAAACAGATCTCAGCTATCTTTCAGAATTCAAAAGGAGAAAAAGCTGAAAAGTGCCACACACTCACTTTTCTCTTACTTATAACCAGCAAGCTTTCTTCAGATAAAAATAGATGAAAGCAGGTATGCAAATAAGAAATATCTACTAAGTAACTACAGGTCTGCACTGGAAGACTAGTATTTACTAGTATTGTAGGTTGTGACACACAATTATACAACTCTCTTTGTTTAAGAAACAGAGAACACAAAGCACTGGCTGCACTAAACTGCCTTGACTCCGAAAATGCATCAGCTTGTACACACATTCTTGCTACCTATTCATGGCAGGCAATACCTGTAGGGCATAGTGTTAGAGATGTCTATATTTAAGGTTACATTAATATCATAAAAGTGAAACATAGCCTTCTGTATAATCCCTACAGAAGCTTCAAATGCTGTTCGCTTATGCCACTGCAAATGAAGCCAGTGTTCTGCTTCCTTGACACCTGAGATGAGTACATCTCTCTTAACAAACCACATTACAGTACAATTATATCCTAATTCTTATAACTAATGAAAAAGTAACAACAACACAGTACAGTTGTCCCCCAGGTTACGAAGGTAATCCGTTCCAGATTACCTTTCGTAACCCGGAAGTATTCGTTTCCCGGGGGACCGCTATTTCCAAAGGACCGCAAGGCCGATTTAAAGGGGCTGCGCGGTTTTTTAAATTCGGATCCCGGGGGATCCTTCGGATCCCGGGGGATATTTTTTGGTCCCGCCGGTTTCGGATCCCGGGGATTTCGTTCCCCGGGGCATTCGTAAACCGGGGGACCACTGTATAATGGAGAAAGTTTCAAGGTGAGTTTTTAAAATGTCTAGAGCCAGCATGGCGTAATGGTTTGAACAGGACTATGATTCTGGAGACCAGTCTGAATCCCCATTTGGCCATGTAAACCCACTGGGTGACCTTGGACAAGTCACACTCTCTCAGCCCCAGAGGATGGCAAAGCAAACTCCCTGTGAAAAAATTTGCCATTAAAGTCCCATGATAGGGTTCACCTTAGGGTCATCATAAATTAGAAATTATTTGAAGCACACAACAACAAAAACAACAAGAAGAGACTGGGGCAGTCAATTGCAAAAGGGTTGAAAGGCCAAATGTCCCTTTCCTAGACATCTTCTGAGCAGATGCCCAGAAATATCAACTCCATATGAATCAGGGATTAAATTGCCTTTTCCACCCCATCAAATACTGAAGGCCATAGAAGCAGGTGGCTCCCATATCAGAAAGTTAGTGGATCTACTTTGGGGTTTTAATTCAAACTACCTAAGTTGCTGAATCCAGCCCCCAAAATTAGATCCATTGTTGGGACAGCTCCTTTGGACTTTAGTCTAAAATCTGGAGCAAATGCACCATCCCACTAACATGGAAGCTACCAGCTGCACTGATTCAAGCTTATATATTTGTAACTGTAGCTATGCTACAGGGTTTTTTAATGACAAAAAATTATATGCCAATGAAATATTCGTATGCATTCGTGCTTTTGCCTGCTTGAAATGCAAAAACAGAAATGGTCACAACCGTGGCATGTAGCAGCTGCTAGTGTCGGATCATCCCTTTTACCCTAAGGATTGCATTAGTTTTTCTCAGACTTGAAGTGAATTAAATAATTTGTGTACAATGGTGACACTTTAAAGACCCCTACTTTTTTAATGTCACTTTTCAGTAGTAAACAATTATAACCTACAATCAACAACAAAAAATTCCTGTCCCATCCTTTCTTTGCCTGACATTTTAGTTGTCATCTGTCAAACTGTAAGGTATTGTTCAGCCTTTTATCTTAATTGAACAGATGTTCTTTGTTACTTCGCTACCATAGGATATAATAAATCGCATCAGAATCTATTTTGTCAGAATTTTACTTGTTGGTCTAGAAAATCCAATGAGGAATTAAGGTAAGTGAAATAAAGAACAAATATCTTTTATCCCCCACCCCCATCTAGTCTAATTCTATGAATCCTCAGTCAGTACAAAATGACCACACTTTGTCAAGCCAGCTGTGGAGTGAAATGATTTGAAGGTTTCGCCATACCTCTGCACCCAGCAATATTCTATTGTGTTAGATTTCGATTTTCTCAATTAAAGAGTGACAACAATACAATGTCTTTATGCTGAACAGTCTGTTTACTCACATTTGATAACCAAGCCTAAAATTAATCTCAAAATTTGTTTCCATTTAGGTATTTTTATCAAATGTTTTCTAATGACACAACCTCACCACAACCCCACCAGCAAAGTGTAGAAATTTTCTAACTGGTTTTATTTGGCTTAGATGAGAATTGAAGACTCTAACTTATCTCATTCGCGCACACACACCCATGGACATCATTTATAGCTCTTTTCTGAATATTCACAAAGTACAGTTGTCCCTCCACATTTGCTGGTTAAGCACCCATAGATCTGAATTATCACCAGTTATTGTACTAGCTGCTGCCTCTGCTGCCCTATATGCAACCAATAATATGTTCTTTCCAGTTTAGGTTTAGGGTTCAAATCCCTGCTCAGCCATGGAAACCCACTGGGTAACCTTGGACAGGTCAACCTCTCTAAGCCTCAGAGGAAGGCAAAAGCAAACCAGCTCTTAATAAATCTTGCCAAGTAGCCCCCATAATAGTTTCGCTTAAGGGCTGCCCAGGCCCTAAGATAATCTTAAAAGGTTCTGCTCCAAGGGCCCTTGCCAAACAACAGAATGAGTGTGGCTAGTAAGCAGAGGATCTCTTCAGTGCTGGCACCTAGGTTGTGGGTTGTCCTCGACCACACAAAAATATGTGTAACATATACAATGTCACCTTTAGAGCCAAGTAAAGACCTGTTCATTCTTCCTTTTTCAGCTGCTGAATCTTTTTAGCCATGTTTGTGCTAAATAGATCTTACACCGCTAATGCTTTTACTTTTCCTGTTACATATTTAAATATGTAAGCTGCTTTGATTGCCTCTGTAGCCGAAAAGCAGGGTATAAATAAAAGATTTATTTATTTGTTAAGTCTTTCCAAGCATTTACATTGTTTATTGTTTATATATTGTACAGTTTCAAGCTTTATTTTGGGAACCAAACAGAGAGCTTCAGATACTGGGTGACACAGAAATAAATGAATAAATAAATAAATGGGCAGGTACACATAAGCATGGGACCAAAAGGGCTTCCTATTGAATTAGCAAACCTAATTTATTGCAACAAAATCAGGTTACAACTGGGAAGTTTCTCACCCAGACTCAACATGAATCATTTGCAGTTCATGCTTCAGGCACTTTCACCATGCAGTCCCACTGAACGGAATCTAGGGGCAATGTGTCAGAATGCTCCAAATATGTACTGTGAATGTTTTAACATTATGTTATTGCATTCTTCTCTTAATCCAGTTGATCTTGCCTGCAGCTTTAAGATGTTTGCACATAATGTGATGATCTGAATTTTGATTAAGATTTTCTTTATGTCCTCAAACGTAAATGGGAGGGACAAGATTAATTATCTCCATAACTTTCAGTATCATTTACAGTCGTGAAACTGAACAACTCCTGGAAAAGGTAAAGTGAGGATGTAACAACTTTTTTCTCCTTTAATTAATCAGCTGTTAATACATAAACATTTAAACTTCAAAGTTTATCATCCTCTGCCAATTAAATACTGAGCTTTTGTGATCTCTCATGTACGTATAATAGTTAAGTCCAATTGATAAAGAATGTGAAAATCTAGGAGAAATATATACTTAAAGAGGCTTCACTTTCAACCCCAGGGAAAGGCAGAGATCAGAGCTGTCAGATTAGGCAAGAACAGGTTGCCTGTAGGAAACAGATTTTTAAAAAACCAAAACACTGTAGATAATCATACCTTTATATCTAGAAGTAAAAAAGAACAAGCAGTAATACTATTTCATTTTATTGCACAGATTTGCAAGAAAGAATTAACATTTCTTGATAAAAACTGGCGTTCAGAAAGGACAATCATTAACTTCTTCTGCAACTCCAAAAGACTTATTTTTTTCATCATCAGTCAGCAACTTTGACTAAATGGGTGTGGAACATTTCAGGAAACTGGTGAAGTATAAATAAAAGATTCTTTAGGAGCTCATGTCGCCCTGTGCTACTTAGATGCTGAAATCATAAGTGCCTACTCATGTTGCAACTGAGTCACCCATGCTCTCTCCCTCGAGATGCATGTATTGATTCTCCTCCCAGCCTGGCTCTGCATGTAACAGGGACTAACAAAGACAAACAGGGCAGCTGCCAGGAAGAGCTAAAGCTACTGTAGACCAGGAACCTGTTGCATGTAACCAACACATACACCCAAACAATCAGCGACTGACAACCTCAACAATCGTACTACGTAGTACAAAGTGCAGAGGGCTTGCTGAACACTAAAGAAGACTTGCGGGCTTCACATTAAGAGGTTGGCACCAACAGTGGGAGCACACATAAGAAATACACATCACATGTCGTTTTTATATGCCTTCAAGTCATTCCCGACTTATGATGACCCCCAGGTGATCCTACCACAGGGTTTTCTTGGAAAGTTTCTTTGGAGTAGGTTTGCCATTGCCATCCTCTGAGGATGAGGGAGTGTGATTTGCCCAAGGTCACACAGTGGGGTTTCCATGGCCAAGCAGGGATTTGAACTGGGCTGTCTGCATATAAAAATGCCATGACTTTTACTGTTACAGATGTATAAAGTTGGCTGGGCATGAGGCACAGGCTAGACGTCTGCCTTACTATCATACAATCAACCTATTTGCAGTGGCAACTGTGTGTCAGGGGTGACTGAGGATAGGTGATCGAGGAATCCATGTAGGTGTACTGCTTCTGTGTGATTTCTTTGCCACTGGGGGTGAGTTACTTCCCTGGGCCCTGAAGTTGGACTGAGTAAGCCTACCTGCATCCCAAAGCACCTTAAGAAGACTCCCAAAAGATTCACAAGAGTACAAATCATCTCCATTTCTACCCAGAAACTGGATCCTCCCTCATGTCACCTATCAAAATTTTGACAAAGTGAAAAGGTTGCTACAGCAAAGGGTAAGGTAAGTTAGACAATGGGTGTGCAGGTGATCGAGACCCTGATGCTGAGAAGATGGCCAACATCTTTCTGGGGCATAACATGGGACACAGCCTCCTGGGAATAAGACAATGCAATGAGATGGCAGCTCTCCTGCATTTGCACCACTCCACAGTTCAGAAACAGTTAAGTCTTAGACCTTGGCATTCTAAGAGCTAACTTCCAAGTACTCAGTAACAGAAAGCACCACCACCTTCTTCAGAAAAATGCCAAGTTATTAAATGCACAGGATCAAGACAGAAGGGCTGATTGTATGACTGTTGAGTCAACCAATACTGTATCTAGATTTGGCCTCATACCAAGCCAGTTGGTACATATGAAGCCTTTTATTATGACTCTTACATTTGTTGCATACATAACTTTCAAGATCTATACAGGATCACAGAGAGAAAGGGAAATAACAGGAAAGGCACAAAAAGGGGAAGACATTGTTTGCCTTTAGACAAACACTTTAGCAACAGCCTTGCTGAATCGGATCAAAGGCTCATGAGATCCAGCATCCACTTTCCCACAGTGGCCAGCCACATGCTTCTGGTAAGCCCATAAGAAAGGCATGAGCGCAAAAGCTCCCTTCAGAGACTGCTTTCCAGAGACTGATATTCAGATGACTGCCTCATACTGGAAGTAAAAGACAGCCATCGTGACCAGTAGCCAATGATAAATGATCATCATTATCTGTTCTCATTTCCCTCTAAAGCCTGCATCTGCACTGAAGAAATAATCCAGTTTGATACCACTTTAACTTATGTGGCTCAATGGAATCTTGGGTTTGCAATTTACTGTGGCACTAGAGCCACAATAAAAGTTCTAAATACCCTAAAGGCACAAGATTCCATTTGATCTTGGAAGCTAAGTGCTGAACAGTACTTAGATGGGAGATCATCAATTAATATCAGATGCTGTAAATTTCAAAGATGCAAATGTGAAGGAATGAGTGTACATGTTTTTTTTTCCCCTTTGTATTCCCTAACACTGGGCACAAAAACTCAATGAGAAAAGCAAGTTCTTCTGACCTGGATGTTCAAAGTATATCCATGTGATTAGTGAATCCATAGTTCCTCCATGATTTCATTCTTAGGCAATAGTATAGGTACATTCCAGGCCCACACTATTGCATTAGAAGAAGAAATAAAATTTCACTCTATTGCTGCAAAGCTCTTTAAAAGAAGTAATTTGTGCATGCACTCCAGCACCAAATAGGAGGAACAGACAGTTCTTGAGAACAAAATAATACAATGTGTAAAATATGGCACCAAAACCTTTTTTTAGAAAACAAAATAACAGAACACTGCTGCCAGCGAAAGATATAACCTTGTTCATGTCTGTGGCTTTTTAAAGAAAACACTCCTCTGTTACTGTAGTACCTGAAAACCTACACCAATTCCTAAGAACATTTACTTAGAAGCCAGTCTCAATTATCTAACATGGCTTCTTCACAAGTAATTCTACACAGGATTGCAACAGGACTGCTCTAAAAATCTAACCTTTTACGAGTAACAAGACTGTGCTGGCAGCTTCAGGGGTATTTGCATCACTTATCACAATGCAATATTAACCTGGTGGCCTTGACAGCTACATTCAGCACTGCAGTCACAACAGTAGTAGACATATTTTCAGGGATGGAAGAAACATTATTATCCCAAAGAACAAAATGCAGCATACACAGCACTGTGAAAATGTGGTACTGGAAAGACAGAAGTGTGAACTAAAGTTAAGTGTTGCTTGCGTACATCAAATAGTTACCGATGCTCTTTATAACTGGAAAGAGTATGTGAAAAGGAGTCTACAAGAAATAACAGAAATGTGCCAGCTTCGCCACCCAGTTATAGGTGACTATGCTACCCTATTATTACTGGGTTTGGACAGTATGACTCTGGTTTGACCTTCCACCAAACCACTGTAACATTTTCTGCAACTAGTATTCCAGCCAAAACACATGACTTTTTTTCCAAGACTCAAAAATATGGCTATCACACAGCCCACTTACCACATTCCAGACTTTTTCTGTGTTGTTAACATTATATCCCATACTATCTTTTCCTATGCCAAGCAAAAGTGCAGTGTGTTATGTAATTAAATACACAAAGCAAACAAAACATTTCTTCTTTTCATCATCACTAGTTCAAAATTTTCTCATTCATTTGGAAACAAAACAGGGTATGGTTGTTTTTTTTTAAGGCAGTGGCATCTTCATATATATACCATATAATCTAAGTTTCCCTTTCCTACTACACAAACACCCAGCCTCTATACAGTATAGCTAAAAATGATCAGGTTTGAGGATAGTGTGCCCGAACATTGGATTCCTCCGTGGTAAAGAAACATACTTAGCTCCCTTATATCAGGTTAGACTATCTGTCCATTTTGTTCAATATTATCTACTTTTATTCACAGCAGTTTTCCAGAGTGTCAGACAAAAATACTGTATTTCACATCACTCTCTCAGCATATTAGGCAAAGACTTCAGGGAGCTGAAAAAGAGTAGTGTGTCCCACTCCCCCAAATCCTTTCCCCACCAAAATATACCAAAACCTACAAGACTTTATCTCAGACTGGCTGGACAAGGAGAGAAGGTACAATGCAATATATTATTCTTACAGCAACATTAGACAATGTTTTCAAGACAGAACTACAGGTATGACCTTTTCCCTCACGAGCTATTTGAGGAAAAAATAAACTTCACAAATTCTATCCATAGGAAGAAAAAAAACAAGGTTCCTCCCAGCCTGTCTTGGTTTTCTAAGATCAACACAGGCTACTATCCTGCAGGTCAACGAGGAAAATAGATGACATTCTTTGTCAATATTTTAGGTCTGTCCATTTCTGTTTCTGTTACTATTGGCTTCTGATGGTAAAAAAATCACTCTGATTGCCTATGCAAACATTTGCAATAGCAAGGTTGATGCAAAGGAGAGGGTAGTTTTCGTTAAAGATAGCCATTAAAAAAAAACACAACCTAGCACTAAAAGCTGCCTTCAAACTATCACAAATATGCACACATACCATATTTATGTGGAAATAGTGTGAGAAGAACAGATGCAACATTTTTCCAGACAGAGCAGGCAACAGTTACAGTAGTGAACACTGAAATGAATATTAGCCAGCAGTGCAATCTTTTGCAAGTCTAACTGAGGCATATGGCCCAATAAGAGACAGGTCCCACTGAATTCAATGAAGCTTAATTTCAGGTAAGTGAATATAGGATTCCAGTTCAAGTTCGTTGCCCTAAGGTCTCACCAAAATCCTTGACAAAGGTTTAGTCATGACATAACTCCCACTGAGTTAGTTTGAATCCAACCTTATGTCATAAGACAGCCAGCAATGTTATGTTCCTGGGCATTAGAAGCAGATGATAAAATCTAAGCTGTTGTGTGCTGTGGAAAGTGAATCCTTTCAGCACACACATGGCAATTGCCTAAATAAAACCCTTTTAATTCCTTAAGCAACATAGACATCTTTCCCTGACAGCTTTTTATCATAATAGCCATTAGGGCTGAAGAGCGGGGTATAAATACCAAAATAAATAAATAAATAACACCATATATTTGCTTTCCTATTGTAAGAAATGTCTTTATGTACATATTCGCTACTTCTGTCCTCAATAACTGTTAACTGAACACTGGCAAAAGCCCCAGATGATGAAAAAACATGGAGCTATACAGCACCTGGGTTTGTCTTCTGAGTTCTCCAGGCATATATTTAATACAACCGATTGATTCCAGTAATATCACATAGCATTCTTTTGTCAAATTTCACTATCTCAACAGTACAGTGATCGGGACACATGGTTGAACCCAGCCATTATCAAGTAGTAACTGACTGGCTGCCTCTTGTAAAAGAATGAGGAAGAAATTTTAGCACACTTCCACACCTAGTGAGATTTGGAAAAACTATGACTCAGTAGATGTTTTGCTTGACACTGTGCTGAGTTACTTCTAGTAAAAGACTATCTGCATTCAGATGGTGGGGGGTGGGGGTGGGATCTTGCCAGGCATCTGATTTCATAGAACAGCAGCATTAAGCCATATGGCAAATGAAAATTCAAAAAAAGAGTCCTGTGACACTTTAAAGATGAACATGCATATTACTGCATATCTCTTCATAGAATATAGCTCACCTCATGACATGCACAAAGTAGTGTCTGGTATATCTTATGACCGGTAGTCTGTTGGGCCCTAATATCAAGATAAGTGACCTTATGCAAGCAGGAAAGAACACTGAGCAGTTGCAAAATGTCCATATCCACTAAGGGGTTGTTGTGATGTTACTAAGTAATGGTGTCCATTGGGGGTGGCTGACACCCATCACTCCATGAGCCATATCTATGACTCTTGCTTGTCAAGGCTCTCTGGCTGGTGATCTATTATTCATTTTTGCAATTCACAAATAGGCTTTGATTGGACCTCTGCTACATAGTTATAGATGCGTAAAGTTGCGCACCATTGACCATGATGTAGAACATTGGTCACAAAATACGAGAAGGGGAGTTTGACTGCCAACCAAGAGTGAGGTGGGAGGAAACAAAAAAATAACAAGGCTGTTTTTTGTGGTCCTTAATCCTTCCAGAGTCCCAGAAACACCCTTTTTCTCACCAATAAATAAATAAATAAATAAAACAAAAAGAGGACAGATGTGAATTCTCTTTCCTGGAAGCCTCCAGGAGTGCCTATTCGCCTTATAAATATGTTGCAGGGTGAAGTTGAAGGCTTTCATGGCTGACATACATAGTTTTTTTGTTTGTTTGTTTTGGTGGATTTTTTGGGCTATGTGGCCATGTTCTGGAACATTTTATTCCTGACATTTCACCAGCGTCTGTGGCTGTGGCTGACATCTTCAGAGAATGCTGGCATGGAAGTGAGTGGCGTATATACCGTATACTGTGTGACTCTTGGTTGAGAGGAAGTGATTTACATGTTAATCTGTGTGTTGGTCTGTTGTTGAATGGCAAGGCCTCAGGGTGGGAGGATATGCAAGCAGGATTTGTGTCTGCTTAATTCATGGTCCATTGTCTGCTGGGGAATCCTCACCCTGAGTGGTTTTCATTTGCTGGGTCTTGATTTTGTTGTTTTTCAGGACTGGAAGCCAAACTTTGTTTGCTTTAAGAGTTTCTTCTTTCCTGTTAAAGTTGCCCAGGTGTTTGTGGATTTCAATGGCATCCCTGTGCATTCTGACCTGATAGTTGTTGGCATCGTCCAGAATGTCAGTGTTTTCAAATAGCATTTTATGCCCAGGATGATTTATAACATGTTCTGCTACTTCTGATTTTTCTGGCTGACCCAGTCTGCAGTGTCTTTCATGTTCTTTGATTCATGTTTGAACATTGAGTTTGGTGTCCCTATGTAAACTTGTCTGCAGCTGCATCGTATGCGGTAAACGCCTGCAGCTGTGAGAGGGTCTCTCCTTCCTTCACTGAGCGCAACATTTCCTGGATTTTCTTGATTGGTTTGTAGATCATTTGGAGGTTGTGTTTCCT
Organism: Urosaurus nigricauda; assembly: GCA_034509955.1. Classification (NCBI taxonomy): domain Eukaryota; kingdom Metazoa; phylum Chordata; class Lepidosauria; order Squamata; family Phrynosomatidae; genus Urosaurus; species Urosaurus nigricauda. Next base: position 95,183,837 of record JAOEGL010000003.1, read on the forward strand.
CACCACTTTCTCTATTCTGTCTGTGACTCCTTTGATATATGGTAAACCATGTTTCTGAACCATCTGAACAACATCCACCTGAACGTCCAATTCACACTGGAAAAAGAAAAGGAAGGAACATTGCCATTCTTGGGAGTCCTGGTCATCCTCAAACCAAACCAACATTTAGGCCACACAGTATACAGAAAACCTACACACATGGACAGATACCAACACAAGAACTCCAACCATAACCCAAGACAAAAAGGAAGAACAATAAAAACACGGGTAAACTGGGCAAAATGAATCTGTGAACCCAACTTCTTGGAAGATGAATTGAAGTACCTAGAATTGAAGCAGCTAGACTGGGATCTACAGGCTAATGGTTACTCCAGCTCAGACATCAGAAGGGCTCCCAGGCCCAGAAAAATCCATAGGAGTGAAGACAAACAACCACCCAAAGAGAAGGTATTTTTACCATATGTAAATTGGAAATGAATTGAACACACACAACAACAACAAAGGTTGAGAGAGGGCCGTCAATCAGGACAGACACAATTTTTGTTACTCACGCCATTCAGAAATCAGGAGCAGACCTACCATTAGGCAGAGTGGAACAACTTCCTCAGGCAGCCGATGCTGTCGAGGAGGCAGGTCCCACTCCCCTGAATTAGCCTATTGCCCTCCATGGTAGTAGAGGATCCCATCCCATCATCAGTCATAACAAACTGTTCAACTGCTAGTCCAAACAGCTTTTGAACACAGACTAGGAAACAGGAATAACGGTTCTTTGATTAAGGCAGCAAAATATCGTGGGCCAGAAATGCATGTTGTGCATTTGTTGGCCTGTTTTCATTCCCCAGCTTGTTTCATGGGGAGAAGTGGGTAAGAAATAATAATTAGTAGTAGCAGTAGTAGTCATATTACAGAAAATACAGAAAATAGGTATCCACCAGCAGATCCAGATACACTTTCTGCCCTTCTCTGCCTTAAGGACAGACTGGTTGGAGGGATCTGATAAATGCAGTCCGAACAAGTAACTCTTCCAAGAGCTGTATAAAACACACAAACCTGTGCAACACACTAGGAATAATAAAGAATTAAGCAAGATAAGCTTTCTTCTGACAGTTCGATATTTCATTACAATTCAGATAAATGTCACTTATACAAGCAGCCATAGTCTACTATCACACAAGCCCTTGTGCATGGCTTTTGGAATCTGGGGAAAGGAGAAAGATCTTTCTGACTAAATACAACTGTATATATAATCAAAGCAATAATGCAACTGCAAGAATGAAATAAGCAACAAAAAGGGTCAATAGAGAGTTGTACAAAGCTCCTGCTTTTCTGGCTTTACTTTCAGTTAGGAAAGTAGCCACAGCAATGCTAAAGATATTATATTTATCTCTGGTAGTGGAGTTTAGGGTTTTGTAGGTCATGCCTGGAGTCCAACCCACTATGAAATGTTGTTCATTCAACACTGGTGCAAGAGGAAAGACAGGAGAAACAGTGAAGAGAAACACTGTTCTGTGAGGAGAAAGAGGTGGAAGCTGTACCTCTTCTACAAGGCACAAAATGTCATTTAAAAAATAGAGCACCACTCTGTGACTATTTGGGAAATCTAAAAAGGCAATAGGATCTGTTAACTGCTTTTCTCCAGCACACTCAGTTCATATTTTGCATTCATAATTAATCTAGGAGTCAACAAGTAGCAAATGGTGGACTCTCCCAGTTAGTGTAATGGCTGTTTCCATTTTGGTCACTGTAGGTTCACAGATAGATTAACTTGGTGTGTTGATCTGAATTAATTTTGTGCATGCAAATGTAACAATACACCTGTTTAACCCTAGTACTGAATGAGGCTTAAGCATTTGTAAGCATTTGCAAGACTGCAGCTTGAAGCTGCCATCCATGCGTACTTGGTTTACCTAGAAATCAATAGTACAGTGGGAGGTGTACAAATGGGTTTATATGAGAGCCAGCAAATGTAATGTCAGAGTATCAGATTAGGACTTAGGGTGCATCTACACTGTAGAAATCATGCAGTTTGACACCACTTTAAGAGATGAAACTCCATCCCACGGAACCTTGGGATTTGTATTTTTACAAAGTGTTTAGCCTTCTCTGCCCAAAACTGCTGGTGCCTCACAAAACCATAAGGATTCTGTAGGATGGAGCCATGGCAGTTAACATGGTGTCAAACTGTGTTATTTCTACAATGTAGATGCAGGAAAGCTAGGTTCAAATTAGAATCCAACTAAAATGCTCACTGGTCGCCCTTGGGCCAATTCTTTCTCGACTAGTAGCCCAAGACATTTTACTGCCTGAGGCCGAACATCAGTCTGCACCCCTGTCAACCGACCAAAGCACATAGTACCCAAAACCAGCCAAATTTCTACATGGCACTTGAAGGGGGTGTGAATCAGAGAGGCACCACTTCCCATCCCAGACAATAAAAATACGACAAAGTGGTTAACAGAGCCGCTGAGGTGTAGTGGTTTGAGCATCAGACTTTGACTTTGGAGACCAGGGTTCGAATCCCTACCCGGCCATGGAAGCCCACCTTGGGCGAGTCACATACTCTCAGCCCTGGAAAATTGACAACGGGTTTGCTGCAAGGTTGCCATTAGCTGGAAACAACTCAAAGGCACACAAAAACAACAACAACAACAGAGTGGTTAATGTAGTGCTCAAAATGTGCTGCCTCATCCTGCCTAAAGGTAGAGCCTGCCCTGTCACTATCTCTCAGCTTCACCTACCTTACAGGGTTTCTGGAAGGATTAAATGTGGGGGAACCAGCAAAGCAGACCCACCTTCAGCCCCCAAGAAGGAAAACACAGCATACAAAGGTAAGGTGCTCAATAAAAAAACTGAACAGAAAACCTGACCAAATGCAATGACACAAAAATAAAATGCAAACTGAAAATCTGAACCAGCCCAGCCTATGCTATAATGCTGCCCAGGTGCACAACCAAGGGGTCAATCTACTCCTAAACCACCCTCCAACCATCCCATTGAAGACAAAAAATTAAAAACCAAGGCAGAGGAAAGGACATTTTCAAGCCCAATCCTGGACACAATCCTTGCTCAGCAGTACAAACTCCAACAGGACAAGTCCAAAGCGGAAGGGAAAAGAAAGAAAGAAAGATTTAAATGATTTAGACGATTTGATTATATGATTACAAAAATTGACTTAAATATATTTTATTATTGTTATGGGGGATTATGTGTTGTTTTAGGAAGGGAGGGGACAATGGAATGTATTTTCACAGTGTGTGATTTATTTTATATTGTATTTTTCCACTGCTATAAGCTGCCTCGATCCTGTCGGAGAGGAGGGATATAAAATAATAAAATAGTATTATTATTATTGTTGTTCTTCTTCTTGTTGTTGTTGTTGTTAGAAAGAAATTCAAGCCACAAACAAACAAACGACAACTTGGCCAGGGGTTCCTCTTAAGGTGGCTTGAAGCAAAGGACAGGTCTGAAGGAGAACCAAAATACAGCATAAAAGTTTAGCCCAGTTTCAAAGCAGGACAGGCAACAAGAAAAGAACAGAAGAGAAGAGAAGAGAAAAAGAGAAAAGAACAGAAAAAGAGAAATGAAAAACACCTTCTGAAATCTGTGGTTATCTCATTCTTTATTACCTGTTCACATAACAAAATATCAGCAATATCAGCCAAAGCAGGTGAAGTAAAGCCTCCTGACCCCACTACCCAATTCCCCAGTGATACCCCCAACTTTAATGCGCGTTAACTGCCCGTGTGGACAGGGCTCACCTTGGTGATGATGAGGGGCTCCCCATGCTCTCGTCCTCCTTTCAAGGTGAAGCCCCAGGGCGCCCCTCCACTCAGTTGCACCTCCACCAGGTGGTTGGGGGGCTCCCCTTGGCTACTACTACTAGCCTCCCCCAGAAGCATAAAGAGGGGCTGCTGCTGCTGCTGCTGCCCAGGCTCCAAATAACCCGGGTTCAACCCGGATCCTGGGTCTGGAAACCTCACCTCCAGCTTCTCCATGGTGGAGAGAGGAAAAAACTGCTCGCCTCTCCTCCTTAAGTTGGAGCAATGAAGGGAAAGAGGGACCTAAAAGCCAGACAAGTCCAGCAGCCCCACTTTCCTGGCTGTCCTTCTTCTTCTTCTTCTTCCTCCCATATTCTTCTGGGGATTGGGAAGGAAGGGATTCAGGGGAAAGGGGTCAAGCCCCTTCCTCAGCAGGGCTCCTCCTCCAGTCCTCCTCCTCCTCTTGGTTTTTGTTATTTTAATTTTTGCACCCAACAAGAGATTGTTGCAAGAGTTGTTGTGGCTCCTCCTTGCAAAAGGGACTGAGTGACTACTAGGCAAAAGGACCCTAGGAAAAGGGGGATGCAAAACAAAAATGAAGGGAAAGGGGAAAAGCAAAGGGGGATGTGTTGCAATCCTTCCTTTCCTCTCCCCCCCCCCCGAAAGGAGTTTGGTTTCGGGTATAATAATATGCTGTGGGTGGGGACTAGAGGGAGTTTCCATCCCCACTGAGGGAAAGGGGCTGGGTCCAACCAAAGAAGAAGAGGCAATGGGTGGGAATGCTGCTGCTGCTGTGCCAAACAAAGAGACCCCTTTCCTTCCCCCATTTTGGGAGGGAAAAAGGGAAAAGGGGAGGGAAAAGGAAAGGAAACCCTGGTCCTAGTCCTCCTCCCCCCCACCAGGGAAAGAGGGAGACCCTGGCCTAGGCTGACCAGGTGTCCTCCTTTTCCAGGACCTGCCCCACCACTACACTTCAGCCTTCTGTCCAGGAGGAGTTTCCAAAATGTCCACCACACACACACTTTGGAGGAGGAGTGTTTATATTTATTTATGTTCATATTATATATAACATAATTATAACTAATATAATTTATATTATATATAAAATATATTTTTATATATTACATTTACATTTATATTATATATTTATTTATATTTATAGGAGTGTTTCTAGCCACTAGGTGACTTGGGGCAAGTCACACTGTCTCAGCCTCAGAGGATGGCCATGGCAATGGCAAAGGTGTCCTTTATTTCAGCCTTCTGTCCAGGAGGAGTTCCAAAATGTCCCCTTTTAGAGCAGGGGTGTGTGTGTGTGTGTGTGTATAGGAGTGTTTTTAGCTACTAGGTGACTTTGGGCAAACTACACTCTCTCAGCCTCAGAGGATGGCAATGGCAAAAGAGTTCTCCATTTCAGCCTTCTGTCCAGGACGAATTCCCAAATGTCCCCCTCTTTACAGCAGGGATAAATATACACATATACATATATATATATATAGGAATGTTTCTAGCCACTAGGTGACTTTGGGCAAGTCACACTCTCTCAGCCTCAGAGGATGGCCTCCATTTCAGCTTTCTTACCAGGAGGAGTTCCCAAATGCCCTCCATTCTGAGCAAGACTAAGAAGCCAGAAGCATTTGTGTGAATGCTTTCTGCCTTTCATTTGGCCATTTTCTCCACCACCACCACCCCTCTTGAATGTCCCCATTTTGCAGTGTCTTCTTGTCCTCCTTTGCAGTCAGGATGCTACCCTGCCCAAGGACCCCCTAAGATCAAGAAAAAGTGGGTTTTCATGAGTTAATTGCATGGAAAGCCAGCATGGTGTAGTAGTTTGAGTCTTGGGTTATGACTCTGGAGACCAGGGTCCAAATCCTCGCTCAGCCATGGAAACCCACTGGGGTGACCTTGGGCAAAATCACACTCTCTCAACCTCAGAGGAAAGCAAAGGCAAACACCACCTCTGAATAATAATAATAATAATAATATATTACTTTTAGGGGGTTTGCAGCTGGTGGCACTGCTGGTAACCCCAGAATATTATTACTGTTATTGTTATTATTAATGTTTGTTCTTGTTCTTATTTGGAGATTTACAGTTGGTGGCACTGATGGCAACCCCAAAATGATGATGATGATTGTTATTATTATTATTGGGGGAGGGTTTGCAGTTGGTGGCACTGCTGGTAACCCCAAAATAATAACAACAGCAACAATTTATTATTATTATTATTATTATTATTATGGAGTTTGCAGCTGATAGCACTGCTGGTAACCTCAGTATTTTATTATTATTATTATTATTATTATTAATTTTTGTTCTTATTTTTGGGGGGTTTGCAGTTGGTGGTACTGCTGGTAACCCCAGTATAATAATAATAATAATAATAATAATAATTTTTGTTCTTGTTATTATTTGGGGGTTTGCAGTTGGTTGCACTGCTGGTAACCCCAAAATATATTATTATTACTACTATTACTACTACTATTAGGGGGTTTGCAGCTGGTGGAACTGGTGGTAACCCCAGAATGATGATGAGGAGGAGGAGGAGGAGGAGGATTTTCTCGAATGTTCTACATTTTGCAGTCAGGACCTGTGGTCACACTGCCCAAACTGAAGACACACCATTATTATTATTATTAATATTATTATTATTATTATTCGGCCTTGTGTGTGTCTCTCTGTGACTCTTTCTGTTTTTCAAAGGGAAGAGGGCGTTTATTATTTGGGCCCCATCATGGTTTCTGGGTTCTTTTTTATTGCCCTGTGCCTTTCCCTCAGTAGAGCAGAAATGGCGGGGAGAGAGAGAAAGAGGAGGGAAGAGAGACTAGGTTTAGTTTGGACGCCATCTATCCCCAGAAGAGGCCCTCTGCTGGTAGCTACAGGAATAGCAGCAGAGGAGAGCTCCTAGTGTGCCTCTCTACAATGGCTGCAACTGCATCAACCCTGGAGAAATAACAACCCTGTTTGGCACTGGTTTAGCTCTTTTCTGGCTCAAGGCTATGGAATTCTGGGAGTTGGAGTTTGTTGTGGGGCCCAGGGGGCCCCACAACAAACTCCAACTCCCAGAATCCCATAGCAATTGACCCAGACAAAGAGTTAAAGCACTGCCAAACAAGGTTATTAGTTATTATTTCTCCAGCTATCGCTGTTACAAATCCCAGGTTTCTGTGATATGGAGCTACAGCACTTAAAGTGGAGTCAAACCACATTATTTCTACAGTGCAGATACACCCTAATTTAAGACATCAGGGCTGCAATATTCAGACAAAAGTTAAAACTTTCAGTAGTCAGCCCTGGTTAGTACTTGGGTGGGAGACTGCCAAGAAATACCAGGCGCTGTAGGCAGGAGGCAATATTCAAAGGCAGGCAATGGCACAACATCTCTTGAGTATTCCTTGCTTAAGAAAACATTGTGACTATCTTGGGGTCACCACCAGTTGAGAGAGGCAACTTGAAGATGGTCACAAGAACTGCTGGATCATTAGATCTTTCTTGTTCCAGTGTTTTCACATTGCGTGCCTTGAAGTTGTGTTTCCAACTTATGGTGACTCTAAGGCAAACCTGTCCCCAAGTTTTCTTGGCAAGGTTTGTTCAGAGATTTGCCGTTGCCTTTTTCTAAGGCTGAGAGAATGTGACCCAGATTACCCAGTGGATTTACATGGTTGAACCTGGAGAAATCTAACCCTGATCTCCAATGAGGTTTGCCACTACACCACACTTGGTTCTCAGATGTCATCTGTACTTATGGGTTTTTCTGAAACTTTTACAGAGAACAGGATTCTAGGAGCAGCCATGGTTACAATCTCTGTGGGAAGGAAGGAAGAGCTAAATGGTTTTTCAAAGTAGGTAGAAAACTGAGTAATGAAGTGAATTCAAAGTGTGTAGTTCTTGAAAGAAGGAAGGGTCACAATGACATCAGTGCTGATAAGTATGTGTTTACAAACTATGGGACTTTGCACTTATTTAATACTCAGCCAGCTTATTATTTTGCACCACAACTTCCTTTCTTCCACTTCCTCTTTGCAGATAATTCTCTGAGACAATTAAACATTAAACTAAAACGACACAATCCAAATGAAGGATCACTGCAAGTTCATTCTTTATAAATGGGTGTTGCATTGATGGTCTGCTTAATGTTATATTTTTCTACTCCTGTTAGGTATGTCTGCAACAAATACACGGGTCATGAGCTGGAATATGGTGCCATCAGGATTTGGGGGCAGAGTTCCAGCACCCTAGTGAACAAAATAAATGGGAAGTCCCACAACAGAAGTGTGACTGACTGGCCATATTGAAGTAAAATTAAAAGATGCCAGTTTAGTTTTAAATTAGAAATGGAAATCATGCTGCCCTCCAGAGGTGGTTGGATTGTGTAGCAGCCGATGATGAGAATTTGCAGTCCAGTAACATCTGGAGGGTTGCATGATGCCCATCCCTGGTCTAATAAAATTAAGTAAACATCCTACTCTCTGTGAGAGCATATGTCTCAGTGTATGTGAATTGGCAATAATGGCTGAGAGTGTATTCATTAGTGTGTTCAAAAACGTGGCTACATTTTTGGAACTCATTGCAGCTTTACTGTGTATGATATAGTGTCTGTCAAACCACATTGGTCTTTCCCATATGACAATATCTGTAGGGCTGCATAATTCCCACATTCCCAATTATAAATAGTGGAAAGGTTGTGGCTGGGAAAACCGTGGTTTTTGATAAGGCTTACTGGTGAGTTTAGCTTGTGGTGAGTTTAGCTTAGGTTGCTGTGCATATTGTAGCTATAGTAATATTGACTCCTTCAGTGCATGTGAAGAGCGGGTTGATACCTGCAAATGCTCATGCTGAAATAAATCAGTCAGTTTCAAAGATGCTGCTAGAATCTAGACTACCACTTCCCCTTCTGCCCCACTTTACTTCTTATGTTGTGACAGAACGACACCGCTATCTTTTTTTCAAAATATACAGTACTATTCAAATAATCTAACTAGTAGAGCTCCATGGAACCATAGGATACAAAGGAGCCTAGATAAAGCAGGGACCCAGAAAATAAGAAGGCAAGAGACATGATAGCTTGAAAGGTTTTAAAAAATGAGAATATTGATATATGAGAAGACATTGATAGCATATAGCCAGATGGGAAAGACACTCACTGCAAAATTTGTGTGAAGAGCCCTTACTCCACTCACTAGTCATTTGTAGCAGAAATAATGCAATGAGCAAGTAAGGGGAGCAGAAGAGAGGAAATATGAAAGGGTTAGGAATTGTGCAGCCTTCCAGAACTATTGTTGCTTTTGAACTACAACTTCCAGAATCCCCTAGCCATCATATCCAATAGTAAGTAATATTGGGAGCTGTTATTCAACAACATCAGGAGTTTGCACAGTTTCCAGCAGTAGCTTAGGGAGGAGAATTTGCTATTAAGACATAGAATAAGACATTAATTTGAACTAATCAGTAAATCTTTAGATGTGGGCCTCTGATTGCTGAAAAAAGTATGAACGGCCCTTAATGTAGGGGACCCTTCAGTGTTGTCAGGACCAATGGTCAGGGATCAGTGGAATTGCAGCTCAACATGAGAAGTGCCCCAACCAAGTCCAACAGTAGTGATTCCCACCATTAACTTATACCTATAATTTTAAAAATGGAAGAGCTTTTCAGTCTTTCTTTCATCATACTCCAGGTGAAACCTAAAACAATCAGATACCAGACAGTATCTCGTTTGAAGGTCTTTGGTGCAGTGCTTTGAATGTATGACTGACACTGGAGTTTATCATACAACAGAATTTGGGGGTATAATGCAATGGCAATCTGAACGCAATCATGGGGTTTCACATTATTGCAAAAGAGTGTATCTCACGCAATTTTGGGCAATGGGGAGTCATTTTCAGGCAATGGGAAGCCATTTCTGAACGCATTCCGAAAGCAATCAGATTTCATGTAAATTTGCTAAACTAGCGAATTCACATAATTGTGAATTGGCTCCATTCACAACTGAGAGTAATTCCTCCCATGTGAACTCCTGTGACTCTGGAGACCTGGATTTGAATCAGTGTGAAGACATGGAAACCCACTGGATGATTTTGGGCAACTCATACTCTCTCGGCTTCTGAGGGGGGCAAAAGCATATCTGCTGAAGAAACTTCTGAACAAACCTTGCAAAGAAAACCTTGTGATAAGTTTGCCTTGTGTGTGTGTGGCAAGTGTGTATGTGTTTGCCTTCAAGTCGCCTACAACCTTATGGTGTCTCCCATTAATTTCATAGGGTTTTCTTAGGTAAGAAATACTCAGAGGTGATTTTGTCAGTTCCTTCCTCTGAAATATAACCTAGGTACATGGTATTTGTTGGCATTCTCCCATCCAAGTACTAACTTTGCTTAGCTTCCATGATTGTGCCCCCCTACTCTGAACTTTATACTACTATCCCTAGCTTTTTGGAAATGTCGAAGCAATTCACCTTAAAGGCTCCTTCTAGTAAATGCACACCAAAGAAAGAAAAGTATAATCTCTCTCTTACTCCCGCCCCACTTCCTTTTCACAACGGTATTTTATTGCTGGGAGGAAATTACTTTGAATCCTTAAACTTCATTACAATATTTACAAGCAGGCATTGTGTCTCAAGTCATACTGTCCTCATGCTGCCCCAGACATGAATTTCAAAACAACCTGTTTCTTCTCATTCAATTATAGGGAAGTAACCCTTTCAGCTATGTAATGGAAACAAACTGTGAAAACAAACTTATCTTTCAGAAGATAAAATATAAAAATATTACAGTTCTCAGAAGCATAAAATAAGAGTCATTTTCAATTATGGTCCCCCTAACCAACATATAATGTTAACATTTTTTATTGAGCAACATTTTTTAAAATCACTCTTTTGACCATCTTGCTGTTATACTGCTTCAACTTTTAAAAGTGGTATGGTGCTAGCTTATCCAGAAAGATAAAATCCTATCCAGTCCAGAAGTCAGTAACAGTTGATCCATCTTACTTATCAGTTCAGATAAATGCTGTAATTGTAGGCATACTGCTTTTAAGAGAAGAACTCCTGAACACAGTAGAATTTACCTCTAAATAGATAAACATAGGATAAGGTTTAAAGAGTGCAATCCAGCAAATGAATTGAAAGCGACATTCATTAATTACTTCACTGCAATATTGCTTTGATTTCCTTGTTGGGTTGTGTACTCAAAGGTGAGTTCTCTTTGTCACTTGGTTTTTAGGATCAGTGGAGTTTATAGAGAAGCCAGAACCCCTTGAATGGAAAGCAGGACCAAGGGCAATACTGTACATGATATCCCTATGTAACTGCCAACACTTCCAGGAGGTTGTATTGTGGTGGAAATCATATGAATAGTAGAAGCCAATTGCATTTTGGAAGAGGTTTTCCAGTATTCTCTAGAAGTTTCAAAATATCTCTGTTGACTTATTCAAAACTGACCAGCTTATTTCATTTCATATGTGTGAACTGTTAGCTTTGAATAAAATGTTTGCTGAAAGTTGTTGAACTGCTCCTTTTTTGTGGCATAGGAACCTATCCCTATTCTTTTTGTGTTATTTCTACCTCTAGAATATTTTGTTTGTTTGTTTGTTAAAGAGGTAATACTCAGGAACACATCAGCTTTGTTAACTGAGGTATACTTGTAGTATCTTTCTGTGGCATCATACTGCTGTCAAGGTTGTGTAAAGCCAGAAAGTAAGATGGAACCTTGATGGGAGGATGTGACTAAATCAAAATATGGAAAGTATGGCCTGTAAGCCACATGTCCACCCCAAATTTTTGGGGGGACAAAATAATTTTTTTAAAAAATCCCACTGTGCTACCTAAGGATTGTAGTGAGGAAATAACATTGTTATCATTGTTGTCACCACCACCATCATCCCACCTTTTCCTCAGTCTGGAACAATTACAGTTGAAACAGACTTAGTTAAAAATTAGTAACATACAAAAATTAGAAAAGCAATTAAACCATCATAAAATTGAAACCAGTAAAATAAATCAACAACAAATGGAAGAATAAATGGATGTCCGGCACATTATATAAGCTTTGTTTTCCCTGAAACGAACATTGGCTTACCTTGTGAGATGTTTGTTTTCAGCGATGAGGGCGGAGTCATCCTTCATGAGGGTTGGTTCCCCCTGTTTGCTCCAATCAGGCAGGACTATGACTTTTGGGCGTGTCCACCAGGGGAATCCATCCCCCTTGTTTGCCCAGTCAATGTATAGCCAAGCAGAGAGAGTTTATAACAATGAAGAAATACTAACAACAATAGAGAAAGTTTAACCATTTAACTATAACAATTCTAGACACTAGAACAAGGATCCTATTAACCTTACAACACCCCCCGACACCGAGAAAAAATTCCTCAGTTACGGGTGGGCAGGATGACTCCGCCCTCATCGCTGAAAACAAACATCTCACAAGGTAAGCCAATGTTCGTTTTTCCAGCGTTGAGGGCGGAGCCATCCTTCATGAGGGACATACCAAAGCTCCCTAGATGGGTGGGAACTGAGGTAAGGAATTATAGGATGGATTGAAGGATCCGTCTACCAAATGATGCCCCAGCCAGTTGGAAGGCATTGATTCGGCAGCGACGGATAAATATGGAAGGAGATGACCAAGCGGCCACCCTGCAAATATTGGAGAGAAGAACATTAGTGGTTAGGGCAGCAGGTGTGGCAGCACTGTGAGCGGAATGAGCGCTGACCCTTCCTTGCAGCGTATTACCCATCATCGACTCACACTGAGAGATGCAAGCCCAGATCCATCAAGCCAGGGTCGATGAAGAAAAACTTCCCAGGTATGTAGGACCGAAGGAGACAAATAGACTGTCTGATTTGCGCCATCGACAAGTGCGTTTGATGTAAATACACCGAACTCTGCCTACATCTAGTGTGAGCCAAGTCTTTTCAAGTTCCTTTTTGGGGTCAGGAACGAATGAAGGGAAAATGATCTCCTGTGCTCTATGAAATGTGAAGTTAACTTTAGTCATGAACATCAGATCCCGTCAAGCAGAACTGAATCCTCGCAGAAGATGCATATTTCACTCCTGTGGATAGTGCTCCTGGTTCAGAAAACCTTCTAGCTGAACTAATAGCATTAAAAAAAAAAATACTGTTTTCCAGGTAAGAAACTTAATATCAACTCTGTCAAGTTATTCAAACTGTGGTTTGGTTAATGCCTGAAGAACTACATGAGGGTACCAATTAGGGTATCTGTGAACTGTGGGAAGTTTAATAAGAGAAGCTGTTCTCAAAACTTTATATATACACCCTCTCTCACACACACACACATATATATGAATGATTAGACAGTTTCTGGGACAGTATGATTGGAAGAGCTGATGTCCAGTAGGTGCCTTTCAATATCCACATGTGAAGGTTTAATCCTGGATATGGTATTTGACCTTGAGTTAGGAGATCTTTGTGATTGGAAGACGAACTGGTTTCGTGACATCTGGAAGATCTCTGGAAACCCTGCCCTTCTGAAGTCACGAGAGACGAGACCGGAGCATCTACATGAGGGATCTGGAGTTTGGCTATTGGGAGCCACAAACATGCTTCCCGTCACCCTAAGCTGGCATCCAACCTTATGTGGAACTTCAACAGGGCCTAAATCAGGCAATCCTCTACAACTGGCAGCAAAAACCACCATTCAAAGAGGTTTGATTTAATCAGTGTATGTCAGAACAGATTATTTATGTGTACCATCTGTTTTTTGATACAGCTAGAAGAACTACTGTAGGCTCCTGGCATGAAATGGTGTTCATGCCAAACGATTAACTGAAACAGATCAGGCAGTGTAGATGCACCAGTAACACTAGGTCCAATAACTGGGAACAACCTACCTGCTCGAGGGTGTTCTTCATGGATCTTACCCTTTGCTTGGTCAGGTAGACTGGTCAGCGATGTGTCTACAACCACTCCAAAGTGATGCAGGTTCTGAAATGGAACTAGGTAGTTCTTTTCGTAAATTACCAGAAAAACATGTCTGGATAGGAAAGAAATCACAACTCGACATCTTATATATATCCTATGGGAGAGAATGAGATCTTATCAGGGCATTTGAAATTATGGGTCTATATGAAGGTCCCACTATTTTTAAGGCGTATCTATCTGTGTAGTGCGTGTCACAGAAGAAAACAACAGACTGAATGGTAGAACCTTGTATGGAAAGGTTGGTAAGATATTTGTGATAACGTGGTAGCTTGGGCTGTGGGCAGGAGACCACTACCCAAAAAACAGGAACACACAAAAATCTTGGAGGAGACGTGTCTCCAGACTTGTCTGGATAATCTCCCATCTGAACCTGTGATTATTATAACTCAATTGTTATTAGATAGATAGTATAGTGTTGTTGTTGATGTTTTTATGGCCTCAATATCAATCAGACATTTTGTGACTTTTATATCAATCTATGTTTGTTTGCCTTCCTCTACCTTAAGGAGGCAATGAAAAGTCATATGAATGGTATAGAAAAATATATCAAAGTATATTTTAACAAACAGCTTCATTTCATTTATATACCGCTTCATACCCTTAAGGAGTGTCTAAGCGGTTTACAATTGTAAGCTATTTGCCCCTCAACAATCTGGGTACTCATTTTAGCGACCTCGGAAGGATGCAAGCCTGAGTTGAGCTTCAGCCCTTTGCTGGTCTTGAACTCGCCACCTTATGGTTTTGAGTGAGTGGCTGCAGTACAGGCATTTAACCACTGCGCCACCAGGGCTGACATTTAAGGATGTTGAGGTCTTCTTATTATTCCTAGTCTCAGCCAAGAGACTTTATTCCAAACAATTTGTCCCCATTAAGTGGTGAGAATCTTAGATATTTTTTGTAATGGGCATTTTTATGTGTCAGTTCTTTAGTCAAAGTCTGTCCTTGAACTGGTCTTGGATTACATCCAATCTCATTTAGGCTAGTGTCTCCAGACATAGCCACTACCTTTAACCATAGTTAATACCCTGATAGTACTTTATTTTGACCTTAAGTGTTTGTTTGTTTGACAAGTGGGCTAGGCCACACATGTTTAGCCCCAGAAAAAAAAAGGAAATAGCAGACACCTTAGTTGAGCATAAACTCTGGCAGCCACAAGTGGCATCTGTTGATTCTCATGACAAAGAGGGCTGAGATGTAACCATATATATGTAAACAGCTATTGGATTTAGAATCACAATAATAAATTATGGAGGCCTTGTTAATATCCTCATAAAATCTGCATGAAATGGAGTATTTGGTGTTGAAGGCCCAGGCTTGGAGGAGGGAGGAATATCCTTCCCTGAGGAAATCAGGATGGATCATCCTCTAGCTTCAACTGGTCAGAGTTGACATTAAATTCCAATATATAAGTTGTTTTGTACAATAATACCATAAAACAAGTACAGTAATAATAAACAAATACAGTAATAATGAAGGATCATCAGTCCCCAAACATCTAACAGATTTCAGGAGCTTTCAGGAGGTACTGAAAGGCCCTCATCTTTATTTTTTATTTTTAACTCTTTTTCAGATCACATTCCTCTTCTGAGGAGTGAACTATAGGTATTATTTTCCTTTGTTTTACAAAAGGCATATTAGTTAGCAGAAGCAGCAGGCCTTTCCTTTTCTGCCTAGCTGCCCTTAATCAAAATGGCTGCCACACCTTCAGTTCCAGCTTTGCCTATTATTTTTAAAAAGGCAAGCACAATAAATAAATGTCTTTTTGGCCAAATTCTCCCAAGGAGAGATTGACACCTTAGACCAGGGGACAATGGGGCAGAAGCAGACTCCCTGCACCTGGAAATCCTTTTGTTAATCCTCTCTGATCCCTTCAGTCTGAGTGGATCTTGGAGGAAGGAGAGGAGAAGGCAGTTGGTTTTGGAGGGAAACTCTCCATTTGAATCTCTGAAGCAACTGAAGCCTCCTTCAAAGCTGGCAATGCAAGTCAGAAACAAATCTCTTCGGTAAAGCTTAACCCACAAACATAGGATTAAGGACTGAATCCTCACTCACCTCTTGAAATCTGCCTTCTCTCTCTCTCTCTCTCCCACTGTCCAAACCTCTTGCCGGGTTTGATGTCCGCAGTGGGGCGCAATCTGGCCAGGGACAGGGCCTCCAGCCGCGCCAAGGTCTGTCAGGGTCTCTATCTCACCACCCTGGGGCTGGTGTTCTGGCCCCCCTCAGACCATTCTCCCTCAGAGGCAGAAGAGGACTGAGATTTGGAGAGAACATCCTCATCTGAGGATTTTAACCGCAAGCATTTTGCTTCTTAGCCTTAGATGGCGCTCTCCATTATGTTTATGCTTGGAGGAATAAACCTGAAGTAGCATTGGCATGGCTCCCGCCTTTTTTGAGTTTGAATTTGTGCGCCAAGGAGGAACGTTTGGGTGCAAATTTGCCCTGCTCCAAAGGGGAATGGCATCCCTGGAAGAGCGGGAGGCGGGGGGGAAAGAAGAAGAGGGTTCCCTAGGTCTCCTGGAATTGTAAAGGAGCCTGTCCCTCTGTGAGCCCGACTCCAGGGGCTGAAGGACCACTGAGCTCCCTCCAGTGAGCTTGGGGTCCATCTTGGAGGGATGACTTTCCAAGGGGGAGAAGGCGTCCCTCGAGAATCTGAAGAATGAGGGAGAGGAAGATAATTCCCTGGCCCTCCTTTATCTCTGAGTCCTTTCTGCCTCTGACCCTGACTCTTGGGAAGAATTCTCTGCCACGGCCTTAGCCTGAAAACGGGCCCCTCTCTGAGAGGAGACCGTTTGGGAGGCAATACAGGATTGCGCCAGCTGTAAGGCTAGTAAGGAGGAGAAGGGAGCCGACGTTCGGGAGGGAGAGGCTGCAGGGTACCCAAGCTGCTCACTGCAGCATTACTCACATTTCTCTCGGCGTCCTCCTTGCTGACCGCACCCTCCCGATTTCGGGACAGGTTCCTGCGGTCTCTCGCGTCCTCCTTGCTAACCGCACCCTCCCGATTTCAGGACAGGTTCCTGCGGTCTCTCGGCATCCTCCTTGCTAACCGCACCCTCCCGATTTCGGGACAGGTTCCTGCGGTCTCTCGGCATCCTCCTTGCTAACCGCACCCTCCCGATTTCGGGACAGGTTCCCGCGGTCCGGCGCCTTCAAGCGCGGAGAAAAGGGATATCCCTCCTCCGGCTGCGCCGAGCGGCCTACAGGCCGCACCTCCCGGGTCAGGGCTGATCCATTCCTCTTGTGGAGAGCCTGTGTAGCATGGCCAGATTCCCCAGACATGCCTGGGCCCTCTAGCTCTTCGGACCTTAGTCGGCCCTCACAGAGAGAGAAGAGGTAAGGAGTAAAAGGAGAATAAAGAAGATTTTGTTTTGTGAGTAAAGGAGAGTTAGGAAAACACGACCTGACGGAGCGAAGGCAGGAACTAGACTGGGCAAACAAGGGGGATGGATTCCCCTGGTGGACACGCCCAAAAGTCATAGTCCTGCCTGATTGGAGCAAACAGGGGGAACCAACCCTCATGAAGGATGGCTCCGCCCTCAACGCTGGAAAAACATCAATTCTCAAAGGCCTGCCAGGAAAAAAAAAGTTTTCTACCTGCTTGTAGAAAGACAGCAAGGAGGTTGTCATTTTAAGCCTAGGAGAAGTCATCTTTCCAACATGAAAAATAAAATTGCCCAGAGGGGCCAACAGCATGCTCCTCAGAGAACACGAGGGACATTTGGGGGCAAACAATTCTAAATTCTAAACTCCCAATTCTAAACTGTCAGGGGTTTAGGAGGCTGCATTGGCCTAAATCAAGTCCCCTCTCCTGCTTTCAAACAGGCAACTGATGGGAGTTTATTTTTTAAAAAAGTGAAGTGAATATAACCCTTACTTTTAGGACTGGATATGGAAATCACATTTTCAGCAATTATTTTGTGCATGATTTGCTATCTGGCTATGAGTGTGTAAACTAAAGCAACTTACATGCATACGTTTACCTTTTATCTTGGCTGGCACGTTAATCTTCAGGTTTGTTTCACTTAGTATTACCAATATTTGCTGAAACCTGCTAGAGTCCTACTTGCAATTCATTTACAAGGGTGCATACCTTGATTTATGTGGGAAGACAAGTAATGGTCAAGGTCACGAGATACATGAAGAAGCCAGTGACAATATACTTGTTTTCATAAATGTTTGTATCTGTAACTCTTCAACTGTAGCTCTTTATCCACCGCATCTGCTTTTTAAAATTTTATCTGCGTAATATTAGAGAGAGGGAAGAGCAAAGTTTATAGAAAAATGCTGGCTAGAACAAGCAGAAAGGATGAGCCAACATGCCACACTTATTTCTCTCTTGTGTTTTTCCAGAACCTCAATGTGGTTCAAATTTGCCTAGAAGTTGCCAAGAGACAATTCTTCCAAAGCAGATTTATAGATCTGTATGCTGCTGTTTCATTTTAACAGTCCTTATGAGAACATGTTCATGTTGTCTGTACTGTTTCAAAATACTTTGCTGAATCTGGCACGAACTGCAGAAAATATTGTAGAAAGAATCTCAAATGAAGTAAATATTTTAACACACATTTGTAAATTCTTTAATAAGTCTGAATGTATGGATTTTGCAGAAAGGCATTAACATTTTCTATGATCACACTTTAGTTGAGACTAAGATAGCATCTTATATGACTGCAGTGGCCAGAATTTTAGTGGCTCAAAAATGGAAAGTTCAACACCTTTCATACATGACTTGTTGTTAAAATGATTAGAAATGGTGGAATTAGATTGTCATACTGACTTGCCTTATGAAGCATGAAAACCTAGGAAAATTGTACAAAATTGGAATTAGGTAAGTAAATTAGATTATGTACTTATCTAATAGGTAAGTAATCTAATAGGGTATAACAGCAACATTTGGATTTATGGATGAGTTAAATAATAATTTGGTATAAATATTGTAACTAGAACTTTATGGAACATTTTCTCCTGTATTTCTGGGTCTGGGTCTGCCTCATACAGCTCCAGGGTGGTATATATCAAGCCGCCAGGATGGTATAAGGAAATATTTATTGTAAAGTTTTAAAAATACTTTTATCTTCTGAGCAACCTAGGGGGTAAGGCATCCCTTTCTGGGAGAG
Source organism: Urosaurus nigricauda (assembly GCA_034509955.1). Lineage (NCBI taxonomy): Eukaryota > Metazoa > Chordata > Lepidosauria > Squamata > Phrynosomatidae > Urosaurus > Urosaurus nigricauda. Next base: position 95,202,640 of record JAOEGL010000003.1, read on the forward strand.
AGGTGGCATAAAAATTAAATAAATAACAAATAAATAAGCCTGGTGTTGCGGTTTGACTGTTGGACTACAACTCTAGAGGCCAGAGTTTGAATCTCAGTCGAGTGACCTTGGGCAAGTCATACACTCTCAGCCTCAGAGGGTGGCCATGGCAAACTCCCCTCTGAAGAAACTTGCCAAGAAAACCCTGTGACAGACTTGTCCCAAGTCAGAAACAACTTGAAGGCACACAACAAAATAATAATAATATCCTTTTACATAAAAATTGCAACAAATGTGCATGGGAAACAGGAGCATGAAAAGGATGGATATTTCTCAGAAAGTACTAAAACAAATGGCAGTACTTGCCAATAGGGAAACCATACTTGCCTGTGGAGAAACATTGGGGAATACTTGTCCATAGGGAAACATAGGAAAATATTTGCCCATACAGTAGAGACATATCTTTCCCTATGGACAAGTGTTCTGTATTTTCCTATAGGCAAGGATTCCTCAATATTCCACTATGGGCAAGAATCAGAATTGGAAGAGACCACAAGGGCCATCCATTCCAACCCCCCTGCCATGCAGTAACTCTCAATCAAAGCATCCCTGAGAGATGGTCATCCAGCTTCTGCTTAAAGACCTCCAAGGAAGGAGACTCCACCACTCTCAGAGGGAGTGTGTTCCACTGTTGAACAGCCCTTACTGTCAGGAAGTTTCTCCTAATGTTGAGGTGGAATCTCTTTTCCTGCAATTTGCATTCATTGTTCTGTGTCCTAGTCTCTGGAGCAGCAGAAAACAAGCTTGCTCCCTCCTCAATATGCCATTCCTTCAAATATTTAAACAGGGCTGTCATATCACCTCTTAACCTTCTCTTCTCGAGGCTAAACATCCCCAGCTCCCTAAGTCGTTCCTCATAGGGCATGGCTTCCAAACTCTTCACCATTTTAGTCACCCTCCTTTGGACACACTTGTTTCTCCACATCTTTTTTCAACTGTGGTACCCAGAACTGGACACAGTATTCCAGGTGGGGCCTGACCAAAGCAGTATAAAGTGGCACTATTACTTCCCTTGATCTAGACACTATACGTTTATTGATGCAGCCTAAAATTGATTTGGCCTTTTTAGCTGCTGGATTGCACTGTTGGCTCATGTTCAACTTGTGGTCTACTTGGACTCCTAGATCGCTTTCACATGTGGTCTTGTTCAACCAGGTGTCCCCCTTCTTATATCTGCGCATTTCATTTTTCCGCCCTAAGCGCAGAACCTTACATTTCTCCGTGTTGAATTTCATTTTGTTAGCTTTGGCCCAGTTTTCTAATCTATTCAGGTCATTTTGAATTTTGATCCTGTCCTCTGGGGTATTAGCTACTCCTCCTAATTTGGTGTCATCTGTAAATTTGATAACTATGCTAAGTCATTAATAAAGAATAACACTGGGCCCAGGACAGAGCCCTGTGGGACCCCACTTGTCACTTCTCTCCAGGATGAACAGGAGCCATTGCTGGCACACTTTGGGATTGGCTCATCAACAAATTACTAATTAACTAATTAACTAACAGTTGCCTTGTGTAGCCCACATTTTACCAACTTGTTTGCAAGAATATCCTGGGGAATCTCAACAAAGGCGTTACTGAAATCAAGATATGCTATATCTACAGCGTTCCCTTTGTCTATCAAACTGGTAATTTTATCAAAAAAAGAGAGATAAGATTAGCTTGGCATGACTTGTTTCTCTGAAGCCCGTGTTGACTTTTTGTGATAATGGTGTTGCTTTGATAAATGTTCACATACTCTCTGTTTAATGAACTGCTCCACAATCTTTCCTGGTATTGATGTCAGACTAACTGGACGGTAATTGTGAAGATCCTCTTTTTTCCCCTTTTTGAAGATGGAGATGACATTTGCCCTCCTCCAGTCTGCTGCGACTTCTCCTGTGTCCTCCTCCAGGAGTTCACTTATTTCCATGACGAAGAAGAGCAGCCATCAACACAGAGTGCACTCTTTGGTTTCGGCCGGCCGGCCGACCAATTACAAACGCATTACCGTGGCCTCGTCCGTTCTCCTAACCCACAGGGAGGGATAATAATAATAATAATAGTAATTGGGTTTTATTTTGCACTGCTGCTATATTTCTCTTCTTGTTGTCATAAGATGCCTGACAGAGAGTTGGGATAAAAAATTAAAACATGATTATTATTAGCTTGCTTGCAAGAATACCACACATGGGGAGTTGTACTGTGATTTATTTTAGTATGTTGTCACACAAAAGTCTGTAGTAGGGGGAAAGTGGAGAATCCAAGTCAGCCACAGGCAGAAGCATGGTTTCCCCTCACAAAGGAGTTTATCACACCGGAGGAATTTCTCTCAATTGCGAATGGAGCCAATTCACAATTACGTGAATTCTCTAGGGAGTTTATCATACGATGGAATTTGGGGGTATAATGCAATGGCAATCTGAATGCAATCATGGGGTTTCACGTTATTGTGTATGAGTGTATCTCACGCAATTTCGGGCAAAAGGGAAGTCATTCCAAACGCAATCATGGGGTTTCACGTAATTGCGTATTAGAATATCTCATGCAATTTCGGGCAATGGGGGGGGTCATTTTCAGGCAATGGGAAGTCATTCTGAACGCATTCCAAACACGATCAGATTTGATGTAAATTTGCTAAACTAGAGAATTCACGTAATTGTGAATTGGCTCCATTTGCAATTGAGAGACATTCCTCCCATGTGATAAACTCCTAGTTTAGTGAATTTACGTGAAATCTGATTGCGTTCGGAATGCGTTCGGAATGACATTCCATTTCCCGAAAATGACCCCCCGCTGCCCGAAATCGCGTGAGATACTCTAATACGCAATTACGCGAAACCCCACGATTGAGTTCGAAATAACTTCCCTTTGCTCGAAATTGCGTGAGATACCCTCATTCGCAATGACGCGAAACCCCATGATTGCGTCCGGATTGCCTTTGCATTATGCCCCCAAATTCCACTGTATGATAAAAGTTCTGAGAATAAAGACTATTCTCCTCAGGATAAGAGAAGAGCAGACCTCACAGGCCGCCATTTTGTCCTTCCCTCAGAGGTGGAGATTAATAGTAAAGGCCCAAAAGGGAGCGCCATTAAAGTACTTGGCGCCCAAACTGAGGGGGGGGGACAAAATGGCGGCGGCTCTGCACCCACATTGGGTTGTTTAATCCGGTTTGGAAGCGCTTTGAGTCTTTGTCTGATCAACTGCTATGGAATTCTGGGAGTTGGAGTTTGTTGTGGGGCCCAGAGCGGAGCTCCGCTCCGCTCTGGGCCCCACAACAAACTCCAACTCCCAGAATTCCATAGCAAGTGAGTCAAACAAAGAGTTAAAGCGCTTCCAAACCGGATCAAACAACCCAATGTGGACTCAGCTTTCGGTGTCGTCTCTCCCAGGCGCTTGAGGGGATTTAGCCTCCTGCCACCGCCCTCCTCCTTCATCCCGTGACTCCTTCATCCTTAGCAGGGAAACCATCATGAGTTTCCCTCCTTCTCCTCCCATGATCTGAGACTGGGGCCTCTCTCTTTTCCTTTGGCATCCTCATCCTCATCATGGCCTCCCCGCGCCTGGAGACCTTCTGCTGCCCGAACCGAGACGGGGCCACGGAGCTGGTGCTCTCCTTCCAGCCCTGGGCCTTCTGCGGGGTCTGCCTGGGCAGCGCCGCCGCCAACCTGGCCCTCAGCCTCCTCCAGCTCCTCCCTAAAAAGAAAGGTGGTGGTGGTGCCCCCAGCAGCAGGATGATGAAGGCCCCCAACAAGGCCTCCTCCTCCTCTGCCACCATCCTCCTCCTCGTCTCTGCCTGCGACATGCTGGGAGCCCTGGGTAAGTAGTAATAGTAGTAAGTGGCAGGAGCAGGACTCGAACCCAGGACCCTGCGCGAGTCATGGAGACTCTGACCCAGAGGGGGAGCAGGGGCACACAACAAGTCCCTCTCCTTAATGTTTTCCCTCTTTACATCTCAGACTTCTCTCCTCCCTTTTTGCAGCATCATCACTAAGAAGCCTGGGTTTGTAGGATTTTTATTTGGTCATGTCCTCCATTTTTCATGAAGTGTCCTACATTCAGGGTGATGACCAGAAGTAAGTCTTGCTTTCACCCCTCTCAGAAGAAGGACCCACCCTCCAGCATAATTTCAGTCCTTCTGTCCAGGAGGAGGGAATTTCTCAAATTTCCCTCCCTTTTTGGAGCATCACTAAGAAGCATGTTCTTTTTGCCCTCCATTTTTCTTCACGGTCCTACATTCAGGGTGACCCAGATGTCCTCCTTTTTCTTCCAGGACACATCCATCTACATTCCAGCCTTTCTGTCCAGGAGGGATTCCTAACTGTCCTCCTTTTGGAGCAGGACTTAAGAAGAAGCATGGGTTTCTAGGCTGTTATTTGGCCATGCCCTCCATTTTTCTTGAAGTTCCTATATTCAGGGAGACCAGAAGTCCTCCTTTTTTCCCCCCAGCACCTGGTCTCTATCCATGAGGAATTCCCAAATCCTCCCTTTGGAGCATCACTAAGAAGCAGGGATTTATATTCACAGGAGTGTTTTTAGCCACTGTGGGTGACTTTGGGCAAGTCACACTCTCTCAGCCTCAGAGGATGCCAAGAAAACCCCATGATGAAACTAGAAGCCCAGGTTGACCAGGCTTCCGTCCTACATATGCTTCAGTCCTTCTGTCCAGGAGGGATTCCCAAATGCCTTCCCTTTGGACCAGGACTAAGAAGCATGGGTTTCTAGGCTGTTATCTGGCCATGCCCTCCATTTTTCTTGAAGGTCCTACATTCAGGGTGACCAGAAGTCCTCCTTTTTTCCCCAGGACCTGCCTTCCTGCATTTCAGCCTTCTATGCATGAGAAATCCCCAAATCCTCCCTTTTGAGGAGGGCTACGAAGCAGGGATTCATATTTCTAGGAGTGTTTTAGCCACTAGGTCACTTTGGGCAAGTCACACTCTCTCAGCCTCAGAGGATGGCGGTGGGGCAACCTTTCCAACCAACAAATCTTGCCAAGAAAACCCCATGATAGTATTGCTTTAGGGTCTCTAGAAGCCTAGAGTGACCAGACTTTATCCCTTTCCTGGACTCAACCCAGGAGGAATTCCCAAATGTCCTCCATTTGGAGCAAGAAGATTCATGGATTTATCTTTTTAGGAGTGTTTTTAGTTTTCATTTGATAAATTCCTTCCATTTTTTTTCTTCCTGAGTGGCCTACTTTTACAGTGCCTTGTCCTTCCTTGCAGTTAAGACATATCTGGTCGCTCTGCTCTAACAGGCTGAGTCTCTCTCATCTCAAGGCAGCATCCCTATATATCTACCATGTGGTCTTCCTCTCTTTCTGCTACTCCCCTCCTTTCCTGGCATTATGGTCTTTTCTAATGAGTCTTGCCTTCTCATGATGTGGACAAAACACAACAGCCTCAGCTTGATCATCTTGGCTTCCAAGGAAATTTCAGGCATGATCTATTCAAGGACCATTTGTTTGTCTTTTTAGCTGTCCATGGTATCTTCAGCACTCTTTTCCAGTACCTTGTCTCAAATGAGTTGATTTTCTTCTCACCCACTTTGTTTCATTGTCCAGCTCTCACATCCATACATGGTGATGGGAAATACAATGGCTTGGACAATTCTAACTTTAGTGCTCAGATTTATATCTTTACACTTTAGGATCTTTTCTAGTTCTTTCATAGCTGCTCTTCTCATTCCTAGTTTTCTTCAGATTTCTTGACTGCAGTCTCCTTCCTGATCAATGATCCAAGGTATGGGAATTCTTACTGGTTCAATTTCCTCATTGCCTATGCTACAACCTCTTTTGCCCAGTTAGTCTCAATATTCCAAAATCCCAAACCCTTCTGGTCCCAAGAATTTTGGATAAGGGAAACTCAACCTGTATTAATCTTGAAGAAAGGGCTGGTAAATAGGGGCAGAAGGCCTACCTCTACTTACTAGTGTCCTCTCCACAAGAGTATTTATTTATTAATTAAATAATATATGTCCATCCTGCCCTTCATCCTGGGATCTCAAGGTGGCATACAACATAAATAATTTAAAGTCTTTCCAGCTTAAAAACACAAATAATTCAAACAAAATAACATGTTATGCAAAACACCAGCTGTTGTTGTTGTTGTCCTTGTTGTTAGCTACTTTTGAGTCAATCTTGACTCATGGCGACCCTGTGAATGAGACATCTTCAAGCCCCCCATCCTCTACCTCCCTTTTCATGTCCTGCAGCTCAGGCCCATGATCTTGCTGACTGAGTCTATCCATCTGGCATGTGGTCTTCCTCTCTTTCTACTGCCCTCCACCTTTCCCAGCATCTTTTGTCTTTTCTAATGAATCTTGCCTTCTCATAATGTATCTGAAGTATCACAGCCTCAATTTAGTCAGCTTGGCTTCCAGGGAGATTTCTGGCTTTGTATGTTCCAGGACCCATTTGTTTGTCTTTTTAGCTGTCTGTGGTATCCTCAGCACTCTTCTTCAGCACCACATCTTAAATGAATTCTTTTTCTTCCTATCTTCTTTCTTCACTGTCCAGCTCTCACAGATGTACAAGGTAACAGGGAATATGATGGCTTGAATGATTCTAACTTTAGTGTTCAGCTGTATAACACAACAGGAAGCAACTTTAAAAGCTACAATAATTTATAATAATGCCCAGGTATGCTTTGAGATCTATTTGAGCTTGAAGGCTTTAATGAAAAGCCATCCCATTGAATCAAGACAAGACCCATTTAATCAATTGAATGTTACGTCAAGGCTTGATTTATATGTCTACATACACACACACAAAGAGGGAGGATGGCTGTTTATTAGATTTAGGGGAAATAAGCAGGAATTTTGTTAATATGTTTGCAGTCCCAGGATTAAAAATCTGGCAGAGTTTCAGTCCAATTGTATTCTTAATGTGTTTTAGGAGAAGTAAGTCTATACTGAGTTCAATGTGGCTTTTTCCTACAGAAGGGACTAAGGGTTGCACCCTTAAAGACTAATCATATTCTCTTTCAGAAAGCAACCACTCATGAGGATTTTCAGTGGTGTCTATCCCACTGAACCTAATCCATATTTTATGGGAAAATGTTATAGGTAAAGAGTTAAAATTAATATACAGCTCCATCTTTGGGATTTTAACAGGCTTCTTGTGTTCCATTTATTTTCTTTATTCTGCCATTTTCACAGAAGGGTATTAAGTCAAGCCCCTTGGTATGAAAGGAATTCCTAAGCCCTTCTTTTGGATCTTACAGTCAAACTGTGGTGTTCACTCTGGTAATCTGCAGTTTTATATCAGAAGTAAACTTGGGGCGGTGTGTGTGTGTGTTGTTTCTAACATTAATTTTGTGAAAAGTAAAATTATCTTTCACAAAGGAAACAGGCCATCTGTTTGAAGGTAAAGAAGAAACATGATAGTTACCTAGCACATATTAGGTGAACTATAAGTCAGGTTCAAAGGTCCTGAAGAAATGTAATATGGATGTAACTACATACAACCACATACAACAAGAACAGCAACAACAATGCATCAAACTATCCACACGTTCATAGACATTACTGTTGGCGATATCTGAGTAAATAGGAGCTTCCCACTAGTTTACTCAGGTTGTGCTTAGCATGTTGTTCAGAATTACGGAGCAGACTGGAAAGAAAGGCAAGACTCGCCTCACGTAAAACGCCAAATTGTGGTTTGCTGTTAAAAGAACAACCCTTGGAGTTGTATGTTCCCTCCCTTATGTGTTCAGGTTCCTACCCTGATTTTCTGGTTTGCAAGTAATCCTAATTTGTGATTACATCAGCATTCTTGTGTTCCAGTGTGTGCTTGCCCAACTCATAATTTGAAATCTACATTTCAAAAGGTAGTTTTCAATTTTGATTGGTGCAGGTGCAAACCACAGTTTCATAGTTCTGTTTTTTTTTTTATTATATGAGATACCAGCATGACATTAATGAATCTATATTTTGTTCTTATTATCCTTTGCACAAACTACCAATGTTTATTTTTATCGCTATGTTTGGAGCTGGATGTACAAGCCTTGGTTGGCCAGATATTCTTAGAGTTGGAAGAGGCCACAAGGGCCATCTAGTCCAGTTGTTAACTCTGCACGCCTCAGCGCACTGAAGGAGCTTCTTCTGATTAAAGATGCTTAATAGTGCTATCAAAATATATTAGCAAAAATACAAATAAAGAGTATTTATATAGATAGTGTTGCACTTTTTAATTCTCACTTTTGCATAATTCTATTTTTTTGTGTAAATATAAAGTGGCAATTCATTCTGGATATGAATGCATAATTTGCAAATGTGTTTTCACACATGGTGGATATATCTCTTTTTGCATTTCCTGTATTGTAAAACTTTGATTGTAATATAATTTTGGCTAGAAAGCTGCCCTTCCTTACTTTTCTCAAGGATAATATGAACCTGATTCAAAAGTAGGAGAAATAGCAGAATCTGCCTCCTGAGACCATCAGTTTAAAATTTGAGCTAGCACTTTCATCCTTCAATGAACTGTTGTGTTTGGTTGAAACTATTGTGTGCTTTCAGTTTCCAAATGGCCTTAGTTCATAAATGAAATGCATAGTTTTCTCTCTAGTTATTCATATGACCCTGACAACATTTTAAAGGTCTGTGGGCAAGCATGTGACTCTTGAACCTTGGAAATGCTATCCATGAACTCCGTTCATGATTCCATTTGAAGGGTGTAGCCTGCAAGGGCATACAGTTCTAGCTATTTTGGCCATCAATCCACTTGTCTGGACATCAGTGTATTTTTTGTAGCCTCATGCAAAGCTGTTGGAAATCTTTGTTTCCTTGTAATTGTGCTTGAAATATTTGCATAAAACAAAAAGACTCAGTGGAGATCCATTTGTCCCATCACTTGTGATTTGGATACCATTTGAAAAATGTCTTGTTTGAGACTTTGAAGAACAGGCAATTGTTAATGTTTGCTTGATTTTTTCTTATTTTTTTATGTAGAGCTATTATGTTAATATGTTGTTTTTAATTGGGTTTTTATGTAAGTTGTTACATGTCCTGGACTCTTCCTGAGAAAAGGTAGAATATACAATACACAAATAAATAAAACAGTGGGAAAATCAAACTAGCTTTTTAATTTAGACATACCGGTAGCTCATTTACTTTTGTTTCTCTCCCACTTTGCTATAGGTATCATCTTCAGATCAACTGTTTGGTTAGGGTTTCCAAACTTTGTAGCAAACATATCTGTGGTGAATGGGACGGATGTCTGGCCTGCTGCCTTTTGTGTGGGAAGTGCGGTACGTATTATGTGTGAATGTGAATAAAATGAACAGTAGGGGAATTGGGTAATGTTCAAGACTAAAAGTACAGATTTGTCTTGTCTACTGGCACAGTTTCAGAACCTCCATCTGCTCTTTCAGATCTTTTCAAAATGGTTGACTGACCTGAGGGCACAATTCTATATTCAGGTTTCTCCAGCTGAAGCAGTTTGGCAAAAGCAAGAGAATATGATGTAAGCTGCCAATGTGGCATAATACACTGCCAGAACTCCCTTCTAATAATGAATGATAACTAATTTTGTTGATATAAATGAATGAGTTGTAGCTCAGTGATGAAGCACGTGTGTTGCATTTAGAGGGTGCCATGTTGGACCTAATATCTCCAGCCAGGTTTAGGAAACAGTCTTGCCTGACATCCTACAGAGCTGTTACCAGTTAGTATCATCTGTACTGCCTTAGATAGCGTAATGATCTGACACAGTATAAGGTAACTTCCTATGTTTTAACATAATTAAAAGGCAGTTAGTTAAGTAGAGCTGCAAATCTTGTGTGCCCTAACCTACTAGTAACTTCTATGAACACAGTGGGCCTTACTTCTTTCCTTTATTACTCAGGATTGTGTGGCAGAGGTTTTTTAAATAAAATAAAATAAAAACTAGTTAGCCATCATTGCTTTCAATAACTGAGTACTAAAAATTTAAACAGGGAATGAAGTAAGTCTTTTGGGACCAGGCCTCTAGGCCTCTAAGCAGCATAAAGTATGGCCTGCTTGCAGTAATTCTGACAGTAACCATTGGGGATAAAGACTAATAAAGAGATAAAAAAATAATACAAACTAAAACGGAACTGAAACTTTTAAAGCACCAGAAATTCCAGGAGCAGAAGTAAAGGAAGGGTAGAGTCAATTGCAGGCCAATTTAAAGGGGAAAGTATGCAAGAAAAATCAAACTCCTGTAGGGAAGAATGTTAGGACACGTAAACACAGACACCAGAGGTCAGTTATCTAAGGTCTAGTTGTGGGAGAAAAATGTGAATTATCTAAGATAAATGCCATGGAATTTAGTTTAATGGAACCTGTACATTCCCAAATTTCCAGCAGACATCTATGAGAGAAACAGACAGCTGTTTTCAGGATGAATAATCATTTTCACTTCACTGTTTTCCATGCACATTAATAGGTAGCCATTGCAATTAATCCATGTAAAACAAATAGAATTTGCTTCCATAAAGGGTTCTGAACTTGTGTGGAATTTTCTGACACATCTGGATTCCACCTGTCTGATGAAGAATGCTGAAATTTGGTGATGGACCCAACATTTTTTGCCATGAATTACTGAATATAGTTCTCCCCATACGTATATATCATGCCTTAGTCCAGTTTTTAGTTTACACTATACTGCCTCCATAAAGGCACCAGATCCCAACTGATCTTGAAAGCTAAGCAGGGTCAGCCCTGTTTAATACTTGGATGGGAGACAGGCAATGAATCCCAGGTGCTGCAGGAGGGATAGATAGTTTTACCAGACTGCCAGTGAATACCAGGACATGTAGGCTGTATTTCAGAGGAAGAAACTGGCAATACCATCTCTGAGTGTTTCTTGCCTAAGAAAACCCTATGAAATTCATGGAATTACCATAAGTCGACAGGCGACTTGAACACACAGCAGGCCAATTAAGTTGAGGGGCCAGTCTGCATTGGCCAGTTTGTTTGGGGGCAGCCTGGAGTATCTGGACCATGGAGCTGTGCCGAACCTCCCCTGTTATGTTGGCCAGGGGACACCACGGGGCCGTTTGCACAGCCATTGCTGTGATGAATAGAACAAAGCACTCAGCCTTGGTGCCATGGCTGGGCACCTCATTCTGACCTCAGAGCAAAGCAACTCATGGCAGCTGCACCTAGTGGCACAGTGGGATGTCTGTGCAAACAGCCACCTGGTGTCAGAAGGGCATTAACTGGGGGATTTTTAAAATCCATGGTAAGAGGGGTAAACCTGGAGGTTGCACCCTGTGTTGTCTAGTGTATCCCGAGAGGACAGAGAGAGATTGGTTTATTTGGTCCATGTAGACAAGGCCAATGTTGACGTAGCAAGTTCCCATTGTTTTAGTGATTCTGTTCTACTTCAGATTTAAAAATGGGTTCAAGCCACTTTCCTTTCTAACCTAAGAAATGAGCAATACATCTGCAGATGGTTCAACAAAGGTATATGCATATATATTCAGAGCACAGCTGTTTAGTCTCTAAAGCAAGAGGGCTGGCTTGCAACCTCAGCTTGCCTTCCATTTGAGCAACCATTCAGCTACAAGAAAGAAAGAACCTGCTGAAATAACAGTAGCCTTCCTGTCCCTCATGGCGGGATTTCTCAGACATCGTCCTACTGACACTATATGTGTGTGTTTATTTCCAGCAATGTGATTTAAGTGGTCAGCATACTGGACTGAGAGTTGAGATCAAGGTTCTAGTCCCCACTGAGCCAGGTTGGGTAATCTTGGGGCAATCTGTGTCCCAAGATGGCAGTTGTAGGATAAAATGCAGTGGAAGAGAGCCACATACACAGCATTGGTTTCACTTCAGGAAAGATGGAATACAAATTTGACAAGCCTCATTTTTGTCCTGCCCTTTCCATGCTCAAAGTGGCATATAGTCAGTTTCAGAACAAAAACAAGATCTGATGTTCGGGCGGGGGGGGGGGGAGGAGGGGATAGATAACCAGCTTTCAAAAGTTTTACTTTAGCTGTACTACCAGCCTTGTATTTTTTTTTAAATGTTCTTACCATAATTTGTGAGTGGAGTGCACAACAGGGAGGCACTGTAGTCTGATATATCTACATATGTAAAATTTGAAGAACTGAATTAGAACAAATCCTGTAAATGAAAAACATATAATTTATGAAAATTTTTGAGTCCTAACAACTTTGATATACAGCGCTGCATGTTTCATTAAATAGATCTGGATATAATATATTAAAAGTAGCACTATTCTAATCAACTTGTTACTCTAAGGAAATTTGACATTTAGGTTTGTTTTTTTCTCCCTCCACAGATGTGGATCCAGCTCCTATACAGTGCTGGCTTTTGGTGGCTCTTCTGCTATGCTGTTGACTCCTACTTGGTTGTTAGAAGATCAGCAGGTTTAAGGTACCAGAACTAAATGAAATCACATTGTTACAAAAAATAAAAGGACAGTATCTTCAGGATGAAGCACATATCTTCTCATTAATGTATCTGTGCAAATGTAGATCTGATCGGTCTTTTTGGACCATGTTTTGACTCTCATTACTTCTCCCTCATTTGCTCTGTCAGCATTCAGTTGGCTTTTTTTCTGCTTATTGTAACTGCAACATGCTTGTGTCTTAATTGAGGGTTTCTAAATGACACTACTGTATATGCAATATGTACAAAACAGGCATTGCAGAGTTAAACCGGAATTCCTTACAAATTCAGCTGATTCTGAACACTGGAACAGAAGATCAGTTTCCTTATTGTTACATAGGATGGGAAGACATGATATGTATAATGTAGAAGTAATTTTTAATGTTAATCAGGGCAATGTCCTTATCTTTCCCCCACCCCTGTAATATTTTTCCAGTACAATTGTGTTGTATCACATGATGACGTGGGGCTTGGCCATCCTGCTGTGTGTGGAGGGAATTGCTATGCTGTACTACCCTTCAGTTTCTAGGTATGCATAAATTTGCTTAACTTTTAACTTCATTTCTATGGTTTCCTTGATTTCTCTATGAATTTTATTCAACATGGCAAATTACAAATTACCATCCGTTTCAATCAAGTAGGTTCAGCCCATGTGTGTTGAGGAGTACGCCATTCAAAAACCAACTCTTCTACCTTGTGTCTTCATTTTTCAAGGGTTCACGTGTATCTGAAGGGAAATGGGCCATACAAGATGGATCAGGTCTTTATTTTAAGGCACACAATACAGTAGTTTATCTGAAGCTGGTTAGTGTTTGAATGGGAGATCGCCTTGGAATCGTCTGTCCATGAAAGAAAGGACTGTGTGTGTGATAAATTAAACCATATCAAGAGATCTCAAGACAGCATATAATTGGCAATGTGTGTATGTTTGGTTTTGTTTTATTACATAGGCCAAGGCCAAGCAAGAGCAGAGCTTGGAAAACTCTGTGAGGACTAGTTCCTAGCTGGCTTATCCCTACATTATTGACTTGCTGGCCATCATATTTACATGTTTAGTGGCAACTGCAGATATATTACCTATGCTATAAATGGTCTGGTATTCACTCTAGACTCAGCAGTAATGAATGAGTGAGGGCCACTACATGTAGGAACAGGCTCTCCACTGAGCAGGAAGAAAAATAAAATTAAAAGATGCAATCTGTCTTTTTCTTTTCTCAGTTGTGAAAATGGTCTGGAGCATGCAATTCCTCATTATGTCACTACATATGTTCCACTAGTTCTTGTTTTGCTGGCCAACCCAATCCTTTTCAGTAGGACAGTGACTGCTGGTAAGATTACAATCTGTAATTGTATTTCTTCCATTTTTTAAATTATATAATTAAGAGAGTCAATCCTACTTACATGGGGATGGGATGGCAAGGAGGGGCAATCTGCAGAAGAACACCTGGAGTATCCAATGTCCTGAGAATGATGAGTGGTTCAGCACAGGCAAGGAGATCTCTTCTGCATGTTTATGAATGAATATAGACAGAAAGATAAAGGGGACCAAGAATTTCTAACATGCAAATGAGGAGCCATTTATTAATATAGATACCCCCCCCCCCCAGGTATTACTTTTCCCTAAGCTCTTACACAAGTTAGAGAAACAGCTGGAAGCTAGAGAGAAGAGGCGTAGCAACACTGTGGAGGCCCATTTTAAGAGGGCTGTGGATGGAAGGCTTGAGTGGGTCTGCAGACATGTCCTGTGCCTGACATGTACATTACAACAGAAGTTATAATGAAATGATGTGGGAAGCAGCAATTTTGGAGGGGAATGAGTGAGAGTAAGAAGACTGAAAAGATGTTGGGAGTGAGAGAGGTTGAGAGGATGAAACCTAGAATTGGTGCCACTCCACAAGCCTTTAGTTGCCATTCCTTAACACATTTCCAGGAAAGAAAGAAGCAACTGCAACCAATTGACACAAATATAGGACCAGTCCTTGGCACATGGGGGTGGGATTAGCATTCAGAGCACAAAAGTAGGAGATAGGAGACTTGAAGACACATGAACATTATGTAACACTGACCTTGATATAACTACTCAGAGATCAATGTTATGATCTTGTCCCGTTGTCCTGTTCTTTCTCTGGAGTACATTTAGTGAGAAGCTGCTATCACTATATTGAAATGACATGTACTTCTGAAGCAATTCAGGTTTTAAATAATGGTCATCATTTTGGAAGTCGGACTGTTCGTGCTTCTCCGTGAAGCTGAGGAGACTATCTGTCAGAATCAGTGTTATATGTATTGGCTGTCTCCTTGTATGCTTGCAAAATTACTGTATAAACTCAACTATAAGTCAACTTCATGTATAAGTTGAGGGCAGGTTTGGATGATAGTACCCGTGGATAAGTCAAGGGTAAAACCTAGGGACATGTAACAAAGGATATAAAGGAGGAAGCAAAGGAAAATGCCAAATGCCAAAGAACTTAGAAAATTCTGACAGGCATAAGTGTTTGTAATCACCCTGAAAGATGGTTGGATGAGGTAGGAACTATGGCAAATCATGGCTGTACAATATATGTGGGAGGTGACCAGGTTCAGGAGGGACTAAAAATGTGCACATGTTGAAAAGGATGAAAAGGCAAAGCAAAGAAAATGATGATTATGTATCATTTAACTTTAATGTGACATCTTTGCCTCATTTTAACCTGGAAAAGGTGACAGACATAGAGCTTTTGAATGTCTTATTCATATACTTCAAAGTTTGGTTCTTCTTCGTGATACTTTGAGGGGAAGTGTCAAAGAGCTATCTTTGCCATCATTTTCCTGCCTAGGCATTTAAAAAGATCAGAAGTGGACTCATGGCAGAGGGAGTAGAGGGGGTTTTTGGTGCTTGTTTTAGGTTTTCCTGGAATGGACTAAGCATTCTCCTTTCTCTACTCTGCTCAAAGAAATGGATGGTTCACACACACCCACACACCTATATGAGTTAAAGTACAGTACTGTACTTGCATTGACTCATGATTTTTGGGGTTGATTTTTTGACTAAACTTTTTTTGGCTTATACATGAGTATATACAGCATATTACGGATCTGCTGTGCTCTTTGACCTGATTGTTACAGGATATAATAATAATAATTATGAAATAGGAATTATCATAATATTGATCTTCTGAATATATTGGAGCCCACTAGTGGTTTAAATTTGGGCCCAGTCCTCTAGGAAACTGTCCCAAATGATCCTTCTTATGCTAAAGAGTAAAAACATTTCAGCTGCACAGAATGACATTTGTCTCCACTACCATCATTTAAATTTCTGTATCTACTGCATAGATAACATGGCATGCCCAATATACCTTTTATCTGCTTTCTAGTTGCATCTTTACTGAAAGGAAGGCAAGGGATCTACACAGAGAATGAAAGACGTTTGGGGACAGAGATCAAAATTCGTTTTTTCAAAATTATGTTGGTGGTCGTTATTTGGTAAGACAAAAATTTCCACCTAAATAGAATGCCTTTTTAGATAGAACTTGTACCTTGAAATCTGTAGGGTTGGTTTTGTCTGAAGTCCACACTTGAGAGCTAATTTTTACTGATATCTGAATGTTGCAATATACTTTTGATCTAGACCTGCCCCTTTATGTGTTTTGCTTTTATCTGTTGCTGTTGTTGAGAATTATTTCCTGTAATAACTGTCCCCTCTTTATATACCACAGTGTAGCATGGCATGAACACAAATTACCAAAATTAAATTCCATAAATCATAATCTTTCAGAAGAATGAAATATTAAAGTTAGCTTTTTGATTGATTCTCTTTGCTTCAGGCTGTGTAAAGGGATTCTAAGCCAAGGAGATCTTGTACTTGCATTAATATTTTCTCATGCTGCTAGGTGTGAATATTAGCATGGGGGAAAAAAAGATAATTTTCACTATGCTTTCAAAACATTAGATTAATATAAAGCAAAATCTACCTCTTCCTGACTATACTTATGCCTGTTACAGCTGGTCACCGAATATTATCAATGAAGGCCTCCTTTTCTACCTGGAAATGCAGCCAGATATCAATGGAAGCCTTTTGAAAAATGTCCGAAATGCTGCATTGATCACGTGGATCATCATGGTAAGAGCATCTCGGACTCTAAGTGTTTTGAAAGTGCTACATAAACCTTTCCTATTGGCAACACTTTATACTTAAGTCCTTATCTAGCCATTGCAGGGATACTCTAGGGATTTGAGAGCCATGCTGTGGCATTTTAGTCTCCTCCACAGCTCTAGAGGATGGCGTCACACCACCACAACTACCATTTGGGGTGACTGCAAGTGACTTTGAGTTGCTTGTGGCTGCTATTAGATTCTCTCCTCCCTCCCCATTTTGGGTGAGGTTCTCATGAAACAACATTATTTAGTAGAATCTTGCCTGGATGTGCATTTTTGGGGAGGCCCAAAATGTATTTTTCATCCACTTTTGGGGAGTGCTGTAGTTCAGAGGGTTCCACAAGCCACACTGGGCCACCAAAGTGCCAAATGAAGTCTGCAGACTGCTCAGTTTGTATCTTGTGTCTAGAGCAGGTGTTACTGATTATTTTCTCTGCACACAGCCAAATCAGAGACTCAGAAACTTATAGCATATTTATTACATGCAAGTACAGCCTGCAAGCAATCCTTGGTAGGCTTTAATATAGCCTCTATAGATGTATATAAAGCCATATTGCTACCAAATTTCATTTGCATCCTGCCCCTCATTTGTTCGCTCTGATGATAATGCCATTTTCTTGGTGAAGATGACATCTCTCTAGCTGTTGTTGAACTTATTGGTTATGCATTCTAGGGCTTGTGGAAGTTGCAACACATTTTGCTATCTGGTTTAAGAAGATAACCATTTCAGCTAAATTCTCCTTGCTTCAGAACTGTGTTTTCTGTCCCTGTAAATAGACTAACCAGCTAAAATTCCTATGATCTGTAGTATATATCTTTAATGGAGCAGTACCCCTGTTGAGAAGTATAAGGCTAAGATAAAAAGAGTTAGGAAGGTGGACAAGTGAGTTGACCAGGGAAGAAACCTCTTGGGACATTGGTGAGATGGTTCAGTGAAAACGCATAAAACCACATAGAAAATAGCCATCAACTTCGTCACCACAATATTCTATGTGGGTTTTGCATTTCTGCCCCTGAATTGTAGCAACTGCCATCCTTATCCCACCGGCCATGGTTTTCCCTGTCAGTTGCTTCCTGCTTCTCCCTCCCCTATCTCTTAGTCCTCTTTCCCCACATCTCCTACACACCATAATAGACATTCCACTACTTTCTTCACATGTTATCTGCTTTTAGAGCTCTTTATGTCACTCATTTCCTTTAATTGTGGTGGGTTATCTCTCCTCTGCACACATCTGTCTTTTTGTGTGTGGTCCCTTTCCCACTGTCTTGTGTTTAACTCTTTTCCTACCCTTCTTCACCACAAGAGAGTGGCCTGACTGATTCTGACCTCTCTTATATTTCAATCCTTCTCACATCTTGACATAAGGTCCCATCTGATCTTGGAAGCTGAGCAGGCTCAGCCGTGGTTAGTACTTGTGTAGAATAATGCCAATGAATATGAGGTGCAATGAGCTATGTTTCAGAAGAAACTGGCAAAAACACCTCTGAGGATTCCTTGCCTAAGAAAACTCAAGAAATTAATGGAGTCTCCCTAAGTCGACAGGTTACTTGAAGGTAACACACACACAATTCTACTTATTTGTAGGTGTGAGAGCACAGAATTACACAATACATTTCTTTATTGCAGGGATGGTGAACCTTTGTTACTTTGATCTAGAGTTGCCATTGTCCCTTGCCATTGGCCATGCTGGCTGTGACATCTAGGAACTGAAGTCCAAAAACATCTGCAAAACAAAAGTTTTCCCATCTATTCTTTAATCTTTTAGTTTGCTAACCCATTTGCCCCAACAGTTCCTCACACTGACTAACCACAAACTTTATATAATACAGTCAGCCCTCAGTATCCATGGGGGATCTGTTCTGCACAGACACATACACCCCCTGCAGACACCAAAATCTGTGAATACTTGAGTTCTGTTGTTCTCAATAGCGGTGCGTGCACATGGCTGCATCACCTGTGGAGACAATGGGACTCATTGTCCCTAATGGTGGTGTGACCGTGTGCATGCGCCATCATTGTGTTGTAATGGAAAAACGGGTTCGGCTAGGACTGCTTACCCAGTCCTCAGCATTGACAGAGTGGAGTAAAGACAAGAGGACCCAGAGTTGGTTAAGGGTTCCAGATTTATTCAGCCGGCATAGAATAAAAATGTCCTCAGTGGAAAATTCAGATTTCCAAAGACTGAGACCCCGAAAAAACCAAGATGATGGGATTTATAGTTTTTACACAAAGGACTTCCAAAAATGCTTTCTATTGGCCAATCTTAACTCTAAACAAATGAATCTCAAGCAATCAGACAAATGAACACATGAATAATTAAAAACCCACTTATGACTCATCATGTCACATGTCACCTTACAAAAAGTTACTTTCCTTGTAGCTAACCTTTACACATTATTTCACAGTTGCAACTCTACTTATCTGGTGTTTATATTTTGACTTCACTCTGGCGCCTCTGCTTAGGGTACCAGGGCAGCTTGTACCTAAACAATTTCTTGTTTTCTCCTGTTTGCTCAGCATTTTCTCTAAAGACCTTCACTTAACCCAAATGTTAGCCACATTAAACTTTGGTTCAGCAACCATCTTTGTTCATTCTGCATAATTAAAGTATGAACTAAATATTAAATATAAAGTTTCCCAGTTCAGTGTTATGTGTTCTAGGACTGGTGGGAGTTGCAGGTCAGCAAATTCAACACATTGGTGGGCTTGCTGTCCACGGATGGTTGAATCCGCAGATGGCAAGTCTGCAGATGCACCTGTCTTAGATGTTGTCGTGGATGGTGTGGAGAAAAGCAGCTCTGACTGTTTCTTCTAACATCTCTCACAATGACTTTCTGTGGTGTACACAAATAGTTATCAGGGAGACCCCTTCCTATTTCCCACCTTTATACCAGAAAAATTACTAGGACCATGAGAAGGAGACCTTCTTGGCTTTCACACCAAGCCTTTGGAATTCCTGCCCTGGGAATATGCCTCCTTCATAACTGAGTTTCTATCACCTTCATCTGAAAACATATTTGTGTTGCATGATGCTTACAGACTTGTATGAATTTGCCTGGTTGTCCTCACCAGCTTCTGTTTTTACCTCTTCTGATTACTTTTTATTGTCTCCTTTCGACTTACAAAAACAAACAAAAAACAAACAGCTTCATTTATATACTGCTTCATACCGCCTAAGCAATATCTAAGTGGTTTACAACTGTAAGCTACTTGCCCCCAACAATCTGGGTACTCACTTTAGTGACCTCGGAAGGATGCAAGCCTGAGTCAAGCTTGGGCCATTTTGCTGGTTTTGAACTCGCAACCTTATGGTTTTGAGTCAGTGGCTGCAGTACAGGCATTTAACTACTGTGCTACTGTAATATATGAATTGTGTATTTCATTGTAATTAATACACAATTAATTGTGTATTTCATTGTAATTCATTTTCCTTGAAAATAATACGGTTATTTAGGTTGTGACAGGGAACCTATCCTTCCTTATTCCTTTATATGGTTATTCACTGCCTAGAGCTCCACTGACTTTAGGGTCCTAACACTTCATCAACACTTCCCTTTGTGATATAATAGCTTCCTTCTTTCTGTTGTATAGGGAGTACTGAACCCAATGCAAGGCTTTCTTTTCACACTGGCTTTTTATGGATGGACTGGCTGGAAGTTGGATCTACAGTGGCGGAAAAGTGAAATACCATGGGAGTCGATTTCCACATCAACTGCTGCTGAGAATGCTTATGGCTTCCCAGGCGAAAACTCTGTAAACTTTCATGACTCAAAGAAGATGCCAGTAGCACCAAGCCATCAGACGGATGAAGCCTTAAGCATGCTGTCTGAAGGTAACCTTGGCAGTGATGACAGGCTTACTAGGAACTCTCCTGTCTACCAGGGCTGGTAAATCTCAGGGCTTTTTAAAATTCCTCATTTAAAGGCCTGTATGGGTGAATGGGCCATATTGATATGAAAGTATTTTTGTTGTTTGTATATCATGTTAAACACTGCCAGTTCATCTATGCTGCTGCCAATAAGTGTAGAACAGTTCAGGGATGTCTGTGAATTGTGATTTAGGTTGTGACAGAGAACCCGTCCTTCCTTATTCCCTTATATTATTCAGTAGTTACATCAATAGTACATCACTTTTTTATTAGATTCTTCCCACTCCTTCCATCATTGTTTAATGGTGAGTCAACACACAGGTAAATCCTACTGGTTTAATTGGTTCTAGTTGGAACTAACAACAGATTTCAGGCCAATGTCTGTGAGAGCAAAAATAAGAGGTGACTTTGAAATAAAAGTCCACAATACTACTGTTATCAGATTGTTTCTCTGATGTACAGAACCTATTAGCACCAGTAAATTCATTTATAGAGATTGTTTTGATATCTTCTATACCTTGTATTTGTAGTAGAACATAATTTTTGTTTAATAAACTTATTATGGAAGCATGTTACTCTAGTAGCTTTCAACACTAACTGAAAATAAAGCTCTAAATATGGTGTGGTATTATATTGCCAGTACCTAGGGAGTTCCAGTTGCTTACAGTCTTCCTCTTGTAGCATGGAAAGAACGTTCTCACTTATGCATTGTTGTTAACTATCTTTAAGTCGACTTTGACTCATGGTGACCCTGAGAATGAGACCTCTCTAAGCCCCCTCTCCTCACCTACTCCGCTTAGGTCCTGCAGGTTCAGGGCTGTGGACTCCTTGATTGATTCTATCCATCTGGTATGTAGTTTTGCTCTTATACACAGTTGTAAAGCAGTCTTCAGATCAATTCATCATCTGCAGTGGTTTTCTCAGAAAGATTCAAGATAAGAAACAAGCTTGAATCTGGCATTATTATAGGCTGCAGCACAGCCCTGTGCTGAGTTGGATGGATCACATTCCATTATTATAACCAGAAAACTGAAGATGGTGGCAGTAGATTTTATGATTTATTGGATGCATTTGGAGACCGCCTTTCCTTCATTGGCCTCAAAGTGGCATACATGGTTCTTTTCCAAATTCTGTTGTGTCATCACAACTTTTTAAAATTTCATTCTTGTTTACTCTCAATTGTCTGAAAGGCAAAATGTTTTAAAATGTTTTACATAGGGTAGGAGATTGGATTAAATTACCTTTAACATCATGTCCAACTGTTGTGATTCTCTTTGGATTGGATTGATTCCCAAATGAGTACTAATAATGTAGTTTACCCGGTAGTAGTTTTGTGGCATAATATTTTAGGTGTTGGACTACAACCCTGAAGACCAGTGTTCAATTCCCAGCTCGGACATGAAACCCACTGGGTGACTTTGGGTAAGTCACACTCAGCCACAGGGAAAGGCAATGACAAACCTCCTCTGAATATAACTTGCCAAGAAAGCCCTATGATAGGTTCACCTTAGGGTCTTGATAAGTTGGAAATGACTTGAAGGCATACAGCAACAACAAAATGGTAGTTTCATTTGCATAGACTTCATGGAGTCTCTTCCAGGAAACAGACCAATCCTGGATTTGTGTCTACTACTTCACTGCTGCCATTCAACTGTAAAGTAACAGTGAAGTCAGAACTAGTGGCAAGTGGGGCACCATCCTATAGCTACTTCACGTAACTAACATGCTGATTAGGATACAGCCCTTAATAACTGCAACTCCCTGACATTTGGGAGATTAAATAAACATGGGGAGTTATCAGTGGAACATGTTAGGCAAGTGGTGAACCAAATGGGCTCTCTAGATGTAGGAGCTACAGTTATTCAGTTATTCCCATGTTTAACCAAAAAATCATGGTGGTTGTTGAATTCTCATATGGTCATTTCATCAGACAGGTACCTCTTGAAGCTTTCTGGACAGATAGCACAGGATGAATCCTGTGAAAGAATAGTGTGAAAAAGAATTGCTCTGAATACCCCATCTCTCCTGGCTTCAGGCCCAAAGGGGTTTCCATCAGTCCAGAACAGGTTTCAGAACAGGGATGCTCTGGAGGCTGTAGTGAGTTGAGAGATTTAATGCTCCCCAAGAAAGTCAGAGCCAGTGTGGCATAATGGTTTTGAATTGTGGAATATGACTCTGGAGACTAGGGTTTGAATCCTGGCTTGGCCATGGAATTCCACTGGGCAAGTCACACTTCCTCAGCTTCAGAGAATAGCAATGGCAACACCCTGAAGAAACTTGCCAAGGAAACCCCATGAAAGGTTCACCTTAGGGTTGCCATAAGTTAGGAATGACTTGAAGGCACACAACAACAAGAAAGTCACCAGATCCTGCCTGATCTTGGAAGCTCAGCAGGGTTAGTCCTGCTTAGTACTTGGATGGGAGACTGCCAATGAATACCAGGTGGTGTGGGCTATATTTTAGAGTAAGGAGTTAGCAAAACTACCTCTGAGTATTTCTTGCCTAAGAAAACCCAGTGAAAGTCATGGGGCCGCCATAAGTAAACAGGTGACTTGAACACCCACACTCACGCCCATGTAGTGCTGTATTCTGCTCTTGTTTAGACAGAAGTCCAGTCCTGTATCCTGCCCATTGCCTCATTTCAGGAAATTATTTCTTAACACCTGTGGATGTTTCTGCCTTTTCTTTTCATTGTGTGACACATCTTTCCCAAGTTAAATCTGAGCAGAAGAAAGCCAGCAAACCTGTGGGAATAGTTTCACATTGGATGAGGTTATTATAAAGCATCCTTTTTAAAATAAACTTAGATGCAGAAAGTAATAATGCGGCAATGTGTATATGGTCACTTATAGCCAGAGAGCATTTTTTAAAAATCCCAGACATTCTATTCTGGTTTGAGTGTTGGGCTATGAGTACAGAGTGTACAGTATATAAGAACAGAGTATATAGAGTGATGTCATGGAGATCATCCTTATCCTAAAGAATGAGTAGTTATTGGGTAATGTAAAAATGTAGCTATTAAATTAAAAAAAAAACAATAGGATGGTAACTTTTTGAGGTCACCTTTTCAGTTCTATTCAGAGATGATTTTCTATGCAGTTCTATCCAGAGGTGATTTTAAAGGGTTTGCCAAGAGCTCATGCCAAGAATGTTTAGTATTTGTGGTCCTAACTTGGATTAAATGTTTGCATCTTCGGTAATGGCATTTAACATTCCTTTAACATTCCTTCTGGTACACAAACTAGTTTTTCTGGAATCACTCGATCTTTTGTGGCTGTTGTGGGATTGGAAGTATCATATCTATAGGTTAAGGCAAGCTTGTTGTCTATCATATTCTAAGTTTGAACCAAGGCACTCTTGAAATTTAACCCAGGGATTTAGCTTCAAGTCAGGCCATGTAATAAGAAAAATGCCCTCTAGGTAATCTAGGTTGATGCTCTACTGATAGCTGAGATAAAACCTCTTCTCTGGCAAATGTTGTACACAGTTAATGTAGTATTTAGAGGTTTAATGGTGCTCATTAGGTGACTTTAGGCCAGTCACTCAGTTCTTACCTCTCTTAGAGGGCTATTTTGGTAAGACAGAATGGAGGAAAGCCACATGAACGACCTTGAGCATCTTTAACTTTACAAGCAGGATAAAAATGTAAAGATAAAAAGCTTGTGTGTCTGAATGCAATCAACATTTTGGAGCATTAAAGCAGAGAGAACATATGTGTACACATCCTATAAGAACATGTTACCACAGCTTCTAATCCCCTTCCATAGGTACAAAGACAATGCATAAAATTAGAAGTTGATGTTTGTTTGCACATTCAGGCTCATTTGAAATTTGTCACCTTTATATACAGCATCTAATTTTTCTTCTCATCAGATTTATGTTGTACAAGGGGGCAGAAGATTATGTTTGTCTACATGTGCAATACAATTTAAATCAAATTTCCCTTTGGCTGTTCCACTGCTCAAAACAGATTTATGGAAACCAAACCTTTTGAAGTAGTTCTGGCTGGGATCAGGAAAGTTTTACAGGATCTGTTCTGTCTGTCCTATGGGCTGGTTTGAGTTTTCACTAAGATGGGATTGAGACAGGTTGAAACCATGCTTATGTACAGGTATTGCAACAGGTACCTGATTCAACTCAAAATGAAGGTGAGGGGAGAATATTTGTGTATGTGTGTGTGTTTGTGCATCCTCTGTTATGTTGCATATAGACTTGGATGCTGTTGTTGCTATCCTGCATCATGTTTGTGGAAAGCAGTCTTGCAGCACCTTTGAGACTCTGTGCAAAAGAAGTTGTAGAATGAGCTTCCGTAGACTTTGTCTACTTCTTCAAATGCAGGATGGAAGCTACAACTTCTTTGGCACAGTTAGTCTCAAAGGTGCTGCAAGATCACTTTGTTATACTGATATTCCAGACTAATACAGCTCTGTCAATTCCCATGCTTGTGGAGTGTAGTGTTCCAGCCTGGCACTTCTTTTTACTTCTTACTGCTGGCACATTCCTACAGCTATTTACTGTAATATTTGGCTTCAATACTGCAGCAGGGAGAAAAGAAAAGGCATTGCTAGGATAGCAAGAGTCCAGTTGCAATTTCACAGCTGAAAAAACCCAGAAGGTCTTGTCCTCTGAACAATGTCTCCTTTCCTGGTGAAGCCTTCTCTTTTTTCCACAGCTATAGAACTGTAGCCAGGAACTGTTCACACACAGTGAACCAATAAATAACTATAAGGATGCATGTCAGTAGTATGAAGTTGTCTTGTATGAAACAGGGCATTGTGAAAGGAGATGCTGAACACCTGTTTTCACAGCATCCCAAAGGTTGCAATTGTGGTGTAAGCTTGCATTATACATACATATGTCATCAACAGAATTCTAGCCATGCATGTCTGCTGTAATAACCAAACTCTGTTTGTGTGGAAGAATACAGAAGGCCAAGGAAAAATTATCTTCAGAAATTTTGCATAATGCAGGTGCTAGATTCATTTCCTCTAATAAAAGGATCAGATTTAACAGGGCAAGAGGGAATCACCTTGAGAACCTGAAGACTGCAGACAGCGCAGAAAATACTCTACAGGTCTGACCCTACCATTAGGCAGATTAGGACAACTACCTCAGGCAGCAGATTTATTGTGTTATAACTATTCATTATGGTCCATTATTTAATTCATTAGTGGTGTATTTTTACTGGCCAAAGTGATGAGAAGTGTTCATGGAATTTTCTGCCTCACCTGCCAAAATAACTTGGCAGGATTTGTGCGATAGGCATATTGAGCTGGCTGGGTGGTCTTTTTTATTGGTGTACCTTAGGCATTAGAATCTCTTAATAGAGCGATGATGTAGCACTAGATGGGCAAATGAATGGGAAAAAGAAATTGTGTATATTCAAATAATTTAGGTTCCTTTTAAAGATTACACCTTCTCCCACCCACCCATTATTGTTTAAAATGGATGGTTTATTCCTTAACTACACAAAACCTTTGGAACCTCTTCTGATTACATAGGCAAAGATGTTGTCTTATGGGCCAAACTTTAAAAAAGAATCTATTCAGGAGGAAGTATGAGATGTATGAAATATCCAACAACCAGCTGAGCAATGTGGGTCGTAAGATTAAATAAGCAAAACAAACTACTGTATATGGACCTCACTGTGCCACTTGTCATCAAGGTGGCTGACTTGAGGGCAGTAGGTTGTCTGCATTTCTAATGCCATAGTTTGAAAACTCTGTATGAGCTACCTCTGAGTATTTTTAAACCATAAAAACCTCTTTGAGGCTTAATTCTTAAGTAAAAAAGAGGTCAGATTGGGAGTGGGCATGAAAGTAGCCAGATCTAAAGCAGAAACCTTGGCATTTCTATATAAAGTGGTGAATGAGCTGTGTGTGATTTTAAATCCTGAAAACACACCCAGTTAATTCTTTTACTACTTGCATTTTTAAACCACCTAATAAATGTTCTCTGAGCAGCACAAGATAAACTGAAAATGTAAGATAAAAGTTAACAGTAAAACAATGACAATAAAAGAGCATTTGATAAAACAAGCAGAAAGGATAAAAACCTGAAGCTCCTTGGAACCACATCTGTGCGGAGCACATGTTTAAACTGTTTGTACTCCAGATCGAGGAATGTGTTTCTTTGGATTAAAGCTCAATGGAAAAATTGCTTAAAGCAGTTCCAGAGTTTTAAAGCATAGGTTTACCCTTACCTCTCACCACTCTTGATTTATCCGTGTTGCATTTAGAAACCTCCCAAAACATATCTCCCACCATTTTCTGGGCATTAAGTGACAACCCCAGTTATTCCCCTGGCTCTGCCTTTTATGCTTAGTTTCACTCTCAGATACAGATGAAAGGCTGTGAGTGACTAATCCCTAAATCCAGATGTGGCTGACAAGCAAAGATCTATTCTCTTTTCCGAAGATGGCTGAAAGATCCAAATGAGCATAGACTGGGATATTGTAATGACATACGCAGGCATAAGTTGTGTTGCTTTTCCTTTTTTTTTTTTACAGTGTCAGCCATTCTACCCAGCTGATAGTGATGTAAGTGGATTTGAGCATTTAGAACCATTGTGCATGCAACACCACTTTAAAGTAGCCTGTGAATGTGCATTGTCTCTGTGCATTGCCTTTGTACAGTGAGGTGTCAACCATGAGCATTTCTCACTGATCTACATAAGTTGGGTTAGACTGGCAATTCAGTGTAGGGCTGCGTAATATAACTCCGCAATGGTCATAGCTATAGCTCATCATGTTTAGACTATGGCCAAAGGGAGAGGTGCCAGTAGCCCTCCCTACCATCTGAATTAAGACCAGAAACAGAAAATGGAGGCCTATGACTAACATCTTTTTTTTTTTTTTTTTGCTGTTTCCCTGATGAAGAAGCCAGTGTGACTTTGAAAACTTGCAACATGTAATTGTGAATTTTGGTTGGCCAGTAAGGGCATTGTTTGGTTGTTTAGACTGTGTTAGCACTAGGCTAAACTGAGCTCAGAGGTTCTGGCACTGAGAGAAAGAGGGGGAGAAGAGGCAGCCTGAAATCTTTTCCAAATGAACTGAGTCAGGAAATAAGCTTACTTTTGTGGTGAAGTTTACTGGTGCACAAGCGCAGGAGGATATTGTAAACTAGATCTACAAATTGCCCAGTTCAGATCTGTATCCTGATTCAAACATGTTAATGCTGATGGATTGGAATGAACCGGGTAATTGGGAAAACAAAGTCTAATAGATGAGTTTCAACCACCAATTCCTGTCATCATGTAACAAACTTTCTTTTGCTCAGAGACTGGACTAGGATCAAATTATGGTGTTATTTTCTGAAGCCTGGTTGCTACTCAGTCTGTTAGAATATCAAAAAGGGGGTTAGAAATGTAATTAATGAAGTTTTATAGTAGAAGTGAACAAAAATCTCCTTACATAAGTATGGGTGACCTTGTTCACATAAATTTGTGCTCTTAAAACATCCACCCCACCCTCCATGTGAATATCCAGGCTTCCAGGAGAGCAGGAAAGATTTCATCTCATTTTTTCCATGGTGAAAGAGATTTAATGAGTATAATTGAAAGTTTTTGAATTTTAAAAGCCATGACATACATTACTTAACTCTACCTCAGTATCTCATTCTGTATCACAAAATAGAGTTTCTTCTAAACACTTAACAGAGAGTGGTATTCAAAACTGGTGCTGTTACTGAGCAGAAAAATGATTAGATGTCAAGTATCAGTTATCAGTCTGACAAGAAAAATGTACCATTCCAGCTGGCTGCACATCCGATGCTACAGATGCTTTGGGCACTCAACAACAAACAAATCCTTTGAGACCCAAGAGTTCAATTAAGTGCTACTTTTTCCATGGCTATGTCACAAGCCTTAATACCAGTCATGTGGTCCTTTCTTGTTTTAATGTATCTCTCCTTAAGCCATCAGGAATCCTTTCTCAAGACCTCCTGACTCTTTTTATCTGGGAAGCCATGCTCAAACCCCTAGTGCCTTTCTTCTTGTGCTCCTCAATCAACTTCAAAATGCAGTTGCTATATAACAGTACGCAATTGTCTGCTCTAAAGTAAAAGGCACTTGCATATACTTCAGTCAAAGGGTTTTTAAGCGTTAACAAACCCCACTCTTCACTATACAATTTTCCTCATTTCATTTTTAATAAATCAACAAGATAGAGCTGCTCCCTCATCCATCCATGTCTTTTTTTCTTTACCTCTCCAAGTGTATTAAGAACTCTCTTTCCTTTGTTTTGCTAGGTTCTGATGCTAGCACAATTGAAATCCACATCTCAAGTGGAATCCATGAATTAGATGGTAACGATGCTGATGTTGAATAAATGGAAAAGGATGACAGTGAGGAGCTGGAGACCCCCCCAAATTCTCTCATGGCATGGTTTGGTAGTCCTTCTATGAAATTCAGATTTCCCACCATTCCACACAGAAGTCTGAATGCTCTGCTTGACTAACTTCTGACATTTTTTAGTCTATGCAAAAACCACATTTGAATAGATAAAGTTATCTTGAACATGGATTCAAGCCATGCCCAGATTCAAAAAGTGTTAAAATATTCTGCTTGTCCAAGACATTTTGTACAATTTATTTCTTTTTTGTCAGTGAATTTGGTTGGGATATAAATATGGTCCATAATGTCACAACAGATTCAACATGAGTGCACAAGACTTTATCACACCAGCCTGCTGTCCTGTCACAATCATGCTAGTTTAAGAATGGAAGCATACCCGTTTGACATCATTTCTTATTACACTTTCCCCATGATAGCACTTTGGCACTGTTTTGGTGATCTGCTTTCTGCACTACAAAATAGCACCCTCCAGGAGGAAGGGAGGAAGGAATAGTTGCTACTAAGCTGCCTGCCTCCTGAAACCAGCTGCTTTATGAATGTACACACAGCAGCCAGCTTTGGGAGATTGTTGGCAGCCATGATCACTGCTCCTCCCCCCTGCTAAAGCTCGATGCCGCTGTGCACATTCACACAGTAGGTCCATGCTTTGGGAGGAAGGGGGGGGGGGACAAGCAGTTGCAACTGAGACAACCACCTCCTGAAGGTGTTCACAGCAGCTGGCTTCAGGAGGCTGTTGGTAGCTTGCAGTCACTGTTCCTCTCCACTCCTGAAGCTGCTTGGAAACTGAGGGGAAGAGAAACAGAATCACACCATTCACCTCCATGTAACTGCCTGAGGAACAGAAATGCAGTGGAAGAGACCTATTGCATCAAGGCCATAATGGAACAGCAGTGAGAATGAGAGCCTATTGATGGGTTTTGCGCACCATAGTAATGAATAGAATTCAAGGCAGCAGCAGAATGGACACATTATGTGATAAGTACCAGCCAAAGATGCTTTCATCCTGTTAAAATACCACTTTTACAACTTTATGTGATAAAGTCCTGAGGAGGTGCAACAAAACTTCCCCACTTTTACTCACTTTCATTTGCTGTTCTAGTGTTAATTCTATTTAAAAGAGACACAGAAGACTGCACAAGCCAAATACAACTGCAGCTTTCTAGGTTTAAAATATTTTCCTTGTCATTCCTTTCCATACTTTTGACATACTGGCTGGAGAAGATGGGAGCTGTAGCCACCTCTTTGAGCACTGGATCAGGACTACAGCAACTGCACGCTGTTTGCTGTTTCAAAGAGGTTGCTCCTTTTTGAGCCGGCAAAAGGGCACCATTTCAGCCGCTGTTGCAGTTTTGGAGTGTTCCTCTGGTGTGCAGCATATAAACATTGCACCGCCAAAGTATTGCAACACTGCCCACCATCTAAACACCATGGCCCCAAGCCGGCGCTTGCTGCCAATCTGTTTGGGACCAAAGTTGTGGAAGGCTGATTTGAGTTGTTTGCCGCATCAGTGGCTATGACACCTTGTTGTGGTGAAGGCTTTGTGGTGCTGTAGGAATGCTGAAAGCTAGGCTAGCCAGAATGTTAGATCTACCCAAATGGGAAAGATAAAAAGTGAGGGATTGGAATTAAGGCTTCCCCAAATCCTCCTTTTGGCTTTAATTTCCACTGATAATCATTTAAATTTAAATTTCAGTTAAAAAAATCTTATTTGAAGTGTAAACAATATCATAAAAGCTATATACATACGATAATGCAGTGTTATATGTGTTAAAATGGTATCATAAAAGCTATACACAATATTTGATGACTTCAAAATCAGGCCATGACCTGCACAGGTGGAACCACCATTGCTCATCAGACATGGCAACAACAGTTTTCACATGGCATCAACCATAAATGGCACTTTCAAGTTAGCTCTACTAGTTTGCCAATGATGAATTTTCATATGTGAATCAGCCACAAATTTATCTCATACCTATGAAATCTAGACTGTTGGATATTCACTCTTCCTGTTGAAAAATGATTATAATTATTGTCTGGGCTGGAAATATATCTGAGGTCCACAAGTGAACTGTGCAAGCATTAAATTTGGCAGCTGGTACAAAATCGAAAATCACTCACCACTTTTTAGCTCATTCCAGGGCAATCCTAAACATCAATATCAGAGCTTCCAGGATACCTAAAGTTCCTATTGATCTCATACTATCAGAATGGAAGGGTCAACATTTTTCTCCTTTTCCTCCAACATAGCCATTTTATTACTCCTTTTCCTAAAACAATTGTAATAATCCTACATATTAAAACAACAGGATATAATCTACTAGAGTTCCAGAGATAGGACTGATAAAGAGAGAGTTTGGTGTGCATCTGGTAGGCAGGAGACCTATGGATCCACAATCTCTCCTAGCACATTCCTCCCATCCCCTCCCAGAGAAGGACCAGCCATGATTATTTTGTAACCTCTGGGAGGGGGATCCCAGGATTGGTTAGCTAAGGTTGGACATCTCTCTGACTTTGTGTCTGTCCTCGGAGCAGGTATCAGATAGGTCCTTGGGCTGCTGGAATTCTCTCTTGGTGATGTTTCAGAAGTTGCCTACATGTTTCCATACATAACCAGAGGTGTTTTCCTTTCTCCTTCTCATAATCATAAACAAATAAAATCCTGTACAGTTTTACAAGCCTGAAAACTTTATACAGGATTCTGTCTGTAAAGTGTCACCTTGATTTATACAGAAAGGAGGAGAACAGAGGAACGCACCTGAAGGGAAAATGCTAAGGTTAATAGCACAGAAAGAATGAGAAACAACGCACACATAGTTTTCTAATATCAAAATATAGCAATTTATTCAAGACACTGAATATGATCTGTTGATTCTCTCCTTGAAACAAATGAACTACAACACACAAGGTGATCAGTTGAAGAGTGAGTGAGTCAGTGTGTGTGTCGGAGAGGGGTGGGGTGACAGACAAAATGGACAAGAAGGAGATGATGTCTCAACAGAACCTAGGAAATGCTGAAATGAGAACCAAGCCTGGCTTCAAGTCTGACACAGACAATAAAACTTCAGAAGCCAGATTCAAACTATCCGTGGGTGGATGAAAGAACAATTCTGCAATTGACAACCGCATTTTAAAAGGCAAAAAAGAAAGTGAAAGAGAAAGAGAACAAAAGTAGAAACCCATGAAAATGACCCTTACATGTAACAAAGTGCACTTCACTTGACTCTAAAGTTAGCTAGTTTGTTTTTAAAATAAAAATGCAATTTCTTATATGTATTAGGGGACTAATATTTGTTGAACCCTGGAAATAACAGGAACTCTGAGATCCTGTATAGGGACCCAGTGTTTACCATGTTAAAGATGCAGTATCCTCCTTTTATGAAGAGGTGGTCAACCTATTCAGAGTGCTAACTGTCTTGAATAAATATAAATCCAGATGTGAAAATGGTAATATTCCAGAATTAGTAGTGGGGTAAAAGCAAAAAATAAAATAATGACACCCCTTTTTTAAAACACCAGCAACTGTCCACTGGTTTGTATTTATATTTGGATTCTAATCTTAATACCTCTTACACAGTAAGCCTATGTATGTCATCTCAATAAAAAACTCCCAGTGCTAAGACTCCCTTCAGGCAAGAGTTTATAGGACTGCCATTTTTAATATCTTGGGGTTCTGGAGTAGTTGTCTGTAAAAGTGAAATTACATTGCAAATCTCTCCTGCGGAATCACCTTTTCTTAACAAAGGTGGTCAGCAAGTAACAAAATGTCTGTGCATTGTAAAATGTTGTATTCGTTCTTTTTCTTACTTAGAACAATTAAAATACCATTACCCATGCTGAACCAAAATGCAGAATCGGATCATATGGCAGTTCTGCAAGAAAAATGGTAGGGCATTTTTTTTACTTATTTGTAGCTAAAAGTATGATTTTTTTTTAAAAAAAGAAAAGGGTTCAAGGTGTCTGAAGTACTGTAATTTAAAATGACACCACTAATATCTGCCAATACATTTAAACCACAAAAGCATTTTAGCTTAGCAGAGATCATTTTAAAAAGAAGTAATATTATGAAATACATTTTAACAAATTGCCTTTCATGTGGAGAAGATAAATGAAGAGACTGCATCTTTAAATGCATATTAGGGATCCATCTGAATTGTTGTGTCAAATTACTAATACAATCCAGCCTATATCTGGCAGAGCTTTTAAGCTTCTAAATTGTGATTAACATAAAAATACTACTACTTTTTTTCTTTCAAAAATACATTGGGTTCTTTCTTTTTCAAAAAGTCATCTTTCTCCTGTAAAAATCTTTCCCGGCACTGCATTCTTACATAAAGCACTTATTACACAATTTGTTGAAAGTGCCCTTGAGACACTAAGATGAAGCATGGAGATATTTAAAAAGAAAGAAGCAGCTGGGAGGAAAAGAAAAGGGACAGATGAAAGGGGGGAAGAGGAGGAGAGAAGCAGTCTCTTACAAATTTTCATTATACCCACCTGGCTACATTTACTGTAGGCATAAAGGGCAAAAAAGCAAAGCAAAATAGACATACAAAAAAGGGCACAGAAGGAAAAAAAAGAAACTCAGTTCAAACCTATGCCTGTGATCCTCAAAGTTATAATATTCCAGCTGATAGAAAAAAAACAACAACCACTGAACAAACAAAAGTAGTCTAGAAAATAGAAAGTGTTGTGATTACAAAGTTTGTGTGTGACATCAGTACAAACTGTCTTTGAACGTCCTTTGGGAGAGCAACTGTAGTGTCCAGATTGGAAGGGAAAAAATTCAATAGCACATGGAGGAGAATTCTTTTTCCTGTTTTGGTTTATCAAAGCATTTTGCTTTATAGGTTTTTGTTTTGTTTTTCTTCTTCTTCTTCTTCACCATCAGAATCATCATCAATTATTTGGCACAGCTTTTCCTTTTCTCTTCTGCAGCCATCAGAACACATTCGCAGAGACCCAAAACAAACTGCAGGGGATTAGCTTGTGGCGGATTCCTGCTTGCTTGCTTGCTTCCAAAGGCTGAAGGTTCCTGGTGGAAATGGTCCCCACGCCCTCCCCCGACATGATTGTGTTTTAACTCCTTGGTGCAGGCTATGGACAAAACATTGCAGGCCACTGTCGCCTGGGAGAGTTGCTTTTCTTGTACACTCTAGGATTTTCCCCATTTCTGTATGTTTCCCCCAGTTCTTGCAGTTCTAGAGATGTTCAAAAATAGTTTTGAAGAGTGCTTCTACCCACACATTCAATGCTGGTCCGTTTGCAATTTCTTCTAAAACATTTACTTTCGCAAGTCTAGAACACAAACCTGGAAAGTACAGAGGGGGGATAGAAATCAGGAACAAAATACAAACAAGATTGTTCTTTCAGGCTTTAGGACAGCAACTCTACTGATTGTGACACTACAGAAGAACATACCGAACAAGGTGATGGTTTCATATTCAGTGAGGACTGGTTCCATATCCTTTTTTGGCAATCAGATGTAAGTCACATATATAAATAGGTCATGTTCTGTGCATAGGCATATTGAACAATACATACAGTCTTTCCCTTTTCCAAATGAGGGAGTGAAGATTATAGAAGACCAAACCTTTGTATGAAATTTGTATTACATATATGACGTAGAGGCTGGATGCGTGATAATCTAATCAAGTTCAAAGTCCACTTAATCTTTGGAGAAAATCATGCAACAGATTCACAGCAGTCTTAAATATTATAGTGTCTACCACCTGTCATTAATGGCCACAGAACTTGCCCGAAGGATAAAAAATACTTTATGGACCTATCAGGCTACAGAAAGGTCTTCCCAATCTTTCAAAAGAAAGAATTCACTACAAGACTTGATGATCCAACTATGATTTCATCTGAATATGATCAAATTTGAATCCATCTGGATTATTATCACTAACACAAATTCCTAACCTAGCATGAGGGCAGTTTTACAATATGAAATTATACTCATCCAGCTGGACCAATCTTAACAAGTGCAAACTAAAAGAAAATGTCTAATAAGGCTTACCGATCCATCTGATGCACTGGCTCCCACTTTATCTCCTCTAGCATTCCAGCAGACTTCAAATATACCCCCAGTGCCTCTGTAGCTATGTACTAGAGTTCCACTCTACAGACAGACAGACAAATTCTTTGATGAATTTCTTAACATCACTACTATTTTTTTTAAAAAAATGTATGTAAATGATGCCTGGATAAGTTTTGACTTCTGGTCTATAGACATGGCTGGAGTACCTGTATATCTGAAGATGACAGTGTACATTCTAGAATTTTGGTCATTCCGGTTGATCTTGTTCTGCCTAAACATTGTCACTAGTTTGCCAATTTTAAATCAAAATTCTCTATGGGGTGTAATGGGGAACTCTAGTTAAAATTAGCTATATTTTTCAAGCTGAATCCAATGCTGAAGGAGAGACAAGAAATACGCTTTTGATGTATTCATAAGGGTATTGTGGATATGCAATGGCAGATTTTCCTTTTTTGACTGATGTTAATCTGGTCTCTGCCTTTTTAGGTGACAAAAATAATTTAGTGTGATGTTTTCTGGAAGTATCTTTCAACTCTTCAGAACGTGAATGGGCAAAGAACAGTCCCCATGGCCATTTTGTGGCTCCTAAAGGCCCTAGGGGCAGAATGCCCCCAAATGTCCAGAGAGCATTTTGCCACACTTTTGTCCTCTCTAGGCACTTTAGCCCAGCAGAGGCCTTTTTCTAAAAGGAAATGAACTGGAAGTATCTAAAAGGCCCTCCTATGCTTAAAATACCCATGCAGTACATGGCAAAAATGACACCAGTGCCCTAGCACTTTGTAGCTAAAATCTGAATTAAAAAAAAAAATTTGGGCAAGAGTGTGCAGTCTGTGTGTATGGTACTTCAAGATTTCCAAGGGAAGGGGGCTAATGCCCATTATTTTCCCATAGTCATTCACCCTTGCTCTAGCATTTCGCCCCTATCATAGCATTTCAACACGATAGCCAGAATCCTATTTGTGCCTTATGCATGTTACGTGCCCCTGTAGAGGTGGTTAAACATTTTTTGTCTAATGCAGAACAGTTGGATTCATTTCAAGGTCTGGAAGTGGAGTTGTACATGGCACACCAATATGCACAAATGTATGTATGTATGCATTTAGTTGGGTATTCAATTTCCCATTTGGTGTCTTGGTTCAGCTGCACAATATAGCAATTCATCACATGCACTACATGGCACAATTAATACACAACTCTGTATGCAGAGATTTATACTACCCGACTATAGGATTACTTCTAATATTTCTGAACAGCTAGCTGTCATGAAGAGCTTGTACTGTTGGGGTGTTCCTTTCTATCAGTCTGCTCTACAGAATAGCCCTGAGCTAAAAAACACAACGACAGACCACTCTTGACAACTTGGATACCACCCCATAGGGTTCTGTAGGGATCAACTTTATTACTGACATTTAACCTATAAATAAAATGTCATCATCTGAAGCTTTTTGTGCCTGATGATACCCATCCCTACTTTTTGCTAACATGGTATCCAGATCAGTATGCAACGGGATCTTTTAGCATCTTTGAGACTAACTGAAAGAAAGAAGTTGGAAATATGGGCTTTTGTAGACTCAAGTCTACCAGCTTCTTTCTTTCAGTTAGTCTCAAAGATGCTAAAAGATCCTGTTGCATACTGATTTTCCACACGAACATAGCTATGTCTTTGAACTGTATCCAGATAAAGTTCTTTCTGCCTTGGCTTGTGCCTGATAACCACAGTTGGTGGTCAAGGGCCAAAACCTTGAAGCTGAATTTGGTGATTAAGAGAAATTACCCTTTGTAAGGAGAGAGGTTATCAAGACTATACCTCTATCAGAACAGATATGCCCTCTGGAACTGACATTGTTATGACAGATTTCAGTCATTAAGAATGTTTTCTTTGGGTTGTCTCTGAATTAGCTCTTCCAGGGGTTTAGCCAAGATCTCTTAATCAACCCACTCACCAAAAAACAATAACAACAGCAAAAATCCTGGAGTGGGAATTTTTCTATGGCTGTCCTCAGATTATGGCATCAGTTGCCAGCTGAGATAGGAAAGGTGTATTGTTCTTGAGGTTTTCATGAAAATATGTAAACAGTATTCCAAGAGAAATTAGGGGTCTTTAATTGTGATATTTAAGGTAGAGACTCAGTTGTACAACTTATCGTTTAGTAAGATTTACTGGCTGTACTGTTGAAAACCATCTTGAAAACAGTGTGGATATTGGACATAAATGTTTAAGTCAAAATGAATTCTGATTTGGCATGGTATACCATATATGGTCTCTCTCCTAGATGAAGACATATCATAAGAGACTAATATAGGGGAAACTCTTTTGTCAGAAAAAATGCATTTGAGTATTAATGGCCTATAGAAATGAAAAAAAAAAGACCTTTCAGTTAAGTTTTACAACATACAGTTTAACCTATTTGTACTCAACTGGGACTGCAACTGGGACAGCCCAGTAAAGGAGGTCATTGTCCTTCTCTGTTGATTTATCTATTCATCTTGCCTTGACAGTTCATTGCCCGTTGGACATACATTCTCACTCAGTCTTTCCTCTTTAAACATAGATTGCATTTATATTTCTCCATCACACACACTCAAGAACACCCCATGCCTTCATTTTTCAAACATCTGGCTTCATTTTGCAGTAACACTTGTCACCCTACCTACAAAACAGCATCAATGTTGCAGTCCATGTCCACGGTGTGTGTAAACCTGTGCTAAAATATTCCTTTATATACATCTATAAAGGTCCTGCTTTGTTGTCTTTGAGCTATGCAATAATTAATAACAGGTTTATTTCAGTTAAATGTTTCATCCAAACCATTTTAATGCCAGAATGTGGAATTTCCATACCTGAGTATTCCATATATGGACACATTTGTCAAAAGACCCACTGGCTAAGTATTTTCCATCAGGACTAAAAGCTACACTGTAGACAGGTTCTTGATGTTTGGTTAACGTGTGAGTGCAGACTCCTCTATCAACGTCCCACAATCGAACAGTAGAGTCAAATGAAGCACTGTGGTAAACAGTTAAAACCAAAAGATTTCACATAGAATGTTAGAGACTGAAAGGTTTCCATAATCATTTCACATGGGCATTACTGTAACATGCTCTACATGGGGCTGCCTTTCAAAAGTGCTCAGAAACTTCCGCTGGTCCAAAGAGCTGCAGCCAGGCTGTTAACTGGAGCTGGTTCCAGTGAGCAAACAACTTCATTGTTGCAACAGATCCATTGGCTGCCAGTCCGTTTCTGGGCACAATTCAAAGTGCTGGTTTTGACCTATAAAGCCCTATATGGCTTGGGTCCAAGCCATTTGAAGGTCCGTATCTCCCTGTACGAGCCCCCCCAGAGTATTAAGATCATCAGGAGAGGCCCTTTCCTCTGTCCTACCACCCTCTCAGGCACATCTGGTGGGAACAAGAGAGAGGGCCATCTCTGTGGCTGCTCCTAAGCTTAGGAAATCCCTCCCTAGAGAGGCCAGGATTGTGCCATCCTTGCTATTCTTCCGATGCCAGGTAAAGACGTTCCTGTGCAGTCAGGCCTTTTAAGCTAAGAAAGACTGGGTTTTTAATGCTGGCCTATACAAATTTTAATGGTTAGCATTTTAACGCATTACATTTTAATTTATAACTGTTTTAATTCTTAAAATTGTTTAATTTTTTTTAATTTTTATATTTATATATTTTAAGATTGTTGTATTGTTTTTAAATTGCATTGTTTTATACTTGTTGTTCACTGCCTTGAGTCCCCTGAATTAATAATTATTATTTTCACATGGGCAGAGCTAGTATAAAGTTTATACTTTCTCAGGCAAACATTGAATTTGGCCTCCGCTCCCCACTTCTGATTGCAACTGTTTGTGGTTTGGCAGATAAAGAAATAAACTTGATGCAGTCCGAGGTTAGCAATGGAAAGTGATCCATTCCTAACAGCCTGGTAGCTCCCAAGACATGCACACAGGTGGGTGGCTGTTATTCTGGGCAAGCAGATGAATGAGCTTCTGAAGGAGGGCCTGAGTAGTCATTCCCTCCTTGGCACTTAGCATGGAAACCAATTGGATTCTTCAAGGATGGAAGAATCCCTTCCTGTGTCTTACATAAAAATATTGTTTTCCATTCTACTTCTCCCTCCACCCCACCCCCCCCCCCCCACACACAACAGTGTAACAAACTCTTCAGGGAAGTAACTCTGAGGGAATTTCTTAAACAGTTGGAATACTGTTGGTATTTTGCACTAGCATAATAATTCACTATGCTGACTTATGGCAAACCCAAGGTGAACCTATCATGGGGTTTTCTTGGCAAGATCTGTTCAGAGGAGGCTTGCCATTGTCTTGCCCTAGCGTGAGAGGGGAATCGAACCCTGGTCTCCAGAGTTGTAATCCAAAACTCAAAGCACAACACCATGCTGCATCTCCTAGTTAATATTTTTAAGGCCTCTCTCTCTCTCTCTATATATATATATATAGTACACATATATGCTAGCCTAGTGCATATTCTTCAGGGCTGTAATGTGATAGCAGAAGTAAGGCAAAGAAACTACAATATGACCCCATATCTGCAGGAGTGGTACCCACAGTTTTGCATACTCACTTCCAAAAAATATGTTCTCTCTAGGCATTTTCTAGATCATCAAGTATGATTCTGTGGTATACTTCTGACAAAGGTTCACCGTAGTCATGCTGGAGGACCTCAAAATGCCTAGAGGTGCATTCTCTAGGAATCTCTGGGTCCTCCAGCATGACTCTATGGTCAACTTCCACCAGGATACATTCATTTCAACAGGGTTTGCATCCATGGTTTAGCGTTTCCAAGGTAATTTTAGGAATATATCCCTCATAGATATAGGGTTCATATTGGGAAAGAAGAATGTCACCATTGGGAAAGAAAGCTGTCCTTTTGGATCTTGAACAGTTTGAAAGCTAGCATAACCCCTTTCTGTTCACATAATGATGGCTTTCACCCCACTACTGTCTGAACCCTTGGCCTTTTTTTATTCTTGGCACTGCTGTTATACAGCTACCATCACTACCTACAATGGCATAGTTGTGCTGGCCAATAGGATCTCAACCAAGGTCTGCCTAATCTACTTCACAAGTTTATGGTGAGAATAAGCCAACAATGTCCTCTAACATTCTAGGTAGAGTGGGATACATATGAACTAAATATGTACTTCCTTAACTAAACAATAAAAGGACATAACTGTTTATTTCAGCATATAGAATCACAGGGTTTGGGAGGCAAAAACTGTGATTTACAGACTGGTTTGTTGTGAAAGGAGGTGTAACATTTTTTCTTACCTTGCCAACATAATGTTGGAGTTTGGGTTGCTGGTCCCTGGTCCCGTTGGACTCCATTTGATAGTGTAAATCTCTTTGTTATGTGCCTGTAGGTCATGTACACATGTATCTTGCTTCATACTCCAAATCTATACAAAGAACCAGAGGGGAGAGCATCACTGTAATCTTTCCCACAATTATAGTGAAGCTCATTAAGAAAACATGTTTGTAGAAAGCTGAACATTCCTCTTTTCAAATAGATTTTGAACAGCAAACAGACCAAAGACATACAACAATTAACACATAAAACTGCAAACTTTAAGCACTTTTAACATTTCAACAACAGTTCCTTAAAATGTGGAGCAAAGACTTCAGATCAGATTAAATTACCTTTAATGTCATATCATCTGAGCAGGATGCTAGAAGCATACCAGAGGGATCCCATTTGATTGCATTGACCTCATTCTGAAATAAAGATTTCTCTTATTCAGTGATTATTTGGGATAAAACTGCACTTCAATTTTTAACCAGATGGTGGCCATCTAGGTTTAATTTATGACAAGAAGCAAAACAATTGCATGTTACTTGTTTGGTTATTTCATTCATGAAACAGCCTAATTTCCCCCCACAATCTTGCCATTTAAATAAAACAGCATTCTGTCTTCTTTCAATTTTCAATTGCATATTAGACACTCCTTAAGTCTCAACAAAACACTTTAGCAAAAACAGCCTAAGAACAATGAATATGGCTCTATGACTGTGATATGGTCCCTACCAATTATGAGAAGGCAAAAAATTCAATCTTATGCATGCAGAAGCACTGGAGAATCTTGTGGCACTTTAAAAGTTAACAAATTTTATTTTGGCATCAGGGTTTAAAATCCTTCAGATCTACACAATAACTTATAACAAAGTTGCTCTGTTCTGTTTTCTGCAATAATATAACACAGCTATCCTTCTAGAAATCCTGTGTCAGCTCCAATGCATGACCTAGTGCTTACTCCCAAGTAATTTTACAATGAATAATTGTAAAATAGGTAGATGGTGATTAATATATTATACAGTTGGGCTTGCTGTCTGCAGATGTTGAAATCCATCAATGCCATTCCGTGGATACGGAGGGTCCACTGTACATGAAAGTAATAAACCTAACTTTTCCAGCAGTTACATGCCTTAACTCCAATACATAAACACATAAATAGGACTGTTCAAATTTACCGTATGGCCTTGAAAAGTTTTAACTGGACGATCACAGCCAAGTCGGCATACATGTATGCACATGTCAGTGCTACAAGAAGCAAAAGTAGTGTTGTTCTGCCAGTCTACATCCAGGGCAGGGGCTGTAAAAGGGGAGCCAAAAAAGGGACCATTAGGAAATTTGGTAAAGAAACAAATACCCCAAATGTCAGCATTTCTATAAAATGACTAATATGCTGACTCTACGTGGGATCCCTTCCAAACATTCCTGATGCTGACTGACATAATGCCACAGTTTATAACACTGTGTTAACACAGTAAAAAACATGCATCCAGGCTCTTGAAAGGGGCAAGTATTCCATATATACTTCTACTGCTCAATAAATCACAGAGGCTTTTGCAAAATTGGAGGGAGAGGGAACACATCAGACCCAAAGAAGCAACAAGCTGAAATAAGCATCTGCCATGGCCTCAAAGATACCACTTTTTCTTCAGTAGTGTCCACAGAATTATATTAGAATGGGACACATGGCAGTACTCCAATATAGCAAAATACAGTGGGATTGTGAAGGATATAAGTGAGCAAGGAGTAAAGATTCCACCTTCTGCTTTTAGTTGTCAACAGGTATATGTCAAAAGTTGCTATCACTGGTGTAGTGGTTTGAGAACTGAGCAACTCTGGAGAACAAAGTTCAAATCCTTGCTTGACATTGGAAGTCCACTGGATGACCTTGGGCAAGTCACTCTCAGCCTCCTGGGAAGGCAATGGTAAACCTCCTCTGCACAAAGTTTGCCAAGAAATCTCCATGAAGGAGTTGCCTTAGGATCACCATAACTCAGAAATTGTCTGAAGGCACACAACAACAACGTGTCTAAAAGAGCTCTTTCAAAGTTGACTTTGGGCTTTACAGACTGCGCAAAAAGGGTGGTCTTTTTTACTGTGCATCTTCGCCGCAGCAGCTAGACGGAACAGCAAAGGTGCACAGTAAAAAAAAGTGTGTGCAAACCCCGCTCCTTTTTTGAATTGCTGCCCCTCACTCCTGGAACCTTCTTCCCCCACATGCACGCCTCATCACTTCCCTAACCAGGTTCAAAACTGAGTTAAAGACTGCATTATTTAGGGAAGTGTTCCCAGGACTGTGCCATCTGACCCAGGATGCCTCCTTTTAACTTTGTATTAAGAACCGAAGCCCTCCCTCCAGTCCATCTGCTTGGTCCAAGCCCCAGAGGGAGAGAAGAACCAGCGGACCTCATCCCCTTCCCACCACCTTTCCCTTCTCCTTTTGTGTTGTCTCTTCTAGATTGTAGCCTGAGGGCAGGGATCCGTCTAACTATAAAATTGTATGTACAGCACTTTGCAAATTTACAGCTCTAAATAAATAAATAAATAATGCAAAAAAGGGAAAAGGCACCATAGGGCACCTCTAGTACATTGCAGCTGCGCAGCTCCGTATTGAAGCTGCTGAGCTGCGATGGTGTTACTATGTACACCGTTTAAACAATGCACCTGTCACATGCTAGGGTTGCAGATCGTGTGTAAGCCCCGCCCCGAGGCAACCCTAGCATGTGATGGGGGTGCCTCAAAGGGCTGGTCTTTACCGGCCCTATGGGTCTCAAACTATTATTCCAAGAGTTCCTAAGTTCCATTTATCAGTGCTAGGAAGAAAGACATTATTTGGGTGGAGCGATGTTGTTACATTTATTTTTAGAAAATTCTATAGGAAATATTAAGAACAGCAGAAGCCTCCTGATCTAATTAATTAGTTAATGATCTATTTGTTTGTGCTACTCCTTTGCCAAAATGTAACAGGAACAAAGATAAATAAGTTAAATCCAATGAAAACTAATTACCTGAGTGGAAAGGAAACTGCTGTTTAGCTTCCCCTGTGTGAGCATCCCAGATTATTGTGGTCTACGTTGGTCCAGGGAGGGAGGCAAATGGGAAAAAAAACAACACATACATCAGTGACCGTTTACTTTTGAAGGAAAAAAAGGAAAAAAAAAACTTTGTTAGGAAACATATTGCCTAAGACATTAATTAAGGTCTATTAAACAATTAATTAAGGTCTATTAAATAATAGAATGTGATTATTCCACTTGCAGAAAAATTTGCCAACTTTTTTTTTCAATGATGAGAGGAGAAAGAAAGAAGGACACCTTTGTAGCAACTTGGTACCCATTTTAATGTATTATGGTTTTGTTATAGCGGTTATTATTAACTAATAATAGACATTACACTCTGGTGGAAAGGGAAAGCCAGAGTGATATGGTGGCTTGAATGCTGGACTTGGACGTCATGGTGAGCAGGGTTCAAATCTCCACTCAGGCATGGAAGCCCACTGGGCAAGCCACACTCGCTCAGCCTAAGAGGAAGGCAGTGGCAAGCCTCCTCTGAATAATTCTTGTCAAAAAAACCTCTAGGATAGGATTGCCATAAATCAGAGACAACTGGAAGGTGCACAATAGCAGGATGGATGTATACATAACATATATTATTTTTAGTTGGCTTGATTATATAACATACAGCTATATTTGACATATTATTATAATATTATTAATTTGAGGTATAATAGCAAATTAAAATATAATCTGACATGTTCAATAAACTCATGAAAAAATATCACAACTGATAAAATATATGTACAGATAATGAGATGAAAGTCAATACAACACTGCAAACTCCATCTCGGTAGGAAAAGACTGCTTCTGCAGCGTAACCAAATACATTTTTTGGTTTGATGGTAAATTTTAAAAATCTTCATTTTGAAGCAGAATTCATGTAGCCTTCAGCAAATAGGCAAATGTTCAAGAGTTTTCAAGACAAATGACACTGCACAAATTTACCATGAGACAATAATTAATCAAAACTTTTTGAAAACTCCCTTAGAGAAACAGAAAGGAAATTCTTCTGAATTCCTCAGAGCAATTCCTGAGAGCTAAAAGTGAAAAAGTACCAAGTGAAAAGCTTTAAGAATATTTGATAATTTGTATCTGCAAGTTATGCAACTCAACACTTACTTTATCAACGCCAGCACTTAAAATATAATTTCCCTTTTTATTCCATTTCAAAGCAAATATAGGCCCTTTATGTTGACCTAAGGTGCTTGCAAGATTTCCTGCAATACATACAAAGTGGAAGTTAATGTTTCAAGTATTTCTGGTTGAAATAATTTAGTAATACGAAGCATCATAATTATTTGGAAACAACCATTTTCAGTCTTACCGTCTTCTGTCCATATTCTTGCAAAGCCATCATATGATCCCGT
Source organism: Urosaurus nigricauda (assembly GCA_034509955.1). NCBI lineage: Eukaryota > Metazoa > Chordata > Lepidosauria > Squamata > Phrynosomatidae > Urosaurus > Urosaurus nigricauda. The sequence goes on from JAOEGL010000003.1 coordinate 95,247,173, forward strand.
AGCCAGTAATGTTCCATCGCTCTGCAGAATGAGGAGAAAGGGAATGAAAATGTTTTTGATGAGACACAAAATCTACTGAGACAGCTCTGTCCCTCCAATTTACTCTTCAGCTTTTAAGTGTTTGTATGTAACCAAAATGAGATTTTCCTTTGAACAAGAGCAAAACCATTAATAGAGCACACCCCCAATTAAAATCTGGTACTTTAGGCCAGCCTTTTGAGGGAGCCACTGTGACATAGTGGTTTGAGTATTGGACTAAGACTTCTATTGAGCAGGGTTTGAATCCCTGCTCAGCCACAGAAATCCACTGTGTGGCCTTGGGCAAGTTATATTCTCTCAGTGACAGAAGAAGACAAAAGCAAAGCCTCCTATGACTATTGTTAACCAGCCAAGAAAATATTTTTCTGCAGCTGTCCAGCCAACTTTTAGGGGGATACTAACATAGTATAGTGGCTTGACTAAGATTGAATCACTGCACAATCATGGAAACTTTGGGCATGTCACACACTCTCTGCCTTTTGGGAAGACAATGACAACTCTCCTGTGAATTAAAATTTAAAAAAGAGAGAGAGAGAGAGAGAGAGAGAAAGAAACTGTGATAGAGTCCTTAAGCAATTCACATTGTCTCAGCCTTAAAGGAAGACAATGGCAAACCTCTTCTGAATAAACTCTGCTATAAAAACCCTAAGATAGGGTTGTCTTAAGATGGAGTTAACTTGAAGGCATGTAACAACAACAGCAGCAGCAACTTGGCAGCTAAATAGAAACAAGATTGCTAATGCATTATTGTGTTGCCTAATTTAGCTACTAAGGAAGGAAACAGAAACATCATTATCTGTATGAGGTCTTTTAGGTGAGTTGAAAGATTTCCCCCTAAAAACATTCTGCCAACAAACATCTATTTTATCATTTTTCTTCCTGAACATAAATTCACCCATTGCAAAAAGAGACAAAGACCATTTTCAATGGGACTTTAACCTATTTATTGATATGAAAATCTCACTTTGTTTTCTTCCATACATATGTTGCTTTGAACACACACATCATTTCAGGACAAACTAAAAGATCTGCTTTATTTAAATATCCCCCTTTAGAGATGTCAAAGATTTTTTTGCTGTGTAAAAAGAGTTTCCCAGAGTACTCAGTGAATGATTCACAAGCCAACAGGTTTCAACCTGCCAAAACCTAGCTGTTGTTCAATATCACCAATGGCAATGTGAAGAGGTGATAATTCCTTAGGTGCGACCCCAGCTGTACTGAAAGCTGTAGGGAGGTTCAGTAGAGTCTTTCAAGCTAAATTAATTTTAGCTAAACTGAGTATTTAGTGGGATCAAGAACCAGTGCTGATGTAATTTTAATTTAATTTTTTTTAACAATAATACAATAACACTATTACAACAATTTCCCCCCTTTGTTTCAAATGGGCCACCCCATTCCTGACCCTTCCCAATTCATAATGCACAATAAAGATAGATTTCTGTCAAACCTCTAGCAACTTCAATTTCCATTGTCTTCCATTGCATATTATAGTAGTATTTATCTAGTCATTAATCCAAAATTTCACATGATAGTTCAGTGGCTTATATTCATTGTTACTTTAACACATAAAACTAACATACAAATTCTGCCTTTCTAAACTACACAGTAAGCTCAATGAGAAGAACTGCACATGACTCATGGTCTTGTTTCTTTAGGCTTCTTATAATATTTAGAGTGGCTAAGATATTATAACTCAGATTCATCCTGCACCTGTAATATGATGTACTCATCCTGCCTACCTTAAGGGGACTGTTATGGGCATTGCTAAAATAACGTATGGGAAGAACACTGAGCTCTCAGGACGGACGGACAGACAGACAGAAGTCTAAGATGGTGACAGAGGTGGTGAATTTGCACTGAGCTCTGAGGGTTTACTGGCAATTTATTTTTTTTTAAGACATGTTTCATTGGGATTTGAATTGGTTATATAGAGAGGGGGGACAATGGATAATGGAATGGACCTAAATTGAGCCACACTGACAGCAGTCCCATTCAAATAAGCCTTGATTAATTTAAATTCCTCCTATTTCAGTGGGACTATTTTGAAGTACTGTATGGCTAAATTTCTGGATTCAACCCATTTCTATGTCTACTACTTATTCTGTTTCAGAGAGGATATTCTGTAAAATGAGAATAATAAGGTACATAGCCATTATGTAAATGTTCATATTGCTAAAATTTTGTTGTACAACTTAAAAGGCTGTGTAATATCTCTCCCTCAAGAGACTGACTGCAGCCAGACCTGGCATCATTCCCACATCAAGTTTAAAACTGGCTTTTAATCAAAGACTGGGGTCTATGCAATTTAACCCAAATCTGTATAGGTACATGGTTTCAAACTGTCACAATCTGTTCAAAATTCTTTACATTATTTACTATACTTTCAGAGTATTTAAATTATTTCTAACAATTTAAAATTTGACAAGCTCCTGAAAATTGCAACAAGCTCCTGAATACAATGATCACTTAATGTTTTTACGAGTGCAATGCAGGTATCGATTTCCCCGGCATTGTTTGTATACAGGTCATTCACACTTCTGCTCCTTCTCCAAGAGCTGCAGAGATTAAGATTAGAAAGCAGCCTTGTCTGCCACAGCCCCCGGGAACTTCAGAATGCATCTGCTGGGGAGGGAAAAGTCTGTGATGCATAAGAGAGATCAGTAAGAGGGGGGCTAACAGCATTCTTATGCATGAGACACTACGCAGCAGAGAGAAAAGAGAAGCCTCAGTACAAGTGGCACTTTTAAGAGATAACAGGATACAAAGCGTATATTTTCACTGTGATGGGAAGAGGCTGATAGGAATTCGCAAGTGAAACATGCAGTTGGTAGTAAGACGTGTAAGAATATGTTTAATAGCACATTGAGAAATCTCTTTGTTTTATCCAAGGATGTCTTGCATTTTTTATTCCAGATTAGGAATGAGACACCTTTCCCACATAGCCAAATGAAAAATGGCTGCAAGTGTTGAACAAAATAAGCACAGTTCAACTTCTCTTAAATCTGTGGTTGCAATAATGTTGACTGTTGGGTGTGCAAAATAAAAATGTTAATTGCTGCATTTTACTGAAAGTCTTTTTCAGCATACCAGCTATGTTTTGAAGCCTATTCTCTCACTTATTTTAACACCACATTTGTCTCAGCTTACTTTAAGACAAGTGTAGAAAAGTGTAGTTAGGAAAAGTGGGCGAGGGGGGGGAGTCGCCTTAGTCCACCTTGACTAGGAGACCTGTTTGGAAAACTGATCATATTGAGTGTGTTTACCTGACCCTGAAGGCTAGGGATAGCTTGGGGATTCTGTTGGTCTACCGTCCACCCCATTGCATAACAGACTCCCTGGCTGAGCTGACACAGTTGGTCACAGTCTCGGAGCTGGTGTTGGAGTCCCCCAGGCTTCTTGTTCTGGGAGACCTCAACATCCCCTCTGAGGCCAGCTCATTAGATCTGACCGTCGCAGCTCGGCAGTTCATTGATTCCATGACAGCCATGGGCCTGTCTCAATTAGTCTTGGGCCCGACACATTGTGCTGGTAACACTCTCGATAATGATCTTTTGCACGGAACAGGAAAATCCGTGGGCAGGGTCTATTAGTACCACTGCCCTTTCATAGACGGACCATTTTCTGGTCAAGATGAAACTGAAGGTCACTACTCATATACCCCTTGGGGGTGGAGGACCTATTAGAATGGTCCGTCCTCGAAGGCTGATGAAATCTCTCAGATAAGGGCTGATCTTGATGCCAGTAATTCAATAGAATCGGTAAGAGAGGTGTCTAATGACTCTACGAACTGTTAGACTGGATCATTTTGCGCTTGTAAGTACTGATGAAGTGGACAAGCTCCCTGGATGTGTCAGGAAGACAACATACCCCCTTGATCCTTGCCTATCCTGGCTGACTGTTCAAGGAAGGGATGCAGTAACATCCTTACTTCAACTTATAATTAATGCATCCTTTAGGCAGGGTAAATTTCCATCTAAGCTTAAACAAGCTGTAGTAAAACCACTACTGAAAAAAACCCTCCCTAGGAACCTCTGATAAGGAACAACTACAGGCCAGTCTCCTTATTACCATTCTTGGGCAAGGTAATCGAGAGGGCAGTTGCTTTCCAACTCCAAGCCGTCTTGGATGAAGCCGATTATCTAGACCTATTTCAAACTGGCTTCAGGTCGGGCTATGGAGTTGAGACCACCATGGTCGCTTTGGTCAACAATCTCCGTCCGGGCATCGACAGGGGAAGTGTGACCCTGCTGGTGCTCTTGGACATCTCAGCAGCATTCGATACCGTTGACCACAGTATCCTTCTGGAATGCCTGAGAGAGTTAGGTATCGGAGGCACTACGCTCCAGTGGTTCCGGTTCTACCTCTCGGGCAGAGGCATCTGGCGTCCCTCAGGGTGCCATTCTGTCTCCCATGCTGTTTAACATTTACACGAAGTTGCTGGGAGAGATCATCTGGAGGCATGGGGCGCGGTGTTATCAGTACGCTGATGACACCCAAATGTATTTCTCTATGTCTCCGATTGTGGCAGTGACCAAAGATGGCATCTCTCCTCTAAACGCCTGTCTTGAGTCAGTAATGAGCTGGGTAAGGGAAAACAAGCTCAAGCTGAATGCAGAGAAAACGGAGGTACTCGCGATAGATACCCCTGGCCTGGGGAGGGAGATTTGTCAACCAGTCCTGGACGGGGTCACACTTCCCTAAAGGACAAGGTTTGCAGTTTGGGAGTACTCCTGGACTAGTCTCTACAGCTGTCATCTCACGTGGAGGCGACGGCCAGGAGTGCTTGGTACCAACTTCTGTTGATACGCCAACTGCACCCCTACCTGGCCCAGAAAGTCCTAGATGCAGTGGTACATGCATTAGTAACCTCCTGTTTAGACTTCTGTAATGTCCTCTACATGGGGCTACCTTTGTATCAGGTTTGGAAGCTTCAGTTGATCCAAAAGGCAGCAGCTAGATTGGTTACAGGAACATCTAGATCGGACCATATCACCCCAGTATTGAAATCCCTTCATTGGCTGCCGATCAGCTTCCAGGCACAATACAAAGTGTTGGTTATTACCTATAAAACCCCATATGGCTTGGGCCCGAGTTACTTGAGGGAAAGCCTCTCCCTACACAATCCGCCTCGCACTCTCATGACATCAGGCAAGAAAATATTAGAATATACAAAGACAAGATTAACAACAACTTCCCAGAAAGCCTTCACTGCCGCAGTCCCCAGGTTATAGAATGATTTCCTGGAAGAGATCCGTCTTAGTACCTCCTTGGAAACTTTTAAGAGGGCACTTAAGATGGATCTCTTCCAGCGAGCCTTCCCACCAAATCTCCTATGAGAATATAAGAACTAACCCCACTGAATTATAATGGCACGGACACAGACAACGATGATCATTTTAGTGAGTAGCAATTTAATGATTTTATTGCTGGATTTTTTATATTGTTGTTTACAGTATATTGTCGCATTTTATATTGATGTTCTTCTTGTTGTAATCCCGCCTCGATCCGTGGGGAGAGGCGGGAGATATAAATAAAATTTTTTATTATTATTATTATTATTATTATTATTATTATTATTAGAAAAGGGATTATTTAGCAGGAGAAAAAATATTTCCTACTTTGAAAACAATACGTGTTTAGGTAATGAGTTCCTTTGTTCTAGAACAGGATTAGGCATCTAAGTTTTCCCTTCTTGGAAATAAATGGTGCATGTTTTGTCATGTTTTGTAATAAAGGGCATCATTTAAATATCTAAGACTGCAATTCTCTGAATATTTACTTTTAAGAAAATGTCACTAAACTCTGATGCACTTGATTTCTGAATGAACACACTTTAAAGACGCTTTAAAGATAGTAAGATAAATGCCTACTGAAAAGTGATATTGCTGTTACTTCTGGTAGCATCTTTATAAACCTCCAATCCTGCATGGAAAGATGAATAACAATTGTGAGGGCTGCCAAATATTTTGTACTTGTATGTAAGGTTGAATTGGAACAGATACATATTGACTGATTATTATTTATTAACAACAAAGAAATATTACTATTTTGAGGCCTCCTCAGTAGTTGCCTCATGATGATGCTATCTGTCAGATGCATCCCAAGACCTTGGCATGTGAACTAATGTTTGTGTTTGAAGTTGTAAAGGAAGAATTGGGATAGTAGTGTGCTAGGGATCTTGGCATGTTTTATCTGTTTTGCTTCAGTTTCCATTGGATTTGAACACACACACACACACACACACACACACTATCTCTTCCTCTCCCCTGCCCTAGTATAGTATTAGGTGATACCAAATTGCAAGAGTAAGATTCATTTATGCATTATTTTCAACATTCCAGCTTACCTTTCAGTTTCTTCTACCGTGTTTCCCCCAAAATAAGACAGTGTCTTATATTATTTTTTGCTCCCAAAGATGTGCTAGGTCTTATTTTGAGGGGATGTCCTATTTTTCCATGAAGAATTCACATTTATTGTTGAACAAAAAATTAACATTTATTATATATTGTATATATTGTATAAAACTTTGCTAGGTCTTACTTTCGGGGGAGGCCTTATATTTAGCAATTCAACAAAACCTCTACTAGGTCTTCTTTTCTGAGGATGTCTTATTTTCAGGGAAAAAGGGTATAGAAATGAATGTTTGTCATAATACCTACCTTACCCAACCTGGTACCCTTCAGATGTGTTGGGACTACAATGGCCAAAAACACTTACCAAAATATCTGGTTCAGAGCTTCTGGAAGTTGTAATCCAATACATCTGGAAGATACCCAATTGGGAAAGGCTCTGCCATGTACAATTTTAGTGAAAAACAAGGTATTCACAGAGGAAATGTTGCAATCAGATCATCTTCATCACTGAACAAACTGAGTAATGTAGCATTAAGCAAAAGGGATCAACCAACATGTGTGTGAGGACATACAGTGTGTCGCTATGTACACTGGCACTGACAATGCATACATACCCAACCCATGATAATGATATGTATTTTCCTAATACAACATAAAACAAGATTAGAAAGGAAGCCTCAAAACAACTTTAAATATAGTAACATCTAGTTCATATACAACATGAAGAATTTAAGAAGTCCACTTACATTCCAGTCCAATGATGTCACATCCTTATTGCTGGGGACATCATGCCCTCCTTCTCTTATACAGTGTCTCAAAACTAATTGAGTAGAGCTACCATTATTATTTTCATTGAGATTCCATATTCTGGCAGTAGAATCTCCAGATCTGAGGTAAAGAAATGTAAAAAGCATTTTATATAGTATATATACTATAGATAAAAAAATAATAGACAGTCTTTCCTTTAAATTTTTGTAAAACAAAGTCCCACAAGGTATGAAAGGAATACAGAACATGAAGCTATTAGAAGATTTCTTCACAATTTAACATTTCTTAACCATATGCTATTAAGGAACACTTCTATAATACATGCACCTAAAAGTCTGAAACACAATCCTACACAGAAAGCTGGAGGAAAGGTATTCACTCTGCTGAAGGTTATTTTCTTACACGCTGAACAGCATTAAGAGTTTTAGGGAGGGATCACAACTCAGTGGCAGACAATATGTGTTTCATGCAGAAGGTCACAATCCTGTGTATCTGCAGTTTTAAAAAACACAATCAGATAGCAAGTGCTAGGAAATATTCTACAGGGTTGCTGCCAGACAGAGTAGACTATCTGAGCAGGATAGAGAAATGTCTGCATCGATATAGGACACGTCTACGTTTATAAGGCTGTTGCCTGTGGTAGCTGTGATAATGCACTACATCTGAAAAGTACTCAGCTCGTGAAAACCAATGTATGCTGTAACAATGTAGGGAGTGCACATCAGAGCTGCAGTACACCAGTTTCAAATAAAGTACTGAAATAAGAAGCATCTAATCCTTGATTTACCCTGATGCTAGAAGATCGCTGACAGGATTCCAGGCACAAATGAACACCTCTGACTCGTGGCCCCGGAGGACTGTTGCTTTGTTAGGAGGAATTTCAACATCCCCATCAATTTCCATTGGCTTTGAATGATTATCTGCAAAACAATAAGGTATACATTTATTTATTAGAGGATGATGGAATTATCAATGATAATTGTAATAAATATCAAAACAGGACCCACTGAGATTTATTAGTTTGTTAGACACTTCTTGAAGATTTTGTTTTATTTTTATTTTTTTAAAAACCAACCCAGACAGAATGGACAACATTATTTTTATTCAGCAGTCATTCTGACCAGTATAAATATGAATGGGTTGCTAACTTTGGTTCTTTTGCAATCTGTGCACTCACACGCATCGGCTCTTATGCCTTAATAGAGCAAAATTGGAAAACTTTAGGGCAGGCTAGCCACCCTACCAGTACATTCACTGAATGTCAGAATGTCACTGGCCTTCTATGCAGACTGTACATTGTCCTTTCATAAATCCAATAGACTTTTCTGGTGTCAAGCTATCCCTACTAAATTTGTAAGGCTTGTAAGTTTGTTTGCAACAGTTCATGAAATGGGTAATACAATCCATAAAGACATTTGATTCCCTGTGAGATGAAAACGCCACAGGAAGATTTGATGCAGAAAAAAAACCAGTTCTACAGCTGAAGCACCAAGAGGTGGAAAAAGTGGATTATTGCTTGTTAATGTTGAATAGGGGCTATGGTCCATGAACCACATTTCCATTTTTGCAGCTCCCAAACTCCCAGGCACTTCCAAAGCTCCCAAACTCCATTTACATTTTCTTTGGGTAAATTTTAGATGATTCTCAGCCCCAAATCATCCACAGACCATTCATAAATGTGATGGTTTGCCAATGTGTTGACAACCCTGCTCCCTCAAAAAAATCTTGCATCTTTCTAAACTGAGTATGAGTGACTTGCGGTGCACCAGCAACATACCAATGTTACCTATGAGGGAATGGAGACAAAAATGGCCCAATTTCCTGAATTGTCCACCTCAATACAGAACATAGTAGATTAATTGTCCGTTCCATCTCAACTTCCACAAATGAGGTCTTGATAAACTTCCATTGGCTTTGAATGATTATTTGAAGAATCATGTAGTAATCATCCTTTTTCTATATGAGCTGTGACAGGAACCAAAACTACAAATCCCAAGATTCAATAGGAGGAAGTCTTGGCAGTCAAAGTGGTGTCAAACTACACAACACTGTAGCTGTAAAGCAGAGTGTGGCAATATCAAGAGACAAAAAGGTTGCTATAAATTTCCCAACAAATTCTTCCTCAAGGAAGATCTATACTGAAACTGTTTGAATGAGTAGTGTGTGACGGCCCCAGTAGCCACCTTATGATCAGTTGTTCTAGCTCTAAAAGGATGATCTTTACTCATCTTGGCATCAATTCAATGGGCCCTTGTTATCTGCTGGGGCTTGTTTCCAGGACCCCCCATGGATAACAAAATTCGTGGATGCTCAAGTCCCATTTAATACAATGGCATAGCAAAATGGTGTCTCTTATATTCAGGTTTTCTATGTGGAATGTATACTTTTTTGAATATTTTCAAGCCGTGTATGCTTAAATCTGTGTATAAAAAAATCTGTGCATAAGGAGGGCCGACTGTATTTCTCTTTATCAAACGGCAGCTTTACAATGCATGTCCTGGTGCCATTTGCATTTGTCCTGCTGAACACAATCATATGTGTTCTTTTTTCTTTCTTTTCTTTCTTTCTTTTTCTTTTTTTGCAAACTATTGCTTCTGCCATGAATTCAGAGGCAAAATCTACAACATTGTTATTGTTCTCAGGTAACTGGAGAAGAAAATACTGGATCTTTTGCCAAAGAAACTGTTCATAGACCATCATACAGGCTTTGGAGTTGCTGATACAGTATGTACTGTTAAAGCAACTGTCAAGTGGCATCTATGGCCCATGAAGGAACCCTTCCACCCTTGCTTGCTCACTGGGAAAAAGAAGCTTCAGTTTCCTTTTGCCTGTAACACACTGACTGTATTGGACTCCAATGCAAAGTATTGGCTCAGATATTCTGTCCCCCTCTCCTCAATCCTCTGCATAGATTCACCAACCTTCTTGAGGTCAGTGGCATGGAAGATAGTTTCATCCAAGACTCCTACAGCAAATATAAGGGCTGGTAGCAAGGATACTATAATTGTAGTTATAACTCGGGACTGTATCAGTAGAAAAATGGGATGAGAGATGGTTGCACCTTGACTTCTCATGTGCAAGGCTTTGCCACATCCTGAGTTTTTTCTTAGCATATAGTTTTATGTCATAGTGCCACTCAAAACACCATTTTAACTTACTTATTGCATGCGCCCCGTTCTCCTCTCCATTCACAGTGGCTTCTCCGTTCTTTGGTGTATTCTGCTGTGGGACAGCAGTCGTCGTAGCAGTTCCTGTGGTTGCTGCAGCAGCTGTTGTTGCTATGGCTGGTGCGGCACTAGCTTGCTGTTGAGCTAATTTCTCCCTGAAAGCCTGCTGCCGGGTCTGCACTACATCCGGCATTACTGCATCTATCAGTGACAGTGATTCTATAGGTCTGCCATCAAACACTGTACCATCCTAAAGGGTGAAAGGGCAGAAAGGGAAAAGAAAAGGGCGAAGGATAAGCAACCAGCTCCTTCATTCACTACTACAAATTGTACTTGGGAAATTTCCCTCCCCCACTTTTCTTGTCTTCTGAACCAGGCAACAAATATCTGGGTCAGGGCAAGTAAAAATAACCAAAGAGTAAGCAATTTCACAGCTGCTAAATAAACAATCCACAGCTTCCTGTTTTGATGGGCTTCCTGCTGCTGACTGCAGCAGGCAAAGTTGTACTGAATATTTTTCTCCTGATATAGTTGGTAATGATTATGCACTCCGCTTACACTTTAGGCCAGTTGTAGCCACTGAGGTCATATCAGAAACAGCCATTTGTTATTATAACTAACCGATCCAGAAATGTGAAGAATGTCTACACACACACACACACACACACAAACAAAAACAACTCAGATCTAATGATCAATCCTAACTCTTTTTAGGATCAAGCCAAGTTTGGAAAATTAAAAATAGGATAAATCATATCATTTCTACTGAGGACAGAGAAGAATTTCAATGGAAGGATAGAATCCTTTCCCTAGAACTACTTTATTTTTTTAAGTAATGAAAAAGCAAGATCTCCAAGGAAATTCACACTAAAGACCCTTCTCAATTACTTTCATGGAAATCTCTTTACAAAGAAAATACAAGAGCACAATGCCTCACATCAAAACTAGCCCTCTGGCAGGGTGAGGCAAGGGCAGGAACACCAGAGGGTAATGTTCTTCCAAGATGAATCCACAATATAATTTAATCCAGTCTTCTTCAACCAATAAAACTGTCCATATGTAACCAAACCAAGTTAATTTCAAAATCTTTCAAAACACCCCCTGAATTCCAAAAGGCATATATTTCAACTAAATGGTGTTTCCTACAATCTATTAAGCATAGTGATGGGGCATGCAGATATGTGCACACCAGATAGCTGAGTGATAGCTTTTTCATGGGCTCAGAAGATATTTTGTTTCAAAGGATCACAATTATGTAACATATGATCTAACTTCTCCTTTGGGGATTCATCTGACACCACCATACCCAGAGAAATGCACATCTGCTTCACTGAAGTGATTAACAAACGAATGGCTTCAACACACACACACATACACACACACACACACACACGGCACAAGACAAGAGTGTTTGGCAATCCTGGTTAGTAAGTTTGTGTAGGAACCTAGACAGCATGTTTTGGCCAGATTGGGGAGGATATGAATTAGGAGAGAGACAAAAGAAAATATAAATTTGTGCGATATATATAGAGAGAGTTTGTTGGATCCTCTAGTGTATATCAACAATCAAAACAATTTAACAAATGAACAAAAAGATAAAACAGCAATTCTCCTAAAATGCGAAGGCATGGAATAATAAAGACATGGTTGAGTTTGGAGCCTACCAAGTACATGAAGGAACTGAAGAAATGAGAGGCAATCAAATTTTCACTGAGTATGACTGGAAAAAATAAAATAAGATGATATGTTCACATTCTACACACTCCCTTAAAGGAGTCAACTAAAGTGGACAACATTACCTTGTTGCATGTCAAAGATACCCTTACAATAAATAAACTCAGATTGGGTGTTGTTTTCCACCTGGGGCTGCAGGTAATACTTGCCTCATTGATGCTTATCTCTGCTTCCACATACTGCAGGCCTTTCTGAAGTATGGAAATGAGGGCAGCAGGTGGCACTAGTGTTCCATTGATGTTGGATTGGCTAATATGACTCTCTATTCCAAATGTAAAGGCTGAATGGGAGAAACCTGAAAGCAAGAAGGGAAGCCATGATAGGAAATCTAAACACTCTGCAATATGACACACACCCCAAATACAACACTGCTCAAGCCTGTGCCAACCCAACCAAGGAGATCAATTTACCAGATTAGGCCAGATGGTTACAAAGGCTTGTATTTATCACTTCCTAACATTTCATTTGCAAACACACTTTGCAGAAAAATATACATTCGGAAATGAACAGTCAGCATCAAGCAAAGAGAGTTGCATATTTTTTAAAATTTATTTTGTATTTTACAAAATGATCACTTGATGCTTAAACTGTGTTTGAATACCTAGATTGCATTTATCTGCAAAAAGGCACAGTCACAGTTACAGTTCATTACATACACATGAGGACAATCTTCTAGTGCAGGAAAAATCCACAGTTCTCAACTAAATCTCACATGCAAGCATAACTACCCTAACAGGAAGTAAGAAGCAACCAACCAAAAAAGGAAGAACATAAAAGTCCATCTCTACTTGCATATTTTACACACAGGCAACAACACAGTGAACTGTGCCAAAATGGCCCAATACCTCTGCCATCATGCTATCAAATGCTATTAAAAGTATAGGAGTGGGCAGCTCATCTGGTCTCTCACTCTCCTTCCTTCCCATTTTCCTTTCTTTTTTCATGTGTGCAGGTATGAGACTTCCCGATGGAAGACATACATATAAGGCAGATAGAAAGTGGTGTCTTTGAGAGAGATGTATGGGGTATGTAGAATATGCAGTGCAGCTCGCACAAATTCATGAGGTATACTAAGATCATAGCATGCATACGGCAAAATGCAAAATTAACCGGTGGAACATAACCCATGCATGCCTTCTAACTGTCCTGATTAATTCATCGCCATCCCACTTTTTCACTGCTTCCAAAATGTCCCATTTTCTCTTCTCTACTTCCACTTTGTCCTCAGCTTATTTCAAGTGCTGCAAACTGATTTCCAAGTGCAAAAGTAGTTGGCACTCTATAAACTCAGTCAGATGGGGGAGAAGAAAGAAGGCTCTTGTTCTTCCTAATAGGCTCAGGAAAAATCAAATTGATACATCCTCTGATAGTTTGGTGCTCTTCCTCATTAGTAACTTTTGCGATCTTGTCTTCACTCCGATGTTGTCTGGCCACATGTCTCAGTTTTCATCTGTGTAGTGTTGCAAGATAGCCCCAAATCTGTTTTGATGGGTCCCAAATCCTACAAACCAGATTTTGAGGGAACTTAGGGTGGGTGGATTGTTCCCTCATTCAACTGAAGAGAAACCTTCCCTCACAGAGATGGGTTTACTGGCTAAAAGCCATGATCCAGCAAAAGGGAAAGGTATCTGAACATTGGACTACGACTCTGGAGACCAGGATTCAAATCCCTACTCAGTCACAGAAATCCAATGCAGTGAACTTGGGCAAGTCACACACTTTGAGAGGATGGCAAATCCCCTCTAAAGAAATTTGCCAAGAAAACCCTGTGATAGGTTCACATTAGGTCACCATAAGTCAGAAACAACCTGAAGGCATATAACAACAACAACTTCCTGCTGGGAATCTATAAGCCACCAAAATGTTAAAGGAAGTAAACAGCCAATGTACATTAATGGGCATATAGGTAGAAGTGGAAGAAGAAACAGTTCACTGATATCTGTGATCATCCCACTGTTTCTATTACATCAAGGCAATATTTCTTCAAAAAGCTAGTTCTGAATTCATCTGTCACCATGATTATAATCAGATGAGGGAGCCATACTGACTCTGGCAAGCTGAGTCTTGGAAAGGGCCTGAAGATAAATCATTATTTCTAACAAGCAAGATATGATCCTAACCAATATGTGTTCGGCCATAGGAATAATTTGGAAATAACCTGGACAGCAGCAGCAAGTTTGACATCAAAGCTTTATGAAATCTTTCCAAACTACTATCCATTTGGACAGGCAAAACAGGTCTGTCTAATTCATCATTCAATTCATTTATAAAACTGAGAATATCACATCTATTGACTAACTATAAAATGATAAAATAAGATTGTCTGTCTTTCACATGAATTGAATCAACATTTTCAAAAGTAGCAGAGACTCTTGAGGCACTCAAGTTGGCATATCATATCTTTAATCCCTTATGAATGGGAGAAACTCAGAACAACAGTATCAGAACTGATCGCTTGAATTAACCCTGGTGAGAAGACCTCATAAGGTTAATTTACCATAGGAAAAAGGATCAAAATAAAATTATTATAATGTAGAATAACAGAATTTTCAAATTGTGCAAACTATGGGTTTTTTGGGGGGTTGACAGGATGGGGATATATAAAAACACTCTACGTGCAAGTGGGGGTTGACACAGACAGACCTCAAAGCCCATTACTTTGAAAGACAGGAAGATTCCAAGATAAAAGAGAAAATTTGAGCAGACAAAGGCTTCCGTATCAATGGATCAACAATTAGGCCTAATGACACCAACTAAAATATGAAAAATCAGATCATTGTTAGATGGAAACTGCATTCTCCTTAAGGAGATCTATACTGGTTTCCAAAATCAAGTACCGATTTTTTGGAAATATTTGCAAGGTATATGGAGAATCCACGGACTTTTAAAATTATGGTTTAAAAATGTGGGCCCTTAATGTCAGATATGTAAATATCTGTGCTAGCACATATCACTTTCATTTTTTCCTATGCTGCATGTGTGTGTGTGTGTTTGTACTGAGATTCAAATATGGTATTTTATTTTACTTTTTGGAAACCTCTCAGAGAGCATATATTTTTGAGGTAGCCTATATGAATAAATAAATGATAAATAAATCAAGCTTACAGTAAGGGTCATTTATTGAAGCTATCCAATATTGAGAAGCCAGAGGTGAATGGTATCATGTATATGTTGCTTTTAATATGCTGCCATTAAGGAGCTTCATGAATTAATATTTGGACTATGACTCTGGAGACCAGTGTTTGATTCCCAGCTTGGCCATGAAACCCATTTGGTGACCTTGGGCAAGTCACATGCTCTCAGCCTCTCAGCCTTGGCAAATGTGCCAAGAAAACCTTGTGACAGGGTTGCCATAAGTCAGAAATGACACAACAACAAGGCTGACACTGGCAAGTAAAGAATATTGGTGGTTTTTGGGTGGCTACACAAACCCAAAGAAAATAAAAAGTGAATTCTGATGAGTTGTGCTGTGCTGTGAAATGTATTTGTAACATGCTGTGAAGCTGAAAATACTGCAATGTGGATCATCTCCATTCTGATACTGATGTTTAGTCTTCTCATAAATGGGACCTGCAACAAAACATTTCCCCATGAATTGCTCTTAGCTTCTCTTTAGAGTTCCAGGCAAACAGCTAGGTCTGTTTCCAGGACGCACCATTCAATTCTTTCCTCAGTTTTAGATTTTTCCTCCTCCAGTAGGGAGCCAGAATACCATGGTCACTAAGTGTGCTGCCCTTGTGGCTTCTGAAACACACACACACACACACACACACACACACACTACCATGAAAAATATCTATTCCATTGTCTACCACAGAAAACCTGCTGTAAATCTATCATGCGTTAACACTGCTTTTACATGGACATCTGTACTATGGAACAAGAAATTAAAGTGTTGTAAATGAAACAGATAGAAAATAAAAGGCTAAAAACAGCAAAGACTTATGAATGCCAAGTATGTTTGGCTTCAATCAGAATTTAAAACCAATGTTACTTGAAAACAATGTCTTGAGCTGCCCAACGCTTGTATTAGCAACCATGTTAAAGTTAGTGGAGCTGATACTGCCAATAGAAAGAGACATACAGACTAGCAGCTTACCAGAAGTCATGATTGAAAGAAGCACTAGATCCTGCCTGATCTTGGAAGCTAAGCAGGGCCAGCCTTAGATGGTACTTGGATGGCAGACTGCCAACAAATACTAGGTGCCATAGGCTGTATTTCAGAGGAAAGAACTGGCAAATCACCTCTGAGAGTTCCTTGCTTATGAAAAAGTCTATGAAATTTGTGGGGTCACCATACATTGACAGGTGATTTGAAGGCACACACAGACACATTATACTCATATTAGGCTATCTATATCAACCCACCAACATTGTGTGTATGTGACTGTGCCTTCAAGTGTCAGTCTTGCATCTCAATTGATCATGAGTCTTCTCCACTCTACGTGCAAGTGGAATTGTTTTTCTTTAAACCCACTAATTTTTGTGCAATTACGGCAAAGAAATGGCCACACCTGAGTGGATAAAGCTCTAAGCAAGCCTGCTCTCATGTTCGCATTTTTTAAAAAACAATCACAGCTGTGCTGTGTTATCAAACAAAAGTACACTGCAGGATGGGGATACGTAAAAACACGTATTGCACTTTATTGTTGTTATGTACCTTCAAGTGAACCCTAACTATATCATATGATTTTCTTGCCATTGTGTTCCTTTGAGGTGAGAGAGAGTGACTTGCCCAAGGACACTCTGTGGCTTTCCATGGCTGACGTGAGATTTGAACTCTGGTTTCCTGGGGTCCTAGAACAACACTCAAATCACACTTGTATCACACTGGTTGTCATATTAGAGACGATGTAGTATGTGGGATGAAAATTAAAGCTTAAATATGAGTGATGTGCTTAAAGATTTTTTAAGGAAATACTGAAGGCTGTCTTTTGTGGATTAGCTTTTTTGGAGGGGCTACAAATTTGGGGGGTACAATAAGCTTTGCAAAATCAACCTAAAATTGCAGAAGGAGAAGGAAAATCACCACGGTTTTTGCCCCGAAAAGAAGCTGGGTTCTGAAGAACAGTGTGATAGCGCATGTAAAACATTACCACCCATTAAGAGCTTGATCAGTTTATAAGCTATATCTTCTAATAATTTTCTCACATAATAGCATCTGGTAATGATGGAATCTCCATTTGTTTTTTAATCAGTCCAGCTAACTTTGTGGAAACTAATCACCTTTTGCTACAGTTGGCCCTCCAAATTTTCCTAGTTCTTTGACTTTTGCAGATATGATTATTTAAGAATTTGATTAATATGTTTTTTTTATTTATTTATTTATTTATTTCTAGCCCGCCCCTCTGAACAGGGAATCGGGGCGGGTTACAACAAAAAGATTAAAACAATGTCAGTTAAAACATCCCATCTCTTTAGGAATTACAATGTCCTCCAGCATGACTCTGCTGGATGGTGACCATAGTCACACTTGTGAACATACACATTCCTAGAGACAATAATTTTCTATAATTTGTAGGGCCTCCTGTGCAATTTTGTGGTCAACCTCTGCTGGATGTTGACCATAGAATTGCTCTAGAGGACCTAGAGATTCTTAGAGTGATGTTCTCCCAGGTAATAAAAGTGTTTTGGTTTTTTTAATTTGCAGTTTTTTTCCACTTTCACAGGGGTCTTGTGTCTCTAATCCCAGTGAATGTGGAGGGCCCACTGTAAACTTTTTTTAAAAAACGTGTGGAATGTGTATTAAGTAGAATACTTAACATCTCTGTTCATACAGAAAGAGTTGACAACTACAGAAGTTATCAGTATTTCCATAAATGGGTCTTTCATGAAGGCTGAATTGCACCAATGCAAGCACAAACATGTTTTTTAAATGTGGCATTGGAAAAGGCAATCAGTCCTGTCAGCATCCCAGTCATATCCCAAACCTAAATATGCTTACAGGAAAATATCCTTCCATGGTACCAAAATTTGGGTCTCGACAGTGCCTTTTGAGAAAACATGTGGTATCTGTGTGAAGAGATCCTTGGAAATAGTTTCCTTACCCTCTAAATGGCAAGGACAAACATGTCAGTAGATACCTAACTAGAAACATATTCTAATTTTTTTTCCAGAGCTACAAACAATTAAAACGTATCTTGGAGTAAGTGTTGTTTATGCTTGAAGCACAAAAACATCTTTGTTCCACCAGAACCATATTTTCTTAGTTCAAACACCTGTCTAAGGACTAAGGACTAAATCCAAATTTTAATCCCAATTAGAGTAGACACAATGAATCAATGGCCCATTTTACATTGGCAAAAAGAGGTGTGATGAAGGCTGCATGAAAGCCCAGCCTTTAGATGAGAAAAAGGGAAAGTGTGCCATGAAAACGCCATTTTGGCGCTTTAAGGGAGAAGAAGCGCCTTTAAAAAGGTGCTGGATTTCCCTACTCTTTTTAAAAAAAGTGTGCTATAGCACAAGTGCATCTAAAGGCTAAGGTGTAGTTGCGCAGTTAAATGGGGCTCTGTCTCTTTAAGGCGCCCATTTAAAGACAGCGATAGAGGTGCGGATTATAATGGATCGTGGGTTGGGAGCATGCGTGGTGTGGACTTCACTTCTAATTAAAACGCTCAATGCCCTGCAGGTGTAAAAGCTGGGGTTTAACCGTGCAGTTTTTTAAAGCTCCCAAACCCTAGCTCCAGCCCTAATCCGAACCTTAGACATGCGCAGTAGGGACTCTGGGATGCCGTTACTGTTATTCTACTGTGGATAACATGTCAATTCATTCACAAAATAAGAGGGTTCATTCATGCTGCACCAGTGCAACAGCACAGTTTAAAAAGGGAGAGGAACCGCAGTGATAAACTGCTGAACTTTTAATTTTTTTTCCTTGCCGGCTGTGAATTGCGCAATTGCGCAATTGAGCAATTGTGCAGTTCCCAGCAGGCAATGATAATGTGCTGTGCTGTGTGCCTGCGCAGCCGGCAAGGAAAAAAAAATTAAAGCGTGGCTAAAAGCCGCGTTCCTTGCCGCCCATGTAGCTGCTCCGCCTGTGTTTGTAGCATCCTGACAGCTTCCCATGTAGCTGCTGAGCCACAGAAAAGACCTCAGATAAGTCGTTCCCAAACCCCTCAGTCTAGCAGCCCTGTACCTTTTAAATGCACACCTGGGGCTTGCAGTCTAGCTGCTAAGCATTAAGGAAAGTGCAACTTCATGTCACACTTTCCTGCCAATCTAAAAAGCCCCAATAGGATTTACTACATGTTGATTTATCAGTCAACAATTAAGTCAATGGGTCTACTCTAGTTAGGACTAGTAATGGCATTTAGAACTGAGATGGCCCTAAGAATGGCAGTCCAGTTCTTTGTCCAAACACAACAAAGAATTGTTGAGAACAGACACAAATTATATTTGATTTCCATAAGAATGATATACTCTGAATCCAAAGCATATGTAGCCTGCAGAGTTGAAACAAGATCATAGTATACAACTGGATATTTCAGACATAGGAAAGTATGGTCAAATATTCCAACTGATATTCACTTGTGGTACATATTAATCATCTTTTCAAACTTGGTCAGAGCAACATACAGATGCCCATAACTGTTACTATGAGATCTGATTGATTCCAAAGCTTCACATCATTAGATGTATACACTACTGTCAAAAGTAGTGAAACTGCATTCCTGAAAAATGGCTGCCAAAGCCAAGTACTAGAAGATGTGATAGCACATGTTTTCCCCCTTTCATCCCCCACTTTCATTTCCCACTTCACTTTTCACTTTTATGAAATCACAGGCTTTCCTTCTCTCCACAGCCTGCATTATCAGAGAAGAAAAAGCTATCCTTCTTTCTTATTTTCCTTTGCCAAAGACCACAATGAAAATGAATGTGCAGAGAATCTTTTAAATTTTTTTGGTCTTTTAAATTAACATATAAAGGTGAACCAGCTTGAGTAGACATTACAACCATTCTTGTTGCCTACATGCCTTAGCCATCATAATGGCTAAGGCACACAGTAACTCATGCATGCACACATGCAGAGAACTCATTTGGGTGGTAAAAACAAGACTTTTCCAGTAAATATGGGTGAAAGAACTCTTAGTGGCATTATTATTAAAAGTATGGGCAGAACACTACAATTAGGAAGACCTGGGTTCAAATCACAGCTCAAGCTATGAAGCTCACTAGGCATCATGGTCAATCATCATAGTTTGTTTACTTGCCATGCACCCTCTTCACAAGCAAACAGGGGCTCTCAAAAGCCTCCGAAAAATGTGAATCTGCTTCTGAACAAATAGGGGCATGCCCTGATTTTGAAATGAAAAAAAAAAAAAATCCATCAAAGGCATAGTTAAGGGATATGGACAATATGGTTCTGAGACAACATATGGTCCCCAAGGCTGTTTCTGTTGTCCTTGACCCTTCAATTCCCCTTTATTGCCCCCAGAGAAAACCTCCAGCATTGTCATCTCACCTTTTAAATAGGTTATGGGACCTGCCCATACTGTTTAACATTTTTTAAAACTCATTTTTCAAAACCAGCCATTGTGGTAGTTGTAGGATGTGATTTTTTTTCACTCTTGGTTTATTTTACTGATTGGCATTCTATGTTCCTGACCACAGAAGGACCCAGGGCCTGAAAACTGGGAACGAGACAGATCACAGTTGCCTGCCCCTGGCAGACCAGAGTGATGATTGCCCTGTTCACCCTGAGAGGAAAGACAAAAAGAATGTATCTTTGTGGCTTTTCCTGGACTTTATTGTGACATTAGATACATTCAACCATGGCAATATTGTAAGGAGAAAGGCTGAACTGGGAGTTGGAGTACTCTTTTACAGAGTTTCTGCTCCTAAACGGATGTCAGGTTCTGGGATGGAGTGGGGTTGCTCCATTGAGACCCTAGCATGCAATTTCCCATGAATCTGTTTTCTCTCCTATGCTTTTGACATATGTACATAAAACTGCTTGAAGAGATTGTTCAGTGGGTCAGAGTGAAATGCCATCAGTAGGTAGATGAAACTTGACTTTATTTTTTTTTCTTTTCAAAAATGCGGGTGAGGTGGTGTTTATCCTGAACCATTGCCTGGACTCAGTCACTGGTTAAATAATACTTGAAAACTAACTCAGTCCAGACAAGATAGTACTACTGATAAAAGTGGTTCATCAGCTTGGTTAAAGTGTGGGTCAATTTAGACTAATAGTCTAAATCTGAAGGATCATTTATCAAGGATATTGTGTGCCATCATGTCTGATTTATGGTGACCTTGAGGCAACCCTATCATGGGGTTTTGCTGGCAAGTTTCTTCAGAGGTGTCTTGTCATTGCCATCCCCTAAGGCTGAGAGTATGTGACTTGTCCACAGTCACCCACTGGGTTTCCATTGTGCAAGCAGGAATTGGAAGCCTAGTCTCTGGAGTCTGAGTCCAACAGTCAACCCACTACACCAGGCTGGTTCAGATCTTGGGATCTGAAGTAAAGGTTTCTCTACAACTACCAAAATTATAGTACTCATAGCTTTCTATTACATTTCAGAGAGACGTATATGTGTGTGTGAAAGGGGGGGGGGGAGATTGTGTGATATAAAAGTTATATTTATCAGTTCGACCACTGACCCTGTCAGTATCTCCCAAGAATTTAGAACTCAAAATTTAGTCAGCTGTCAAAGGAGGAAAAGAAATCTTTTTTTTACTAGGAAAGTACTCTTTTTAAAAGTTTAATGAACTAGAAAAATATGTTTTAAATTAGCATCATTTAGCACTTTGAAAAACCCAGGTACTGAGCCAATAAAATAAAATAAAATAAAATAAAATAAAATAATTCATCTTCCCAATTTTTCATAAAAGTGACATTTGAGAGAGCCATTAATTGTAACTACATATGCAGATCCTTCAGATCTGAGATCTTTTCAATATGGCCAAGGTGCAAAACAGATCCTCTTTCAGCCGAATATATGAAAATTATGCTTTGGGAGAAAAAAGGTTAAAAGAGGTAATGGAGACAGTATCCAGGTTCACTTTCTGGCAAGAAAAATTATGCTTAGCAGATTTTGCCCTAAGCTGTGCTCTGCATTCAGTCATAATAACCACCTGTAACCAGCAACAGTGAATAGGCCATCACTGTTGACACAAGGTAATGAGCTAGCAAGGTTTTCAAACGTTGAAATTTTCCACAGATGGTCACCAGAGCTTTCACATGTGCCAAGACAGTAAAACCTCTTTTTCTTTAAATTCATCCTACTCTGCAACAAAGCAAAGTGCTCTGTTTCAGTATTAAGACTTTCTTTAAAACATGCATGAGTGGTTTTCAAGATAAGTAACATCTGGAAAAATGTAGCTCAAAATACCAGCTGACTCTTAGGTAAGTTGAATGCCAACTATTCAGATTCTAGGGAAGGAGTAATATTCTCCTGTGCTGGGGGGTGGGGGGGGGATGAGTAAAACAAAGAAGATGCCTTCTATTGAATTAACATGACTTGTCCATCTTGTACTAGTTCCTAAGGGTTTCACAAAGCATTCTTTTCCATCTCTACCTAGAAAGGTCAGGAATTGAAACTAGCACCTTTGTCAATGAAAGCATGGGCTCTTCTATGGGGCAAAGATACTTCCTCTTGTAAGAAGCAGTAAATACATCCTAATTTCTCCAAATTAATTAATGTAATTCTTCCAAAACAACTCAAGTGAAAAATTCAAATTTCCAAGCAATCCTATCTGACAGCAGGGGGCAAACTGTGAAGTTACTTCATTATGTGCTAAATCAGGAATGAGAACCATGTGGATTGCCATATGGGTTGCAACTCCCAGGATTCCTCATCCCTGCCTATGCTGGTTAAGGCTGATGGTAATTGTAGTTCAACAGTATCTAAAGTCTGCAAGATTCCCAGCCCTGGTCTATTCAGAGCCTGTTCCAGAAGCTGGTCTCATATGCAAATTTGATAAGTATGCCCCCAATTCTGTCATCTAAGTCATTAATAAAGATGTTGAATAGCACTGGGCCCAGGACAGAGCTCTGTGGGACTCCACTGGTCACTTCTTTCCAGTATGAAAATGAACCATTGTTGAGCACCCTTTGGGTGCAGCCACTCAACCGATTGCAAATCCATGTAACAGTTAACTTGTCGAGCCCACATTTTACAAGCTTGTTTGCAAGAATGTCATGGGGCACCTTGTCAAAGGCCTTACTGAAATCAAGGTATACTATGTCCACAGCATTCCCTTCATCTACCAAGCTGGTAATTTTATCAAAAAAAGAGATCAGGTTTGTCTGGCATGACTTATTTCTCTGAAATCCATGTTGACTTTTTGTAATTATGGCATTGCCTTCTAAATGTTCACAGACTCTCTGCTTAATGATCTGCTCTAGAATCTTTCCTGGTATTGATGTCAGACTAACTGGACGATAATTGTTGGGATCCTCCTTTTTTCCCTTTTTGAAGATGGGGACAATGTTTGCCCTCCTCCAGTCTGCTGGGACTTCTCCTGTTCTCCAGGAGTTCTCATAGATTATTGGTGAGAGACCGGCCTATATTTCTCACCATATGTTCAAGGGAGGGTTTTTTCAAAAGCGGTTTAACCACCACTTGTTTTAAACTGGCTGGAAATTTTCCCTCCCTAAAGGTTTAATTAATTATAGATTGTAACAATATTTTTACTGCATCACCTCCTTGGGTGGTCAACCCTGGAGGGCAAGGATCGAGAGGGCACATTGTCTGCCTTACACTTCCAAGACGCTTGTCCACTTCATCAGTATTCACAAATGCAAAATGATCCAGTTTAACATAGTCCACAAAGTCCCTAGTCTCATTGTTTCTGCTGTAATAGGTTCAAATAGGTCCTCCACCACCGAGGAGGATGTGGATAGTGGCCTTCAGACCCACTTTGATCAGGAAATGGTCTGTCCATGACAATGCAGAGGTATGAGTCACCTTCGCCCACAGACATTCCAGTTCCGTACTAACAACCACATCAAGGGAATTATAATAATAATAATAATAATTTTTATTTCTAGCCCACCCCTCTGAGCAAGCAATCAGAGCAGGTTACAACAAGAAGTTAAAACACAACAGTTAAAATAAACCAATGCCATCCCCACCTCCCACCTCTAAAAAGAGATTAAATCAACTGTAGTTAAAACATAGTAAAATACAAATAATATCATATATCAGCAACAGGCCTAAGAGTTCTTGAGCTGTGTGGAACAGGCCAAGGACATACAGGAGAAAAACTGGGGGGAAAAAACAAAAAACAAAAAACTCTTTAAAGCTTTTTTGAAGCCATCAATGGACGAAAAGAGACACATCTCATCCTGCAGGTCGTTCAACAGCCTGGGGGCGATAGCTGAGAAGGCCCTCTGAGAGGTCTGCGACAGCTTGGTCTTCATAGGCTGTAGCAGGTTTCTCCCAGAGGACTGAAGTGTGCGGAGGGGTTCATACGGGAAGAGGCGGTCCCTAAGACAGGATGGACTTGAGCCATGTAGGGCTTTAAAGGTGAAAAACAACACCTTGTACTGCACCTGGAAACTGATCGGCAGCCAGTGGAGAGACTTGAGCACAGGTGTTATGTGTTCTCTCCTGGATGTTCCTGTAACAAGTCTAGCTGCCATATTCTGAACCAGTTGTAGTTTCCGGGTTATGCACAAGGGTAGCCCCATGTAGAGCGCATTACAATAGTCCAGACGTGAGGCTACCAGTGCGTGTACCACAGTTTCCAGATCCTTCACATCCAGGAAAGGGCGCAGCTGGCGTATCAGCCAAAGCTGGTAACAGGTACTCCTGACCGTTGCATTCATCTGACTGGTCATGTGAAGCAACGAGTCAAGAAGCACCCCCAGGCTACAAACAGAGTCCTTCGAGGAGAGTGTGGCTCCATCGAGAACTGGAGATTGTATTCCCAAACCGGGTTTCGGGTCAGTAACTGTGAGTACCTCCGTTTTGTCTAGATTAAGTTTCAATTTGTTTTCCTTCATCCCTCATCCCGCATTGAGAGGAGAGATGCCATCTGAAGTCTGAGCAAACGATTTTGTCATGGAGAGGCATGTCTGAGTGTCATCAGCGTACTGAAGACACTGAGCTCCATGCCTCCGAATGATCTCACCAAGCGGCTTCATATAAATATTAAAGAGCATCGGGGGCAGGATAGCGCCCTGAGGGACGCCACAATTAAGCTCGATTTTTGAAGAGCAACTGTCCCCGAGCCTCACCCTTTGGGATCTGCTGGAGAGAAAGGACCGGAACCACCGAAGCGCGGTGCCACCAATTCCCAACTCTCTCAGCCGATCCAAAAGGATGGAATGATCTATGGTGTCAAAGGCTGCTGATAGATCCAAGAGCACCAGCAAGGTCACACTACCTCTGTCGATGCTCAAGCAGAGGTCATCTGTCAGAGCAGACTCCCTGGACAAACAGCCAAGATGGACATGGATCGAGGGAGCAAGTTTCTTCCTAGTACTATCAAGGAGCTTGTCCACGTCATTGGTACTTACCGACTGAAACTCGTCCAGTGAGCTGACAACAACAGAGTTGCTGGACACCTCATTTACGGACATTGAGCAAATATTGGCATCTAAGTTGGTTCTAATCCAAGAGATTTTATCTGCAAAGTGGATGTTAAACGCCTCACAGCAGGATGCCGTAGGCTCCAGTAGGGCGCTTGGCACAGGGGTAACCTGCGTCAGCTCCCCCACCACCTTAAACAGCTCTGCAAGGCGGGACTCTGCAGATGCAATGCGTGCAGAGCAGAAGGATCTCCGCGCTGCATGCAAAGCCTCCCAATAGGTGCAAAGATGCAACCTATGATGACTTCTGTCAGACGAGAGGCGAGTGTTCCGCCATTTGCGCTCTAGTCCTTGTCCAATCTGCTTCATCTCCCTGAGCTCTTCTGTAAACCAGGGTTTCTGGTTAGAAGTGGGTTGGAAAGGACGCTCAGGAGCAATGGTGTTGATACCCTTGGTGATGTCGGTGTTCCACATGTCAACCAAGGCTTCAACAGAGTCGCCAGCGTTCCCAACCAACAGACCCTCTAGGGCTTTCTGGAAGCCAATGGTTCCATAAGCCTTCAAGGGCGGACCATTCTAATGGGTCCACCACCCCCGGTGGGACGGAAAGTGGCCTTTAGTTCCAGCTTGATCAGGAAATGATCTGTCCATGACAGCGCGGAGGTTTTGGTTACCTTCGCCCATGGATATTCCTGTTCCATACTAAAAACCCAGTTGAGAGTATGACCTGCACAATGAGTAGGCCCATTGACCAATTGGGAAAGGTTCATGCCTGTCATGGAATCCATGAACTCCCGAGTCGCTCCAGGTAGCTCAAGCAGGCTGGTTTCGAGAGATATGTTGAAGTCGCCCAAGACCATTCATCAACCATTCACAATGCCAGGTTGGCATTTTCCTCCTCAATCAGATCGTAGATTACATGAGTTTTGTTTTTAACCGACCTGGAATTACATAGGAGCAAGGAAAGAGTCTGTGGTATGACTGGAATGTGTTTTTTGGGGATAACAGGGTGAATGGAAGGCAAGATGGATTTTAAGCATCAATTGCATCTTCCCTTATACTTATGTTTCTCCCCTGTTAATGCTATATGTCCCATTGTCCCACACTACTCCAATTGCTGCTCCATAGTTGGCATTAACAACTCCTTCTTTTACTCCTTCCATAATGTTAGCTCCTCAATCGATCCCGTCCTCTTCTAATTAAACTGGCTATGATGATATTAGTGCTAATATACAGCAGATTACGGCTGAGAGATTGGATCTTTTGTCTGACCTCTAATGATGTTATGTTAGGGTCAGTATCCCAAGGAAGTTAAATAGAGACAGATAGGGGGATTGCATTTAAAACAATACTATGCCTGCCCAATCTGTCTAAGGACTATAGGCCTCTAGATATAGCTAGGAGACTTTTAAAGATGATCAGTTCCACAAAAAGTTGATGATGATCAGTTCCACATAGCATCATTAACTGAAGTACAAAGATAGGACCTTCATTGTTAGGGCACATTGTATGCTCCTTAACTCCATGCAGGTGTTTCAGCAGTTGATAAACAAACAATATTGTTCCCAAGGACCTCTAACTAATTATGCAGTAATTTCATCATTATAGTCTCTATGATGTGATTGCTGTTTTCTCTTAAGATTTTTTTACTTAATTGCTTTTCATGGAAATGATGTTAGCAGCCTTGAGAATTTCTAGAAAGAATCAAAAGTACAGAATATACAGTAGGCCCTTGGTATCTGCTGGGGTTTGGTTCAAGAACCCCCATGGATATACTGTAAAAATCTATGGATGCTCAAGTTTCATTAAATATAACGGCACAGTAAAACAATGTTCCTTACAAAAAATAGCAAACTCAAGATTTGCTTTCTGCAATTTATATTTCTTTGGAATATTTTCAAGCTGTGGATAGTTGAATCTGTGGACAAAGAATCCATGGATATGGAGGGCCGACTGTATTTCCTTTTGGTGAACTAAATGAAACAAATATGGACAATAAAAATAAATAATAATATTTGCAATTTTTAAAAGAGATTACAGTTGTTTTACATCCATTTTTGTATGGGCAAAAAATGCCCTCACTATGCAGTTTGGCAAAGCACTAGTAAAACTACTTTGTGAAAACACTCTCAGTGACATGTAGTATTGTTACAGAAAACACGTTACCTGATTCCTGGAGATAGCGATACACCAAGAAATTCACTTCGTCACTGGTTATGCTCATCTTAGCCCCACCTCAATATGATGAGGTCTGCAAGAAGTGTGATCCACACTCTGTTCAAAGAGGAAGATATAAATACAGGGTTTGAGTACAATCTTTTCACTTTTATTTAAAAATTAGTTTAAATAAGTACGAGTATGTTCTAGGCATGCTTTGATTTAAATCTGAATTACAGATGAAGTTCTTTTATTTAAAAAGCCCTAAACAATTATAAAGATCTGAAGCACCTCTAAACTTTGAATATTCTAGCAGAGATGTAGTTTTTATAAACTTGGATTTTTAAAGCTTTGAAATTGTTTCTGCGTGTATTATTTGTTGTTCTTGTTGTTGTTGTTGTTGTGTGCCTTCAAGATATTTCTGACTTATGGCGACCCTAAAGCATGGGGGTTGGCAAGATTTCTCCAGAAGGGGTTTGCCATTGCCTTCTCCCCAGGCTAAGAGCATGTGACTTGTCCAATCAAAAATATTACAACAGTTCTAAAGAAACAAAACCAACAGGCCAAGGCTCTGGCATGCAAGAAATGCCATAGAAACAAAGTTGGTATTTCGGTCTGCTCACACGATATTCCAATTTTCCAGCAATATTCTTGCTTTTTTCACCATCTATTCCTCTGATTTATGACATTAGTGTAATAATATAATGTTCAGACATCAGGAGAACCTTTTAATATCTTCCTTCAGTGTGCAAAATAAACAAATGTGGTCCTGTGTGTGTGTCACAAACAGCAAAAGAAATCAGAAAATAAACACAATAGGAGAAAACAGCAGTAGAATGACTAGGAGAGCTAGCTTATCTGCTACATGGTCACTTGGTGAGGAAGCAACCAGAAACCTCTGAAATAGCAAATAAAGGGAATTACTTTGTAATTAACAAGCAATATATATATACACACATACACATATAGGTTGCAAAGTGATAACAGGTTTAGAAATACAACACTTCATCCATGCACAGAAATGCTGATTTACCATCATATACCGTTTTAAAATTAATTGTACATTTAAATAAGATATTGTAGGAGATTTAAAATACACAGTTCTGCAAGAGCAATGTATTGGGAGCTCATGTTTATTTTCATTCTGACCAAACAGTTCTCTTACTATATCAGCTTCTCCCCAATATTTGGTCTGACATCTCCAATATATACACTATCGCCTTTGGGCCATGCAAAGTCTAAAAATAGTTGCTTCAAAACTAGCATGTGTCCACTTTTTGTTAACCAAAAAGACCTTTGTGCATTAAAAGACTGTGTTTGACCATGCCTGCTGCTTACAGCAGCATCTGCTGCTTTAAGTCTGCTACACTCATCTACAGGTTTCCCTAAAGCTGAAGGTCATGCATGACTGTAGCAGATGTCTCTGCATTATTTATGTGAGCAGTTCTTTGGAGCTGTGTGGTGCTTTTATTTCTCTGTCTTAATATAATTCATCAACCATTCACGTTAATTTCCCCCCATAGCTTTAACAATCATGGTAAATTAGGACCTTTCTTCCCAATTACTACTTTTATTTATTGCATTAATTTGTACTTCACATAATAAAGATAGTTATGTAATCCCTTTTTATTTACTTTTCTCCCTAAGAAAATGACAGGATCTTATCTTTAGTTAGGAAATCCCCACTTCTTTAGAATAAGGATAGATTATTTTCTAATTAAAGGTCTTAATCTTTTTTTAAAACACAATTATAATGTAGAATCCATGAGGAATACCTAGCAGCATAGAAAGACAGAAATAGCTTGTAGTGATAGTTGATTCAACATTGTTCAATACAACATAGGGTGTGAAATCTTTAATACATTGCCAGGCCACCCACCCACCCACATCACATTACTAGCCACCATCCCCACATTTTAGATTTGGGCTGTGAAATCTCAAGGCCTGGTATGCTCCTTACAAGGCCATCCTATATGCCAGTTATCTGCTCAGTTCTGTGACTGCAGAAATCTGTCACACTAGTGAAGTTCTTGTCTGTTTGGCTGTCACACTAGTGATGTTTATGACTTCTTGAGTTGTGCCAAGGGTCCTGAGCCCACGTGGATCAACTACCAGTCAACCAGATATGATCACTGTGGCCATTTGAGTCATTTGAGTACTGAACTGTAATAGCTTTCATTGGCATATGATGGGCAGGACACGACTCATATGACAATCCTTTCTATAACCATTTTGTCCACAATGGAGCCATCTACAGCAGCAACTACTGTAAATACACAAAATTATTCACTTTGATATTAAATGTACATATAATGGCCTTGCATTGCTTGACTTGCATAGAACACTAAACACTGGCACAGTTACATGCATCTAAAGAATCAAAGAGTTAATATCTCAGGCCAGCTGAGCAAAACCATAAAAGCTTAGATAAATACAGCCAAACAAAAGGGACTTGTGGCAATCTGATGGATCCAGCTTTAAAAAAAGAACATATTATTCAAATTACAATGGGCAAAATTCAACATTGTACAAATAGCTTTCTACTAACATAAGAAAGATACATCTTCACTCCTCCCCTATAGCTCCCAAAATATGCTTCCCTCCCTTCAAAAGCATATTTTGAGGGCCTTTTCCCTGTACCACTGACCAAAATCATTCAATTAATTCACTGCATAATCCAAGTTCATGATACAAAAGAAGGATTTGTTAGATATAACCAAGTATAACTTCAATATTTTTGGGGCCTAAGATTTATGACACAGTACTCTGGAACATCTCAATTTAAAATAATAATTAAACTGCCAAAAAAAAAAAAAAATCATGAGTTGTAATATTTCAACTCTGTATATTCAAAGTGTGCTAAAGTTTAAAACTGATACTAATGCAATGTTCCATGTTCAAATAACAGCCATCCAGTCACAAATTACCCTGGAACTCATTGTCCTTATCATTCTGCATTACAGATCTTGGAAAACCTCCACATAGTTCACTTCCAATTAACCTTCTCATGTATATGTCTTCAGACAATGATGTCCAAGGATCATAAATGAGCATTTACAGCTCTTATGATCTCTGGATTCTAGTATATGGCATTCCAGAGATTCCATAAGTAATTTTTTGGCATGTTGGTTCAATCTCCCATCCCTAATTCCCCATCTATGGCAGAGTTAAAATGCATCTACTTTCAAACTTTTATTAATACAAGGTCATTAAATAGATAGAGCACAGCTACAAAAAAACCACAAAACTTTTTAAAATAATAAAATGTAACCATTAATAAGCAAGTGAAGACTTGTTTCTTCTCTTGCCTATAGATTCTAATATGTACTTTCAAGTTCCTGTTTGTGGTCAATTTCATCTTGACACCAGCAGAAAAAAAGGCAGTTTTTAACCAAGTAAATTTTATAGTTCTGAGTTGGAGAAAAGCTGGAGGAATTTAGGGTGAATCTATACTGGCCAGAATACTTTGAGTATCCCTGAGTATCTGGCCCTGAAACTGTCCTGAATCCTGTTCACCGGTAACCTGGGCACTGGAAACAAGGTGCCCAGCATCAATTACATCTGGCAACTTGTTGTGACTCACACCACCACTATTAGCAGTAGCAGTCACAGCACAATGAGATGCTATATAAACAGCCACTTGGTGTCACTCTGGAGTGCTCTGGAGTTTCCTGGAAGATCCAGAGCAAATGGTTTTAAAAAGTGGATTAAAGCAGGGATGACCCAGATTTGGTGCAGAATTGGCTTTTCCACGTGAAGACGGTCTGCACTTCAACCAGGCTTTTTACCCGGCCTCATGTGGACAGGGTGATGCAAGTGGAAGGGGAAACTGAAGTAAATGACTCATGTACATATGGTATTAGAGAAACAAGGACATTGCAATGGTAATCTCAACAACTCGAAGATGGCAGCTGAAATGTTGAAAAACTTTGGTCAAAGATATTTTTCAACTAACCATTTACACACTTTGCTCCTGAATGTAAGAAGTCATAGTCATTAGGTCTGGCCACACATTTAGTCAATTCCTCCATCTAGTCATTCAATATGTTGCGTGTTCATTCATGATCTTTGGACAACTGGGCAAAATGATGTGAATACGATTAACAAAATACAGCTCTTGGTAACATTATTTACTTGCACATTTGCTTTTTATCATTGCCTCTTCAAATCCAGAATCCCTGAATTAACTGGATTAGAAACAAAAGGAGAATAACTGGGTATAAAATTACTCACGCACATAATAATAATAATAATAATAATAATAATAATAATAATGTATTTTGTGGAGTCAAAGGCTTTCATGGCCAGCATCCATAGTTTTTTGTGGAGCTTTCGGGCTATGTGGCCATGTTCTAGAAGAGTTCCTTTCTGACGTTTCGCCAGCATCTGTGGCTGGCATCTTCAGAGAATGAATCATTCTCTGAAGATGCCAGCCACAGATGCTGGCGAAACGTCAGAAAGGAACTCTTCTAGAACATGGCCACATAGCCCGAAAGCTCCACAAAAAAATATTATTTATTTTATTTATATAGTGCTCTAAATTTACACAGTGCTGTACATACAATCTTATAATTAGACGGATCCCTGCCCTCAGGCTTACAATCTAAAAGAAAAAATATCTCTACAAACAACACACATCCTCTTTTAAAAGAGCAACTTTTTCTTATGGTGCACTGCCATTCCAATTGCCTACATCTTTCAGAGATAAAAATGCTTTCTCTTTTGAAGACAAAAAAGGCATAAATAAATCAGATTTTCAAACAGACTGTTACTGTGTCAGAAATAACAAGATTTTTTGTGCCTTCTACATATATTGCTACAGGTGCCATAGTACCAGCCAAATACAGGTAACAAGGACAAATCCAACAGAGGAAGTTGCTCACATGTTCAGCCACCATATCAATCTACAGATGCTCACTTGCAGAAAAGTACCGTATACACTCAACTATAAGTTGAGAAAATTATGCCCCAAAATGGAATCGAAAATCATGGGTAGACTTATCTATAGGCCAACAAGATAATACTGCTTAAAATTTTTCTGAAAGAAGTGCCCACCTTCCTCTGTAGGCAGGAACCTTTAAGGAGGTTCCCGTTTGAGTCCCCAGCTGCTCCCTGGCACGCTCTCCTCTCTTCCTCTGTGTGTGTGTGTGTGTGTGTGTGTGTGTGTGAGAGAGAGAGAGAGAGAGAGAGAGATCCAACCCTCAGTCCCCTCACAGCCAGAGCTAACAAGGAGCTGCTCAGGAAAAGGGGAAAGAGAGTATGCCCAGGCTTGGACCCCGTTTTGCAAGCCATGAGTTTTGGGAATCCTGGGGGTTTTGTGCAGAGAGAGAGAGAGGTTTCTACCCCCTTTTGCAAGCCATGAGTTTTGGGAATCCTGGGGGTTATGTGCAGAGAAAGGGAGAGAGAGGTCTGTCCCCTCTTTTGCAAGCCATGAGCCTTGAGAATGCTTTTGGTAAAGGGAAAGTGTGTGTGCGTGTGTGTGTGTGTCGAGGTTTGTTTTCCCTTTTACATGCTGAGACTATTACCCTTGTGACTTGGGAGAGGTCCAGAGAGGGAGATGTAGGGAAGGAAGTGGTGATTTGTTTCCCCTTTTAGATCTGTTGTAACATGCCCCTCAAATTATCCATGGGTCATTATCAAAATCCATAATTTTGGCCCCCAAAACTGCCCTCATCTTATACATGAGGTCGACTTATGCACAAGTATATACAGTATTCAGTGCCAATAGCTCAGCACAGAAGGAAAATGTGTCAGGCACACAGATACGAGGTAGATATTTGTACACTGTTTGGAAATGAATAGCCACTCACATGTACAGAATGAAGTTAATATACACACACTGTTGTGATCAGAGCAGATAGTCTATCTGAGTTATATCCAATTTTGCCCAGGCATTGTGTAGTCACAGCGAGAGCAACAAGTCTTTTCCACTGTTGGCATTTTAGGTTTCTGTGCACTGTGACAGTACATGTTAGGTTATGCATATGAAAGCTGTTATTCTCTAATGTGCATTGGCATCTTGCATAGGTGAGCAGAAGGAAGGCTGAATTTTGCATGACCTATTTTTGCTTTTAGTAAGTATGGCACACTGACATACTTCAGTATTCAAAGTAAGGGAATATAGCAGGAATAAACTCTTCTAGAACATGGCAACATAGCCTGAAAACAAAAAACAAAACAAAATACAGCATGTTTTGGATGACGGGGGACAAGATCTGTTCTTTCAGACTCATTTAGTTCATAGTGGATATGAATTTAGATGCCCATATCAAACTGTGGTTTGTTCAACTAGGAAGCATTGATACATGAGGAGAAAGGAAGGGCAGCATGAGAATAGATGTCATTCCTGATCCCAGGTCTGAGTTTCTGCCAAAAGAAACAACTGTGAATCTGTCCTTAAACAGCTACATAAGACTGGAAAATGTTTAAAAAGTCACTTTTGCAAGATTATGGTCTCAGCATGGTGTAGGATCTGACTGCTTAGGAAAAACCCATTCATAAGCCTCCTGCCACAAAAATAAAGATAAAACTGAAGAGTACAAAAATCAGGAATTTTATCAAAATTGATACAGATGATTTCTTTCACAAATGACATCAGTTATCTTTATTAGATGTATATTTTGAAAACTTTCAGCTGGTGAAGCATTATTAACACCACTTCATAAATTTTTCAGCAGCACTGTGTGTGAGTGTGTGTGTGCTTCACTTGTTGACTGTATGTGACTCCATTAATTTCTTAGAGTTTTCTTAGGCAAAGAATACTCAGGTCTCCCATTCTAGTACTAGCCAAGGCTATCCCTGTTTAGCTTTCAAGATTAGATCGGATCTGGTGCTTTTAGAGTAAGGCTCAACTGGCATTTCAATACCTGCAAGCAAATCCACAGGCTATCTACCATTCTCATTTTATATACCACTTATTAGTGCGCTTAAGCACTCCCAAAGTGGTTTACAATGTGTAAGCTAATTGACCCCAACAAGCTGGGTACTCATTTTAGCGATCTTGAAAAAATTCCAGGTTGAGTTGACTCTGAGCTCCTGGCTGGTATTGAACTCAAAACCTTGTGGTTTATGAGTGACTGGCTGCAGTACAGGCATTTAACCACTACACCACCAGGGTTCTCACCACCCACCAGGGCTCTTTGTCAGTCCTACACACTCGTCTCTCCACATTCATGGGGGTTAGGGGCACAGGACCCCCATGAATGTGGAAAAACTGCCAATAACAAAAATACTATTTTTTTTACCAGAGAGAACACCTCTTTAGGAATCTCTAGGTCTTCCAGTGCAACTTTGTGGTCACCATCTGCCAGACTCTGACCACAGAATTGCTCTGGAGGAGCTACAAATGCCTTGTGAGTGTTCTGTCTAGGAATCTCTAGGTCCTTCAGTGTGACTTTTGGTTAAAGTTGATCACAGAGTTGTGCTGGAGGACCTAGATATTCTTAGACAGAACATATTAATAAAAAGTATCATCATCATCATCATCATCATCCCCTTTTCCTCCCAGTACAGGAACTCTAAAACAGTCCAAGCTAAAACACAAGTTAAAACATGCAAAATACAAATTTAAAAAACAAATAACCAATTCCAACAATTAAAAACATTACATTAAGTTAAAGATTAAAACTCTTTAAAACAAAACAAAACAAAACAAAACAGCTTCCCTGTCTTGTGAAAGCCTGGTGGCATAGAAACGTCTTTACCTGTCGCCGGAAGGACAGGAGGGATGGAGCCATCCTGGCCTCCCTAGAGAGAGAGTTCCAGAGTTTGGGAGCAGCCACCGAGAAGGCCCTTTCTCTTGCTTACAAAAAACACACCTGAGACGGTAGTGGGATACAGAGAAGGGCCTCTCTCGATGACCTCAATATTCTCAGGAGCTTATAGAGAGAGATACGGTCCTTCAAGTAGCCTGGACCCAAGCCAAATAGGACTTTATAGGGCAAAACCAGCACTTTGAATTCTGCCTGGAAACAGACTGTGCCCGGAAACCAGCACTTTGAATTTGTGCCTGGAAAAATCCATGAATAATGAAATCTGCAAAAGTCAAAGCTTCAAATGTGAAAGGACTAGTGTAATTGCATTTTAAATTCACTTTAAAAATATTTATTTTTCCCTTTTTATTATATCCTTTAAAGTCTGCGTTTCTACATTTTGCTCTCTTTATAGGATTGCCAGATCAGTTTTTGGAGGTGATGTAGGGCATCTTCCTGTTGGGTACCTTAAGCCAATGAGATAGCTGAAACAAGAGCAACTTTACCCTACTGTCCTGGATAGAAGAACTCCAGTTATCCAGGAGCCTATAATTTAAGCCAGTGCTTTACCGGAAAGGGGGGGGGGGGCATAATCAGAAAAATACTGTGCTGTTTAATTTAGTGTTTCAACCATATGTTATTATTTCAAATTATTTCTGTTATTTAGATTTCAATAGTTAAGAACAATGGACAACATGAGGAGATGTGTGTGCTCAAACTACCTGGTCAAACCTTTGGAAGGAAAGAAAAGAAAAACCCTTTCCTCTTTTGGGGTAGCTTCACAGCTGCAGAACTACAGAGAATTGCTTTCTGTGTCATCTGATGATTAAGCATCAGAGGACAATGCATCACATTGATGTCTCACAGGAGCAGAAACAGAAGTCTATTTATTTATAAAGAAAAGAAGCAAAAATGTGCTAGTTTTCTCTTTGCTCCCTTGGACATAACCCCCACTTCATTCTTCCATCTCTACTGGAACATACTGAATGCTTCAGCCACCAGGTGAAGGGCAATGAAGAACTGGCTGTAACCTGCATAGTAATTGAAAAATTTATTCTGCAAATAATGATCTTAATAGAGCAAAAATGGCACTATCCACAACAAAGTGTGCAGGCGGGGTGGTGGTGGTGGCAAGATTTGGGAAACTGCAATACATCCTGAAGTACAAAAATAGTTTTTGAAAGTGGGATCTTAAGTGAAAGCAATAACCATGGACTAAACTAAGTGGCTCTTGTGGGATAAGGGGGTGGGGAGAATGAACAGAGTTTGAGAATATAGTGCAGTCTTGTGGAAGGCTCTTTGTTATGCCTATTAGGAAGCAATGAGACCCGGGGGGGGGGGTGAGAAAAGAAAATTCATAACTTGCTTCCACTATCACAACCTGGTCAGAGTTGTTCTAAGTGGCAAGGAACTGGTTAGGATCAGATCCAGAGGGACAAAGAATGGTAAAATCCACCCACTCACTCACATTATGTACAGTGACAAATTTGCCTGGCACTTTAAAGAGAACATTGTTTGTATTTTCTCAGAATCTGACATCCCAGTTATGTCAAAGTCTAGAGAATTACCCCATGCTCTGTCTGGTATCCTGCTGAGATAAGTTTCAATTGCAGTGGCTTGATGGTACGGACAAGATATTTCATGTAAGCTTGACCACTGCTCATCTTGACTCATAATATTTAGTAGAGAATATTTAGTAGAAACAGTAATACAAATAGCAGTGCCTATCACATTTAAAGTAGCTATAATGAGCACTCTCTTGAACAGTGGTATGTGAAAATTACCACTCTGTTTCTAGTATCTCCTTTCTAGGCAAGGTACAGTACTTGAACATGTGACAGTTAGGTAACACCAGCTGTTCGTAGAGGAATACTCTGTTTCCACACCAGGATATGGTAGTGAAAAAGTTCTGATTATAAATGAAAGTCAGGTACAACAGAAAGTCAACAGGCTATATACTGTTGATTCTCTTTAGTTTTTGTGTGACTTTTGATACTTTTTATGATAGTACCCTATAGGACATGAGGACTCTCCAGTCACTTCATTCACACTCATATAAATTCATCAGTGATATAGATTTGAATCAATTGACTCAAGACTCAAGTTACTTCAGTGACTTGACTTGGACTTAACTTGGTAATAAATGAGGCACTGACTTGACTCAATTTGTGACTTAGATATTTTTAGCAACCAACCTGCTGTCATCATTCATTTTGAGTAGCAAGCAAGACCTGCCTCCAGAGTGCAGGATGTTTCTTGGAGGGGAACAGCAAATGCATTAGGTAATGGGCTTGAGGGGGAAAGATCTTTAGAATGTTCCTCTGATGGAGAGTGGGGACAAGCTGCAAAGCAGACCTCTAGAACCACCTTGAGCACACCGCTTAACGTGCTTTTCATTTCCCTCCAGGGAACGCACAACCTTTCTCCTTTTTTCTGTTAAAAGTTGGCTCCCAGACTTGAGACTCAACTTGAGACTTGACTTGAAAATATTTTGCAAGGACTTGAGACTTGAAGTGAAATTAGAAGATAGAGAGTTGAGACTTGAGTTAAGACTTGGAGTAAAAGATTTGAATATATCTCTGAAATTCACCAGTTTCCTAATAGAGATCAATGATCAAAGCAGTATCTAGTACCTTAGATCAACTTGGTGTTAAAGACCATCCTATCAATATCCAATAACCAGAAACAGATGAGTTCATTCATTTAGGCAGATGTTATTCTTCAATAAGAGTAGATTCCGCTTATTAATCACTTATAATCCATACCCAACACCACTCCTCTCCTACAGAACCTACTTCTGGGTTGCTTCTACGGTATGGCCCACTGCAACACATAATTGTGTCCCTAATCATATATCCATAGCCAGCAGTGCATTCTTATGGAAGAGTCCCAATTCAGTTCAACTGGCTGATGTAAAAATAACCAGCTTTATTCATTACAAATACAAAAGGATACTACAACTAGAAACTAAAACATTGTACTTCTTATTTTAACCCCCAAAATGCTACAAAATTAATTTTCCAGAAAAAAACTTGAAGTACATGGTAGCACTCCTCTAATAACTTCCATCTAGTAGGTAATAGCCCGCTCCCCCCATATAATTATGGTCCCAGAAATCTGATCACCAGTGTCCACTGCTATTCTCCCATATATGTATATGGCATACTGTGATTAGTTGGAGAAGAGCAGTAAGTAAAAAAGTAGTTCCAATACACTCATCTTTCTCTGTTTGAGGTAATATCATCCTGAATTCAACATGCTCTTATTAACAGATGTGACATACAGTGGTTAAGATCCTACTCTGCTTTATCATAATGTATATATCTCCCAGCAGAGTTGCATTGTGCAATCCCTATGCTGAATACCAATGTCACTGTGCATGGTTGACAATTCATTGTGAAATTGCAATGCACGATGTACAAACACAATGCGCAGATGCATTTCACTCACTTGATACTCTGAGTACTTTAATGTGCTACTGTATAAGCAATGGTCACACATCACAATTCTGCTTACACTGCCATCAGGTGGACACAAACGTTGTACATCATTCCCTCCCCCCCAAAATCACTCCACATGCATAGAACAACCTATACCTGTGTATGTCTCTAAGAGGATGCCAGTCCATGAGTGCCCTTTCCCTTCAGAGCAGTAATTTTCAAATGCTCAACAATGAATCCTGTATTCTTCCGAATCTCTTCAGAGATTCCATTCAGTCAAGATCACTCACAGAAGATGAGCTTCACTAAAAACCAGCTTATTTGGAAGTTGAGGCTTTATTCACAGAAAAGGGGCCATATTAATAGAAAAGGAAGTATGCCTTTCCTAGGAATTCTATTCCAGTTTACTCAAAAATAGGTTCAATTGAGTACAAAGGGGATTACATCCAAATAACTGTGGATATGACTACAGTATTCAACTTAAGTTCAAGACACATGGGAGAAATAAGCCAGTTTGAGACCGTTTTAACTTTCCTGGCTCAATGCTAGGGAATTCTGAGAACTGTAATTTTGTGAGACATTTAGCTTTCTCTATCAGAGAGCTCTGGTGCCACAATAAACTACAATCCCAGGATTCCCTAACACTGAGCCAGAGCATTTAAAGCGATCTCAAACTGGATTCTGCAGTGTGTTTTGGACCTTACTCCACAAAACGGTGCACCTTGACTGTCAGACGTTGGGCAAACCTAGGCCACAATTTCAAATATAATTGACACAGTCTCTTCCTCTATATACTTAAAACCTATTAGTTTGCTTGGTTTAGTTTTCTGTCCTCAGCTGGTTTTCTTAATAACATCAGCCTCCAGCATTTAAGGTTTGAAAGCAGAAGTGGATCTTTTCCAACTCCCTCGGCTCCACAGTGAAAAGAGCTTTTGCTGTATTGATCTTTTTTTCCCCTCAGTGTTTTGCTCAGAGAAAAAAAAAGCCCACAACCATCTTAATTAGCATGATTGTGTTGTATTCTGTATCATGACCTACTTTTTGAGAAACAAGAACTTCCTTTATTCCTTTTAAAAACAACAACAACCCTGAGCTCTACAAGTTTTTATAAACCCGTTATCCGAAATCATCAAGGAGAAAGAGACAGGAAACAGGGCAACAGCTTTAGGAACCAGATCACTGATGTAAAGATAAAAAAGAAAGATTTGTCATATTGAGTACTTTATTATTTGTGAAGGTGGACTCTGTATCTGCAGTGGACTGTGGAAAAATTACAGTAACTACTTTTCATGGAATAACCTATTTATGCCCACTTATGAACAGAACTTGAGCAGTTCAATTATCTGGTTCATACAGAAACTAAGCAGCCAAATACTGATTTAAAAAAGAATGGCTTCCTCAGGGGGTTCATGGTTATACTTGGCAGGTCAAGGAAAGTCCAAAGAGGGTCAGGTATGAATGGTGAAAGTCATCTTTGGGACAGTGATGGGGCCATATGGATTTCCTTGAAAGTGTCATGTGGATGTATTCCATTACTATTGCCTGCCGTGTTAGTTATCCATTCACAAAACAGTCCCTGTGGAGGGGGGGGGTCCATTATCACAGAAATACAACCTGTGGTGTTTCAAACATGTGGTCAAAGGCCTGAATACAAAGCAAAATATCTCCACCATCCACAAACATAAAAGTACTCATTACCACCCACAACTTTCTGCATCAAGAGAAACCTGTTTCACAGGCAAACTGGTGAGATAAAAAGACAACTGACGTTCTAAAGAGCTCTTAAAAACTAATCTATTTTTTTCCCAGATCAAAATTATGTATTTCAGGTTACCATTGAAACAACAAGAAAAGTGTCTTTTCTTCTTCCTACCCCATCAGATGATCCCAACCACTTCTCCCTTACGCTCTGAATTCTCCTCTCCTATCAAGCAGCAGCACAAAGGGGGACTGTCCTTTTCTTCCAAGAACTTGGAAGTTACTTTATTAACTCATTACTTTTATTTTTTGCAATAATGAGCTTGATCATCGTCACTCTTCTGCATGTAATAGCCAAGTCTGTAATCAACTACTTTTCTATGTATTATAATATTGGGGTGGGTGGGGTTGCCTGGTACTTGCTTCTTCATGTGTTATGATTCACTCTGATCAATGGAATGAGGAGGAAGGTTCACATGAGTGTTTCTTCATTGTGGAGTATTGTGCAACTAGTGAGGAGCAAAGGAGCCAGCAAGAAG
Source organism: Urosaurus nigricauda (assembly GCA_034509955.1). Classification (NCBI taxonomy): domain Eukaryota; kingdom Metazoa; phylum Chordata; class Lepidosauria; order Squamata; family Phrynosomatidae; genus Urosaurus; species Urosaurus nigricauda. The sequence goes on from JAOEGL010000003.1 coordinate 95,288,296, forward strand.
GAAGAACAGAGGGAAGAGAAGGGGACTCACTAAGAACATGGTTTGCACTAAGGATGCAGTTGCCTTCCTCCATTTAGCCAAAATAGAAAAATAAAATTACTGCTGCTTCCAGAAAAAGTGTGTGATGTATGTGTGGAGGTAGAGGAATGGAGAGTGATGATTTGCCAGGCTGGCTATTCCAAACAGTGGCATAGGGCACATACTTTGACCGACTGTGTTGGTGTGAACTCTGAGAGACATAAGCAGATGGGAAGATGTTTATCTGAATGCCTCAGAGATTGGGGTGGGGAAACCAGCAGAAAATATTCTCTTGTATTATTCAATGCCCTAGTAGTAACAATAAAGGTATTATTGCTGTGTACCTTCAAGTCATTTCCAACTTATGGTGACTCTAAGACAAACCTATCATGGAGTTTTCTTAGTAAGTTTCTTTAGAAGGGGTTTGCCAGTCATCCTGAGGCTGAGAGAGTGTGACTTGCCCAAGGTCACCAAGTGGGTTTACATGGCCAAGCCGGGATTCAAACCCTGGTCTCCAGAGACCTAGTCCAACACTCAAACTGCTATACCATGTTGGCTCTCAGAGGTAATGTGTTAGTAACAAGTACATTATGGACTGTAGTTACAGTAATAGTTCAAGTTGGATGCTCAGAATAATCAGTAACGTAACCAATTCCTTTAAAAAAAGGAACATTCCAAGCTTAGTTTCTTCTTTTCATTTTTGCCTCCTAGGCAACCTGGAGTGTTTCAAACAAAAGTACTAGCAAACATTTAAGTGAATACTATTTTTTCAGGAGATAGACATTGATATTTTCTTCTCTCAGGTGAAAAAAAATCTGTGATTCTTAAAGACAGTGAAATTCTGACACAGATTACTACCGAATAGGTTGTGAAATTAATTTACACCATAAACTTGTTTAGTTCTAGTTTAAGAACACCAGTTGTGTGTGTAGAGGAGTTGATATATAAATGCAGAAAACAGCAGGCCATGAAGAATCATAGAATCACAGAGTTGGTACAGACTTCAAGGCCCATCCAGACCAACCCTTTTCACACAGGAATACACAATCAAAGCATTCCTGATAGATGGCCATACAGCTTCTATTTAAAAATCTCCAAACAAGAAGATTCCACCCATAATCCACTGTTGAACAGCTCTTACTGTCAGGACATTATTCCTGATGTTTAGGTGGAGTCTCTTCTCCTGTAGTTTAAATGCACTGCTCCTTATCCTAGTCTCTGAAGCAGCAAAAACAAGCTTGTTCCATCTTCAATATGACATCCCTTCAAATATTTAAACACGGCTATCATGTTACCTCTTAACTTTCTCTTCCCCAGGCTAAATATACCCAGCTCCCTAAGCTGCCCTTCATAGGGCATGGTTTCCAGACCTTTTACCATTTTGGTCGCCCTCGTCTAGACATGCTCCAGTCAATAGCCTTCTTGAACTGTAGTGTCCAGAACTAGACATAGTAATCCAGGTGAGGTCTAACCAAAGCAGAATACAGTGGCACACATATTGGCTGTGTCTGTTGAGGGTTAGTACATAAATGTAAAAACAGCAAGCTATGTGCTACGGCAAAGTAAGTCTACAAAAAGCTGTATACACTGGTGAATTGCATTTAATAAATTTAGCATGTGCAGTTTAATATGTTGAAGAGCCTAGTCTTCACTCCATTTCATACTTTTCATTGATGAATTTGGAATACAATCTCCAAATTCTTCATATTACTTTAAATAATTTTACAATTATCAGACAAATACAGTTAATAATTAATAACGGAAAAGGCAGATTTTTTTCACGTAACTAAAACAGCTCTAATTGCTTTCTTAACAACCCCACTAAATAAACTGCATTTTTAATGGACATCATTTGTTGTTGCTTCTGTTGTTAACATCACTATCAATATAAATGCCGTTTTTAGAGAATAATTTGAGCAAACAGAAAGAGCTCTCTATTCTGACATGGTTACAATCTAAATTTCAACATGTATGTCTGAGAGAGAGAAGGTGGAGGATGGAGGGAGGCAGTCTTTCAACTCCCAGTCTGTTGAGAATAATGGATTTTCTGTCTATAATCATATAACTAAATCATTTTGCAAAAGAAGAGAAAGTAAATTAATAAAATAACCAATAAATTTGTACAGTCGCCCTTCTATGCCACTTCTTTTTTCCCTTCTCCTTTGGACAATGATCATACATCTTCTCTTTTCAGCCATCCACTCGTTTTGCATCTCCTTCTCTTGAAGTGTTTTAGTATAATGTTATTTTATTTTGTTATAATCTTATTTTATTGATTATATATCTCTTCATTGTTGGTTAGATTGTACACCGTAGGCAGGCTTTTATATTTTTTTTTATTGTTTTGCTTTGTAAAGCACTTTGCAAAGTCTACGTCACTGTATAAAATAAACGTAATAATAATACCATCACATATCACCTAAAAACTGGTCTCCACAAACTGACCAGAGAGCTCTCTCTGTATCTTCCTTTTTCTCTTTCCCTCTCTCTGCCCCCCTCCCCCTCATACATATACCTCTGTTCTCCTGCTCCAGAGAATCACCACAACAATGGGATTTGTCTTCCTCAGAACTGAAAGCCTTTCAGGTTCATATTAGACATCAATGCATTTGTTAATAGAGCAGTTAAAAATTAAAGCATCATGTATCCTTCAAAATAAAGAAATACAAAGCAGCTGCAACTAAAATATAAAGCAAATGTTGATCAGGAGCAAAAAGCTCTTAGCATCTTTCCATTGTGAGCAATAAGTGTATTCTAAGTCACATGAGCTATAAAGTCTTCTCCAATTGACACAGTCTCATCTTATGCCAAGAAAGCACAGCATACAATAATATAATTCAACAACAGTAGTATTATCTAAACATAGTTTTTAAAATAGTGTACTAACCCATATGTCACACAGTATTTGAAGCCATTAGAAACACAGGCCAACATGTATTGGCACAGTTCATATCCAGGGTGTGCTCCATACTCTCAATCTGCCTTGAGGAATATTGTGTGTCCTTTTTGACAGATGCAGAGTAAGGGCAGCCACTGATGCAGCTGTCCTCGTTGCCTTTAAACCTATCCGTGTCACCTGTTAATTAGCACTGTGGGTGGCAGACATGCTCTAGGCAAAGGGATCAAGAACTAGATAATCAGAGGCATTGATCTCTGAACTGAACTTCCAAGTGAAGGGGGGGGGACCCACCCAGTCACCCAAGCAGCATTACTGCCAATCCCAGCACAACTCAAGATCGAACAGCTCTCAGTAAGATAGCTTTATATAATGTGAATAATCTCATCACGTCACTTTTTTTCCACAGTGGTGGGACTGTGTGCACCTCAGAGGCAACAGGGTATGCTGATGGTAACAGTGCTGCTAGTAGGGTCTCCCATGTATTCCACTCTGAATACAAGAAAGACCATGTTTGCCAGATGTATCACCATGGAGTGCTCTGATCCATTGGGGATTATATAGTCCCTAAGTAACATGGGTGACTGTTGCAGATTTGGAGCAGAACAAGATCAGGTCCCTGCACGGTACTTTAATTAGGATTAGTAATTAGATTTAAGCACACATTTCTCTAGAATATTAAAATATAATTATGAAAAGGGAGAAAATAAAATAGCATATTATAATATATTCTATGTGAATAAATCTCAGATTGAATATTCTAATAATCAGATGCAACAGCAGAAAATGCCAGTAATTAGGTTAGGACAGACTCTACCACACATAATGGGAGAAAGGTGAGGGAAAAAATAACACTGTCTACACTAAACTAGACTACACTGTAACACAGATTTTTTTAAAGCACACTGGTGTGCATTTACCACATGATATGTTAGTACCTGGATGGGAGGCAACCAACGGAGACCAGGTACCATAGCCTATATTTCAGAGGAAGAAACTGGCAAAACCACCTCTGAGTATTCCTTGCTTAAGAAAACCCCATGAAATTCATGGGGTCTCCATAAGTTAACAGGGGATTTGAAGGCACACACATGCATGCACACACACACATTCACTATCAGCATTTACACCAAGTTTGTACAATTTCCAATATGGTCTTTTTAAACTTTATTTTTTATTAAAGAATAAACTTTTAAATTATAATAAAATAAACACTGTTGATTCCTATTTCTATTACACCGTCTTACTACTTCTTTCAAATTCATTCGTATATTGTATTTTGAAATCTGTACAATGGGTTTATCTATATCTTGAGTTGTTTCACTAAGAAGAGTTTGTGTCTATTATTCTACACAATACTATTTACCAGTAAACCAATCTACTGTAGACATTTTTGATACATTTCTGATGCTACTTTTCAAACAGTTAGTAAGTATATGCAGAGAACATATTGTAACCGACAGTCTATAATATTCTTCCTTTTGTTTCTCTGGGCTGTGTGACTGTTTCTCTTTCCCTATTTCTGTTCATGTCTATCTATCATATATAACTCCAGTAATTTAAGGCCCATACAGAATTTGATTATTAAGTTTAAAACTGGACAATTTCTTCAGGTTTCAGGTTAGCTACTGTGATGCTAGAAAAGTTATGATTTCATTACACTGTCCCCCCCTCCACCAGCCTTACACTGCTGAAGTTAAATTGGCAAGAGAATTCTTTCAAACACTGGGACCTTTTTAAACAAACTCTATAGTTCCAAGGGCTTCATGATTTTTATGCAACTCTAGATGAACATTAAACAATTCAGGGTGGAGGCCTTCTGTCAGACAGAGACTATCAAAGCCAATCTGCCAGTTACAATCTTGCAGGGAACATTCTTTACAGCTCCAATTTAGTTTTACAGAAGTCAGGGGAACAGATTTTTACTAATAGCTTCAGAAACTGCCCAAGTCCCATCATCAAAATTATATACAAAAAATATATAAATCAGAATCTACCTGGTGATAACTATACAAAAGCCTGCTCTTATTGTTGTATGAGGCCTACTAAACCACACCATTAAAGCCAATTTGCTGTAAAGTAAATGTCAAAACCATAATTTGGCATTAAAACCAAGAAATTATCCTCAAAACCACCTTTTTGTTGTTGATTAAATCATAGTTTTAAAATAACTTGTTCAAGGGTGAGTTGTCGTGGAGCAAAACACACGTGATATTTCACAGTTGTAATTTTCACAAGCCATATGGATATTTTTATTTCTTTTTTCTTCAATATGCAGTAATTTAGTGTGTTATTAGACCTGAAGCTTAGGCCCCTTCCTGGATACTGTAACCTTCAACAGTGAGGCAAACAGCAAACAGGGAGAAAGTAGTCCTTGCCAATTGATGGAACACCTTTTCCAGCTAAGTGAAACATTCACCTAATATTTTTACCATTATTTTCCATTTACTGGTTAAATCTTCATCATCAAAGTTTTAAATTATTAGTTTATGACTTGCTCTTTTATTCTTGTTTGCTACTAATCTGTGCTTTTCACTACATCAGCTGTTGTAATTTTTTTAACCTGCAGGTGCTTTTTTCTGTGTCATAACTTATGATTACGGTAACTGCTTTAGAGCTTTATTTTGTTGAATGTCATCCTTATGAATTTTTTTTACAGTTTTGAGATATTTGATAGACTGCAACACCAAAAAGAAATACATGCATTATAAATCAATGATTCAACAGTACTTGCTCAAATGTTTTTAGAAATATAAACATATCTAGGTGTGCACACACACAAATATACTGTCACTGTTTTTCTTTATGAGATACTATCAAATGACTAAACAATTATTCTACAGAATTATACAACCCATCTAATGCACTGAGTAATCTAAGTAAGGGGAAATCATGTGATTTTCATGACAATGGGGAAAATGATACTGTTTGGTATTAAAAACAGGTTATAGTTTGCCACCCACTGGTAAGTGAGGACTGGTTCATTGGCAGTAGTGTGTATATTGTCAGGAGAGGTCCAGGAGCAATCAAAATATGGGGTGAACCATAAAGTAGGCCTAGAGAACCATACAGAAGTCATGATTGGGAACACAACCAGATATGCTACAGCTCAAGCTGCTTGAATAAAAAGCTCAGCTGGAAACGGAAGTCCTTTATCTTCCATTGTGTCACTGATGAGACAATCCAGGTCAGATCCAGTTTGTCCCTGACAGCTTGCAGTGGCATAGTTTGTCACAAGAGGCAGTGGTTAGCCATTCTTGACACTAAGCCTCAACCTGTTGTGAATATATGTTGCGTTTTAATGCTAAACTAGTTTTATTTGACCATGATGCATTACAGCTGGCCCTCTGTATCCATGCATTCTTTACCCATGGATTCAACCAACCACAGCTTGAAAATATTCCAAATATATATATAGATTCCAAAAAACAAGCCTTGATTTTGCTATTTTATATAAGGGACACAATTTACTAGACCACTGTATTGAATGGGACTTGAACATCCATGGATTTTGGTATCCACAGGGAGTCCTGAAACCAAACCCTGGCCGATATGAAGAGCCACTGTACATTAGATTTCCTTTTAAACACATGCTAGTTTAGCTGAAGCCTAAAGCAGATCCCTCTTTGACCTGTTATAGATAATCATTTGAGGTTCACAAGCCGTGGTTTATATAGCTTGGGACAGTAATTGTAGCCAATACTCTTCCTTCAGTTTCCCACCCCAGCTTATCTTCCTTGTTTGTTAACCAACATTTAAGTCATAATTACCAAGTTCATGTGTTTAGGGTCATTTAAGCAAGACAGGATCTTTGCACTTAAACCAGTGTGCAATTTGAGGGAAAGAAGGCAATGACAGAAGAGCTATTGAATCACTTGAAATTTGAGTCATCAACCACAGTTTACGAAGTCTTGAATGGTATCCTGAATGAAATCTTTTCCTCCCTCAATTTCATTAATTTGTCTTTTTTAAATCCAGACTGGACAGTGGATGAATGATTAAGGAAAGGAATATTATTTTATGAATTCCTAAATTTCATAAAATTCATATTTTTTATGATTTTATGAATCACATATTATAAAATATAACACATAAATGAGATTATTCTGTTTATTCATAAATAAATAATTATAAAAGATAAATAGTTTGCATTTTCACTTCCCTCTGCAGTTAAAATTACCTTATTAAACTTAAACCCTCCTTCTAACTACATTTACTGCAGTACTCCAAAGAGACTCATTAATGCTAAAAATCTAGGCAAGTTAGTACAACTTTATAAAAACTAATGTGCAGTTGGATCTGCCCATTCCTCAGGTCTAGTATCAAATGAAAATATTTTAGTGTAAGGAAAATTATTGTGACCAAAATAACAGATGTGGACCAGGTTATAGATCCCAAGAAGATATTTTGAGATCTGTGCACTGTAAAGCAAGGCTAGGAAATACATATCCTCTAAATGTACTGATTGGGAAGGTTAGTCCTGATTCACCTTCACTTTTGTTCCACTTTTTCAATGGCTTCTTGAATTAATATTTGGACTATCACTCTGGAGATCAGGGTTTGATTCCTGGCTCAGCCATGTAAACCCACCAGGTGATCTTGGCCAAAGCACATTCTCTCAGCCTCAGGGGATGGCAATGATAAACCTCCTCTGAAAGAATCTTGCTAAGAAAATCCTATAATAGGTTCACTTTATGGTTGCTGTAGGTTGAAGGCACACAACAAAGCCTATTAATGCTTACTCTGGAGTTATTACCAAATTCATAGATACTTTTATTGGGCTTGTTGTTTTAAACAAGTTGGATTGTTTCAAACAAACCATAGTTAGTATGATCCCCAGGCAGCTGGTTCTGACAAAACTGTAAGCCACATTAATCAGAAATGGAAGCAAACACTTCCAAACTCAGCTGTATGAGTGGAGGAGAAAGGTAAAGGCATCTGCATCATGAAAAGGTTATTACAAGAAGTAATCATCACATGCCAAATTGCAGTAGTTCTAATAGGAGAACATTTACTGATGCAGGATTGGTGGTTATGCTAGCATTTTAATTTTTCAGTTGCATTTGTACTGATATTTAAGAAAAATTACAGTGTTACTCACTGGTGTCCTCTGTTTTCCTAATACTCCCAGATATGGCTACTGTTATACTTTAGCATGTGCAGGTTAAGAATTAGAGTTCCCATCCAACTTCTATGTTCTGCTTATTATGTAATATAATAGATTTGAAAATTGTGCAATGAAAAGTCCTGTTCCTGAATTGTTCAGCTTACCTGGCCGTGAGACCTCTGAGCTGTTGAAAAGTGCTTCTTGCAGGCTGCTGAGAAGAGGCTGGGGGTTTGAGTTACCATGGAGATCTTTACATTCGACAGTGGAGAAATCTAGGATAAGAGGATGCCATCCTCAGTCAGATCAAATTTGCACTGAAGGGATAACAAAATGCCTGCTTCTACATCGGTTTTCAACTAATCACCAGTAACTCTTTCTTAATTAAGAGGAATCAAACTAAGTTTGCACATTCAAGGGTTCTCCTACTAAGAGGTCCTCCAGCAATGTGGTACTCTAGCTGTGCTGGTCACTGTGTGAACACATGGAAACAGTCAAGTACTGAAGCCTTCTTTTTATGTTATATTGGTGGTGAAGAGGCTGCTGAAGAATGGCTGTACTCTGGAAAATGCTGAGAAGCCCAGGAAATGCTTTCCCTAGAAACACATGTCTTCATCAACTTTTCTGGAAACTAAGGCAACACAAACATATTTTCCATGCAAAAGTGTCTATGTGCAATTCTCAGGGTTTTCTCATTCAAAGACAATCATGTGGTACAGCTTAGAACAATCTCTGCTTGGGTTTTGCAGCTACAGGATTAGGTTAGACTGGAGTTAGCAACCTCTTGCCCCAGGGCTCTAAGAACATATGATGGAACTGAAGCTAAGTAACCCTGAATCTGTTCAGTATTCAGTATGTTCATGTATACTGCTTTGAACTCCACGATGGGAAAAAGATAGGATATAAATAATGAAGGAAAAGAGAGGCACC